>OY987333.1:46289711-47489711 GCA_963920685.1 Polydrusus tereticollis
CTCTTATTAAACTTAAATGATAATGAGTTTTACCTAACTGACATTGGTATACTCTATAGAAAAAGACAAAATGAGGAACGGCAGGATAAATTGGTTGCCCCTTCAACTATTATTCCCGAAATCTTACAGACATATTATACCTCACTTCTAGGAGCACATCCAGTAGTATAGCAGAGCCGCTTTTGGCTCAAAACTCCATAAGAAATAACATTGTCCTGAAATCTGCAGTTTTATCGCCATTTTAGGGCGTGGCACTTTTCCTGGAAGCCACCACCTCATCACCCAAGTACCCGCGGAGGCGCGACCCCCAGACCCGCGGCGGAGGAAGCCTCCACAACAGGCGTTGAGCGCGCATGATGATCGAAGGCGATACCGCGAGACCCTATGCATAATTCGCGAGGCTAGCTCAGGCAGGTCAGCGACCCCGAGCGGCGGTTACCCGATGGTTACCCGACGATCGCCCGAGGGTATCCGATGCCGGTAATATAGGGCCCTATTGACCTGTGTGGAACCCTCCACTGCCGCCACCTAACCCCCCACACATTATTCTAACCTAACTTTTGTCCCAACGGAACCCAGATCACGTGTTACCCCGATTATATAGTAATATCATTGTAGGGGTGCCACCTAACGGGGGAGAGATGTACGTACCTGTTATCTTGAGACCTGTAGCGCCACCTGCTTTTCATATAAGGCATCTTGTTTACCGCGATGGTAGGTATGACGTTGTAAATCAGTTAAAATATTTTAAAATATAATAATACCAGAAAAAAAGTTTTTGTCCTCGGTGGGATTTGAACCATAATCCTCTGGGGCCAAACCTCAAAGCCTTGCAAAATACGCTACGAGAGCATATAGATTAAAACTGCTAAACAATGTTAGACAACGTGAAACCACGGGGGCACATCTGATTAGATTGCTGGAACAAAAGGTCCTTAGTGGGGTTATGGTGGTGTTTTATAATGTATAAAATGAGGGTAAACCAGGCTGGGAACTCCAATGTTAATTTCGGAGGGATTTTTATGGCTCATATCTCCGGAACCAATGGGCCTAGGATATTGCGCATGCGTAGTTGGGGTCTATGAAATGGGTTCTTGCGCGTGACCCGAAAACGACACCTGTCACCTGTCAATTAAGAACTGTCACCTGTCAGATGTCACCTGTCAAATGTCAAAATCGACAGCTGATGTATGTCACATGTTTAGGGTGACGTCATGAGTCGTTTAAAAAAAGAACCGGGTTGATCGGGCCAATAGGGCCAAAGTTGATATAGCTAATGCCCGAACGGCAGGAGGGTGAAAGATTGCAAATACATATCGCGGGTTTAGGGTGATGTAATAAGTAGTTTAAAAAAGGACGGGGTTGATCGGGCCAAATCACAAAAGTATTTTGAGGATCCCCCCCTGTATTTCAAATTTTATTATATCCTTCAAGCTTTTAATTGAATTTTAATAATCGATTGTCAGTTCAAAGGATGGAAAATAACCTTGACGAGTGCGATGCAAATGTAGTATCATTATGCAAAACACTAATTCTACACGAGGCTTGTCTAGATAATGATTTATTTATGCTAATTGACTACTGCTAATTTACAACAATATTTTGTGTCATTTATATGCAAAAGTGCATTTCTTAAACAGATAATTACTTGCATAATTTTATACAAAAATCTATACAGGGAAGATGTAATGTAAGTATACAAAGACCTCCCAGGCCCCCCAAATTCCCTAAAATATATATTCCCGACGAAATTGTAACCTTAGTATAGCTAATACATGTCGCGTGTTTAGGGTGACGTCATAAGTTGTTTAGAAAAGGAACGGGGTTAATTGAGTAAATAGAACCAAATTTAACAGTCCGCATGTGCGAGAAAAAAATTGTTTCGCGGATATGGGTTATATATTAAATAAAAGAAAAGACATCAAAATTATAGAAAATTATTTATTTATCTATACCTTGACTTAATAAAGGTATGCAATAGATTAATTAGTAAAATGGTACAAGATACGCATATAAATACAATTAAACTAAGCACGCCATGTGTTCCAGCATATCCATCCACTATTGGAGAATTGTGAGAAGCATTTTGGTTTATTAGCGTCCTCCACTCGGTTTCGCCAAAAGTCAGGTCTCTAAACTGAAACCTAACCTTATATCGCAAATCACCAACTGTTGGAGCGTTTGATTTAAAAACGGCTGTATGTCTATTATCAATTTGTTCATATGTCATTTGAAGCCATGTGTTGTTTGCCGAAAAGGGTGGAGTTCCCAACATTACCGATGCATTCAATACATTATACGGAGCGTAAACGTAAAACACATTTTGTACTAAGGCAGTCAAGAGAATATAGGATGAACTTAACGCCGCCATGACTGTAGGTAGAATGATCTAAACTCCATTCCCTAAAACCTTTATTACTTCACGAGATTGGTACCAGACGCTCATAAAAATTATAAATATTACTAGCATACAAATGGCGTCGGTATATGAGAAACTCTTGTTTTTCTTCTCTTTTGTACACTTTATCGGTTTATTTTTTCTCAATTGGCGGCATCTCCATAAGACTTTAGCTAGCTCACAATGCTTGACATTCTTATAATGATCTTTCAAAGGATCATCTCCCACATACCAACCATCAAACTCACAATGACAAAATGAACACCTGACAATATCCAATCTCTCAGTGTAATAAAACCCCGCACTTGCCAACTCTTCAGGATTGAGCTTGCTAGGCCAATTAGCGAACGTAATTAGCCTATCTTCAAAATTACGAAGCAAACTATAACCATCATCTCCACACATTTTAGGAGATGTTGCTATCTAAAGTGTTTTAAGATTACTATAAAATAAAACCAATAAAACGGGTTAATATACATTTATTATCATCAAATATTACACATTTGTATTCTATCAAAGTCATCTAGTACCTTCTTGGGATTAAAGTGTATTAGTTCCAACATGTAAATAGCTTGTTCAGACATGTTTAAACTACAAATATTTTTAATAATTTTAAAAAAGTTTCCTTGGATGTCTTCATTAATGTTCATATAATTTAAAAAGTTATCATAAAATGCCATAAAATCTAAATTTTTTATCAGGTTCAATCTATAATTAATAATGTGACTTATACTAACAAATGAGGTTATGTCATGAGGACAGAAACATAACGTTGTATTATTACACACAAGATTTATTATTTTTTCACTCAACAATGTAACGGACGACACTGTAAAATTTTCAGTTTCAGAATCAATTCTTAATAATGTATCATCTTCAACCATTTTGGACGCGATTTCGAGAAACTCATGCCACTCGAAATTGGCTAGTGATGCTGCAACTTTTTCCTCAGGTAAATTTAAAACAGTATTTATTAACTTCACACTCGGCACCATTCCTCTAGCTACACTAAGGCCAACGATTATCTTATAATTTCCAGCGGAATAATGTACCTCGTTCAACAGCTTTTTCTCATTCTTAATGTCTTCTCTACTTCTTAATATCATGCTATCAAGATATCCCCAAGGAGACAAACTTCTTGAATCTTCTTCAACAACGTATTCGCCCATGACTAAATAAGTACTGAAACCATCCAAGCAAATTATCGACTACACTCTGACTACCCCACTCCTGAATATTTATTAATACTAAGTTCTAGGAATAAAAGTTGCGACAACGCTCACCCGCTACCCATCTCGGTAAATTCTAAAGCTGTTTTAAGTAGGTTATTTTTATATAGTTCAAACACATGTTCTAAATTAGTACCTGGATGAATCACGCTATATCTCGAATTAAATGATTTAATTTCTTGTTCCTGCGTTGATGGTTGTAGACACCATAAAGTTCCATATTCATTGATATAGCTTAACATCAGTCAAATTATTATTTGTCGATATGTGATAGGTATTCACTCTATTCTTAAAAGCTGTTTGAATAAGTTTAATACCAGAGCCTACAATCTCCCCACAGTTTTCCTTATGTTTCGTTGTACGATTATGACCTTTAATCACCTCACAGCGGCACTGTTTGCAGTATATCTTATACTATAATACTAGCTGATTATTACGAAATATGACGTATTTATCCAAATGAGTCTGCATAACACTCAATTCTAGCAAACTAAACAACATCTTTTATCATGTCCACCCAGCTGTTGTGTGAATTATCAAAGCCAAGCCACTTGACAAACATTTTCTTCCCCTTTTTCCGTATAATTCTTTCAATAAGAAATACATCGGGCTGTTTAGTTTTCTGTAATTCCGCTTCATAAAATCCTCCACTGATTGGTCGTCCCTGCATATCCTCCAATATATAGGTTGTAGGATTTGTTATATTAACCTTGGAAATTTTGAAAAGCTCGGTTGTCCAATTAGGTACATAACCCTTTTCAAAGACATGCTTGGATTTACTTATACGAACAATGTCCCCAACCTCAAATTTTCGTTTCCCCACAACCTTTAGATGTGTATATACAGAGTTTAATAACTTATCCGCGTTACTCTTATTAACATCCGACGGCTTCATGCCAATCGTGTGATGTTTAGTAGCATTGTATGTATTCACGATTTCCTCCAACAAATCAATCCATCGATGATTTCCATTTAAAGTAAACAATCTAAAAAGCTTTTCTTTAATTGTTCGAATTACTCGCTCCGCAATTGAAGCCTTCAAGATACTGAAAGTGCTATAATGATGTATTTTATGCGTCTTCATAAGATTTTGAAAACTTGTATTGTAGTACTCCTTTCCATTATCTGTAACTAACTTTTTCGGGATTCGCTTGGAGTGTATAAAAATATTTTCCATCGCTTTGGTTACTTCTTGAGCAGTTTTCGTCTTTATGGGTCTTGCCCAGAGAAATTTCGAAAACGAATCGATAACAACAAGTATGTATTTATACCCCCTATTTTCGCGCGCATATTGATCGAGTTGCGCAAGATCGGATGCAAATGTATCATCTAAACCATATTGGATAAATCTACGACGTTTAAATTTCGAACGAGCTGGGGCGTGTAACTCTTTAACAACCTGTTCTCGCGCCTTAGTGATGATACCCTTGGGCATTTTGTTAATAAAGTGAAATATTTGAAACATGTTAGTCAATTTATATACCCCTATCAACTGTATCTGCTAATTTAGTTACTTTTTCATCAAGTTTCTTCAAGTCTGCAGCTAAAGGTGCAAAAGAATTTTCGATTTTTACATGCATGTAACTATGTAAGAGGTCCTCGAGTTTATCGAACTCTGGTTGCACTATTTTCATGGCTTCTTGCTGGTAATTGTCAACTAATTTCAATTTAACATCAATTGCATTAAAACGATCATTAATTGTTGAAATATCTCTTGTTATTCTTGAAATACTGGTAGAAGACTTTAACAAACGATCATTTAAATCGCGTAATTCTGCAGATACAGCCTTCATGCGACCTTCGATGCTATTGGTAGTATCGTTAACCAGCTTAACACACTCGTTTGAAGAAGCAATAATTTTCATGTAAATAACAGAAATTGCATCATCTAAAAATTTTTTATTAACGCCATCTGTATCATCTGTTGGGGGACTGACGTTACAAAGCTTATGTTCCCTAAAATTGTAATCACCATCCCTAGTGAAGGAAAGTATGGTGGGTGCTGGTAAAACTCTCGGAACCCTGTAGGGGGAAGGTAAAGAACGTCCAAACTTATTCATGATTAATACTTTAATGATGCTTTTAAGGAATTACATGTTTATTTATAGAATTCAATAATTCCAAGTCTCTGCAATTCCTGTAAAATATTCTGAATCTCGTTCCAATTATTATTATTACCAACATGTTCGGAGGCCTCAAGCTTCTTCATTCGCTCAACTAGCTCATTTACATCGTCGTAATATACAAATTCCTTTGGTCTTTCGTTGTACTCCATTAATGCATTCCCAGATTTCAGTTTAGATCTTGTTACAGGCATTCTACTAATAGGCGGTGTTTTGTTCGAAGAACTTCTAAGATTTCTAGCATGAGAAGATGCTGATGATTGCAACAAGGACGTTGATCCTCGTGTTGAAGATGTTAGTAGCGGTCTAATAATATTTTTATATTTTTCCGATTTGCTACCTTTTAGTTGACCATTACTTAACCGCCTATATGCATTAGTGCGCACTAATATGTCTTTATAATGCACATCATCATCTTTCTTACGATTGATGGGATTCTTTAAAAACAATAACTCATATAGACCCTGACTTCCTGGATAAGCGACATCGCCTACTTTAATGTCTCCATTTTGCAAAAAGTCCACAGACAGAGAACCCATTGTCCATTTACCATTTTCAAAATTGTATGTTAGACCTTGTGAGTCATCCAAATCAGGGGAACTTGTCCAATACATTTTTAAATATTCGTGAGAAATTGGAGGATATTGACTGGTAAATTCCTCGAAAATTGCCGGATTCGTTCTCATAGTAGTTTCAAATACCTCCTTTAAATCTTGTGGGGTATTCTCTTCAAACACATCATCCTCGATTTCCTCATTATCAACCAAATCTCCATACCTAACTTCCGCTTCTCTGGGTAAAAATTGAACTTCTTCTGGTTTTGTTTTTACAATCGTCTCTGTCGGTTCAGTTTTAATCTTTGGCTTCTTGGCTCTCTTTTCCATAAGCGGTACAAGCATATTTAGCGGGGTAGTAACTGGTGTTAAAAACTTGTTAAGCGCAGCATCTTCTTCGTTTCTTTCCAGCTTTAAAGCCAAGTATTTCCTTCTTATTGTATTAGAGGCATCAATTATTCGACGTTTAACATTCTTATCATAGCTGTTAAATTGTCGAGACATTGCGACTAAATGGTCTATGCTTTACAATGATGACGGTGATACTAACTACATATGATGACGTTATAGTATTATATAGGTATCGAATTTACTACGATATCTGCCTTTATTAATGTCGTTGTCTTTAACCATGACTAAAAACCCATATTTATCATTCCAACATTCAGAGCAAATGCGTTTAAACGAATCGAAAGACATGTCCGTGTTTACATGATCGCTATAAATATGTTTCAAGTTTAGCTCGTCTTGTTTAAACAAAACTAACACGTTGGCATTATCGCGAATCAACTGTTTGGGTACTTTTGAATATGTTTGCGAGAGATAGAATGAGTCGATATCATTATGACGGCCCATACAGAAATAATTTCTAATTTTATCCTGTTTCTCGCAAGCCACATCGTCAAAGATGAATACAGAGTCGGGTTGAGCAGTTGACGGGTCTATTACATCATCATTCTCACCATATGTGAAATACCCCAAACGACAATGTTTCAATGTTTCTCGGAGGAAATCATATTTTTCCTGTTGTAAAGATTTCGAATAAACGTACACATTTTGAAATTTTAAACCATTGGCGTCAGTTAATAGACTCATCATTACATTGGTTTTTCCACAATTACTCGGTCCACATATTAACGCCCTAATGGTGTTTGGAAAAAGCTGCCCGTGTTTGTTTGTTTGTTTCTGTTTGGGCATATCGAAATTTTGAATATTTAGGTGATGTTTTTGTTTCTGCTTCCGCATTACTATAAATACACTCTTTTCTCTTCAAGAACTTTATTTGTAATGACAACGTTGCAGGGTGCAGGTGTCTTAAATAGTACCATAAATCGACTCCCGTTTGAACTTCATTTACCTGGTTATTCATATTGTGGTCCCGGCACTCGCTTAAAAGAACGTTTAGCTCGAGGTGATCCCCCAAAAAATAAATTGGACAGTTTTTGTCGAGATCACGACATTGCATACTCTCAGTCTCAAGACTTGAAACAAAGACATCAGGCACGCCCCCAACTTACGTTTAACCTTCATAGCGTTAGTAACTAGCCAAGCTGATGTTTTTTCGCCAAAACTGGAGTCGTTGGCTTTCACGCGCTCCCACGCTCTATTTTCAAGTATTTTATCTGCCTGATGTCTTTGTTTCAAGTCTTGAGACTGAGAGTATGCAATGTCGTGATCTCGACAAAAACTGTCCAATTTATTTTTTGGGGGATCACCTCGAGCTAAACGTTCTTTTAAGCGAGTGCCGGGACCACAATATGAATAACCAGGTAAATGAAGTTCAAACGGGAGTCGATTTATGGTACTATTTAAGACACCTGCACCCTGCAACGTTGTCATTACAAATAAAGTTCTTGAAGAGAAAAGAGTGTATTTATAGTAATGCGGAAGCAGAAACAAAAACACCACCTAAATATTCAAAATTTCGATATGCCCAAACAGAAACAAACAAACAAACACGGGCAGCTTTTTCCAAACACCATTAGGGCGTTAATATGTGGACCGAGTAATTGTGGAAAAACCAATGTAATGATGAGTCTATTAACTGACGCCAATGGTTTAAAATTTCAAAATGTGTACGTTTATTCGAAATCTTTACAACAGGAAAAATATGATTTCCTCCGAGAAACATTGAAACATTGTCGTTTGGGGTATTTCACATATGGTGAGAATGATGATGTAATAGACCCGTCAACTGCTCAACCCGACTCTGTATTCATCTTTGACGATGTGGCTTGCGAGAAACAGGATAAAATTAGAAATTATTTCTGTATGGGCCGTCATAATGATATCGACTCATTCTATCTCACGCAAACATATTCAAAAGTACCCAAACAGTTGATTCGCGATAATGCCAACGTGTTAGTTTTGTTTAAACAAGACGAGCTAAACTTGAAACATATTTATAGCGATCATGTAAACACGGACATGTCTTTCGATTCGTTTAAACGCATTTGCTCTGAATGTTGGAATGATAAATATGGGTTTTTAGTCATGGTTAAAGACAACGACATTAATAAAGGCAGATATCGTAGTAAATTCGATACCTATATAATACTATAACGTCATCATATGTAGTTAGTATCACCGTCATCATTGTAAAGCATAGACCATTTAGTCGCAATGTCTCGACAATTTAACAGCTATGATAAGAATGTTAAACGTCGAATAATTGATGCCTCTAATACAATAAGAAGGAAATACTTGGCTTTAAAGCTGGAAAGAAACGAAGAAGATGCTGCGCTTAACAAGTTTTTAACACCAGTTACTACCCCGCTAAATATGCTTGTACCGCTTATGGAAAAGAGAGCCAAGAAGCCAAAGATTAAAACTGAACCGACAGAGACGATTGTAAAAACAAAACCAGAAGAAGTTCAATTTTTGCCCAGAGAAGCGGAAGTTAGGTATGGAGATTTGGTTGATAATGAGGAAATCGAGGATGATGTGTTTGAAGAGAATACCCCACAAGATTTAAAGGAGGTATTTGAAACTACTATGAGAACGAATCCGGCAATTTTCGAGGAATTTACCAGTCAATATCCTCCAATTTCTCACGAATATTTAAAAATGTATTGGACAAGTTCCCCTGATTTGGATGACTCACAAGGTCTAACATACAATTTTGAAAATGGTAAATGGACAATGGGTTCTCTGTCGGTGGACTTTTTGCAAAATGGAGACATTAAAGTAGGCGATGTCGCTTATCCAGGAAGTCAGGGTCTATATGAGTTATTGTTTTTAAAGAATCCCATCAATCGTAAGAAAGATGATGATGTGCATTATAAAGACATATTAGTGCGCACTAATGCATATAGGCGGTTAAGTAATGGTCAACTAAAAGGTAGCAAATCGGAAAAATATAAAAATATTATTAGACCGCTACTAACATCTTCAACACGAGGATCAACGTCCTTGTTGCAATCATCAGCATCTTCTCATGCTAGAAATCTTAGAAGTTCTTCGAACAAAACACCGCCTATTAGTAGAATGCCTGTAACAAGATCTAAACTGAAATCTGGGAATGCATTAATGGAGTACAACGAAAGACCAAAGGAATTTGTATATTACGACGATGTAAATGAGCTAGTTGAGCGAATGAAGAAGCTTGAGGCCTCCGAACATGTTGGTAATAATAATAATTGGAACGAGATTCAGAATATTTTACAGGAATTGCAGAGACTTGGAATTATTGAATTCTATAAATAAACATGTAATTCCTTAAAAGCATCATTAAAGTATTAATCATGAATAAGTTTGGACGTTCTTTACCTTCCCCCTACAGGGTTCCGAGAGTTTTACCAGCACCCACCATACTTTCCTTCACTAGGGATGGTGATTACAATTTTAGGGAACATAAGCTTTGTAACGTCAATCCCCCAACAGATGATACAGATGGCGTTAATAAAAAATTTTTAGATGATGCAATTTCTGTTATTTACATGAAAATTATTGCTTCTTCAAACGAGTGTGTTAAGCTGGTTAACGATACTACCAATAGCATCGAAGGTCGCATGAAGGCTGTATCTGCAGAATTACGCGATTTAAATGATCGTTTGTTAAAGTCTTCTACCAGTATTTCAAGAATAACAAGAGATATTTCAACAATTAATGATCGTTTTAATGCAATTGATGTTAAATTGAAATTAGTTGACAATTACCAGCAAGAAGCCATGAAAATAGTGCAACCAGAGTTCGATAAACTCGAGGACCTCTTACATAGTTACATGCATGTAAAAATCGAAAATTCTTTTGCACCTTTAGCTGCAGACTTGAAGAAACTTGATGAAAAAGTAACTAAATTAGCAGATACAGTTGATAGGGGTATATAAATTGCCTAACATGTTTCAAATATTTCACTTTATTAACAAAATGCCCAAGGGTATCATCACTAAGGCGCGAGAACAGGTTGTTAAAGAGTTACACGCCCCAGCTCGTTCGAAATTTAAACGTCGTAGATTTATCCAATATGGTTTAGATGATACATTTGCATCCGATCTTGCGCAACTCGATCAATATGCGCGCGAAAATAGGGGGTATAAATACATACTTGTTGTTATCGATTCGTTTTCGAAATTTCTCTGGGCAAGACCCATAAAGACGAAAACTGCTCAAGAAGTAACCAAAGCGATGGAAAATATTTTTAGACACTCCAAGCGAATCCCGAAAAAGTTAGTTACAGATAATGGAAAGGAGTACTACAATACTAGTTTTCAAAATCTTATGAAGACGCATAAAATACATCATTATAGCACTTTCAGTATCTTGAAGGCTTCAATTGCGGAGCGAGTAATTCGAACAATTAAAGAAAAGCTTTTTAGATTGTTTACTTTAAATGGAAATCATCGATGGATTGATTTGTTGGAGGAAATCGTGAATACATACAATGCTACTAAACATCACACGATTGGCATGAAGCCGTCGGATGTTAATAAGAGTAACGCGGATAAGTTATTAAACTCTGTATATACACATCTAAAGGTTGTGGGGAAACGAAAATTTGAGGTTGGGGACATTGTTCGTATAAGTAAATCCAAGCATGTCTTTGAAAAGGGTTATGTACCTAATTGGACAACCGAGCTTTTCAAAATTTCCAAGGTTAATATAACAAATCCTACAACCTATATATTGGCGGATATGCAGGGACGACCAATCAGTGGAGGATTTTATGAAGCGGAATTACAGAAAACTAAACAGCCCGATGTATTTCTTATTGAAAGAATTATACGGAAAAAGGGGAAGAAAATGTTTGTCAAGTGGCTTGGCTTTGATAATTCACACAACAGCTGGGTGGACATGATAAAAGATGTTGTTTAGTTTGCTAGAATTGAGTGTTATGCAGACTCATTTGGATAAATACGTCATATTTCGTAATAATCAGCTAGTATTATAGTATAAGATATACTGCAAACAGTGCCACTGTGAGGTGATTAAAGGTCATAATCGTACAACGAAACATAAGGAAAACTGTGGGGAGATTGTAGGCTCTGGTATTAAACTTATTCAAACAGCTTTTAAGAATAGAGTGAATACCTATCACATATCGACAAATAATAATTTGACTGATGTTAAGCTGTTCCTGAAAGACTTGAAACATAAGGTTCTAACGGTGTTAGCGGAGCAGTTGAGTCCTCATCGAACTATATCAATGAATATGGAACTTTATGGTGTCTACAACCATCAACGCAGGAACAAGAAATTAAATCATAATTCGAGATATGGTGTGATTCATCCAGGTACTAATTTAGAACATGTGTTTGAACTATATAAAAATAACCTACTTAAAAAGCTTTAGAATTTACCGAGATGGGTAGCGGGTGGGCCTTGTCGCAACTTTTATTCCTAGAACTTAATATTAATAAATATTCAGGAGTGGGGTAGTCAGAGTGTAGTCGATAATTTGCTTGGATGGTTTCAGTACTTATTTAGTCATGGGCGAATACGTTGTTGAAGAAGATTCAAGAAGTTTGTCTCCTTGGAGATATCTTGATAGCATGATATTAAGAAGTAGAGAAGACATTAAGAATGAGAAAAAGCTGTTGAACGAGGTACATTATTCCGCTGGAAATTATAAGATAATCGTTGGCCTTAGTGTAGCTAGAGGAATGGTGCCGAGTGTGAAGTTAATAAATACTGTTTTAAATTTACCTGAGGAAAAAGTTGCAGCATCACTAGCCAATTTCGAGTGGCATGAGTTTCTCGAAATCGCGTCCAAAATGGTTGAAGATGATACATTATTAAGAATTGATTCTGAAACTGAAAATTTTACAGTGTCGTCCGTTACATTGTTGAGTGAAAAAATAATAAATCTTGTGTGTAATAATACAACGTTATGTTTCTGTCCTCATGACATAACCTCATTTGTTAGTATAAGTCACATTATTAATTATAGATTGAACCTGATAAAAAATTTAGATTTTATGGCATTTTATGATAACTTTTTAAATTATATGAACATTAATGAAGACATCCAAGGAAACTTTTTTAAAATTATTAAAAATATTTGTAGTTTAAACATGTCTGAACAAGCTATTTACATGTTGGAACTAATACACTTTAATCCCAAGAAGGTACTAGATGACTTTGATAGAATACAAATGTGTAATATTTGATGATAATAAATGTATATTAACCCGTTTTATTGGTTTTATTTTATAGTAATCTTAAAACACTTTAGATAGCAACATCTCCTAAAATGTGTGGAGATGATGGTTATAGTTTGCTTCGTAATTTTGAAGATAGGCTAATTACGTTCGCTAATTGGCCTAGCAAGCTCAATCCTGAAGAGTTGGCAAGTGCGGGGTTTTATTACACTGAGAGATTGGATATTGTCAGGTGTTCATTTTGTCATTGTGAGTTTGATGGTTGGTATGTGGGAGATGATCCTTTGAAAGATCATTATAAGAATGTCAAGCATTGTGAGCTAGCTAAAGTCTTATGGAGATGCCGCCAATTGAGAAAAAATAAACCGATAAAGTGTACAAAAGAGAAGAAAAACAAGAGTTTCTCATATACCGACGCCATTTGTATGCTAGTAATATTTATAATTTTTATGAGCGTCTGGTACCAATCTCGTGAAGTAATAAAGGTTTTAGGGAATGGAGTTTAGATCATTCTACCTACAGTCATGGCGGCGTTAAGTTCATCCTATATTCTCTTGACTGCCTTAGTACAAAATGTGTTTTACGTTTACGCTCCGTATAATGTATTGAATGCATCGGTAATGTTGGGAACTCCACCCTTTTCGGCAAACAACACATGGCTTCAAATGACATATGAACAAATTGATAATAGACATACAGCCGTTTTTAAATCAAACGCTCCAACAGTTGGTGATTTGCGATATAAGGTTAGGTTTCAGTTTAGAGACCTGACTTTTGGCGAAACCGAGTGGAGGACGCTAATAAACCAAAATGCTTCTCACAATTCTCCAATAGTGGATGGATATGCTGGAACACATGGCGTGCTTAGTTTAATTGTATTTATATGCGTATCTTGTACCATTTTACTAATTAATCTATTGCATACCTTTATTAAGTCAAGGTATAGATAAATAAATAATTTTCTATAATTTTGATGTCTTTTCTTTTATTTAATATATAACCCATATCCGCGAAACAATTTTTTTCTCGCACATGCGGACTGTTAAATTTGGTTCTATTTACTCAATTAACCCCGTTCCTTTTCTAAACAACTTATGACGTCACCCTAAACACGCGACATGTATTAGCTATACTAAGGTTACAATTTCGTCGGGAATATATATTTTAGGGAATTTGGGGGGCCTGGGAGGTCTTTGTATACTTACATTACATCTTCCCTGTATAGATTTTTGTATAAAATTATGCAAGTAATTATCTGTTTAAGAAATGCACTTTTGCATATAAATGACACAAAATATTGTTGTAAATTAGCAGTAGTCAATTAGCATAAATAAATCATTATCTAGACAAGCCTCGTGTAGAATTAGTGTTTTGCATAATGATACTACATTTGCATCGCACTCGTCAAGGTTATTTTCCATCCTTTGAACTGACAATCGATTATTAAAATTCAATTAAAAGCTTGAAGGATATAATAAAATTTGAAATACAGGGGGGGATCCTCAAAATACTTTTGTGATTTGGCCCGATCAACCCCGTCCTTTTTTAAACTACTTATTACATCACCCTAAACCCGCGATATGTATTTGCAATCTTTCACCCTCCTGCCGTTCGGGCATTAGCTATATCAACTTTGGCCCTATTGGCCCGATCAACCCGGTTCTTTTTTTAAACGACTCATGACGTCACCCTAAACATGTGACATACATCAGCTGTCGATTTTGACATTTGACAGGTGACATCTGACAGGTGACAGTTCTTAATTGACAGGTGACAGGTGTCGTTTTCGGGTCACGCGCAAGAACCCATTTCATAGACCCCAACTTCGCATGCGCAATATCCTAGGCCCATTGGTTCCGGAGATATGAGTCATAAAAATCCCTCCGAAAATTAACATTGGAGTTCCCAGCCTGGTTTACCCTAATTTTGTACATTATAAAACACCACCATAATCCCACTAAGGACCTTTTGTTCCAGCAATCTAATCAGATGTGCCCCCGTGGTTTCACGTTGTCTAACATTGTTTAGCAGTTTTAATCTATATGCTCTCGTAGCGTATTTTGCAAGGCTTTGAGGTTTGGCCCCAGAGGATTATGGTTCAAATCCCACCGAGGACAAAAACTTTTTTTCTGGTATTATTATATTTTAAAATATTTTAACTGATTTACAACGTCATACCTACCATCGCGGTAAACAAGATGCCTTATATGAAAAGCAGGTGGCGCTACAGGTCTCAAGATAACAGGTACGTACATCTCTCCCCCGTTAGGTGGCACCCCTACAATGATATTACTATATAATCGGGGTAACACGTGATCTGGGTTCCGTTGGGACAAAAGTTAGGTTAGAATAATGTGTGGGGGGTTAGGTGACAGCAGTGGAGGGTTCCACACAGGTCAATAGGGCCCTATATTACCGGCATCGGATACCCTCGGGCGATCATCGGGTAACCATCGGGTGACCGCCGCTCGGGGTCGCTGACCTGCCTGAGCTAGCCTCGCGAATTATGCATAGGGTCTCGCGGTATCGCCTTCGATCATCATGCGCGCTCAACGCCTGTTGTGGAGGCTTCCTCCGCCGCGGGTCTGGGGGTCGCGCCTCCGCGGGTACTTGGGTGATGAGGTGGTGGCTTCCAGGAAAAGTGCCACGCCCTAAAATGGCGATAAAACTGCAGATTTCAGGACAATGTTATTTCTTATGGAGTTTTGAGCCAAAAGCGGCTCTGCTATTCTACTCGGAAGAGCCTATCTTTTGGAATACCGATGATTTGGCAGGAAGAGAAAGACCATATTACTCATGTTTTTGTATTACTAAGGTAAGAATTAATAAAATTTCATTTATTTTTCTAAATGAATATCCATAACATTGACTTTTAAGGAACAAATAAAAACAATAAGCACAATAACAATTCTAGAACCACCAGAAATATGCACAGACTTGTCTTCAGAATCTGATGATGGGCAAACAGATGATGATATTGGTTTTAAGGACACCGTTGGAATAAATCAACCGAAACCCTTTACGCAAGGCGAATTAAATGATCTGATGAGAGACTAGCGTGTATGGTTCATGTCAATGTTTGTTTTTGTAATTAACAATTTATTAATAATTTTAACTCTCATAGCTTTATTTGATTTCATATTTTCTAATTATTATACCAGCGGTCCATACTTAAATCTAATTTTTAATATCTCCGCGTGTATGGTCGCCTATAAGAGTTCTGGTTACTGCCCGTCCTGTGGGGTGTATAATTTGTAGAATACCGAAATTGAAATAAAAAAAAAATCAATTAAGCATATTATGAAGAAGTATTACTAAAGGAATAGATAACAATGTGAAAAAAAAAGTACAAACAGTGAAAAATAAAATTGATTTCCGCACGGCGCATTGGAGAATAGTTTGAAAAGATATAAGATTCCCAAATATCTGGAGCTGGGGCATCTGACATTTACCAACCAGGCTTGTGGTACTTTAAATAAGTATAAGATTTTGAAGTGATCAAGAAACTCCTCGAGATATTATAATAAATTAATGTGAGAATAGGTTTGCCATTTTTTGGCACACAGATCATTAGATCTCCATTATTATTTTATTCTCTTTGCATAAAACGGCAACCACCACCGCACCTGCTAATATTTTTCGTCTTCATAACGTAGTACAAGTGTTTTGAGCATAGAATGAACATCAAATTAACTGCCAGGATTGATTACCCGGAGTGTATGGGCAAAAAAGTTCGGCGATTCAACAAGACGTTCCAACACGACGTTCCGAATCGTGGCGTACGCACGGATGAAAAATAAGAATGTCTGTGGGTGGTGTAGCATCAGATAAATGTGCACGCCGCTCATTTAAATGCACGAGAAATAAGCTATGTTGGGGAAACGTATATCAACACGTCAAAGATAATAGGTTCGTAGATGCTGAGTGCGTGTGATTTCAATCTATGCTATGTTACGGTAAATCTCACATTTACCGTACCATCCTTAAATTTAAATATAAATCTCAAATTCAGTAATACTACCGCCACCTGTTGAGACAAGATTCAATTAGGGTATCTGCAACCTGGTCACGGCAGATATGGCTGTACCGGTTTTATTTTTTTTTAATTAAGATGGCACTGGTCAACCAGGGTGATCTCATTTTTAGTCCGGGTCGTGACTGTCTCTTTCTCACATTAAAGGTATTCATGTTTAGCATTTTTCGTCTCTTTCTTTCGCACTGTTAAAATTTATACAGTTTATCGTCCCTTTAGTAGCTTTTATAGTCACGTTTATACTAACATAACCTGTTATAATATAATTAATTCTTTTTGTTTTATAAATTAAAATGGATGTTTTACCCGCGAGCGAATCGAGCAGGGTGTAGACTTTTTTGTGATAGTGCGTGACCTAAATAGTGATCTCTAATTGGTCCAAGTGAGGTCGCAGGGATATGTAGAGGGGATTTTCCTACGGCAGGAGGACAAAAAGGTAATTTTTCTCGCTCTCTAGTGTTAAGACTTTTGCACAGGCAAGTACTAAACATAGAACCCCGAGCTCAATTGTTTTATTTACTTTAAAATAATCTTTTATTTTTACCCTCAAGATTGATTAATCATTTTACCTACTTATCTTGTCTTAAAGGACATAAATTGTTTCTTTAAAGACTTACTTGGTCGCCATTTTGTGCATATGCACATGGGCACCCCTAACTTTGGTTTTGAATCTTAGAGGTTCATTACCTATTTCATATTTTGGACAACTTTAAAAAAGCTTCACTGCCCTGGTTTGTATTTTTCTATAGATTTTGGAAAAGAGAGTAATTGCTCTTAATATAGAGTCGGCTTATGCCATTTTTGTAGTTTCTTCCCAACGAGTCTAATTTAGAGAACAGAGCATAAGTTTTAAGTTGCCATTATACATTACGCTATCTTTGGTGATTGGTCACTGGGTACTGAGTTTTCTGATGTGTTAATATCTGATTATTTGTCTCGGGGGTTCTATCTTGAAATCTCACTGTATATCTCTTTAAATACTCATTTATCTCTTGCTAATCTAGTACCTATTACCTGCCTTGCCTGTGCAGTAGTTTCTACTAGAGCACAATTTCATTTTATGCTCTTATAACTACTATTTTTTATAAAATCGCCATTGATTATTTTTATTTATACCTGGTTCTGTTGCAGTGAGCACCATTTCATTTTGTGTTTCTATAAATTGTATAGCTACTATTTGTTTTTATATAAAATCACCATTGATTATTTTTATTTAAACCTGGTTCTGTTGCGGTAGTTTCTACTAGAGCACAATTTCATTTTATGCTCTAATAACTACTGTTTTTTTATAATATCAGCATTAATTATTTTTATTTAAACCTGGTTCTGTTGCAGTAGTTTCTACTAGAGCACAATTTCATTTTATGCTCTTATAACTACTATTTTTATAAAATCACCATTGATTATTTTTATTTAAACCTGGTTCTGTTGCAGTAGTTTCTACTAGAGCACCATTTCATTTTGTGTTTCTATAAATTGTATAGCTACTATTTGTTTTTTATAAAATCACCATTGATTATTTTTATTTAAACCTGGTTCTGTTGCAATAGTTTCCACTAGAACACTATTTTATATTATGCTCTTATAGCTTTTATCTTTTTTATAAAATTACTATCATTGTCGAGTTATCGATTATTTTTATTTAAACCTGGTTCTGTTGGAAAGGAGTACCACTGCAATTTGACAATTCAGTTTATTATTCCATTAATTAATTAATTAAAATTAAAATATATTTAAGAAGTAGTCCATGTACTGTGGCGAGATTGTAAATAGAAATAAAGGTCTGTCTTTACCACCAAATAACTTTATTTGCCCCACTAGGGTAGAAAACAAGGGTTATAGAAAATACATAAAATGATGAAGAATTAAAATAAATTTCTTAACGTTGTACTACTTTCGACTTTAGGGAAAGTCATCTTCAGCAACTAATCATTTAAGAAATTTTGTTATGAAAAGTAGATAAAACAGTTGGGAGAACAATGGGTGATTCAACAATAGAATATAATGAAATGCAGATTATGCAACCATTGGAATAGACATCAGCTTATTATAAGGACGATGTATCTCTATGCAATGGTAGGAGATGATTTAAACGCAAGTAGGATAAAAGACCCTAATCATAATATAGTGATTTAAGAATGTTAAAATTAGAACATGTTGTCAAAGAAGAAATTCATTCTTAATTTAAAATGAAACTGACTTAGTGAGGGGACATGTATATTGTTGTGGTGGATTAGATTATATGTAAATTAAATTAAATGAAATTGCTTCTCCTTAAACTTGTCAAAACGAAACTATGTTATTTCTGGTAAAAAATTTGGGAATACATCTATATACATACTACATATATAAATATATAATATTATAACATATACCGGGTGTTGCATTGTCGAGCGGGACATAGGAAATCCCATGTAATTTTAAATGGGGTCAATTATTGGCTTCCCTAATTATTTTAGAGAAAAATTCTATTTAGGTTTATTAAAGAGCACTAAAACCCACATTCAAAAGAATAACTTTAGATATTTTTGATGAGCCCGTTTACGGGTTATCGCCGATTTCTTTTGAACTATTTCTCCTTTTTATGGCCCCGTATTTGCGGGCACCAGTCAAGGTAAAAGATGACTGTCAAATAAAGTTGTCATTTTGAAATGTGTGCTTTATTGTTATAAAAACTCGTACATCGAAAATATTAAAGGTGTATTTATGAGTACAAATTAATCTGAATAAAACTAAAATAAAGTATCCAATTACAAGGTTAATTATGACATTTTACATGTTTCAATATTTTACTAATTAATAGGTAGGTACTATTAAATTGTTAGAACTTTAGGATTTAAGAAGATGTTCAAATATTCCTCAAAATGACAACTTTATTTGACAGTCATCTTTTACCTTGACTGGTGCCCGCAAATACGGGGCCATAAAAAGGAGAAATAGTTAAAAAGAAATCGGCGATAACCCGTAAACGGTCTCATCAAAAATATCTAAAGTTATTCTTTTGAATGTGGGTTTTAGTGCTCTTTAATAAACCTAAATAGAATTTTTCTCTAAAATAATTAGGGAAGCCAATAATTGAACCCATTTAAAATTACATGGGATTTCCTATGTCCCGCTCGACGATGCAACACCCGGTATAACAAACCGTAAAGTAATGAGATTAGATATATCTTAAGGTTTCCAAAATTTTCTAAAATTAGAAATTTTCTCCTTTCAGATGTATTCCCAAATTTTTTTACCAGAAATGACATAGTTTCGTTTTGACAATTTTAAGGAGAAGCAATTTCATTTAATTTAATTTACATATAATCTAATCCACCACAACAATATACATGTCCCCTCACTAAGTCAGTTTCATTTTAAATTAAGAATGAATTTCTTCTTTTACAACATGTTCTAATTTCAACATTCTTAAATCACTATATTATGATTAGGGTCTTTTATCCTACTTGCGTTTAAATCATCTCCTGCCATTGCATAGAGATACATCGTCCTTATAATAAGCTGCTGTCTATTCCAATGGTTGCATAATCTGCATTTCATTATATTCTATTGTTGAATCACCCATTGTTCTCCCAACTGTTTTAACTACTTTTCATAACAAAATTTCTTAAATGATTAGTTGCTGAAGATGACTTTCCCTAAAGTCGAAACTAGTACAACGTTAAGAAATTTATTTTAATTCTTCATCATTTTATGTATTTTCTATAACCCTTGTTTTCTACCCTAGAGGGGCAAATAAAGTTATTTGGTGGTAAAGACAGACCTTTATTTCTATTTAAAATATATTTATTTTTTTTGGTTCTGTAAATATTTCTTTTCAAGCAGAGCAAGGGAATTTACAAGGTTTTATCTGGTGAGTCTAGCACCTTGTCTTTTCTCGGTACCCAACTTCGGAACTTCATTATTGGAGCAGGACAACGTAGCTGACGTGACGTCACGACAGTGGCCCGAAGTCTGTTGAGCTCCACTCGCCTATACCTGTAGAGAGTCGATTCCTAAGCTTCACCCGAAGCTCTGACATAAACTGGTTATATCTCTAAAGGGATCCGAAAACTACCATTGAAAAAAGGGTAAAAGTAAATGACGCCTTGTGTGTGGGTCACCATAAAAAACCTGTCAAGAATCTTTATTTCACTTTTGTTATTTCTTTTTGTCTAATTAAATATATCAACATTGAAATTACTAATTACTTCAAAGTCATTGAAACTATTATTTTAATTTTCCTTCGTAAAAATATTTGTTAATTTGAAAAGAAAGTCGTTCAAACTATTTTTAAATTTTCCTTTGTAAAAAAAAAATTTGTCAAACTACACTTATGTATGTAAATAGGCTAATTGTTAAGTTGAGTTGAGAGTGTTTTTATTTCATACGGGAAGGGACTGTTAAAATTTAAATCGAACTTACCACGCCCTGCCCTGAGCTAGCAAAGCAACAAAAGGTAAGAAATTGGCACTCAACGACCAAAATTTTCATTACAGCTATTCAAAAACGCGTCGCGACTGCCGTTGCGTAAGGAGTATAAATCCTCAATGGAACACTAAATTAATAATTATTATTATTATATATATTTATAAATAACGCAAGAGAACACCAAACTGTACAACAACAAGCTAAATATGAAAATACTAAGTCAATGCAATGTTTAGATGCCAGACCGCACAGCAAATTAAAACACACACACTTGTTAATACTACTCCGTCTCTGGGACCTTTTTTTTTACAAGGCGCAAGACAATTAAAGCATAGCAGAGCAAAATATCGGGAACTGAATTTAATATTTTAGTGTGGGAGAAAATGTTAAATTAAATAAGCTTTAGACCTACTATATTGTTCTAGTTTTTATTAAAAATCTGAAAATAACACATATGTATGTATACTGATTAAAATACATTTTTTGCAATAAATATAAACAGTAATTTTGTACAAATAACGAATTTATTTTAATATTTATTTAAACTATTCAGAAAAACTATACGCCCGGTCTAAATACTTATGGTAGGTTTTAGAATATAAGAAATATCAGTTTTTTTAGGAATCTCACTTATATCTGGCGACGACTATACATGCGAAGGGTCCGCGTTCTTCTCAAAAGGTATATTTAAGGTAATGGTAATAACTCATCAGCTCTGACCGTCAGCTACTGCAAACGGGACTAACACGTCATTGGGGCGCAAGCTTCCCATTGGACAAAACATAGGTTGGGTGGCATCGCGCACCGGTTGAGAGAGGCAACAAGCACGGCGCAAAGGTGAAGCCAGCAGTCTTCCACAAGGGCTCCGAGAAGCAGGTGCTCTTACGTACGCTACACGTTTTTAAGGCCCTTTTGGGCAACTGATGGTTTCTTTTAAGTAGAACTAAGCAGCCAGCGATTCCGCGTTATCTGACGTACTAACTAACTGAACTAACCTGAACTCCCTACGATACCAGAGTACCAGAGCGTTTTTGTGATGTACTTTCAAGTGATAGTTAGGGAAACAATGTAAAAAAGCAGTTAGTAACATGAACGTTTCGTATATTTGCTGTGCATCCTTGTAATATGCTACCACAGCCTGCATTAAGAAATATAAACATAAAAATTTAGGGTAAATAATTGTTTTCATCAAAGGTAGCAGAAAATTAACGAACCAGTGAGCAACCCAATTGACCACGCAGTAAAAATAATTAATATAACTACTAGGGAAATAACCCAGTGCGCCATCAAGCTATATGATCTATGTAGCATCACAACACATCACGTCAGAATAATGTGTCCCCGGCTTAACTAAAAGAAGGATTCGTGACGAGATTTATTTATTAATCTCAGATTTACTCAGACGCGTTATGCTTCATTTCTAGTTCAATTCGCAGTAATGCATAGAACAAGACGGTGGGCATCTTAAGAATGTGGTCTCTGCAAATTAAAAGTGTTTTAACGAATGTCCTTAATTACATTTTTAGTTTTAGTAACAATAAGTACAAATATTATTATATTCTTTGTATCTTCACAATGGCTTATTAATTACCGTTAAATCATATTGCAGTCTTCCTCCACAGTTTAATAATTGTAAAAGTAAGTAAACGTTTTTCCCTACATGTTTCGAAAGCTTAAGCATTCATCCTCAGGGGTACTAAAAAGGATAGTACAAAGTCAAGAACGACCAATAAATATAAAATAAAAATTTAAGTGGGACTTATCTACCATCAAGTTTAGTGAAACTGTAAATGTAAGTTGTCCCAAATTAATGAGAACAACTTAACAGGAAGCGGAAACTAAAACTGAAGACCTAGTTTGACCTAACTAGTCATATTAATTGTATTAGGATTCAAATATAAGTGAAGTTTTAGTAGTATTGTTCAGTTTCGTATTTTTCTTGTACAGTATAGTTAACTTCTTCACGGTCATTAAAAGTGTACTAGTCTGAAAATGGCTTTTAAAGGCGTGTTTAGTTCTTTCAACTTTTAAAATGTAACAAGGCAAGGCCACAGTAGACAATAAATAGAAAACTCTTTCACCAGTAGTTTTGGCACGTATATTCACTGCAGAATGCTTTAAGCTGCTTGAAATAGTTATTCGCTGTCTAAACTACAAATAGAAGATTTCCTTGCAGCTTACTGCAACACAAATCAAGTATTTTATGGATAAGAATCAGATATGGATAGTCTTTAAAATGTGATATAAATAATAAAATAGCGATATCTAAAAATGTTCCGTTCTTTCAAACTCCAAATCAATACATTCTCTCGCTGAGAAAATAAAAAAGGATCTTATTAGCTGTAAAAATTAATTTTCATTTTCTAAAAATATTCTTACAAAATTCTTTGTCATAATTAGAGAACTCTGGAATCTGCGTAATTTGCTGAAGCATTTTCTATAAAATTTGTTATAATATATAAAATTTATAATTATTTCTTTGAAGAAAAGAGTTTTCAATTTTAAATCCATATCAAATTAATAATATACAAGGTCCTGCAATTTGGCTCCCATGGTTCCTAAATTCTATACTATTAGAGATACATATTTGAGTCTGCTACAGGGTAATACATATGATAGAGGACTACATACATACGTAGGAATCATAACCCACTAGTGAGTTAAAATCATAACCCACTAATGATTTATGGTTATAACCCTATATATAAGCTACTTTATTGGTCTAAAATCGAACTAATAATGTTCACTTTATAAAAAATTAAAATTTCATTAAATTATACATGTCGGCTCAAAAGTTAGAGCTAAAAAGGCATTCGCTAAGTACCCTTTTGGGGCTCTGTATCTCCGTTAAGGGGAACCTTAGACACTTACCAGATACCCTGTATACATTTGATGAACGGTGTCAAAAATAATTAAATACAATAAACGTTATTATAACACATTTAGGTGGTTTATTAGGTCTAACAGACTTTCCCTTATAAGTTTTTTTTGTCCTTTTATAATTCTACTTCTCCAATTCAATCGGTTGGTCATGGCTCATCTAATCACACATATTTAAGTTTTTCTTCTTTCTAGCTATTAGGTATGCTGCCGATATTTAAATAACCTTTCACACATCAAAACATTTCACCATTTCTTTTACCGAAGCTCTATTAAAGTCACTTACGACCAAATTTTTCTCTTATGCTTAAATGAACGCTCGAAACGTAGATAAGATGATCGATTAAATTTTCACTAACAAATAATTTTTTATAATCTTTACTGTATAAATAAAATAAAAGTCGTGGTATACAATGGTGAGAAGTACCATTCAGCGTATTTTAATAATCACCTATAAGTAGTAATAATAAAAATATAAACATTGCCGATGACACTGCAATTACTGCGAAATCAAAACAACCGTGGCTGGTAATTTCAAGGTTGCAGCGCCACATTAAACTTATAGAAGAATGGCTTTCGGCTTGGAGGATTCGTCTGAACTATTTCAAGACGAAGGCCATGCTTTTCTCAAAAAGCAACATTAAACGACCTGCGATTAGGCTCAACGTCGACGGGGTACGAGTGAATTGGTACCAGGAAGTTAAATACCTGAAACTTATCTTCGACCAAAGGCTGAATTGGAGGCTAAATTAAATTAATAGAGGAAAGCTTCCATTGCGACAATTGAGCTCAATCTACCCTGCTTTAAAGAAAGAGTAGAATAGGCAGCAGGACAAAGATCAACATCTACAAGGTTTACAGGCCGGTTAAAACTTATGATCTGCCCTCGTGGTGTAACATAAACAAAGCGGAGCTAAACAAGTTTCAGATAATTCAGAACAAGGCACTAAAACTAATAGCAAATGTACCGAGATATGCTATGAACCAATTTCTACATAATGACTTTAAAATACGAGCCATCATCATCAACGAGTTCTTTTTAAAAATTATAACTGACTACTGCAGACGTATGGACATTCTGACCAATGAACTAATAACACAGTCACATACAAGACCAAGACCTGACTCGACATACAAACTACGTGAAGATTGGTTTTCTATTGGCGAGCCCATTCAACAGTAGGAATGCAGTAGAAATAGTGGAGAAGCACTATCAACACAGCACCGTCTAATGGGACGGTAGAAAAAGGCGTCAAGAACAAGCAGCATCAAAATCTCAGATAACCACGTACGACTCACAAAGGAATAAAGCTACTGCCGAATACAACAAAAAATGTATATGAACAATACCAACAAAGTAAACCAGGAAAGAAAAGAAGTCACAGGCCTAACCTAACTTAGAAACACATAGAAGATCCCGTAATAACATAAACATAGAGTTTAAATTATACCTATATCCTTTATTCAGCACTTGACTATTTAAACCAGGCTACAAAAACAACAGACTTAATAGTACACACCTTAGTTCCTTAAGTATAACACAATATATTTGTTAAAGTTTTTAGGTTTGGTACTCCCTTATTATTATTGGGCAGATCGTTAACATAGTGAATCCTATCCTAAAAGGGGTTTTTGTAACGAGGTTGTCTTGATCCTAGAGATAGTATATTGTTCATTTGATCAAATGATACATTTATAATGATTTGATCGCTATTCTAGGTATGATTGCAAATAATCGGGCTGTAATTTATGCTCAATCTTATAAAGTACCATCAAATTCGCTCTTCTAACGCACTGCTCAATGTTTAATGCTATGACGATGGTTCCAAGATTAAAATGCTCTGGAGTTAAACTCGCCTTCCGATCGGATCTCCGGGTAGGTGCTGGTCCTGGCGCCTCATCAAGTGAAGTTATACCAACATCCACCATTTTCAATAGCCCGGCGGGTCTTTCGGACAACATTCAAAATGAAAATGGTGTGACGACTAAAGTTGTTAAAAGACCCAAAATTTGCAGCTTCCAAATTGACTTCTGCAATATAAGAGGACTGAGCTCGAACATCAATGCAGTCCATCAACATCTACTATCTACTAAACCTCATGTACTTGCACTAACCGAAACAAAGGTTAGATCATTAACTAGTACGGTCAGCTATTTATATCCTGGGTACGACTTCCATCACCGATTTAGGCGCAATGTTTAATCCTGGTTATCAATAAAAGCAGGGAATCTTTCAAGATTTTACCAATGTTAAATCCTGGTTTTCATTAAAAGTTACCCATTATAGGGACTTGTTCTCCTTACTTGTTAATACTGACTTTTTGCAAACTCACAATTCCAATTCTAAAATTGTCATCCTTGGCGACTTTAACGTTCATAATGTGAACTGGCTCAAATACTCAAACACAATCGACAAGCAAGGTCGCGAAGCCAAATCCTCTGCAATCAGCTCTAGCCTCGCCCAACTCGTGGGTGAACCAACTCGGATTCCAGACCGAGATAGAGATTTTGCCAGTTTGTTGGATTTTTTCTTAACTTCAAACCCCGACTTGTGCACTGTCACCGTGAAGCCTCCGTTAGAAACGTCTGACCACAACCTTATTTCGGTACTGAACAAACTACTAGTTAGTACTGTACAGCCTCCTAAACCACACAAGATCTGGCATTATACATCAGTTAAGTAGGATGACTTAAAGGACCATTTTCGAAACTTTCCTTGGCAGAAAGTTTGTTTTACCTCTGATAATCCATCCATCTGTACTAGAGAAGTATCGGAGGATATTCTAACTGGCATGAAAGCCTTTATCCCTTTCTCAAAAAGTGCCCTTCTAACGGCAAGCCTTGGTTTACCGAAAATTGCAAACGGGCTGTTAAATTAAAAAATTATTTCTACCAACAATGGCGTCAACACCTTACCGCCGAAAATCGTACCATATTTGTTAACGCTCAAAACCAATGCAAGCAAACGATAAAACAAAACAAAGAAGCACACAACCAGAGGATCAAGGACAAACTTTTTGAATGTCCTAACGCCTAAACGAATCTTAAGGAGGACAGCAAAAAAGCTTCTGGTTCTGACAATATTCCAGTCATCGTAATTAAGACATGCGCTGACGAATTAACACCAGTTATTTGTAGGCTATTTAACTTATCTTACAAAAAAGGAATATTTTTTTCTTGCTGGAAGACTGCGCAAGTCTAGTCCATACCCAAAAAAGGCAAGAAAACATTGCCACACAACTATCGTCCAGTCGCATTGCTTTCGGTTATATCAAAAGTTATGGATATCAACGAAAAATTATTAAAGTACCTGGAAGGCTTCAACATTATTAGGGACCGCCAGTATAGATCCGTCTAGATTAACAGGAGACCTTCCTTCTTATGTTACTCATGTTTGGAAAAATTTACAGTCCTTTACAAAGATGCAACCGGGGAGGACATTGAAAATGCCGAAGCAGAGTGCAACGCTTGTGACTATTGTGAGATTTGTGATCTGCGAAAACTCATAGATTTGAATGTTATATTTAGGTAGCTGATATAAGGTTTATTGATTCATAATATAAAAAAGTAGTAAAATAAAGGTTATAAACTCTAACGCGCCTCTAAGGTATGGTTTGGCTGGAGCAGTCAGCGGCCGCGGCTGGCGTTCGCGATTGGTAGCTCGGTACTGGTTTAATGCGATTTGTATGTACACGGTTTCACTGCCGCAGCTCAGGGACACAGCGTTCGCCGTCAATTGCAGTGGCTGCATTCGGACTGCTAGAGAGACCATTCCAGCCGTGATCGCTCAGCAGAATGCCACCGTTTTTGGCCATTGCTGACGAGTGTTTGATAGAGGAGGTGCAATTTATACAACTATGAGAACGAAAATTACAAAAATGTTGTAATGAAAGAAAATGCATGAAAAAAAGTGGCAGCAAGTGTAGGGAAGAACGGTAAAGTGTACAAAACCATTCTGTTTATTTTTTAGCATTACATTACAAAGCTTATAATTAGGGTAGACTGGGGCAACTGCGAAGCCCTTTTTAATAGTTCAAGTTTATTTCCTTCCTCCTTTAAATATACAATATTTATAAAAGTGTCTTTGTAAGAAAGTAATAGTTTAATATGTTTACTTTTCATACTGCATAGGGCACTCATGAATTATTTTTGAGATCTTGAGATTTGAATGATTTTTTTTGTACCGAAATTTTACACTTAGGTACCCCAAAAAGGGAAAGTGTAAAATCGGAATACAATTTCCATGCATGTTCGCAGAAGTGGTAATGGGAAAGTGTAAATGAAGTTTATATCTCCCATGCCAATTTTTCTTTTTACAGACTTAAAAAGAAATAAAAATCTGGGAAGTTATGAACTTCTTATTGTTGGGAAATAGTTAGCCAAGCAAATCATAAAAACGAAAAATCAAAAGGTACCTTCTCGGCGTGTTACTACCGGTTCAGGTAAACGAGTCACTATATCGTCTAGCTATACTACATCGACATCATCGGTGAGTGGCCATAAAAAATTGTATTTTAGTTTTCTAGTAAACTTGATTTCAAAGCCGTTGTCAACAGTATTTACCTGGCCAATAAAATGTTTCTTTGCTTTTGGTAATGTGTATTTAACCAGTACCCAGTCTTCAATGGAAATATTGTCTTTGTTTATTTCAGGAATCTGATCTTCGCAATCCGATTCTAAAGTGAAACTTTGATCCGATTCCATAAAAGGTACACTTTCATAATCTGATTCACTGGAGCTGGATTCAAATTGATACGGATTTGGCCGACTTTGTTTACTCTTTCGGTCAATTTTCATAGCTGGTTTAGATATAGTAGATGAACTTGTAGAGATTTTTGACTGACTACTTGCGATAGTACCTGCAATGGTTTGGCCAACTTGAATTAAGCGCTTTCGGTTCCTTGGATTAGAAGAAGGACTCTGTCGGAGCGAATCAAGTAGTAGATCATCAAAACTTGCCTTCTTTTCTTGCCGATTTTCGGTTGTAGCTGGTACTACAGGTTCAGTTATAGGCTCCTGATGATTATTTAGTATATTTCTTCATTTTGATCAGAGCTGACAATTACTTTGAGATTGGTGGCACTAGATGCTGAAGGAGCTGTAAGTAATTCTGCTTTAGATGCTAGTTTCCTTTTAAATGAAGCGCCAGATGTAGAAGGCTTTACTGTTTTTAACATTGACTGTTCGAAAGTAGCGGTTTTTTCTGTTACATTCGGTGCTACAGCATCATGTTCATTCCTTTCAATATCAATGCGTTCTGGCCTCGGTTGTAAATCTGTTACAGATCTTTGATTTTTTAAGTGTTCCTGCCATCTTTTTAAGTCATCGATGTCATACTGTTCTTTAGGAATAACATGTCTATTAAATGGAACAATACCACCCTTTCTAAATCCTTTTTTTATGATTCCGGAATCTACTTCAGCCCAGGTTTTCACTAGCAATGTGGCGAAGTCCCTTTTTGGTAGTCATTGTCCCTGATGACGTCTTTGCCATGTTATTACTTCCCTCTCCCATATTGCCTTAAAGGATCTAAACATACTCAAATCGAGAGGTTGAAGTAAATGACTTGTATGGGCTGCAGTTTAAGTATATGAATATTTTCTTCTCTTGCGGCTTGAATTAATAAGCAATCCACATGCGAGACATGCCCATCATATATAACAATAATTGGTGCCTGATCACGAACCAAAGGAATAAAAGTTTTTAGAAAGTAATTTCTAAATATTTCGGAGGTCATCCATCCATTGGCGCTGGCTGCATTTACGGTGTCTTTGAAGAAGTCTTCATTTCTTTCTGAAATCCAGCAATATTATTGCCTTTAAATATTATCAATGTTATTGCATTTAAATATTATCAATGGAGGCAATTTTCTACCACTAGCACTTGCTCCTGCCAGGACGGTTATATTTTCTCTGCCCGATTCAGAAATAATGCTTGAAGAGGGGTTGCCTTTCGCGCCAACAATTTTAAGACGAGAAGGATCTGTACACAGTGAAGTCTCATCTAAATTGTAAATACATTCAGAACGATCCTGAAGACCCAACTCCAATATAGCCTTTTCCAATAAAACAAAATATTGGTCTATTATGAATGGGTCCGTAGATTTCTTTCTGCAGTACTCTAAGCTTTGTGGTTTCTTCATACTCAAAGAGTGACGTTGTTTAAACTTTATTAGCCAGTCTGTGCCTGGCATATTATTCTTAAAAGGATTGGGAATATTATTTAAAGTTAAAAAGTACCGAACTTTTTCTTGAAGCTCTCTCGAAGTTAATCAATATCCCCACCCCCAATTCTCCATTGTTTTTATATTTTCGGCCAGTTGACACTTATCTTGCCAAGAAAGTATTGGAGGTCGGCCCTGTGTTTCGCCACGGCGGCCAGTTATTCTACAGTAGATTGTAATGTATGGGATTCTGAATTCGGTACTAGCCATCGACATGGTTAATTGCCTTGATTGACGGCATTTACTGCAGCATTTAATTGCTCCTCCCCATAGGCAGCCCTATCGGACTTTCTTTTATAATTTCGTACCATGACGTCAACTCTCTGTAAAGAATAAAAGCTTTAAGTGTCAGTGCCAATGAACTTTAGCATTCCCAGGAAAATGGGGCAAGTGTAAACTAACCTTTACACTTTCCCCATTACAACTTTCACACATGCCCCACAATATGTTTTTTATGGGGGAAGTGCAAACCTGTTCGTGAGTAAAAACCGCTTTTAGATTTGGTCGGTATATAGGATTTTAAAGCTACAACAATTGACTAAACATAAGAAAATGCAATAAAACTAAAAGTATATTATAAGTTTTTACCTTTGACCAATTTTTTATGGAGATATCACACAATATTCAACGGACCGATTCGGAGGTTATGTTACAAATTACTACTCAGAAAGAAAAAAACACCTGGTAACTCGCCGGGAGTAGATAATTCAACAGCGCTAACGTATAGTTAGTTGCCTCGAACCACACAGACAAGTAAACTTTCAATATTGCCTGATTGGCGCTCTGATTTTCCACTTACCCCGAGACTTACCCAATTTTTACACTTGCCCCAGTCTACCCTATACCATATTCAAATCCAAGATTATGCATACGAAGGAAATATTGATCAGTACTTAATGACAACCGTAACTCTATCTCGATTGGTCAAGCGGCAATAAAACTAAAATGCCCTGGGCGACAGGGTTCAATTTAGTTTACCCGTGATGTTCGCATTATTGCATTGTATCGTTTGGTGTTATTGTTTGTTATCAATATTTTGATATAAAAATTTGTGTTTTTGACCGTTGTATTTGATTGTATACAGGGTGTTTCAGAAGTGCTAACCTGAACTAACCTGAATATGTGTCCGGAGTTGCCCCGTTTTGATGTACAGTGTTAAAGTTTTTTTAAAAAAATCGTTTTTTTTTTATTTCTGTAAATATCCTTTTCCCGATTTTATTGCAATTTGGTACCGTAATTCATAATGATAAGAGGCTTAATTAGCCCTAACTAGATTAAATTTATAGAGTCCAGTGACGTCCCGGGAAGCACTTCAACGGATATTATTGACAAAAAAATGCACGCCACTGACTTTTTTCTAATTTTGATATTTTGATATACCAACTAATGATACAATTTTAAAATGTTTTGATTCTTTGACGTCTTAATCAAATTGATTTGTTTACTTGGTATGCTGCAGCTTTGATTTAAATATGGTATAGTATAAATTCAAGTGTTAATATGACGTTTGTCGAAATGGAGGAATTTGTGCTAACATCTCCTCTTCGTCTTCTTCCTCCAACAACAGCATGCAACTAATGTTATCGGCGTTTATTATAAATTATAGATAAGCGCTTCCACTACGAAATACGAATATGATCTGAAACGCGCTGCTCCAGCCGCGCCAGCCAAACCACCTTGTGGCGACGGCCGATTGCTACGCTCGATCGCGAACGCCAGCCGCACCCGCTGACTGCTCCAGCGAAACCATACGTTTACTCTCGACTTGGTCTGATCCCGATCATTTGAATTCGGTGTGACGTGAGGGACAAATGCAACACAAGAATTTTGTTGAATTCCGTACCCATACTAATGTGCCCGTGCGATAATATAAACATTTTCAATGTTAAAATGCACGCCACTGACTTTTTTCTAATTTTGATATTTTTTTCGGATATACCAACTAATGATACAATTTTAAAATGCTTTGATACTTTGACGTCTTAATCAAATTGATTTGTTTACTTGGTATGCTGCAGCTTTGATTTAAATATGGTACCTATAGTATAAATTCAAGTGTTAATATGACGTTTGTCGAAATCGAGGAATTTGGGCTAACATCTCCTTTTCGTCTTCTTCCTCCAACAACAGCATGCAACTAATGTTATCGGCGTTCATTATAAGTCATACATAAGCGCTTTCACTACGAAATACGAATATGATCTGAAGCGCGCTCCAGCCGCGCCAGCCGAACCACCCTGTGGCGACGGCCGATTGCTACGATGCTACGCTCGATCGCGAACGCTAGCTGCACCCGCTGACTGCTCCAGCGAAACCATACGATTACTCTCCACTTGGTCTGATCCCGATCATTTAACTCGGTGTGACGTCAGGGACAAATGCAACACAAGAAATTCGAATTCCGTATCCATACTACGTGCCCGTGCGATAATATAAACATTTTCAATGTTAAAACGCAATAGAACATCTTGGGGACTCCCGGATGTTAGCACTGGACGTTTCCAATGCCTTTGATCGAGTAAGTCATGACGGGCTCCTGACTAAAGTGAGAGCATGCGAAATACCGGTTCAATTTTTTTCGTGGCTGTCAAGCCTCGCAGAAGCTTGGAATACTTTACCGAACTAAGAACCTCTATACGCTTCAACAACTTTTGATGTTTTATAAAGCCCAAATTGGAACATTGCTGGAGTACAGTTCGCATGTTTGAGGCTCTGCTTCTAAACAGACCCTGAGATTGTTAGATTCCATTCACGGAGGAGCCATTGGCCATGATCTGACAAACAATCTGAAAATGCTTGAACATCGAAGGCAGATTGGGTACTGCAGCCCACCCGTACGTGGTTCAGCTTAGTGTCCCTCGAACGACACTGTTTAAAAACTCTTTCAATTGGAGATCGTCAGATCCCTGACGTCATGTTCTTCAACAAAATATAATATCCAAAGATTCAAGACCAATGCGAATCGCTTCCTGTGCGCACGCACCGCTCGCTGAGCGCCTTAAAGGATTAATCCTGCAGTGCTATGCCTTATCATAAAAGAAAAATATGGCAGTGACTGCAACATATCAGTCTTTCTTTACCTATTAACCTATGAAAATCTTTCGCGAAATTATCTTGAAACCAAATCGGCATAAATAAGATATTTGTACTGCAACAATGTAATTGACAGGGGTTAAAAAATATCGCGTTTTCATCCCTTAAAACAAATTTATATCGTACACAACTTAGCAAATTTACACGAGAACCGTACATAATAAATTTTGCATTCCAAAATAAAACGCGCTGCATTTTTTCGTGCACTGAATATATTGGTTTACATCGAAAGCATTTATCTTTAGTAGCGTTTTGACTCCTCCGAGAGCGTACACAACATCCCAGTTTAATTAAACTGGGGAGTAGAAATGGAATACTGAATGGCGTGAAAATTAGGGAAGGGGAGATGTACACTGCCTTTTTAAATGGGTAAACATTATATGGCATATTATTCTATGCATTTTAAAGATTAGGCATCGTCAAAATTATCTGCACGCGATGTGTGGACTGCTGAAAAATGTGTGCTACAAAAAATTCAAAATAAATATATAGTAAAACTGTTTGTCCCTTCAAGTTGCTTCAATTTAGGCCAAATGCTTGTTTGCCTATGACCACCTTAGTATAATAAATCGTTTTGTTAGTACATTACTTCTGCACAATGTTAACGATATTTTATTTACAATGTCGTTAAAGTCCATAATTCTCTGCAGGCAGAGGTCAGATCTCTTCCCGTTATAATGTGCTTTAAGAAAACTGTTAAGGGCATACTTGCATTTGGAGAACATAGTAAGCTTATCCCATGCGATAATCAGAGAAAGCCACTTTCCATCTGCCTGGAAACGCGCTAAAATCATTCTTATTTATAAGAAATGCGAATACCCTACGGTGCCGGCTAGCCTAGCCTGATGTCGAGCCCAGGGAAAATTGCCGAAAAAATAATCTTGAGTAGGCTCAACTACTTTGTTTTCACGCGCAATGTTCTGCCTGCCGAACAGTTTGGGTACTGGCCCGAACATTGCACAGTCAGGCAGACCACGCGACTCACTGCAAACATTATTAAAGGCTTTAATAAGAGGGCGCATACGGGAGCAGTTTTCTTTGACGTAAGCAAAGCATTCGACAAGGTCTAGCACAATAGCCTCTTGTTAAAATTGATATGGCTCGGTCCTACGAACTTCTTAATGAAGGTGGTAGCTTCTTCTTTGGTCTCGTCAGAGAACGCGCTGTCTTTGAATTAAGACATCAGGCCGCGAGTGCCGCAAGGCTCACCCCTCTCCGATGTTGTATAATATTTATACTCACGATATTCCCCGAGATAGATTTTTGCAGCTCTATCTTTTCGCTGACGATACAGCAATTATTTTGACTACTAAATCACAGCTAATTGTCATCAGCCGGATACTGCGTCACATAATCGAGCTGGAAAAATAGCTCTCGACTTAAAAGATTCGCTTGACTTGAATCCCGCCAAAACGAAGGTCATGTCATCTTCTTTTCGAAAAGCACCGTCCACAGGCCTGAAACAAGGCTACGGGTCAGTGGAGACCAAGTGAACTGGTGCCAGGAGGTGAAATACCTGGGACTTATTTTCAACCAAAGGCTGAATTGGAGACAAAATTCAATTAATAGAATAAAACTTGCATTGCGACAGTTAGGCTTTACCTACCCCCTGCTTCACAGGTGGAGTAGACTTGTTAATAGGACTAAGGTCAACCTCTACAAGGTATTGGTCAGGCTGGTTCTTATGGCTTATGGTGCACCTACGTGGTGCAACATAAGCAATGTGGTGATTCAGAACAAGGCACTAAAAACAATCGCGAACGCTCCCAGATACACTATGAATGTAGTATTACTTAATGACTTTTAGATATTAACAATTAACGAGTTTTTCTTGAAAACTATTGGAAATTATTGCGGATGTACAGACGTATCGACAAGCCAAGTTATTGCCGACTTACATACAAGATCGAGACAAATCGGGACGTATAAGAAATGTAAAAGCTGGCTCCCTCATGGTCCAAATCCCATCCCAAAATAGTAGGGAGGCACTAAAATTGACATGCAAATATATATTTAACAAAAAAGCGTTCTCGTTATATAGTCTTTTACACGATTGACAATGAACTCCTTATAACCCATCAATACTTTTTCATCTAGGAACTTGTTTGGAAAGTTGGGAGGACTAATCACGTTGCTTGAAATGATTTTCAAAGTTTTTTTAGGACAATTTCACAACTACCTTTAAATAGCCGCCTTTTTGCCACATCTAGGTATAGAAGAACTAATGGAGATCGCTTCAAACTTTAAACTTATTTGAGGACTAGGTTTTAATATTTTGTTTTCTTTGGTGATATGTACTTTACCTCGCTTTTTGGAAATTGTAAATTTGATTCTCAAAGATTTGGTTGACGTTTTTATGCTTTTTCCTGCACTTTTTTCCTATTTTCATCTCTTTTTTTTATTCTTTCTTTCGAGCGCTTTCTCCGTTCTTCATTCTTTCGCCTTTTTTCCTTTTTCTGCCTTTCTGTGTTCGCTCTATGAAGATGTTCACACGAACGAAACTTCTTCTGTTTATTTCTTCCCTTTTGTATTAGGGGTGTCAGGCCATCCTAAAAAAAAATTAGCGACACATAGGTATTTACAAAGGTTTTCTAGGTTCAGAAGTCACAACGATATTTTCACTAGCTAAATTCACTTTATTCAGTAAAGTTGAACTTCTCAGTGCAAGAAGAAGTATGATTAATGAGAATTATAAACAATCTGTTGCTTATGTGTATAAACAATCTTATAAATATTAAATAATAATTTTTATTGCCATATTTTGCAAAATTATATCAAGTTATTAAATCAGTTATTTGCAATGTTTTAACTGTGTTATTTTTTTAAATATTTTATTATTAATACTTAGATTTATATTTATTAACCACTCTTAAAATGTATATACAGGGTGTTAATGTTATCATGTTACAAACTTCTAGGGTAGACAAAACATAGGAAAAAAAAAATAAAGTGCTTATGTTTTATTTTTTTTTAAACCTACAACGAATACAAATCTTTGGACGAAGGTAAGGTAGATATTCTTTCATTACTATAAAATTTTTGTATTTTCCCCATTATTTTAAGGAAATCATTAGAAATCCTATGTGATTTTGAGAAATCATCCCAAATCCTTTTTAGTTTTGGGAAATCGTCCAAGATACTGTCCGAAATCTCACGTGGTTCCGAGAGTTTCTCTGAAATCCCTTGTAATTAATTAAAATCATCCGAAATCCAAAGAAACCAAATGTCATTTCAAGGAAATCCTCGATTTTTCGAAATACATGTACACTTTTTGGATAAATGGTTTGTGAGACAAACGTTTTGGAAAATAAGCCATGAACAATATCTCGCCTGACAATTTATTTTCAATAAGAGTCATAAACTTTAAATACTTTAAATAATTTAGTTTTTTTAGGTTCAGAAGTCACAACGATATTTTCACTAGCTAAATTCACTTTATTTAGTAAAGTTGAACTTTTTAGTCCAAAAAGCAGTATGATTAATTACAATTATAAACAATCTGTTGCTTATGTGTATAAACAATCTTATAAATATTAAATAATAATTTTTATTGCCATATTTTGCAAAATTATATCAAGTTATTTAATTATTTGCAATGTTTTACTGTGTTATTTCTTTAAATATTCTATTATTAATACTTTATTGACCACTCTTAAAATATATATACAGGGTGTTAATGTTATCATGTTACAAACTTCTAGGGTAGACAAAACATAGGAAAAAAAAATAAAGTGCTTATGTTTTATTTTCTTTAAAACCTACAACGAATACAAATCTTTGGACGAAGGTAAGGTAGATATTATTTCATTACCATAAAATTTTTGTATTTTCCCCATTATTGTAAGGAAATCATTAGAAATCCTATGTGATTTTGAGAAATCATCCCAAATCCTTTTTAGTTTTGGGAAATCGTCCAAGATACTGTCCGAAATCTCACGTGGTTCCGAGAGTTTCTCTGAAATCCCTTGTAATTAATTAAAATCATCCGAAATCCAAAGAAACCAAATGTCATTTCAAGGAAATCCTCGATTTTTCGAAATACATGTACACTTTTTGGATAAATGGTTTGTGAGACAAACGTTTTGGAAAATAAGCCAGGAACAATATCTCGCCTGACAATTTATTTTCAATAAGAGTCATAAACTTTAAATACTTTAAATAATTTAGTGTTTTTTAGGTTCAGAAGTCACAACGATATTTTCACTAGCTAAATTCACTTTATTTAGTAAAGTTGAACTTTTTAGTCCAAAAAGCAGTATGATTAATTACAATTATAAACAATCTGTTGCTTATGTGTATAAACAATCTTATAAATATTAAATAATAATTTTTATTGCCATATTTTGCAAAATTATATCAAGTTATTTAATTATTTGCAATGTTTTACTGTGTTATTTCTTTAAATATTCTATTATTAATACTTTATTGACCACTCTTAAAATATATATACAGGGTGTTAATGTTATCATGTTACAAACTTCTAGGGTAGACAAAACATAGGAAAAAAAAATAAAGTGCTTATGTTTTATTTTCTTTAAAACCTACAACGAATACAAATCTTTGGACGAAGGTAAGGTAGATATTCTTTCATTACTATAAAATTTTTGTATTTTCCCCATTATTTTAAGGAAATCATTAGAAATCCTATGTGATTTTGAGAAATCATCCCAAATCCTTTTTAGTTTTGGGAAATCGTCCAAGATACTGTCCGAAATCTCACGTGGTTCCGAGAGTTTCTCTGAAATCCCTTGTAATTAATTAAAATCATCCGAAATCCAAAGAAACCAAATGTCATTTCAAGGCAACCCTCGATTTTTCGAAATACATGTACACTTTTTGGATAAATGGTTTGTGAGACAAACGTTTTGGAAAATAAGCCAGGAACAATATCCCGCCTGACAATTTATTTTCAATAAGAGTCATAAACTTTAAATACAAACACACACACATACACACCATTGCCCCGGCTCTTTAGCCATGCTTTAAATTTTGTTGCATTTATAATAATATTGCATATATAGTACGTGGTTACAAAAACAAATAATAATTAATACTAGAACCGCAAAATAAATTGCAGAACAGTGTGTCTCCGGATCGACGCAACGATAGGTGAAAAAGGCTGTAATTTTTTTGAGTTGAAACTTTCTCTTCTGGGGTTCAGGTTAGTTGGATTCTTGGATAGAAACTAATTTGTGGCATAATTTTAATTTCGAAAAATCAAGTGTGCTTTGGAAATTTTTAAAAAACTTTTTATTCCCACGACATCTAACTTTATATGGTTTTACCTTATTTGCTTCATAAATGCGTTGCAAATGTGATTTGCTAACACGAGTCTCCTCGTACCGCTTTCTTAGTGACAGCTTTGGATTTTCGCGTAATGAATCCATTGCTAATACAGTACCTACATCATCTTCATCAAAGTTCTTCTTTTTTAGTATATTATGTACAGTACCGGTAGTAACAGATTTTTTAACCGGTCTGGATATTGTAGATTTGACTAAAACTGTGTTCGGAAATTTCATATTAAATCGCCAGATAACCTCTGGAATAGATAATTCACCTATACCATAACATTGAATTATGTAGATCCTTTCTGGTATAGTAAGATAGTATGATATTTCACAGTAATGTTTTTAAAAGTTCGGATCAGTTTTAGAGCACAGAACACTACAACAATATTAAAAATACCAAACTACTTTTGACAACAAACTGTCAAAATATTATTTTATTCTTTTTCCTTTAATGGCATACTATTTTTTTCTGAATAGCATCGAAACAAGTTTATTCATATTTTGAAGGAAGTGAATTGCTTTTTATTTTTATGTTCGCATTTCTTTAATTATCTAAATGTCTATTAGAGGGAATAAAATAAACCCATCGTGTTGTGAAATTTTTTAATATCTTCAATAGGGAAGGTGCGCGTGCAATAAAAATAATGCAAAACATCAAAGTAGGCATAGGATTTTAAAATTTTGTATTCTTACTCATTTATTGTTTCCGAACATCTTTTCCTAATAAAATTTTTTCGTATCTCCTAGAAATCAAGCACTATACTGATGGGAAAAAAAGTTTTTTGAAAATTTCCAAAGAACACTTGATTTTTCGAAATTAAAATTATGCCATAAATTAGTTTCTATGCAAGCAGGGCTAAACCCCAGAAGATAAAGTTTCAACTCAAAAAATTTCAGCCTTTTTCACCTATCGTTGCGTCGATCCGGGGACACACTGTATATCATGGATAAACAATTGTAGGTATAGTCCATTCATTGAGTGATTTCTCATATCGGATTAAGGATGCATACATTAAATATTACCTGGCGCCTGTAAATTCCAATAACCCTCAATAAGTTATCTATTATATTAATTAAATGCTTAATGTACTGTATTTCCGGTTTTTGAGTTACATCCGGTTTAACCGGAAGTTGATGTTTTTGGGAAGATAATAAAAAAGTAATGTCCCTAACATGTAAGCCGTTTTACTCTAAAGCGTACCGTTAGAAAGCTAGAAGCTGTCAAAGTTGAAAAATGTCATTTTTCAAAAGTCGATATCTCGGAAACTATTAGGTTTAGACTTATAATGCACTTATTAAAAAATAATTGCTATTTTATGTTAAATCCAAAAATATTCGAAGATATAGGGTGTTCCATTTAAAAAAATATCAAAGTGACCCCTAGTACTTTTGTTTGATGTTCAATTGTTTTTTGCTGAAGATATTCGAATTCGCGGGAGAAAATGACTTAAGATGGCTATTTCAGTTTTTTTATAAAAGTACAGGAAAAGTCAAAAAATCGCCTTGTCTAGTCTTGGTTGGATAACCCTGTACAGCTAGTAACTGAGACTGGGGATTTCTTTGTATTTTGTTTGTCGATTTATCTTCTAAGAAAATGGAACAATTCATTTTAATTCTAATAAATATTTATCAATAAGTAATTTATTATATCAATTAAATGCATAATGTAGAGGCACTGAGTGGGACTTTCTTTGTTTTCTTTAGTTTGGCTATTTTTGTCTCACTTGCTAACGTAACGTTCGAAAGAAGATATATTAAAATGGCCTCTGATAAACATGTTCTTACACCGAATGAAAGACGTCTTATTTTAAAAGTTGAGGAATATTTCAAGAAAGAGAAGGAAAATGGTGGTCCTTTATTATCTACGGTGGCGGTACAACAACGAACAGCGGATTCCTGTGGCATATCACGAAGAACTCTAATAAATATTCACAATTTATGAGTCAAAATACTGCTATTCAAGGGTTTCCTCCGGGAATGGAAGAAGATATGTCGTAATACAAGTCGAGAAGGATTTTTGCCAGATGCAAGTTTAGTTTTTACTTCATCAAAGAAAGTGGAGGACTATCATGACAATATGGCTGCTGCGATATTCGAGAGCTGGTTTGAAGAGAATATGTGCTAAAATCACTAGAAGAACCCTCGTTCATTATTTTAGACAATGCTTCATATTACTCACGAGTTTCTGAAAAAAACACCAAACAATAGTTCCACCAAAGATGAAATGAGGAACTGGCTAAACACCAGAAAAATAAAAAAAACACCATATATTTTTGAAAGCAGATTTGTTATCCGAAATTAAAGTACACACTGCTGGTAAGGATAAGTCTTACATAGTGGACTCCCTCGCGGTGATATACGGTCACGAGGTCTTACGTCTGCCCCCATACCATTGTGAATTTAATGGTATTGAATTAGTGTGGGGAATTTGCAAAAAGTACTATGACAAGCATGCATGTCAAATGACGAACGAAGAAAGCATTTTAAATTTATGGAATGTAGCTTAAAAACAAACTGGACCAGAGACTTGGTCAAAATGTATTGACCACGTGGAAAAATTGATTCAAGATACTTTTGACTCGGAACAGGTCATCGTTGAAATAAGGCCAATTATTATAACTTCTGATAGTGACAGTGGCAACAGTGCTGATAGTGATATTGACGATTAAATGAACATTTTATGTAATAAAATTTTTAATTATTATTAATATTATTATTATTATTATTTACACAGTTATGAAATAACAAATAATTAAATAAATAATTGTAATGGAAATTTTAATTACGGCTTATACCGGGTGTTGCATCGTCGAGCGGGACATGGGAAATCCCATGTAATTTTAAATGGGGTCAATTATTGGCTTCCCTAATTATTTTAGAGAAAAATTCTATTCAGATTTATTAAAGAGCACTAAAACCCACATTCAAAAGAATAACTTTAGATATTTTTGATGAGCCCGTTTACGGGTTATCGCCGATTTCTTTTTAACTATTTCTCCTTTTTATGGCCCCGTATTTGCGGGCACCAGTCAAGGTAAAAGATGACTGTCAAATAAAGTTGTCATTTTGAAATGTGTGCTTTATTGTTATAAAAACTCGTACATCGAAAATATTAAAGGTGTATTTATGAGTACAAATTAATCTGAATAAAACTAAAATAAAGTATCCAATTACAAGGTTAATTATGACATTTTACATGTTTCAATATTTTACTAATTAATAGGTAATTAATAATTCTTGCATCTCTTCTTTGTTCCTGCCTTTCTTCACATCTGCAGTTATTTATTACAGTGCCTTTTGTCTCAAATTTCTTGATAGTCCTTTCGACTGTAGATTTTGCAGGTATCGGTCTATTCGGATACAGAGCAGCAAACATGTCTGACACATTTTGATAACTATTTCCTTGATAATACCATTTATTCGTCAATATTTTTTCTTCAGAAGTGTAATTCATGGCTAATATTTTCGATGTACGAGTTTTTATAACAATAAAGCACACATTTCAAAATTACAACTTTATTTGACAGTCATCTTTTACCTTGACTGGTGCCCGCAAATACGGGGCCATAAAAAGGAGAAATAGTTAAAAAGAAATCGGCGATAACTCGTAAACGGGCTCATCAAAAATATCTAAAGTTATTCTCTTGAATGTGGGTTTTAGTGCTCTTTAATAAACCTAAATAGAATTTTTCTCTAAAATAATTAGGGAAGCCAATAATTGACCCCATTTAAAATTACATGGGATTTCCTATGTCCCGCTCGATGATGCAACACCCGGTATATCTAAAATTAGTAGAAATTGTTTGAGGACCGCTGTCTATTTTATTCTAGACTAATTTTGACCATAATCGGTTAATGACAAATGCGCATTCACTCACTGAACGAACTATATGTATGTACATTTTATTAAAATAACTCACTCAACCATAATATGAAGTTTAAATTTACCAAGTAAAGTCTAAACTAATCACAACAAATAGATATTTCAAAACAATTTAAATTTTCAGAAAGTTTCATAAAATATAGACGGAAATAGTTTGCCAAAGTCCACGGTTTGCAAATTTATGCCCCATTTAGCTAATGGGATTATTTATAAAGATAGTGGTGGTGTGTGGATTATTTGGGATTTCTGTCCTGTTCATAAATAAAGTTATTTATTTCGGTATTCATAGTATTACAGCATGGAAAAGGGGAACAGGGGAAAAGAGAAAAATGTCAAACCATATTGATAGCACACAACCATAGAGGGTGTCTCTAGAAGGGCGGAAAAAATGCTACCACAAATTCCAGAGGCTTAAATAATATGACGATCTAATCCAACTTACCTTAGTCCAAAAGTGGATGATTTCGGGGATACAGAGTGACAAAAGTTTAATTTGGTTTTAGATTTTCATAAATAATTTCTTTAATAGTTGGTGTATTGTCACAATATTAGGCCAGAAGGTGTTTTGTGGGGTGAAAAATTGAATTCTGCTCTCATTTTTATTGTAAAGTTTGGAGGGCGGTACCTTGCACACCTTTGAAACAAAATAGCTTTTTTGAGCCACTCTGTATTTAACTTTTAAATAAAAATTCTTATTACCCAACATTACAAAAAGGTATGCGTGGTAAGAGTGGATTTGAGCAGCCGTTTCTGAGATATCTGGTTTTAAAAAATTCACTTCGTGTATATTCAGGTCTAAATTATGGTAATAATTAAACACAGTTTGACGCGAAGGCGTTAAATTACAACAACCGTCACTAAAACTGACTGGTGTCAAATCGAATCTAAAAAATAATTCAAGCATACCTTTGAATTTTCTAACAATTTTAAAATTTATTTTTGTCATGGCCGTACAGCAGAGGAACGGAACCATATTTGAGACACTCTTTTTGTAAGTTCGAAATAAAATTCAGTGTTAAACAAATTTTTATTAATAATATATTAGAATACCTGCTTATTGTATTAACAAAACAGTGATGCAAAGAAACTACATTAAAATAGTGATCTAGAGAAATTATTGAACTTAAAGATATTTTTGTCAATTGCCCTATAAAAATAAAAGGTTGTCTAATCATAGTTTGATATACTATTCAAAAAAGCTCTTTCTTTGCAGACAGAACATATAAAATTAAGATTTTTAATTTCCCCACAGTCTTCATGGGCCCATTTGCTGCAGTAAATACATTTTGCCCATTGCTCGCCATACTGGTCCTCGGAATATCCACCCGATCAAAATAATCACTCAGCATCACTGCCTCCGGATTCGTCTGAAGAATAATCAGCCAATGTAAAACTGTTGTCGCTTTCTGAGATTGAACTAGAGGAGACGGGCGTTTTTTCTTTTCTGTTGTAATCCTGATGTAGAAGGTTGGTCCTGTTTTGAAGCTGAAGATTTTCGGAAAACTGAAGTGACTTTCTTTACCATTCTCTTTGACTGCTTCCCTTTTGGTTCTAACTCTCCACTGATGGTATACTTAGGTATTTTTTTAACTTGCTTTTCTTCTAAACTTCATTGCAATTCGCCTTTGTAAGGAGTAAGATTGATAATGGCTGCTTTACCAGCCCTAACACTTAGTTCCTTTGGTTTTGTATACAGACAGAAAACCAATATCCATTAGAGGTACAAAGTCCTTTAGAGGCTGATTTGCTACGACTGGACTTGGTGTTCGTATATTTTTGTCCTGCATTTGGAAAGCCATTACTTCATTTTGATTTTGGTTCTCCAGAGGAGCTTCTTGATGATTTAATTCTTCTGAGAGGTATGCTTCTTGAATAACTGTTTTGTTTTCCATCACAATATGCACAACAAAATCATGATCTTTAAAGATGATTTTGTTTAAAGGCACTAGTTCCGTTTTTCTAAAACCACTGCATGTTGTTTCCATAGTAGCCGCTCTATTGTAGGCTTTGCCAAAAATACTAGAATTTTCGTATGGAGATACAGTACTAAATTTTTCCTCTCGAAGCCAATTTTCAATCTCTTGAATATGTAGCAATGTTTCTAGTGTGGAAGTAGTGTCCATCTAACACAAGTAAAACTGAATTAGCAGCTGTGGGTTTTGTAAACTTAATGAAATAACTTAACCATCCATTGAAAATATCGGATTAAACCCAACCAGAAATGTGACACTCAGCCACTGCCCCTAGGGAGTACCAGGCATTAGCTCCGCCTTCATATTTTTGCGGGGAAAAATTAATAACGGCGGTACATAAACTCCTGCAGCATTCATACAGGTTACTACGGTTATTAGTTTACCTCTTTCTGCGGAGGTTAACGAGGAAACCTGTTTTTTTCCTTTTTTTGCTATAACCTTACTATGCTTATGCTAAACTATAGTAAGAGCCGTTTCGTCTACATTGAAGACCCTCTGGGAAAGATCTTGAAGCTTTTTATATTCTAATGCATAGAGATGTTTTAAATTTTATGAAAGAACTCATACGAAATTATACAAAATTCTTAATGAAAATTAGAATACCAAAAACTAACTAATGGGGTCGAATGAGGTGTTCAAAACTATTGCCGTTTTTATACACATACATAGCAAATCGATATAATAATTCGGTTCTGCAAACTGTCGATAGTGTATTTCGATTAATAGCGGCTAAAGTAGCATACATTTTGTTGTACAGGTCAGCCATGTCTTCTATTGGTTCTTTGTAGATTTCATTTTGTAAGTAGCCCCATAAATAAAAGTCCATCGGGGTGAGATCAGGGGACCTTGCTGGCCATCTAAGATCCCCATTTGTGCTGATCACTTTTCCTGGAAACGTCACATTTAGATGATTTATAACGATATTGCTATTGTGTGCTGGGGCACCGTCTTGATGAAACCACATAGTGTTTACGTCAATTCCTACATTTTGTAACAGCAAAGGGAGATCGTTTTGCAGAAATTGTAAATAACGAACTGAAGTTAAATGTTCATGGTACAAATAGGGCCCGATTATGTAACCATTTACAATACCACACCAAACATTTACCCCAAATCGTGTTTGAAACTTAGTCTGTCGTATCTCGTTAGGATTTTCCCGGGACCTGTAGCGACATTTATGTCTGTTAATTACTCCATTATTGTGAAACCGGGATTTGTCACTCCACATAATTTGGTTTAATAAATTTGGAATCTCTTCGAAAAGAATATGAAAATGTGCCAAAAAGTTTAATCTGCGCTGGTAATCTTCTGGTTGTAGATGATGCACTAAATGAATCTTGTATGGAAAAAACTCATTTCCTTTTAGGATTCTGCGACACAAACTTACTGTAATATTTGTTTCATCTTTTAATTTTTGTAATGACGTTTGTGGGCTATTTTATACTGTTTGTAGGACTATAGCTACATTTTCGTCATTCTTAACCCTCTTCCTTCTTGGAACCTTTTTAAAGCTACCATATGGAGCTAAGTTGGTACACAAAGCTACAAAAGATTTGCGATCGGTCGTTGGTCTATCTGGAAAACGAGCTCGATAGCAGCGCACAGCTTCTGAAACATTTTGATGGCATTCTCCATAAACTAAAACCATGTTCAATTTGTCTTGATTTGTATGGTGAACCATTTTTATTTTAAAAATGTAGAAATTGCAAATTCTGACACTGACACTGAGTGTTAATAATGTTTATTATTTAATGATTTTTGTTTTCCAGAGATATGCATTTTTATTTCTCGAAAACGAAGCAAGATATGAAAACAATTTAAGAGACAATAAAAGGATATTTTTAGTGGCTTAATCCGAAAAATAATATAAAAATTACCAAAAACTCCGTGGCGCCTTATTTTTTGCCAATATTATTTGTTAAGGCGTCCCCTGAGAGATTATCATTACCAAAATTAAATTAAAATCTGCTTAAGGGTATTAAAAATATTTATGATTAAAATACTCGTTATAATTATTTTAATAAAAAACTTAACCCCAAATATCTCCGTTCATGTTGGATTTATCAAAAATTTTTAAGAGACATAATTTGACCAGAAATTAATTAACTTTAAGAACCACAACATTTAAAAGTTCCTGTCATCGAAAAAATTCTTTGCTTTGCAGCATGGCGCCACCTACATCTTGTATTATTTAAACACATTTTTTACACAGTTGTGAAGCCAATCATAAAGGCTAAAAACTGGCGTTTACAGAAATTACATGTCACTTATAGTTTTCGAAATAATTGACCTGGGAGTTTTTATTGAAACACCCTGTATATATAGCTTTTTTGTACACGATAGAAATTGCATGCGTATTAATAGAAACCCAAATTTCCACCACTGTCGTAAGATTTATCCTAAATTCTCAACTTGCTCTATTGTTATATTTTTTCATAATATTGACTCACTATCCAACTTAACCAGATCACGGATTCCTGAACGATCAAATATTATCTATGATAGCAAAGTTAATTTTCATATAAAGTAAGGGTACCTATTACTTTCTTAATGGCCTGCAATAATTTAATTGTGATCCTATTTAGGTTCTCGTAATTAGTTTAAATACCTATTCGATTGGCAGTTTAATTAGAGCAGCTCTCAAAGGAGCTCAAGAAGTAACGCCAAATTAATAAAGCTAACTTAATTTTAGAGACCGGAAAATGGGCGTCTGAGGGAGTTATTACATGGTTTTAAACGACCTAAGTTCATTTCTACTTCAAAAAATTGCAATTAGAGGCAATACCTATAGAAGTAAATTATAGTAAAAGTACAGGCGCGGATTCAGGGAAAAATGTTAGGAACGGAAAGGTTCGAAAGTAACGCCGCAGGTAAAAATTTTTAGAGACCGTACCCAAATTTCGGTTTTCTCTAATATTTGCATTGAACGGATGCATGATAAATTATGTAATTTGGCCTCCTTTTTTTATTTCTATTTAAAAAGGTAGGTCTGAGAAAGTGCAAATCGCATAATATCCTTTATTTATGATAATGTTATGTAGTGGGGGGGGGGGGCATTGGCTTTGCACTTTTGACAGGTTCCCTATGTTTAAAAACGATTGATGGCATTGACAATAGATTTTCCAACAAATGCCTACTTAGGAAAATCTTTAGAAACCCCGTCAGACTTACTTTAATTGAAAATGTCGAAAAGAAAATGGTTTTTGAAAATTAGCAAAGGCTGTTTCAACTCGCATATTAATTATTGTGTTAAGAATTTCATAATAATTTCTTTGGAAAGTAATTACAATATCGGCGGAAAACTTCATTGTCATTGTTAAGTCATTTAAAAATGTTTTATCTACACTGATTTGAGTGCGGTAAGTATTACTTTACCGCACTAGTGCTGTAAGTAATTACATACTATAAAAACAAGTTTTTATATTATTCAAGTGTATTTTTTATTTTTAAAAGAAACTCTATTAAACATTATATGTATAACAAATACTTACATATTTAAATTTCTAAACTAATCCAAACTTATAAATTAAGAAATATTAATATTAATTGTAGAATTTGTAACATTTCCAAACGATATCGATGAAGGAAGTGTTTTACTATCCGATGAGACACAAGAATTGAAATTTACAGATTTACTAAAACATGAGGTTCTCTCTGCATATTCTCCTACACCATTTATTTGCTTTGCAATTCCTATTTTATTTTGCACCGAATTGTTAATATAGCCCTCCGCAACACTGGAGGACTTCCATCCACCATGTCCTTTTAAACTCATGATATCCCCGCCAGCATCTACTAATAATGTAGCTGACGTCCTTAGATAACAGTGTATAGTCCTTACAGTGTACCTACTCAGATTGGTCAATAACAGTTTCCTAAGACGAGGAAAAAACTTATAATTATATAATACTCTTTACATAATATATAGTCTCAATTGTTTCATAGCATGAGGAGTCATCAGTGAGTAGACTTTCTGTCGATGTCCCTGTAACAGCTACATTTTGCACAATATTGATGAGTGGGATACAAATCGTAGGTTCATTTACATCCTCAACTAGATTTGATATTATTTCACAGATATTAGACACAAATAAGTTAGGAACTTTAGCAGGGAAAAACCATGCGAGGTTTGATAATACCTACATGGTTGTGTTCGGTCTCAAGTTGACATTTAAAGGATCTTTCGATATGTTAAAATTTTAAGTACAGAAATGATCCTCGCAAACATATAGGTTGATAACCAGTTGCCTAAATCTATAAAATTCTTAAATAACGTACAACATATCAAATAAAAAATGTTTATTTGCTACCGGAAATAAAACGATATGATATTATAAAAGATTATTACAAATATCTTAATAATGAGTGAGAGATAGCCTTTGTTTTCTTTCTCTTACTCAAAGATAATGCTTTTTTTTTGTTGACACTTTTTAAATGTATGTTATATACGTGTCAAAGAAAGACAATTTCCTATTAATATAAATCCCTTGTGATAGTCTAAATGTCAGCAGTGATATACAGTGAGGACATAAAGTCTGGAAAACTGCCTTTTGCAAGTAAACGAAGCACCTGAATAAAAAACGCTCGGATACGTCGATTTTATTTAATTGTCTTCTATCTTCTAAGATTTCTGAGATATATACAGGGTGCTTCAAGAAAGCTGGGCAGCTGTTAACTTCTTTTTTTTTAATAGAACACCCTGTATATTATTGCATTTTTGTATTCTACGGACAATTCTAACTATATTTCATATAGGATATCCTATACCTAAATTCAATTGTTTTTAAAATAAAACACACCTTACTAGTTTACTGAATTTTTAATGACAATAACTTAAATGACACATTTTAACGTAACAAATGCTGAAACTGTTGTCCGTTAACTTCCTGGCAATAACCGATCGATGAACTCTTGTTGCACGTTTCGAATGAAAAAAGGTGGGATTTGTCGAATTTCATCTCTTATACGATTTTTCAGCGCATCGATATTAGGAGGTCTGTTGAAATAAACTTTGGTTTTTAAATATCCCCACAGAAAATAATCTAGGGGAGTCAAATCCGGAGACCTGGCCGGCCATTCTACGGGGCCACGACGTCCTATCCACCTGTTGGGAAATATCTCATTGAGATACTGCCGAACAGTAAGCGCGTAGTGAGGTGGTGCTCCATCTTGTTGAAACCACATAGTTGGAGTTGGTATATCAGGCTCATTACCTCGATACAGTTGAACTAAGGCAGGAATCAACTCTAGTTGCAGAAAGTCAAGATAAATTTCGCCGTTTAAGTTAACGTCGAAAAAATACGGACCTATAATCCTGTCTTGAAATATTCCAGCCCAAACATTGATTTTTTCGGGATGTTGCGTATGAGCCACTTGAGCCCAATGAGTATTCTCTGTCGACCAGTATCTACAGTTTTGTCGATTGACAGTACCATTAAAAAAAAAGGTAGCTTCACCGGAAAATAAAATATTTCTACAAAAAAATGCATATTTTCGCAAAACTGAATTCGGCGGTCATAGTCGTCTTCATTTAATTCATGTATTAATCTTATTTTGTATGGATGATACTTTGCCTTTTTTAAAATATTTTTTACCGATGTTTGACCAATGGACAAATTTGATGCTGCTTGACTTGTAGGTAAATGTGGATTTTCGTTATAACTGAGTAAAACATCTAATTTCTTATTATCATCTAGTTTCGGCCTACCTGTCCTGGGAAGATCTTTTACACAACCATGTTTAAGGAATTTATTGACAATTTTGCTGACTGTAGATATCGTAATTTCTTGTCCGCGCTCTGGATATGTAATAATAATAATAAATAATAAAAAAGTTTATTCGAACATATATAAATACAATATATTAAGTATAATATAATATGTATATAAAGATTTTTTGAATAAACCAAAAATAATATTTGTTTTAACTCACGAAGAAAACTTGTTGTGAGTATAGGTAATTATTATATTTTATTACATCTATGAATATAATTTTCTAATTTTATGTTTTTTATCACAATAATATAGGTAGGTAAATAATTAGTTATATTTATTCTTTATTATTAAATGTTTTAATTTATTATATTATGAAAGATATATCTTTGATTAGTAATTATCCATTTTTTAATTTCCTTTTTAAACTTTATTATTGATCTGATTGATAAAATTGATTTTGGTGTTATATCAAAAATATAAGGAATTATATTTAAAAAATGTTTTTGTCCTATAATTTTGTTGGTTTTATTTTTTGATGTAATTTGATTTTTATTTCTGGTATTATATTTATGACTAATAAAATTTAATTGATTTTTATTTTTAAACATATAAATTAGCATATTATAAGTAAATAATTGTCTGATATCCATTTTTTTACTTTCTTTATAAAGCATATCAGAGGAATATAAATAATCTCTATTATAAATAATTTTTAAAATTCGTTTTTGAAGGATTTCTATATTATAAAGATGACTTTTGTTTATTCCACCCCAACCTAATATTCCATAATTTATTTGAGTTTGTACTAAAGAATAATATATTATTTCCAACTGTTTTATATTTAAAAATTGTTTAAGATGTTTAAATTTTGGAATAAGCATTCTTAATTTTTTAGTAAGGTATTCGCTCTGTAAATTCCATTTTAAATGTTTATCAATAATTATTCCCAAATATTTAATATAATTTGCTTGCTCTATTTTTATATTTTCATTAATTCTTAGTGTATTTGTTGCATTTGGTAAATGATTTTTATAAGAAGTAAATGGAAGATATTTTGTTTTTTTATAATTTATTGTTAATAAATTATTATTAAACCATTCATTAATTTTTATAAAATCATTTTTAATTATATCTTTTATAATATTCCAATTCATTCCTTCGTAAAATATTACAGTATCGTCTGCGAAACTGTGTAATTTTCCTTGACAATTTAGAGTAAATATATCATTTAAATATATATTAAAAAATAATGGTCCTAAAACTGTTCCTTGTGGGACTCCATAATTAAAAATTTTTGGTATACTGATCGTCTCACCAATTTTGACATATTGTGGTCTATTATTTAAATAACTTTTAATTAAATTTAAAACATTTCCTCGGAAACCTAGATTTTCTAATTTTTTTAAAAGTATTTCATGACTTACAGTATCAAAAGCTTTTGCTAAATCTAAAAAAATACAAATACTTTGCATTTTATTATCCATTGAGTTATAAATCTTAGTTGTTAGTTGACAAATTGCATCTTGAGTTGATTTATATTTTTTGAGGCCAAATTGTTTCGCTGATATTATTTTATTTTTATTTAAGAATTTGTCCATTCTATCTTTTAAAACTTTTTCAAATATTTTTGCTAATGATGAAATTAATGTTACAGGTCTATAATTTTGAAATTCTGTTTTGTTTCCATCTTTATAAATTGGTTTTATTAAACCTATTTTAAAAGCATTTGGATATATTCCTGTTCTAAATATAGTATTTATTAAATAAACTAACGGTTTAGATATCTCTGAATTAATTGATTTTAATATCTCTGATGTGTTATTAAAAAGTTCACAAACTTCGCCCAAATGTCTTTGGCGATCTCCCCAGCCAAACATCATCAGAATTTCCATTCTTTCTCGCTCTGAGAGCATTTTTAATAACTTGACAGTAACAGAACTCTCCTACAGTATGTTAAAAATTGGCACAGTTGTCATAGTGACAACAAGTCAAAGTGACATCAAGTTACTACATTTCTCCTAGATTTTACGTTGTATCGTGGTTTTTCTCTTAATGAAAAAATGTATAATTTCAACTGGCAATATTTTAAAACAATTGAATTTAGGTATAGGACATCCTATATGAAATATACTTAGAATTGTCCGTAGAATCCAAAAATGCAATAATATACGGGGTGTTCTATTAAAAAAAAAGAAGTTAACAGCTGCCCAGCTTTCTTGAAGCACCCTGTATATATCTCAGAAATCTTAGAAGATAGAAGATAATTTAATAAAATCGACGTGTCCGAGCGTTTTTTATTCAGGTGCTTCGTTTACTTGCAAAAGGTAGTTTTCCAGACTTTAGTCCTCACTGTATAATGGAGAATTTGTATAGGCTGATTGGGCGGTAGTTTTTTTAAATTCTCCCATTTGGCATAGGACGACAACCTGTATATTCTGCCATTTTTTTGGAATTTTGGCCTGTTCATTAAAAGTTTATTGTCTAAAAATTAACATACAACAGTATCTTAAAATCTTAAGAAAAGATAATGCTCTTATTTTGTAAAAGTTTTAAATTTCTGTTGCAGCTTTACAGTCCAGAGGGTGTTTTTAATTTTAGGCATCACATTACAAATTTTTAATCACCCACCACTCGACTTAATCTAAACTTTGCCGTCTGAGCCCTAAGAAACGGAAATAATGATAAGAAGATTTCGTTTTCATTTTCTGTGCTAGCGTTTCAAACTGATACATATACAGGCTAAGAATTTTAAGGAGTTACAAAGCAAAATACACTAAGCTGAACCACATATGGATGAACTGCATTGGCTCGTCATATATTTGTACCATGCACCGCTCTGAGTGGAATAAAGCGGACAATCTCAGTTGAACACTTGCTATGAAAATATTTGTAAAATAGACCCGCATGGTTACACTGGGGAACAGCAAAAATGTTTCCGAGATCAAAGTAGCAAAATCTTACTTATTTTATTATACTTACTAACAATCTGTCTTGCAAAAGTCTCAGTTGGCTCCCGTTTTAGAGATCCATGCTAATTATGGTAATTACCTACCTAGACGTCATATATCGGAAAATTCGACTATTAAATGAGAAGTATTTGGATCTATTATACCAGGTGTACTTAATAAGGGGTCTACATACATATAACATAAATCCTAAATTGTTACTTGGTTGTATTTCAACCACCAGTTGATTGAGAGCTGTTCGTATTTGAGAAATTAGAGAGTTTTGAGCAACATGTCGCGAGTTTGTTTAAATAAGCCGGATCATTTTTGTTATATATTATGTGGTGAAGTGACTTTTGTGAAACAAAAACGTACACTTAGCCCTTTAATACGAAAGGCTTACTTACCACTTGTATTTTGGCAGTAAATTTGGAGACCAGGATAAATATTGGGCTCCCCATGTCTGCTGCTACAAATGTGCGTCCAACATTCGCGGCTGTCTAAGTGGAAAAAGCGTAAGATTCCCTTTCTTGTTCCTATGATCTGGCGAGAACCGAAAAACCACGTTACTGACTGTTACTTTTGTTTGACACCTCCCATCAAAAAAGGCTTTTCGGAGAACAAAAGATCTGCGATACAGGTGCCTCATAGTGACGAATTGCCTGTACCTAATCCACCTCAGGAATATCGCCTTCATTCTGATGATGATCCAATGGATTCAAACGATAGTGTACTGGAAAATGTCACCGGCCCATCAACTTCGCAAGACTCCGATTTTGTCTATGAACTTCCCAGTAAAAAGCCTTACAAAATAAGTCAAAGTGAAGTATGTGACCTTATAAGAGATTTGGCCTAAGAAAAAATCCGAAATATTGGCCTCTCGATTGCGACAATGGAACTTACTTCAAGATGAAGTAAAAGTTTCTGTGTACCGAAACCGTCAAAAAAAACCTAACACAATCTTTTAACATGGAAAACAATTTGGTAGCCTGTAGGGACATTGAAGGATTAATGGCAGCTTTAAATCTCGACTATGATCCAAAAGACTGGAGACTTTTCATTGATTCCTCAAAAGTAAGTCTTAAAGCTGTGTTACTTCATAATGGAAAGAAGTTGCCTTCAGTCCCAATTGGCCATGCAGCCCACGTGAAAGAAACATATAGCAATTTGAAATTGTTACTGGAGATTATACAATATGAAAGATATAATTGGCAAATTTGTGGGGATTTAAAAGTTGTGGCGATTTTGCTTGGAATGCAGCTAGGTTATACGAAATACTGCTGCTTCCTCTGCGAATGGGACAGTCGAGCACGATCGGATCACTACTTAAAGAAAATTTGGCCACCGAGAGAGTCTGTTGAGCCAGGAAAGAAAAATGTAGCCAGAAAAGATTTTACTGCCACTTCATATAAAATTGGGAAAAATCTTGTGAAGGCCATGGACAAGGAAAGCCGTGCTTTTAGTTATTTAAAAGAAAAGTTCCCTAGAATCGGTGACTCTAAAATTAAAGAGGGAATATTTGTGGGTCCCCAGATTAGGAAACTTTTCGGAGATGGGCAATTCGATTCCATACTTGAAAACAAGGAAAAAGACGCTTGGAATGCCTTTAAAATGGTTGTAACAAATTTTTTGGGAGACATAAAGGCAAGAATCACACTGAGCGACCATGATCGACCGTCCGCGACCGACCGTTAACGACCAAATTTCCAACACGTACATTCTTACCACAAAGATCACACTAAACCATCGTCCTCGACCGTCCGCGACCGTTTTACGACGACCGTGTTTGAAATTCCAACCTGCTGGAAATTTTGGTCGGTCGAGGACCATCCCATTTAATGCGCATGACAAAGTTTTAGTTATTTTTTATTTTACACCAAGTGGAACTAGTGGAAGTGGCGTGCGCGTCCTAACTCTAACCTAACTAAACTTTGTGACGCTGGTTTTGTTTTTAGCTAATAATTATTGATAAGATATTTTAATTACTAGTAATACTAGTATATTGTGTGTAAAATACACAGAACAATAAAGGTTAGTTTGTAAACATTTCTGTGAAATATACGTAACCTAAAATCTTAGGTATGACATTTTCATAACAGCGGTCGGTTGTGGTCGGTCGATCAGTGTGACTTAGAACTGTGAATTTGAACTATTTCACCTGTTGGTCGTAGCCGGTCGATCGCGGACGGTCGATCATGGTCACTCAGTGTGATTCCTGACAAAAGCAGAAAACTATAAATACCTGGTTGCCCAACTTCCTTTATGCTACCAAAACCTAGGGTGTAATATGTCGTTGACAATTTATTTCCTGGATTTTCATCTGGATTACTTTACGGAAAATTGTGGTGCTGTAAGTGACGAGCACGGGGAAAGGTTCCACCAGGATATTTAAAAGATAGAAAGAAGGTATCAGGGAAAACTGTGAGATATAAGCCGACTGTTGGACTATTACGAGAGATGCCCCTGAGGCTGCTTTCGAAAGACAGGCTAAGAAGCTTAAAATGGATGTCTAAACTTTAGACTCACTGTGCTATTTAATTGCTATTGTTGAACCAACAATATATTGTTTGTATGTTCATTGTAAATGTCTATAAATTAAAATGTTCATTGTATATGCTTATAAATTAAAATTTTGTAACAAATAATTCTGATTTGTTTTGCGAGCTAACTAAAATCTTTAATAGGTATTTTTTAGTTACTTGGGTGTAGTTCGGGTTAGTTCAGGAAACAAAAAAAAAGTTGGAATTTGTTCCCCAGTGTTATTAGAAACGGTGTATGTTTGAATAACTTCGTTTGATGGGATGCCAGGACCAGCCCCCCCCACCCGGAGATCTGATCGGGGGGCGAGTTTGACTCCGGGGTATTTTGTTCTTGAAACCGTCACCATAGTATTTTTAATATTCCCCACCCTGAAAACCGGAGACATCGGCACAGTGACAAAACGTTAGCTCAAAGAGCAAACTCTCGCCACCTAAGCCGATGCGATGGTATTTCACGGGGCGATTTCGGGTAAATCAACATCTACCATCTATCTGCTGGCGTCTTAAAATTTTTAATTAAATATTACCAGCCATTTTTCGTATTTTGCATTGTAAGACTTTAGAATCCTCACGCTATATTGCATATTGCTAAATATTTATTAGTTTCATCAAAGTGCTTTAGTCAACATGTAAAAATAACTCTTAAGGCTTATATCCCAATAGATTATTAAAAATAAGAATCATCCTTTGGAGTATATTAGCTGCAGCAATTATTTTACATTCACATAAAATTTTAGCGTTACTTTTTTCGTTGAATTTCTCATTACATTATATTTACTATTTTAAGCGGACCTTCTCAAATTTTGCCAGTGACTATTATTTTTCAAATATTTTTTAAAAGAATTTAGTTAATATAAACTTTTCCAACACGTCCCCTTTTAAACACCTTTTATTAATTTTTATTTTGCTGTTAATGCACATAATTACTTTATTGGTACACTAAATGTATTTACTCTTTATTTTGAGTGAATTGTAAACCTATCTTTGGCATTGATAAATTTTAATTATTTTATTGCATTTTTGCGGTTTACACTTAAATGCAATTTAGTACTTGTGATGTCATAATTATAGAATATGAAACTATCAGCCAGTTCACATGAAAATCATTTGAAAAAAATTTTAGTTATTAATTAAACAGATTACAAGTATTTACCTAGCTAACGCAAAGTCCTTAACACGCCTTTAAAGCTGGATTTATTAACTCGAAAAGTTGGCGAGATTGAGGTTCAGTTGGTGTTGGAAATAGGAGTTCAATTTAAACTAAAGGGAACACTCAGTTCCATTTATACACTCGTTCATGTTGTTCATGTAAAGCTCATGTAAGGTTCAAAAACTTCCCGGGTAGTTCGAGATAACCAATTTTTATGCTCGGAGTTCGGAATATCCAACCTCAAAAACTTGATCGTAGCTTCAACCCCACCAACTTTTCGAGTTTATAAATCCAGCTTTAAGCGCAGACATGGACAACCTGGTTTTGGTATTAATAGTAACGAATTAAAACATTTGAGAGCATTATACGTAAATGACCACAGAAATAAAGCAGTGGAACAGAACATGTCGAGTAATTTATAACTGCGTTAGCATTGGATGTCAGAGCCCTTCGTATTTTTTCTAAATACAGAACGTTAACGAATTAAGATATTTAAGGAATTGATAGTGCTGGTCAAAATAGAAAAAAAACTCATAAACATGTGGTCAAAAAGGCTTATGCAGGTTGCAAAAGTTTTTTTTTTTTAGTTTTTTTCGTTTCTTCCCATATCTTCCGAGATAATTTTCAATTCAAATTTGGTACCCTTATTAGTTTTTCGGGTCTCCACAATAAAATGTATAAATTGTGAGAAGCAGTATACAGAGTGTTACACTTTTTTCGCCACCAACATTTGCACTCTCCTGAAGTATTTTTAGGAATACCCTTTATGAATGCTCATATACAATTTTTGACTCCCCGTGTATTTCTCAGTCTTTTTGATCCCTTACCTTTTTATAGTATCTGTCATCGTTTTCTAGTTTTTTTAGTTTAGAATTTACACTTGTAAATAAAAAGAATCGAACACGTGTGCCAATTGCTATTGAATACTAATGTGTAGTTTGTTTCAATCTCAAGTTTCAAGAGGACAGATTTTTTGATGCTATCAATTGAAAATTTTCCTAAAAGTAGGGAAATTTACATCGCCGTAGTTCTGACGTTACACGACAAACTAAAAAAATTATAAGAACTGCTGAAAATGACCTCCCTGCGCTAATATGCAGGAATCAATTTTACGTCTCATAGGTCTCCCTGAGGTCATGTTACCCAACAAGTATAATCTCCAAAAATTCAAGACCAACGTGAATCGTTTCCTGCGCACACGCACCGCTTGCAGAGTGCCATTAAGGATCAATCCTCTAGTGCTCTACCTTATTTTAAAAAGAAAAAAAAATCTGATCTTAGATATTACTTTGCTATACATGTATACAAAAACTCCATCAATTCTATACATAACCAATCCTTTATTGTCCATTAATTACCCAATAAAATAATACATTATTGATATTACTATTCTCTAATATATTTTAATCTATTGTTATTATTTTCGGTTTAGTAAAATGTTATAAAATGCATCCTTAATCTTAGATTTACTTTAATCCTTAATTTTATAAGTTTGTGCCACGACAGTGTAAGCTTACAATCAGTTTATCACCAGAAGCAAAACTTGGATCAATCGGACAAATTAACATGTCAATAGATTCTGCAGTAATTTTAGTTATTTTGCTGCCTTCCGTTGGTAAGAAAACATTTATTCAGATCTTGCATTGCAGTATATTTTTAAGACTACATATTATTATCTACCTATGTATTTTTATTTTCATTTAAAATGAAATATATTTTAGTGTATGCTCAGCTAATCTGTCACAGATGTTTTGGCAACAGTTTCTGTAATGATGCTAATCACCAGGATTTCCCCGGAAGTGTTCATAATGCAACATGTGGAAGTGTTAGGTAATATAAATACAAGGTGTCCGATAAGTATATGGCATAATCTCGCTAGCCTATAGGAGAGGTGAAAATATCCATATTTTTTTTTTTTTTTACAAGAGACAAAGGGGTAAAAATAAAAAACTTACTAACGCGGGGATCCACTGAAGAGCTGTGCATGACGGCTGGTGGATTTTTAAGCTCTTCTAACTCAGATGTGACACGTGGTACCTACACCAAATTTAAGGGGGTTAAAATTGTCCGGGAAAAGAAGCATATATGCCTGCCTAAATTTTGATCTTTTCATACAGTGAGAACGTAAAGCTTGGAATAAATTAATTTAAAATTCATATGTTTTTTTCCGAAATAATGCTCGGACCCGTCAATTTTTTATTTCTGTTGTGCATTTTTTAAAGCTTATTATTTCATATATACAGGTTGTCCCAAGAACAAGTTATGACGGTTTACTTTATTTTTTTGTAAGTGGATTTTATAATATTTTCTTGGATTCTGCATAAAACTCTAAACATATTTCATGAAATATGTCATATACTTTAATTCGGGCGTTTGCAAGAAAGCTGCGTTTTAACGTGAAACAACAACATATTATTTATTAGCGAATAAAAAAGAAAATTCAAAAGAAACTAAAAGTCACTTTATCGAATGTTGGAAATGACCTCCACCAACAATCTGGCAGTATGAACGACATCAGGTTCTCAATCTTATTTCGCCTCTTCTTTTGTTCTTTAAATCTTTGATATAATAATAACATATACCTTGGACTTAGGAATTTACCTCACAAAAAAAATCTAAAGGAGTTAAATCTGAAGAACTGACCGGTCATCCAATTGAACCTCGTCGGCCAATCCATCGTTCGGGAAAAACTGCATTAAGGTACTCGCACACGGCGGGTGTAATGGGTCGGAGCTTCGTCTTGCTGATGCCACAAAAAATTGTCCGGTGCACCAGAATCTTCTGGATTAGGATTGACTCATCCGAAAATACAATTCGTTTTGAAAACTGCGGATGATTATTGCACATATTCATCATTACCCCGCAAAATTGGACTTTTCTTTCTGGATCATCTTTATTGAGTTCATGAACCAATTGGACTTTGTAAAGATAGAATTTACTTTTATTAAATTTATTAAATTTATTAATTTATTTAAATTAAATACTTTATGATGGATGTCTTGCAACCGATAATAACACAATTCATTGTGTATCTTCTAATATCGCAGGTCGACCTTTCGTATGATTGACCCTTACATGACCTAAATATCTATATTTTTTTCTATTTTACTGACAGTAGATCGACATATCTGCTGAGATACTTGTTATTGAGGAGCTCGCAAACTTCCATCTATGTGCGCATTCTATCTCTATAACCATTCAACCATTATTAATATTTCTACTCGCTCTCTTTCACTAAGGCCCTATTCCTAAACAAACCTATAAACCAAACCGAAAGTTTTGTTTTTCAACAGACCACACTCACTCTGACCTATTTTACACTATTCCAGTCCCTTTCTTTCAAGAATAATAACAAACAACCGAAAATTAATGAGTATAACAACAAACGAATAATAACAATAACTAACTGACTAACCTTACTTTCTTTGAAGGTTTATTCCAAGTTCAAACCCATTATTCTATGCCCGAACGATTATTTCCAGCCTGTCAATTGAACTTTGAACTTGGCAATCGACTCTGCTGCAGTGGCAAATTAGTTGTGCGACCGTTTGAACGACTGTATTCATACGGTTTTTGGTCGATTTGGAACAAACCTATAATTTTCCGGCAAATCTATTTTTGCCGTTTCTGACGGTGTGTGAAGTTTGCAACACGGTTTGCAAATATATTGTTGTATACTGTATATACATATATGTATGTTTGGTTGCCTGCAATTTTAAAGTTCTTTCTTATGGTAGGATCGGCTTGCCAGTCATTATTACAAAGGCGACTTGAAAAATAATACAATTAATTTGATGGTGGCGTGTTTACGAGTAATTCACTATGGCGTCCTGGGTTACAAGTTATAAGGGCAATTTAAAAAGTCTAACGGTTATTTCCTGGTAGTTTGCATTTCATTAAAAATGCAAATTGATGTTTGTTGTCTGTTTGACACTGGGTCGGCCCTGAAATCCGCCATTTCTCAAGACATTGAGTAAAATTGGAGAGTAACATGGTGTGGGAATTGTGTTAAAAACATGCCGAAACGGTGTCTGTGTCGATACAAACATGTAATTTTGGATTGAGTTGCTGAAACCAGATTGTAAATTTGTAGGTAACGAAAAGTAGAAATGTTTACTAAAATTTAGCTGAAGATACACATGCGAAATTGGTGTGTCACTATAAAGACATTTGCACCAGTATTTTCTTATATTAACACAAAATATTTTGATTAAACACGTACCTAGTAGCAATTTTTTCAGGTTAGTTCAGGTTAGTTCAAGCATGTCGTCGTCTACACGTCCTCGAAATAACAGAACAACTTCCTAATATTATAGAAAAATAAATCGTTTAAGTTCTAATCTATTATTGTCTGAAAGTGTTTTAGGTACAGCGTTTACTGATCCGATTCTAACAGTTAAAATTGGGAAGCGCGATGACAATATTTTCGTAATTTATAGTAAACACATAAAATGGGCAATTGTGTCAAAAGGTTCCCTATTAGGGTTATTAATAATTGACTTAAGGCAAAACTACTCAAATCAGGGGACAACCGTCAATGTCAGTGCGACATTCTAACAACCAAAGGCTTTATTTACAACAGTGTTCATGATTAAATCAATAATAAAAAAATCATCTGTTAAAATCCGAATATCAATTTTCTCGCAAACGGCTGAATTTAAATATATGACATATTTCATGAAATTTTTTAGAATTTTATGAAGAATCCAAAAAAAAACTATAAAATAGGGGTATTGATTTAAAAAAAAATAAAGTAAACCCTCATAACTTGTTTTTGGAACAATCTGTATAAATAAAGTAAGCTTCAAAAAATGCACAACAAAAACAAAGGATTGGCGGGTGCGAAAAAAAACTCATGAATTTTAAATGAATTTGTTCCAACCTTTACATTCTCAATGTATAAGAATTTATAGGCAAATTTTAAGTTTGATAACAAAAACAAATTATAATTTATCCCGGGATTTGACGGCTTAATTCCAGGGTTTTCGAGATTAATTTTTCCTCGAGATCCCGGAATTGGCACCCTTAATCCACTCAATTGCTGAGTACTTGTCCATATGTTAGGTGCATGTATGTACGCATTAATGAGAGAAGCAATAATCACAGATTTTATTATTTTAATGCGAATTATTAGTTATGTTGTTATTTGATAAGTTAGTGTGTTTAAATACCTATGTCAATAAACTTAATTATGAAATAAATTTCGAAAGGCAAACGCGTTATAAAAAAATTTACTCTCTTCGAAAACGGCTAAATTTATCGACACAAATGTAGAGAACCTTTTCTAAAGAGGAATGACCAGAGTATTTAAAAAAATCAGTTTTTAGCTCTATAAAATCAGACCAGTCACAACTTTGGCCCAACGAGTGTGATAGCAAGTCTGTTCCTGACTTCTCTGATGATGTAAAACATCTACTGTAGTAAGGTTTTATGAGTCTGTATGGCCTACATAAAATATTAAAATTTCATTAAGTTATACATCTCGGCTCAAAAGAGAGCCGAAAAGGTAAGTGACTGGGTACGCCTTTGGAACTCTGTATCTGCGTTAAGGGTTTTTTTTATGATAAATTAGGATTATTTTGACCTCCCCTTTAGGCTCCCGAGAGTATGCAATATACTAACGGATACTCTGTATAATTATTTATAGCATATAGAGTTGGACATACAAGGCAGAATGAAAAAAACTTTAACGTTTCTACTAAATTGTTCAAACTAAATTTTAGCTATTTTTCGCACGAGGCAAGTGACGACCCATTTGTAAAAGACATTGAAAGAGTTCTGAATGCAAACTACAAGAAAACTTTTGAAAGTGTTGGTCCCTACGATACAGCCATTGAGCAAATGTGTATTACTGCTACAGTTCATGAAAGTAATAATTTTTTCTATTTTAAAATTTCTTTACGGAACAGCTTTTGTTTAAGGTTATACTTTTTTCTAATTTGGTTTCATAAAGACGCTGTTTCGATACCGTTTTTAGTATCGTAATGAACTTTTTATGAATATGAATGATGTTCACAAATGTTTTATTTTGCTGTCGTGTACGCTTGGTTGCATTAATTTCATGAAATGGAGATGAGTTAAAAAATATCAAATAATCTTACAAGTTTACCATATTAATATTATACAACATATTGAAACAAACAATTTCCCTTAACTTTGGGGGAGTTAAACTAAACTCGTCTTGCTCCATATTTTAAAATTATTTAGGTATGTTAGAAAAGTTAGACAACTTCGTGACAAAATGGCTGACGCGGACATAATACTATATTATTAACCAAGGTTTAGACAGCCATCATTATTGCCCGAGCGGCAAGTTTAAATCACGAGGAGCGGAGCGACGAGGGATTTAGGACGCGAGGGCTATAAACTGTCTAAACCTTGGTTAATATAATATTTTTTCCACTGCTACAAACTTTTATAAGACATCTATCTTTATAGTATTAATAATTTTATTATAAAAAATTATAGGTAGGTATACCTTCGCTTTGGAATTGGCAAAATATTTTGTCAGGTGGCTTTGTTAATGTCAATTTTTGTTCATTTATGTCATTACATTTTACGAGTTTTCCGCTTTTTTAAAAAATGAGCGACGAAAATATTAGTGATATAATGATGTGTACACCTCCAGAATTAAGAATGGGAGCAGAAAAAATGCTGATTGTATCGATATTTTACAATATCAAGCATCTCTAATAATCTAATATGTATTGATAATTATCTGGTTGCCTAACCACAAGGAATCACCTTTGAGGTTATTCATGTTTATGAATTCATGTTGTAGAATCAAAAAATCAAGTTACCTGCGTTCAAATAGATTCTTGAAGATCGGTCAATAATGGCAATGTTATAGGTTAGTAGTGGAAAAAATTATTTGTTGATTTCAAGGCTACTATGATAAATAATTTGATTGTATTACTATAGTTTAAAGAATATAATATAAGTTGCGTTACTCTCCGTCGGGCCTTTGATGTATTTATGACACAAGCGTGCCGCCGCTACCTGCACTCAGTCCTAATCCAAGCGCATTACCTTGGACTTAAAAACGGAATTTAGTCCAGCTTGATTAATATTTGCATACCTGGGGCTTGCCAAAAGTTTGATATAAGATTATTTTAGAAATAGAAAATATTATTTCATTCGTATATAGTTTTAGTATACCAACAATATACAATATTGAAATAATAGTCTTATGGCACATTTTAAATTCGATAACTAGGTATAAATTGTAGACATTGTATAAATATAATAAGCGCATTGCATGTCTAATTAGTTTTAATATTAAAAATACGGCTCACAAATACAAAATGACATAGAAACTTTTGTAAAATACTTACTTTAATATTACTTTTATTCAATTTTATTGTTTTAACATCACTGTATATAAATTTTAATGTAAAATAAATACGGATTCTAGTACTTATAAAAATTTAAGAAATAATGTAAAGGAAACTGAGATTTTAAAAGTTTGCAGGATTCTTCTGAAAATTTTTTTCCAAAAATTTAAAAATATCTTCCATGGTGACCTCTGTTTCCAGCCTCTTTTTACATTTGTAAGTGGTTATTTTCCTGGGCGTTCGTTCTGAAAGCTTTACTGACGTTTGAGCACCTGCATCTAAAAATTAATTAGTCATTTATTTATCTGCCTATATGTGTAAGTGTCTAGAAATTGTGAAAAATTGGAGAATAAGGATTATTTTTGCTTACCTTTTTGAAGCACCTGATTGAAATCTTTAAATTCAATGCAGTCTGTTTGAGCACAAGCCTCGTTCGTTTGTATGTTAGACGCATCATTTAACGCTAGGTCGCCTAAAATTTGAAAATACTAACGAACTGCTTTGCATGCTATAGTTTTAGACCTATAAGTTATTTTAAAGTAGAATAGGTACCTATTACTAATCTGTCGGATTTGATTATAGCGTAGTCACGGGAGATTATGTCACTGTGAAAAAAACTAAAGTGTTCAGCTTAAAAGGTCTATTTATAAATGGGGTGAGAAACTTAAAAGACAAAATCGATGAAGGCAATATTGAAATAATAGTCTTATGGCACATTTTAAATTCGATAACTAGGTATAAATTGTAGACATTGTATAAATATAATAAGCGCATTGCATGTCTAATTATTTTTAATATTAAAAATACGGCTCACAAATACAAAATGACATAGAAACTTTTGTAAAATATTTACTTTAATATTACTTTTATTCAATTTTATTGTTTTAACATCACTGTATATAAATTTTAATGTAAAATAAATACGGATTCTAGTACTTATAAAAATTTAAGAAATAATGTAAAGGAAACTGAGATTTTAAAAGTTTGCAGAATTCTTCTGAAAATTTTTTTCCAAAAATTTAAAAATGTCTTCCATGGTGACCTCTGTTTCCAGCCTTTTTTTACATTTGTGAGTGGTTATTTTTATTTGCAGTGTTTTAACTATCTCTTTTCATACAACTTTCCTGGGCGTTCGTTCTGAAAGCTTTACTGACGTTTGAACACCTGCATCTAAAAATTAATTAGTCATTTATTTATCTGCCTATATGTGTAAGTGTCTAGAAATTGTGAGAAATTGGAGAATAAGGATTATTTTTGCTTAGGTACCTTAGTGAAGCACCTGATCGAAATCATTAAATTCAATGCAGTCTGTTTGAGCACAAGCCTCGTTCGTTTGTATGTTAGACGCCTCATTTAACGCTAGGTCGCCTAAAATTTGAAAATACTAACGAACTGCTTTGCATGCTATATTTTTAGACCTATAAGTTATTTTAAAGTAGAATACCTATTTCTAATAGGTATAATACTATATTATAGAAATAAGAAAAAATAATATAAAATTTACCTTTGCTGTCTGAGTTAGCCGGAACTGCATAACTGTGAATTCGACTTCTAGAAAATTTGCAAAACTGTCCCCAAGTAAATGCAAAAAACAAATTTGAATGCGGCTGTAACATTGTTCTGGTGTAATATTAGAGTATTTATGGGACCCTGTAAATCCTAGTGCATTTTTCCACGTATGGCACCTGCAAAAATTAAACCTTTTCATTAATTGATCGTACCTGAAGTACACACAAATACTTTAATAATATAGCACTTCATTCGATTTATAAAATGCCTCGATAAAGCTACAGCGAAACTCGTCGGGAATATGCGATGTGGAAATTAGACCGAGTTTGTCTTTATAACAATTATTTATTATGAATTTTCATCAAGTACAAGCCAGCACCATCCATAGTTTAAAATGTTTCCATGTAATTCTGGATATTTTTTTATTTACTTAAAAGAAAATCATCTAATATGTACCTACCTACATCCATGCATTCGTTACATTATTATTGATTGGTCTTATGAATTAAATAATTATTTAATAAGTTATATCATACATAGCTACCTAATAACGCTCCAAAAATAATAACTAACCTTCACTATAATTTTATTAAATATCGTGGTAAAGTCTGTGCGTTTTAAGAAGTCCGATATCGGATTAAATCACCAAGGGATGTTATCGCTTTTAAAACAGTAAGTCGGTTAAGTTACAATATCTTCGCACCTTCGCTATATTTGATCACACCGAACATCCCACTGGTTTACTGTATTCTATTACTTGGCGAAATCAGAGGTTTCAAGACAAAATTATCTTAGAATCACGCGTTGAGCATAAATAATAATTAAATAGATAATTAAATTATTTTGCTATTATTATAGTTAAATCTAAAGCAGAAAAAACTTTGCGATATTGGAACTAACAGTTTGTCCATCATCTTAAAACATATGGGTTTCAAATATAAAAAAACGAACAACAGAAAACTGCTTTGCGAGCTGTCCAATGTTGTTTCGAAAAGATGGCAATTTTTAAGGGATTATTTAAACAACAAAAAATCGGAATTGTCAAGACAAGTTGTTTTTCTTGACGAAACATGGGTATTTGCAAACGGAACTTCAACAAAAACGTCTTGGCAGGATGACGCAAAGCATTGTTATTCAAGTACCCGTGCAAGTAATGGAAAAAGGTATATTATATTACATGCTGGTAATGAAGAAGGTTTTGTTTTAAATGCCAGTTTGATATTTTCATCAACAAAAAAAACTGATGATTATCACGGCAATATGGATGCTGAAATTTTTGAGCATTGGTTCGAGGAAAAACTTTTAAAAAGTTTAGAAAAACCTTCCTTAATTGTTTTAGACAATGCCTCTTACCATACGAGACTCGAAGAGAAATTCCCTACAAGCAGCTGGAAAAAGGAAGAAATAAAAGAGTGGTTGTCAAAGAAAAACATAAACCATGAAAATTTATATTTAAAAAGTGAACTTTTAAGCAAGTGTAAAGAGCAGTCATTTAAAAAAAAGTATGTTGTTGACGAATTAGCCCTCAAATATGGACATCAAGTTTTGAGATTGCCGCCCTACCATTGTCATTACAACGCAATTGAATTGGTATGGGGTATTAGCAAGAACTATTATGACAAACATGCCTGTAAAAATATCGGTAAGCCTAGCGTTATAAAGTTATGGGAGGAGGCGCTTAGCCAAGCGGGCAAAGAAGAATGGCGGAAATGCATTGAACACACAGAAAAAAATATTTTTGAATCTTATGAGACAGAACAGGTTATAGACGAAGTAAGACCGTTAATTATTACGAATAATGATGATGATGACGATGATGTTGATTCTGATGAGTCTGAAAGCATGGTTGAAATTTCAAATGCAATGGAAGACTACTTTTAGTAGTACCTATCTACAAGTAGGTACGTTCTGTCGCAAGACTACAAAATCGGTTCTTTTTAGAACCAAAACTTTATAAAAAAGAATTCGTAAAACTAATTTGTCTAAATACTACAAAAGCTAAAAAATTTTTATTTTTCTTTACCTAAACTAATTTTTTATTTACTTTAAATTATTTTATTTAGAAAATGTAATTCATCAACATCCAAAATTACCTTCAATATAATTTATTGTTTGAGAGCCACCGACATAATGCTCAAGAGGTTTTATGGCTTAGCGGACTTCTTAAAACGCACAGACTTTACCTACCTTACTTGATCTTTTGGGCATCTAAAAAATGATAGTCCGCCTTTTATTCGACTCTCACAACCGTCCACTGAGCAAACACTGTTACCTGGCATTTTAGGTTTTAACAAACATTAAAAAATTGAATTTCTCGGACAACCTGTACACTTCCTCGTGATATAACTTAAACCACACAGTGAGACGCTCTGTATCGACTGGTCCACCGGTGCTGGTGGACCGGTCAGGCGGGGTGAGAGGCAGGTCGTTTTGATAATTTGACGAAGTGACGCAACTTATATTTATTCTTTAAACTATGGTATTACCAACATAAAATTTAGGCCTAAAAATTTTGAAAATCTGTATGTTTTATCTTCTTTTTAAATATGGATTTGTTTTATTGAAAAAGGTGCCATAATATAAAAAATAGTATAAAGGACTCGTTTTATTAAGCTATTAGCGCAATTGTCCGTTATAAAACCCGCCGCGTGGCGCGTGTGCTAAAATGAGCTTTATAAAACTGGTACTTTAATGTAGTATTAGTCTACGAGAGTTATATTTTCACTTAAACAATAATAAGAACGGAACTGTTGTCTTTTTGTTTATTTGTAGGTTTTGATACACACACTCTCCGAACTTGCATATCTAGAAGGGTCCCTACCAATACTGATTCTCAATCCCTATGCGAATTCCTTAATGATTATCTAGTTCCATCAAACTACTACAATGGATCATTTAGCTGCAGACAGTGCCCTGAAAATTACTGCAATATACATACATTAATTGAAGGCGATGGGCTTAGAGAAGCAAATTATGCTGAATCAAATGCTTTAAAAACACCTATAAGCTTTTTGCTAATTACCTTGTTATTCATTAAATATAATATGTGTTAATTTAATTTCATATACTAATACAAAATATTATTTTAAACAATTATTTATATGCATTTCTTATTGTTAATTAATTCAGTTTTTGTAAAAGGCCTAATGCAATAACGTCAAAAATATTTTCTGGTGACTACACCAAGCATCACAGTCTGTTTTTAATATTCAAAGTATTTAAAAAAGTCTTCTTTAGCCTGGTAACTAGACTTTTAATTTTCCAGAGGTCTGACGAATTTGATTCTACTTAAGGTTTGAACTCTGATTGTCTGCTGATAAAGCAACTACCACTGTTTATTGGTGCCTTTTTTAGTTTTTACTGGTCTATCTTTAAATGATGTGAATTAATAAACAAATCAAGATGGTCTTCTCCACGGGCATGCAAGATTTTTCGGCATGTATTGATTTAAATATACCTGAGTTTTTAAATTTGTACGAGTATCGAAATTAAATTCAAGTTTTGTCTTCAAATTAATATTTTAATATTAAATTTTCTAAGCTTAAAATTATGTATAGCCGTACCATTTACCTGGAATTTTAGAAAGCAATTTTATCAAAACTAATTAGAGTCTAGGAACTTATTCCGTTTCTGCTCCAAGCATTTTATTCCTTTTTTTTTTGTACCTAATCCGGGTTACCTGTGTGCTAATTATGTGGTTATGGGGTGTCTCTATTGAAATAATACACCTATTTATATCTATACATAACTACCTTGGGTGTTTGTTTCTCAGTGAAACTCGTCAAAGTGTGAAGTGGCAGTGTTTTTTTAATTAAATATGGAGAATTTTTAACAATTGCCTAAACGCCCTATGTACAGGGACATTTTTTTAAGTGTCTCACCCGATTGGCGATTTTCCTACTGACTATAATAAAATACGAATTACATATTTCTCAATGACTTTTGACAAGGAAGTCAAATTTAATGTCAAAAAATATATAGGTTCACAAATTTGACAGATACGACGCCATTTTGAATTATTTTAAATGGCAACCCTCATAAATAATCACACGAGTAAATTGCACTTTGCGATCCGATTTCTAAAACTTATAGTTCTTAATATTGATTTTCAGCCGTTTCGGAAATACGAGGGTTGCTAATTTACCTTCATCGATTTTATCTTTTAAGTGTCTCACCCTTTTAATAAATAGACATTCTAAGCCGAGCACCCCAATTTCTTTCAGAGTAACATAATTTTCCGTGACCAAGCTATTTACGCTATAATCAAATCCGACAGATGTCAAAAAGTGACAGATACGACGCCATCTTGAATTTTTTTAAATGGCAACCCTCATAAATAACAATAACAACTGAATTCAAAAATTCAAAATGGCGTCGTATGTCACTTTTTGACATCTGTCGGATTTGATCATATCGTAGATAGCTTGGTCACGGGAGATTATGTCAACGTGAAAAAAATTAAAGTGTTCAGCTTAAAAGGTATATTTATAAAAGAGGTAAGACACTTAAAAGATAAAATCGATGAAATCAAATTAGGAACCTCCGTATTTCCAAAACGGCTGAAAATAAATATCAACAACTATAAAATGGGTTTTTGAAATCGGATCGCTAATTGCAATTAACTTGTGTGGTTATTTATGAAAGTTGTCATTTAAGAAAATTCAAAATAGCGTCGTATCTGTCACTTCTTGACATCTGTCGGATTTGATTATAGCGTAGTCACGGGAGATTATGTCACTGTGAAAAAAATTAAAGTGTTCAGCTTAAAAGGTCTATTTATAAATGGGGTGAGACACTTAAAAGACAAAATCGATGAAGGCAAATTAGGAACCCCTGTATTTCCAAAACGGCTGAAATTAAATATTAACAACAATAGGTTTTTGAAATCGGATCGCCAAATGCAATTCATTTGTGTGGTTATTTTTGAGGGTTGCCACTTAAAAAAATTAAAAATGGCGTTAAATCTGTCAAATTTGTGAAGCTATATATCTTTTGACATTAAATTTGGCTTCCTTGTCGAAAATCATTGAGAAGTATGTGATTTCTTTTTTGTTTTAGTAAGTAGGAAGATCGCCAATCGGGTAAGACACTTAAAAAAATGTTCCTGTACAGTAAATGAAAAAAATTGATTCTTAACTGTTACGATTCTATTAAAAGTAAGAATGCGGATTTGAGGTTGACAATGCAGTGCAATTTACAGCAGATATGCTTACCGTTGGGAATCAACAATATATAAACTTTTAAAAGAAGAAAAAGTGCTGGCGTCAAACCTCCAAAAACTCCTTCAGGACGACCAAAACTTGAGCTGGATGGCGTTTTAATGCAGAGAATAAGGCGAAAAGTTCATACTTTCTTTTTAAAAAAAGAACTTCCCACGCTAGACAAAATTTTCTCCCCAGTCCGAGAACCAGAACTACCTAAGTATTTATGTGTAGAAATACGCTTTGGAAATTTTGAAAAAAATGGGGTTTCGGGGAAAAGAATATAATAGGCAACCGTTTTTAAAATACAGAAGCAATATCGTCTGTTGGAAAAGTAATTACTTAAGAAGCATCCGAAAAGTCAGAAAAGAAAATAAAAAAAATATTTTACCTAGACGAAACATGGCTAAATGAAGGCCACACTGTGACTAAATTTTGGCAGGATGAAAATATTAAAAGTTCAAGGCAATATAAAAATACAGGAGACTATCACGAAGAAATGAATGCCGATGTCTTTGAAGAATGGTTCGAGCAAATGTTGAATCTTATACCAAAGGATGCAATAATTGTATTGGATAATGCAAGTTATCACTTGACGCAAAAGTTACCGACAAGTGCGTGGCGTAAAAGTGAAATAACAGAATGTCTAAGTTTAAGACAAATAGAATTTCCATTAGATTCCTTAAAAAAAGAACTATTGGTACTAGCCAATTTACATAAAAATACATTCGAAAAATATGTAGTCGATGAAATGGCAAAGTTATATATATATTATATGGGCTCAAATAAAGACAGGGTAAAATCAGTGCGGAAAAGTGGAAAAAGTGTAACGATATTGTGGTAGAAGAAGAAGCCAAAATGTGGCAGGTAAATTTAATAATCGAGCAAATGGTTGAACCGCTTATTATAAACATTGTTAGTAAAAGTTTATCTTCCGAATCGGACTAGGATTAAGCCATAACGACAGAGTATTATTCGATTTTCAAGAATGCCTTGTTTGTAAAATTCTATATTATTTTAAGTAAAATAGTACCACCCATTGTTATTTATTAGTTAATACAATTATTTAAATGTTTTCCTATGTTATAAATACCTGCAAATATGATATAATACAATTATAGGAGAATAGGCATGTTTAAGATTTTTAATTCAAAAACTTCCCCACTACACGCTCCTGGCTAAGGCATTTTCCCAATGGCAATGGTAAATCCTTAAATATAACAATAGCTTGCGATAAATTCAGGGTGGGCCTACCTAAAGAATGCTCATTATTTAAATCCTTTAATGTAAGCACAATACATTTTAAGGGATGGTGTTTAAATTGTTCTTGATACCCCGGTATGCGTTATATATATTTAATGAGCATTTATGACTTCACGCCATTTACAAATTGACTATAGCAATTTTAATCGAGTAATATACGCCTTCAAAACTACTTGTATCAAATTCATTTATTACCTCTTTATTTCCAATGAACATCTAACTTTTTTTCAAAAATTCAATTTAATTAAATTAAAAACAACATATTTCAACTGTGCCTTGATTACAAGATAATATGTAATATGCATGGACAAATATTGTACATTCATAATTGCTTTACTTTCAGGTATAATTAACAAAACATCGGATTCAATTCTATTGTGTTTTGATTGCCAAATATGTCTGCTATCGTTCATGCTTTTCAACGCTAACATATCCAGAAATTATTTCCATTGGGATACATGATTACAAATATGTCTCATATTTCAGATAATTTATTTTTCGGATTTAAAGCATTTATTTTTATTCGTTTGGTATCTTGTTTATGGTATAAATTAATTTTTAAATGATATTGAAAACTATGCTTAACAATACTAGGGCAGCTAATCACTGTGCGGGGAAATTGAATAGGAGAGAACAAGGAAACAACGATGTAAGGATATGAACGTTGATATCTATGCATACTTTATTGACTACCAGAAAGTGTTCGACCAGGTGCAACATCATAAGATTAAAAGTATCGTATTTTGAAAAATCTCAGAAAAATAACTCTAAAAAATGTGGAATTCTTTTATATGCACTAGGTTTTAAATTAAAATTCTAACTAGTTTTTGAATTAATGGCGTATTCTACAATATGGTTTATAACTGGAAAAATAGAGTTCTGTAATTGGTATTTACAAAGTATCAACAGAAAAAATAATTTTGAAAGAACCGTTATATTGTCCGATTAAAAATACATTCGATACGTACGACATACGTTTTTAGGCTCATTTTACCAGTGCTGGTATATTTAATCGGCACAATACGAGGTTTTGGTCTCAGGAATATTAGCAGTTAATATTTCCACTCAAACGGCAAGGCATGTTTGGCATTATCGTTTTATGTTTTATACTAGGAAGCATAATAATTTATAATATATCTGAAAGCAGCCTTAATGCAAATAAATATTTAAAAACTTTGGAAAACGTTGTGGAGGAAATAATAGAAGACCTGCCCTTAGCGGGCCTCAATAACTTGCATCTGCAACAAGATGGAGCACCCGCTCACAATGCGCTAATTATCAGGGCCTAGTTAAACAATAATTTCCCAGGTCACTAGATTGGAACTAATGGACCTGTAAGATGGCCACCACGGTCACCCGACTTGTCGGTTTTGGATTTCTTTTTGTGGAGATACCTTGAAAATAAAATTTATTCTATTCAATACCATCCAATTGCAGATTTTAGAAATGCCACTGAAAGAGCATTTAGGGAGTTACACTCGCGGCCTTTTATTATTTTAAATTCATTGAGACGAATAAGAACTGTGAATTTGTGAAACATGTCTAAGGCACAATGAAGAACAATTTGAGCAATGTTTATAAGAAACATTAAAGAGGAAAGAAAAATCCAAAATTCTTCATAAATATTTGTGAAGAATTTTGGATTTTTCTTTCCTCTTTAATATGAATAATCTTCACCCCAGAGATATATAATATGATTCAATTAATTTATAAGAAAGTTCAATAAATTTTCAGGTTTTGTTTCTAAAGTTTTACGTAGTAAAACACAACTCGATTTATGCATTGTTATTACTTTCACTGAAATATAATTGCTAATTAGATTAAGAAGTTCAAAATATATTTCTTCTGCAGTAATTTCAATACGAGTAATATTTTTTTTAAATACCCGTTATGGCCTACTAACAAAAGATGTATATTTTTTATAAAACGTAAATTTCGTCGAAAACTGGACACCCTGTATATAAATATCACACTTGTTTTAAATAATTTGATGTCTCATTCTCATAACCTTGTTCAAGCATTGGTAATATAGTGTTAGACCATAATAAAGTACAGGCAAAAGAATAATAATATGTTCAAATAGCTTTTTTCGTGTTTTAAAGGTTAGGGTAAATTTATTACCGTAAATAATAATGTAATAAGTATGCCGTTCTGAACATCGTCAACAAACAACACCCCGAAATTTCTGCCTATGTTAACAAAAACAAATCTTTAATTATCACGAGTTATATTGACGTCGCGTCGGCAGTAAGAGGTCTATATTTTTTTTTCAGAACAAAGCAACTTAAGTTCAGTCTTCTGTGAATTAGGCCTGATATTGTGACACTGACAAAATTTACTTATTCGCTCCAATTATGTTTTGATTGAATACTGGTAATATCGGTATCATCAGGGTTAAAACTGAAGTAAACAAGGGTATCATCGGCGCATGTCTAAATATACAGAGTGGCAAAAAGGTCGCGCATAATGCCTGTAACTTTTGAATTACCTCGTATACGAAAAAATGATCTTTATTAAGGTTGTTCAGTAAATTATTTCCCACATTACTACCTGTGTGAATTTTTTCTGTTATTTCTGGTTTGGTTGCCATAGAGACCAACTTACTTTTTTTAATGGAATACCCTGCATATGATTGCATATTTGGATTCTACTGGGAAAACTCTAAATTTTTTGTAATTCAAATATTTATTTATATAAAATTGTAACTAATTTTATAATAACAAAATAGCCTAGAAAATTGAACAACTTAACATCGGAGTAATTAACAACTAACACCTTTTCAGTGGAGTAGGTGTTCAAAATGACCACCATTTTCTGTTAAGCAGAGCGCCAGTCCTGAACCCGTCTACAACGTTTAAAAGGAAGTTCACTGGAATGGCCCGAATTTCAGCACTAGTTCTGACTTTTAAAGATTTTAAGTCATTTGGAAGGTTAACGTAAACTTTGCTCTTTAAGTGTCCCCACAAAAAGAAGTCGAGCGGGCTTAAGTCCGGTTATCGCGCTGGCCAGTCAATAGCAGCTCTTCTGCCTATCCAACGTCCTGGAAATTGTCGCATAATGCGCAGGTGCTCCATATTGCTGGAACCATACCTGTTCGTTTTTGTCATTATTTGCACCCGGTAAAACCATTCTGCAAGAAGGAATTATGTGATTCCTGAGGAGGCCCAGATATTTTTTGCCATTCAATTTACCATCTATGAAAAAAGGTCCCATGATATGATTACCAACTATGCCCGCCCAAACATTAACTTTTTCGGGCCTCTGGGTATAAACTCCCTGGAACCAGTGAGTATTCTCTGCAGACCAAGAACGATAATTGTGTCTATTAACAATGCCATTTAAATGGAATGGAAATTCATCCGAGAGAATGTTATTTGTTGCGAAGTAATTATCGTTATTGCATCTTTCCATCATCAGCTCACAAAATTCAGCTCTTCTATCAAAATCGTCTTCGTTTAACTCGTGCACCAACTTTATCTTGTAGGGATGCAACTTCTCCTGCTTAAACAAGTATTTCACTGACTGATAAGACGCACTAAAATCCATTGCCACTGGCCTGGATGATTGTGTTGGATTTTCATGTATTGAGAGCAAGATATCCAAAGTTTGGTCTCCTTCGGTTGCTGTGTTAGGGCGATCTGATCTAGCGGCTTCCCTAACATTGCCTGTTTCTCGAAATTTCTTTACCACTTGGCACACCGTTGACTGATTTATTGGAGGCCTACTTGGATATAATTCATTGGAAAGTTGACAAACCTGATCTTGCGATCTCTTCATATTTTCGTAAACGCTCATTATTAAAATTTCAACTCGTTGTTTCTCATGCAGGTGAACCATAGTGTTAACAAATTAGAAATCAGGGAACAGAAAATTAAACAGAAACTCACAATTGAAACCTCTTAGGTCGCTGTGATGAAAACACCTTGACTCAACTGGTGGGTATTAGGTAGGAATAATTATAATTAGGGACTTTTTCATGTTTGAGCTGTCATTATCTCGGAAACACTTACAGACAGGTGAAAATTGGAAATACAAAAAATTCAGATTTTTCCCAGTAGAATCCAAATATGCAATAATACGCAGGAGGTTCCATTTAAAAAAAGTAAGTTAGTCTCTATGGCAACCAAACCAGATATGGCAAAAAAAAACATGCGGGTGGAAATGTGGGGAATAATTTGCTGAACAACTTTCATAAAGGTCACTCTTTTATATACGAGGTAATTCAAAAGTTACAGGCATTATGCGCGACTTTTTTGCCACTCTATACATATACATTGTTTACCTGGCTATACAAGTCCATGGTATAGATCAGTAATAAAAGCGAGCCTAAGATTGAGCCTTGTGATAATCAGGAGCTTACTTACTGAAATCTTGAAGTATCATTACCAACTCTATGACTTGGAGATCGGTTATTTAAGTATATGTAAACAAATTGAACCAAAATATGATTCAGATCAAAATATTTTAACTTTGCGATCAATAATTCATGATTTGGATAGATAAGGAAAAACGCATCTGGGTCCCAATAAAAAAATAGAAAAATTGAGTGCCTTGGTCATATTAAAAGAAATGAAGATTTCACCTACGGCAATCTCACTATAGTGAATAGTGCCTGGAAGAAAAACTGCAGAGAAATCTCATGACTCCTCGAACTTTTTTAGTGTAGTAGTGAGTAAAGTGATTATAGGAAATATGGTTGCCAACATACAGAACGGACAGAAACCCCCAAAAAGAAGAGAAACAAGATGCATTTTATCTACTACTACCGAGAAATGAATAATCGAGAAGAGAAATAGTCATTAAAAGTAGGATGACATCAATTCTACTATGGAATTAAGTATACAGCCAAGCCAAAAAATGTGTCACTGGTTTGACTATCAAGGAATGAAAGAAGGTCACCAATGCAATAAAAAGGCCCACAAGTTTAGTCCTCCTTCTACTTTTAACCTACTCAAAACATCCATACAAAATTGGGGTAAGTATTTCAACAATGGCGGAATGAACTACCTTACAGGTACAAAGACTGGCCAAGCATGTTATCAATATATATCTTGCAAAACTAACAGAACCATTATGAGCCAGATGCTTTCTTAACTAGACACTGGCTAATAGGACTGTCAGAATAACCTTTATGCAGGTTCGGTCAAGACTAGGAGGAAATGAAAGTTGCCAAACCACTACTTTTTAATTGCGAGAGAATCTACGATCCTTAATAATAGGAAAAGCCAAATCAGAGAAGACCCTGTTGAGATTGAAGTTTTTATAAAAAAAAACTAACACGCAATGTCTTAAGTATAAGAGAGTTTACAATAATTCTTAAGGGTCCAAGTACAAACCTACTCAGATAAACTTTTGTTGATAAATGAGTTCATCTACTCTAGTGACTGCGTTACACCATTTATTATACCCACATATCATATGATCAAATTATAGACTTTTACAGCTTGGGACCACAATTAATTTGTTAATCTTTGCTTTCCAATTTTCATGTTAATTTTCAAAACATAGCCAGTTAATTAGATTTTGATCGATACTGCTCGTGCTATCAAATATCCCTTTATAAAATTTATGGGTCTATAATTAGTAGAACATAATTAGATTGAAAGGGGGTTATAAAACGGACGACTTCACTTAATGAGCTTCTGGTTGATTGCTTTTAGAAAGCAATCCAATGTCATATTTTATTAATGGAAATGGGGATGAATAAATGACGTTAAAAGGATGCTTAAATCTTTAAAATTGTTTAGACCTCAGATAAACGTGCAAAATAAAGAGAAAATATCTGCCATAGTAAGCATCTGAAAGATATAAAACAGTCTGGATTTGCTTTATCTATATTGCTTTAACCGCCAAGATATTTTTTTGCAGAAAAAATTCTTTATTGCGCTGTGCGAGGGAAGCAATTCGTATTGGTCTAGAAGATTCTACTCGTTGGAAAGCACGACCTCAGGGAGGTTTTTCCAAAATAATGACGTCCCCACATAAATACATTTTTCTATTTGGGAAGCATAAAGCCTCCATTATGGGTTTCAATTGGGTTGCATAAGCAATCATTTTAAACACGCATTTTTTTATTTTCTTCCTGTTGGTAACAACACAACATGTTTTGAAATTTCATGGCACACCTCCTTTTTGTTTTTAGAAATAATTCGGTAGTGGTAAACTTAAATTATCTGTTTTATACCTATGAATTTCAATTAAAAGAAATTAAATAAATTATTTAAATTGAAATGTTGTTTTACTGGTTGTATAATACAAAATATACGTAGGTATATCTTTACTAGGATCACGCTCACGCTGCTTTACATACATCCACATAACATTTATTTACAATTATAAATACTGTGGCATTTTCCTCAAATTTTATTTCTGTAAAGAAACAGACTTGGAAAGAGATAATGTGTGATTATTGTAAATATTTACTGTCACCATTGAATGTTTGGTGGCGGTAATGGTTATCCCTGGAATATTCTGGGTAGACACAATTCTGGGTAGACACAATATTTTGTGTGAGACCCTGCTCATTTATGATTAATGTAGTCGTTTCACTTGACGTTACAGATGCTGTAATTGTGGTATTTTGGGATGTACGTGATAAGCAAGGTGGATATACACCGTGTGAAGATTGTGTGAACAAAATATTTGCAACTGCAACCTTGCTTTTCATCGAAGTTTCAATGTAACCTTCGGTCACTGCTGAAGACTTCCAGCCACCAAGCTTTTTAATAATTTTAAAGTCACCCCCACTATTTGCTAAGTGTGAAACACTGGACCGTCTAAAACAATGGCCTGTAAATAACTTGGGATTTGGTAATTTTAAGTAAGAAGCAATAACAGAAGGAGCTTTGCCAATTGTGTTAAAACCAATAGGTGTGTTAATGCAGTGTTCATTTCTATAAGCGTAGACAAGAGAGATGCGCTTATGGTAGGGATAGATAGGCAACTTAACATACTAAATTGGTTCCCTTAAAGCCGTATTACAGTCACGCAACTCGATGCAAGTCCATGCAAGATGCAATAAGAATTGCCCAAAGGCATGCGCAGTCGAAGCTCAGCTGATCCCTTGGTGCAACTAAGTTGCACGAAAATTTTATCGGTCTGGCGCGATATTTATTGCATTGCTCGTGCAAGTCTGGGGGAAAAGTAGTTACTTTTGTGTTACCAACAGTATTAATGGTGTATAATGATGCAGTGAGTACTTTTTTCCGCTTTAATTTATTTATTTTGTTTATTTATTTCATTTCAAACACAAAATATTTCACAAACACCAGAAAATCACAAAATAAAACAATAACAATAACAAGTTTGAGGTTAGAAGGTTTGTTGCAATTAAGAAAAAGTTGCATGGACTTGCACGCTGTTTTACATTGTGCAACTTTCTTTCATGCAATACTTTGACCTTGCCATTTATTGCTGCAATTAGTTGCGTGACTGTAATACGGCTTTTATAGCGTCATTCGTGCCTGGTTCAAGAACCAAATGTAGCACTGTGGGCGAGGGGCGGGGGGTCGGTCGGTCGCATGAAAATTTAAATTTTACAACTTTAAATTCAAATTTTCGCGCTTCTAACTCTGATGAAAAAGTTAAAAGCGCGAACCTTTTGAATTAAAGTCAATCTATTTTGGGAGATTAAAAGGAACTTGTAACAACGTTTCTAATATGGCGACAAGCTTTATTAATGTTAGATATTTACATAAGTTAATATAATAACAAGGCAAGTTTTACCTAGGATTGTGCTGTAAAGAATTAACATAGGAACAATGGCCGATAATATAAATAAATCATTTTCTACGTCTCAAGATGTTGAAAATGTAAAAAATTGGTTAGTGGAGAAATAATTTTCTACGCGTAAAATATACTAATTTTCTTTTGATCGTTGATTCATGACGCACCGACTAACATCCACTTTAGGAAGGATTCCAGGAGCTCCGGTGCTCTTCTGCCTAATGACGTTTACAACTGTGTATTATAAAAAGGCCTTGCTGGTGCGCTCAAGTGCGCCGGCTCACGCTGTCGTGAGTGACAACCTTTACTCAATAACATAGGTCGAAACTTTGTAAGTCTTTATTGTATAGTATTCTCCAAACATTTTAATATGCTCTTACTCTAAAACAAGTAGGAGAGCTAATATATTTATACATTTTACAAGGTGTTTAAACATACGGCAAAAGCTGAAGGGGTTATTCTCTGGACTATTCTAAGAATATTTTGTCCTTTGATGATTTTTGAAAAACATGGGCTAGAAAACGGAAATTATATACCGTTAGTATATTGTTTGTTAGGAGATAAAACAGCGGTCACATACCAAAATCTATTTTTCTGCTAAAATGAAGAATATTTGAAATATTCAGGGTTTTGTTACATCCTGTGGAAGTCTTTGTAAATTTCGAAAAAGCAATTTATCTCGCATTGCTAAATATTTTCCCGCAAGTAAAAATTAGTTGCTGCCGTTTTCACTTACATCAAAGTTGGTTTAAAAAATAGCTATTAATATAACGAGATTATTATGCGATTTATAATAGTCGAGGACATTGCTAGGTGACGAGGCGACAGCCGAGTCACCCGCAATGTCCGAGACGGTGTTAAATCGCTAATAATCGAGTTAAATTCAAAGCTTTATCGTATCATTGACAACGGCGATGCGAAAATAAAAACAAGGTGTTTTGTCATTTCATTTTGGCATTTCAAAAAGTCATCATTAAAATCATGCAAGATTTTGATATTCCTGACGATATATTAGCTGCAGCCAACATTATAAGGTTGAACTTGCTTCCGGACAAATCTAAAATCCATTATGAAAAAGAATATCGGCAGTTTTGTGAGTGGCGAAACAAAGTACATGTTCAAGGTGCAGAAGAAACGGTATTGCTGGCGTATCTCGCAAAACTCTCTGAGGAATACTCTGCTTCATCCTTATGGCCGAAATATTCCATGTTACGAGCGACTTTAGAACTGAAGGAAAGAGTGGAAATCGACAAATACGGCGCCTTAATACGTTTCATCAAGAAGAAAAATGTTGGATATAGAGCAAAAAAATCAAAAGTATTTACAAGAGAACAAGTCAACGAATTTGTGTGTTCTGCCTCAGACGAGAAGTTTTTAATGATGAAAGTGGCTTTTTTAATTGGAATTGGAGGAGCCTGTCGAACTAATGAATTAGCGAAGATGACCACGGAAGATGTTGACGTTTTAGAGGACAAGCTGATTGTTACTATTCCCGACTCAAAAACCCACAAGAAACGTATTTTCGCTGTGATATTTGACGGCGAAGTCAATCCTGTGCTTTTATTTAAAAAGTACGCAATGTTAAGGCCAGACCATGTCACTCGCCAAAGATTGTTTGTAACATATAGAAGAGGGAAATGTACGGTACAGCCCTGCGGCATTCATTTCTTCTCTAAAATACCTCAAAAAATAGCTGAGTATCTCTCACTTGAAAATGCTAATTTGTATAGTGGTCACTGCATTAGCAGATCTTCGGCAAATTTTCTTGTTAATGCTGGAGGAGATATATTAGACCTACAAGAACTTGGTGGATGGGAATCGGCGAAGGTTGCTAGAGGGTATTTAGAAGAAAGTGTGACCAAGAAAGTTTCCATTGCTCGCAAAATTCAAATCGGCGATGTTTCCGGCAGTGGATTAGGCACTGGGGAACCGCACGAAATCGAAAGGAGTGCTTTCTTGGTCATTAATGAGTCTTCAGAGGGCATATCTAAGATCGTGTACGTTAAAGACAAAGGTGTATCCATCAAATTTGAAAACTGTCAAAATATTGTTTTACATGTTCATGAAAAATAGTTCTAATATTGTTTGGTATCTAACGTATTATGCTTTCGTAACTAACGTATTAAATTATGGTAACTAATGTATTATGAGTAACTAAGGTTTTATGTAGGTTTTAGTAGGTTTATGATGTTAATAATTATTAATAAAGATATCATATAAAAATGACTTAATCTTCAATAATACGATAAAATGCAATTACTTGGTTTGAGGAAACTGGGGCATTAGCATTAGCATTAGCTAGGTTAGACTTTGTATAAACTGTAGCATATCATTACTGTAGTGGCAATAAATAATTTTCAGATTTTGTGTAAAGTATGTTGTAATATGTAAATATATTAGGTATTTATGTTAGTGATGACATTTAAAAAAAAAATAATTTAACTAACCTAATCTAGCGAAGGAAATAAAAAAAAAACTATATTAAATGTTCAGGTTAGTTAACATCAGCATCAACATAACACATCACCGTTTTGTTCAATACATTTGCGGGTATTCTTTAATACACGTTTTGTAGCTTTTAAAACTGTTCTGCCATCGATGCATACTATAATGCGTCTAATGTTGTCTTAAAGTTCGACCAGATTCGCATATCTCGTTTTAAAGATTTCGTCCTTGACATACCCCCAGAAGTAAAAGTCTAATGGAGTTACGTCAGGAGACCTTAGGGGCAAATGTATCGAACCATTTGTTGCCATCCACCTATCTCTGAAAAGCCTTTCTAACAATATTCTTACTTCGTGAAACTGATGAGGAGGAGCTCCATCTTGTTGAAAATAAATTTGGTTACGGTCCTCTAAGTTTACATCATCTAAATATTCTTCTAGTAATTCTGACAACATATTAACGTATCCCCTGCCGGTCAGAGTGCCTTCATAAAAAATTGGCCCAATAATTTGGCTGCCTATGAGACCACACCAAACATTAATGCTAAATCTTACTTGCGGATTTCCGGAATAGCAATAAACAAATTTTTTCTAGACCAATAGTGCATGTTTTTACGATTAAACATACCCCTATTTGAAAAGTTCGCTTCATCGCCCCATAAAATTTAAATTTAGGTAAAGTTAGGATTTTGCATACACATATCTTGTAACCATTGGCAATAAATGAGTCTTCTTTCAGTGTCACCAGGTAATAAAGTTTGCACTGGTCGGTACTTATAAGGTACACACTTATATTTTTTTTAAATCCTCCAAATTGTAAATCAACTGAAACCACTGTCTCTTACCAAATCTTTAGTTGAATTATTTTTGTACGCTTCAAAATATGCCAATACATTTACTTCTACTTGGTCACTTATTGTAAATTGTTTTTTAGTCATTGTCTTTATAAAAACTATTTCGTTACTTCTAAATTTTCTATACAGCCTTAGAAAATGCCTTCTGTCCGGTTGCTCACGTTCAGGATACGTTTGACCGTATTGCTCGAGTGCTAGTACACTATTTTTTCTGCAACCAAGACACGCTTCTAAGATATCGCAATATCGCAATGTTCTAAATGCGTGAACGCCATTTTGTAATATTTAAAAGCAAAAACTAGATAACTTAACACAAAACTACGAAAATTGTGGCTTCGTCAACAATAATGGCTAACGAGGATACTTTAGTTAATTCGTTTTTGTTGTTATGGCTATGGATGAAAACGTCAAAGGCAAACCATTTTTTACTTTAACGTAAAGTAAAACACACAATCTGCTCCACTAGTTTTATGTAAAATTGTCAAACCATACATGTTTCGGAGGCATAAACCTCCATCATCAGTGGAATTAAATTAAGTTAAGTTGAAGAGAAAAGGACCAGAAACATTTTGAGAACTAGTGTCGCCGAAAAAACTTCATCATTTTGTACTAAGTATAGGTATGAAAATAAAATAGAAAATAGAAAAAGTTGTTATCATTTAAAAAAATATATAAAAAAAAAATCATTTTGATACAACTCTAGCAAGATGTTCGTATCTCTTATTTTGTTTCCTCCTCATTGGACGAAAATGTTTAGTTTTTATATAAATTAAAGATTCAAAAGGATAATTATGTGCTATTTAATTAAAAATTTTATTTTTTATATATTTTTTTAAATGATGAACTTTTTCTATTTTCTATTTTATTTTCATAACTATACTTAATACAAAATGATGAAGTTTTTTCGGCGACACTAGTTCTCACAATGTTTCTGGTCCTTTTCTCTTCAACTTAACTTAATTTATTCCCACTGATGATGGAGGTTTACGCCTCCGAAACATGTATGATTTGACAATTTTACATTAAACTAGTGGAGCAGATTGTGTGTTTTACTTTACGTTAAAATATCACTCCACTGAGAGATGGACTTCTTCCATAAAATCATTTTTTATTTCCATGGGGGTGTTGATATTTTTTCAATTTTAGGCCGACATTGCATATGAGCTTTTTTATTCCGTATACGATTTGCAAACGTTCAGTAAAAAATATACAGGGTGTGCCATTTAAAAAAAATACATTTTCTTTATTTATTCAGAAAAGTTATGCCTAATTGTTTTTCTGCTTTCACCATTATAATTATCAGAAAAAATGCTACTACTTTGCTAATTTAACCGACTTTGTATCTCCAATAATAAAAAAAGTTAGCAGTGGTGCTCACCTAATTTGGTACACCCTGTATATTGCATTTTCATTTCATAAATGATCCAATACACAAAAGATCACAAAAAAATTAAAATGCTTTAATATTAGACTGTTGGGGCCGAAAATGCCTGTAATAAAAACATGACCCTTTCATCCCGGAGCCGAAAGTTCCTGTCAAAAGTAAAAAATCCCCTATTTTAATTCCTATCTTTGTTTCAGGTTTGCACTTGCTTAGAACCACAAATCAACTGGACATTTCTATAGATAAGTACAATGCATATTTAAAACTTTACAAAGTCAAATCCTAAATTCGCTTTGCACATATAAATCTTCTTACTCAAATAAGCACAAGCTGGAATAGCCCAATATCATAACGAGAGATTTGCTTCAAAGTATACTATGAAGTATTTATTTTTATTTTTTATTTTTTTACTTTTTTACGTTTTGTCGGCGTATCTGAGGCCATCTAGAACCGGTCATCGACCGTTTAGTCGTGCGGTCTACCGACTGGGGAGTGTGAAACGGCATCTTCATCCTACGAGATATCCGATCTCATCTGGCCTGTCCGGCGTAAATAGGATGGTTTTGATGTCGATTCATTTTACACTCTTCCCTAAGACAACAGCACGCGGTGTTTTCCAAGCGGTCACCCATCCAAGTACTAGCCGCGCTCGACACCACTTAACTTCGGTGATCTGACGGGAACCTTTTTCCTTTCCTTTTTAAGCTCTTTATTTCCTATAAATTACATTTCTACACTATAACTAATATCTCAACTTAAGCCTAATGTATTACATTTCAACCCAAGATATGATATGAACAGGTTTGGGCGCATACGGACCGTAATAATACGGTCCGAAATGCGCCCAAAAAACCGGGCCATAAGCCCGGTGCTTTAGGTGTCGCTAGGCCCTATGAAGTATTTGATAAAGAACTAAAGAATAAAATAAATATTATAGAAGAGACGATATTTGGAAGTTTAATTCTACATGAGAACCAAAGGCGTTAACAAAATAATAAAGGTCTCTCTTTCCTTTTTAAGACATTTTTAACAAACACATTATTAAGGTTCAGTATTTAAGCCTGAGAGATGCTTCGATAGAGTTACGACGTACCTTCCGATTCCAATTTAATGCAGCAAACAGATCATGAATAAATTGATTCATTTTTGGCTTGCAGAATGATTTTTAAGTTTTGATTAGTTAATGTCTTAGAGTCGATTGTGCCGTTATCGGTACAAACATTGATTAATTAATCGGATATTCGTTTTTAATCAATGATTATTTATACATGTGTTGATCCACCAAAAATAAGAGTCTCTTTAGTTAACCGTAAAATACACTTGGCGACAGTCCAGTGTTTTAGGTTTTAGGTTGTTTGCTAATTTCAGGTCAGTGAATTTATTTGAATTTGTAGGTTACAAGAATTTTTCAACGTCCACTTGAATACTTTGACAGCTTGATTGGGTTCTGCTTGAAATTAAAAAAAAATAGGTTCTATTTCCTTTGTGTTTGCGATGGATTCAGACAAAAATAATGCTATATAAGCTTTACTGCAGCATGCGGAAGAAAAATTGTGTATAGCTAACATTTGTGCTCGATATAAAAATGTATTGAAAATAATAATAAACTGACAATATCTCGGTTAATGAAAGAAATTTAATTTGGGACAATGGGTGCTATACTATTGCTCCTGAAAATAAATGATGGTAAAAATCACTGTACTAAATTAAATTCACTTTATTTACAAATTATTATCAAATTTCAAGTAACGTAAAACAATATTTTTAGCGAGGCAAAAACCCCTAAATGACGTTAGCTTATCCAATTCGTCAAAATTATTTACTTTATTATCAATCTTGCGCGGAAGTCCGAAATCAAGAGTATTTAGAATTTACAGATCGTCATTTATAAACATATCTTCAACAAAATCCATTTAGAACCCAGAAAAAGTAAATAAAAATCAAATCGATCTTAAATAAATACTCCATGCTTGCAGTGGAGTTGATTCAATCGAATAAAACACAGATCGTATACCTCCACAATATACAGGGGGTCCATTTAGTGCGTAATTCTTTGATATCTCATATTATTATTACAGATAAGGAAAAACTTTAAATACAAAAATTAAGGGACTATTAAAAGTGTATATTTTTAAAATATTTTTAAATATACAGGGTGTTTCACAAAAGCGGGACAACTTAAATTTGAAAATTTTTAAATAGGACACCCTATATTTTTTGCACGGAATAAGTGTCTTTCTTTATTATTTATGTAATTCCAAATTTTCGTTTCAATCTGTGGCGGTATTGCCAAGATATTAATTATTTTCGTAATTTTTTTGTTTTTGCACGGTTGCAATAAATATGCTACAGTTTCCCTATCGATTTCAATTTAATCAAGATTTTTTGCAAATAGTTGCATCTGGGTTATATGAGTACCATTTATAAGTGTGTTCGAGCTTATTTTATACAGGGTGCTCTAATTGTATTTTCAAATTTCTGATAGTTTCGATTAGATTTACTCAATTTTCTTAAATGGGACACCCTGTATATTTTATCATAAATTGAAAGTTCTACTCAGTCCCTTTATGCCAGTAAAATATTTTTAATATTATCTGTGGCGTTGCCAAATCGTGATGATTTTCTCAAAATATAAATTTTTTTTTTAAGGTAGGCGGTCTGGAATATTGCAATACCCTGTATTTTATTGTATTATAAGGTACATACGTTTAAAGAAAATACTAAATTTTATATCATACAAATAAGTCAAATATTAATGGAAATAAAAATACAAATTTAAATTTTTTTATCATACTATTTTGCGGCGTTCCAAATTATTATAAATCATTTAATACACGTTATTCAAAAAATTAGTTTGTTACATAAGTTGTTTAAAGTGTCGTACATTTTGATTAATGCAAGTTTGAATTCGTTTTATAAAATTGTCTCTTACATTAGATAAGGTCTGAGGTGTTATATTTTGAAATACCTCTCTAATTCGTTCTTTCATATCATCACGGGTGGTGGCGGGTAAACGATATACTTTTGGCTCTACATAACCCCATAAGAAGTAGTCCATGCGTCAAATCAGGCGATCTGGCCGGCCAGTTAATTGGGCCTCCTCGACCTATCCATTTTTGAGGAAACTTTTGATCAATATGCGCACGTACATCTCTATGGAAGTGTGCATGAGCGCCATATATTATTCTTGATTTGAGCTGGAACATGCTGCAGTAACACTGCCAGATCTTCTAGTAAAAAATGTATAAATCGTTGTCCATTTAAGTGCTGCTCAAAAAAAAAAGGTCGAATAATATAATTATTAATTACACCTCCCCAAACATTGAGCGACCACTGATGTAGAAAATTAAAAACTTAAATGGCATGTGGGTTTTCAGTAGCGTAAAAGTGAAAGTTATGTCGATTAACAAAACCATTCTTATGAAATGTGGATTCATCGGTGAAGAAAACATTATTAACGAATAAAGGATTTGCTCTTACTTTGTGTTGTGCTCATTAGCAAAATGTTACTCGTCTTGCAAAATCGTTGTCTGTGAGTTCTTGGTGTAGCTGAAGGTGGTAGGGATGAAACTTATTCTTTTTAAGCGATACTGCCACTGAAGATTTTTTAATATTTAGATTTTCACTAATTCCTTGAACACGACGGATCTCGGTCACTGACAAAGCAATGGCAAATTGATTATCTTCGGTTAAAACAGTCTTAGTTTTTTCGGTTTTTTCATACTTGACACTCCTTGTTCGCTCAAACCGTTCTTTTAACCTCTTAAATACTAATTCCTGAGGATGCCTTCTTTCCGGATAATTTTGGGCATATATCCTTGTGGCTAGAAGAGAGTCCCCATAACTTTCACCCAAAGTATAAACCATATTTATTATTAATTCTTCTTGAGAGTAATTCATTTTAAGTGTAACTATTGATATGTATATCACGTACAAAACAATAAAATGTCAAAAACGAAGTAAACGAGGATTGTTATTTATTTTCCATGGCTAACTAAGCCTTAAACGTACAAAATAAAATATAATATTTAGATGATTCAAATCACATAAATGTAATGACTACTAAGAAGAATTACTGGATCGGTATAACATCAAAAATTTTAATAAAGCGTAGAAGGTATGTCCAAAAAAAAGACAGGGTATTGCAATAATCCAGACCTTTTAACTTAAAAAGAAATAACAAAAATTTTTGAGAAAATCATCACAACTTGGCAACGCCACTGACGATAACAAAAATATTTTACCGTCCTAAGTGGACTTAGTAGAACTTTCAATTTATAACAAAATATACAGGGTGTCCCATTTACGAAAATTGAGTAAATCTAATCCAAACTATCCGAAATTTGGAAACACAATTATTAGAAGACCCTGTATAAAATAAGCTCAAAAACACTTATAAATGGTACTAATTTAATATATAATCTTGATTAAATTAAAATCAATAGGGAAACTAGCATATTTATTGCAACCGTGCAAAAACAAAAACATTAGGAACATAATTAATCTTGGCAACATCGCCACAGATTGAAACGACGAAAATTTGGAATTATATAAATAATAAAGAAATACACTTGTTTCGGGCAAAATATATAGGGTGTCCTACTTAAAAATATTGAAGCTTAAGTTGTCCCGCTTTTGTGAAACACCCTGTATATTTAAAAATATTTTTAAAAAATACACCTTTAAGTGCCCCTTGATTTTTATATTGAAAGTTTTTCCTTATCTATAATAGCGTAAGAGATATCGAAGAATTACACACTAAATGGACACCCTGTATATTGAGAACATAATTATGTTTCGAACATATAAATGTTAATCATTAGCATTAGAGGATACAGTGATCGACCAGAGTAGTTTTGCTAAACAAAATTGATTTAAGTAAGTGGAAGTTTTTGCTGAATTGTGACCAGCAGTTCGAACTTTTAAATAGTCAATAATGTAAGGCCATGCTTAATAAAGACAAGTTTCAAGAAAAGATGAAAATTGTTGAAAGGTTTTTGTATTTCATTGATATGAAATAAAAGTAGAGGCAAGGGCCTAGCGACACCTAAAGCACCGGTTCCCGTCAGATCACCGAAGTTAAGCGGTGTCGAGCGCGGCTAGTACTTGGATGGGTGACCGCTTGGGAAACACCGCGTGCTCTTGTCTTAGGGAAGAGTGTAAAATGAATCGACATCAAAACCATCCTATTCACGCCGGACAGGCCGGATGAGATCGGATATCTCGTAGGATGAAGGTGCCCGTTTCACACTCCCCAGATACGCCGACGAACCGTAAAAAAGTAAAATAAAAACAAAAAAAAGAAATAAAAGTATATGATAATTCAGAAGTTTTAATTTGATTACCGTTTATTTATGCTTTCATAATTTTACAAACAGCTTACATTAACAAAAAAAAACAAGTGTTTTTGACAAGGCATAAGTAGTTAAACATCCATGTAGACACAAATCTAAATCTATTAAGGACTAAGCTCAGTCTTCACAAAACATAAGAATTAAAACGTGTAGAATAACCTAGCCAAACAAAAATAAAAATAAAAATATAGAGAGGTCACAATTTTCGCAGTAAATCTACTATAAGACTCTTTTTTCTTTATCACATTGTTGGTTAATCTAGACATTCTGGTTAAAGGCGAATTCATACCGTAATTGATCCTATGAAAAGTAATGTTAAATATTAAAGAGGTCCCTATTTCCAACATTATCTGGCGACATATGAATGCCATATTACGGCACAGATCATGTTTTCCGAGAAAAAAATGGAAAATAATTAATATCTTAAAATTGGCAAGAGATAGGTATAGGGACGTGATAAGGAAATGTATTAAGCAACTACAAGCGATTGTAAAAATAAGTTAATATATAGGGTGTTCTATTTAAAATATCAAAGTTGCTACTACTTTCTAGTAGAAGCGGCAACACCGCATAATCCAAAATATTTTATCTGTATAGAGCATATCCTTTTACGCAATGAACCAATTTTTTGATCATTCCATTGACTGGTTCGCCAGAAACGTCTAATACCCCATCGTTGTGAATCACCCTGTACATATGAGTGCATTTCGGGAAAATATTTTCGCATACAGAGAATGGTCCAAAAAAGTATAATGATAAGACAAATTTTAGATGATACACCCTGTATTTTTATGCATTTTTTAGTTCTTTTTAGTGTTTTTTCTTATTTTCCAAAATTTTATTGATTTGCTTTAGTCGTTTACGAGCAATAAATTATTATTAAGAAAAACTAGTTTGAAAGTTTATTTTTGAAACCAAATTTTGGACACCCTGTGTAAAATAGGACAAAACTATTGGAAGTGAGAGTATCGTTAGGTTTCTTGTATTTAAGTTCACACTATGTAGCTCGGATAAAACAGATCGTTTTTTTAATAATTCTTTCAAGGCGTGCAAAATGATTTTTTATAGAAAATACGCTCTTTTCTCGTTCTCGACGTTCTTTTTTAGATCATTCTGTATATGCGAAAATATTTACCCGAAATACACTCATATATACAGTGTAGGTCTATGTTCGAACGAAATTCCTAACTTAATTAATTAATAACCAAAAAATGAAGGGCTTGCGGATCCATGCTTAATATGAACTTATCACCTTATAAATAACTGAGGAATCGTCCTGTAAAATACTTATTAAATAACAGCCTGTATATTTATTTATAATATAAAACTGCAGTTAAGGTTTTAGAAGAAAAATGTTAATGTTTAGCACACCGAAAAAAATAAATGAATAAACAAAACAGCGGTAATAATGTAGTATGTGATCTTTAAACAAAAAGAAACTTCTTTACGTTGAAATATGAAGGCAACAGTAAAATAGCAGCCGTTATTGACGAAACACATAATATTGATATACTGTGAATTATTTTATTAGGATGATAAGAAGGAAAAAGCATTGTTAAATAATTCACTAATGTGTCAAAAATCAGTAAATAACTTGGACACAAATAACATATTATTATCAGATCCCTAGTTTAATCCTTTCAGTCCTGGTGTACACTGTAGTGCACCGAAATTTAACACTATGCAAATGCAAAGTATGATTCCAATTTGACCATCTAATCCCAGCGTGCACTTACGTGTTTGTTTATGTCGTGTTTTTTTGGTAAAAATTTGTTTTTTGAATTGAAAAAAAATGTTTATGGCATAAAAAACTTGAAGAAAAAAGACCTATAGTATTTTTTGTAAAGTTGTATTATTTTTTGAATTATTAATATTATAAGAAGTTACCGTTTTTAGGTTTTTTGTTACTAAAAATGGATAAAAAGGCCCTTTCATAAAAGTGATTAAAAATTATAACGTAAACATGGGCGGCGTCGATAAATATTTTTGATAACGCTTTATCGAACGTTAATTTTGTTTTATGTAAACGCCTCTTTGGATGTTTACTCATGGCGTAGGCTTTGGTTCCACAAATGCATGGCTTGAGTATAAAGAAAAAGCCCTAAAACAAATCATCCACTGATAAAATTTCAGTTTTTTTTTTATCAGAAAATTTAATTGGAGGCTGAAAGGGTTAAACTCTTTGTCAAATTTCAAATTTAATAAATTATTGCAAAGTACTTGAATGTTATAGTAGGTAGGTTTTATCAAAATAACTAACAGCTTAAAAATTAAAAAAAAAACTTACTTAAATAAATACATGATTGTGTTGAAAGCAAGGTATCTACCTAAATGCTATGCGGGAATGCAATTTTGGTATGACCCTATATATTTTTGTGAAACATGGTGCGCATCTTCTATACATCAAAAAGCATTTTCTGCTGTACAACATGATTTTTTATTCTTGCCAGTGGCGTTCTTGCGGGATTTACACCGAATCATTTCAAAAAGAATAGTGATACGCCACTGCTTTCTCTTAAAATAAAAATTATTTTTGAAATCCTCATTCTTTTCTGAGCACATCTGGTCTCTTCATTTTTTTTCGATTAATGTATGGTTTTCGCATAAAAAAATAAAATTCAATCATTTGCAATTAGGTATTATCAAGGATTAATAACGTATCTAGTAGGTAAGAAGCAGATTTTGTTTTGTAAACATAAACAGTTTTGTCAGTTGTCTACGTGGTCTAGTTGTTACGTATTTAAATCATTAAAATTAATAAAATTATTAAAAAAACATGATCCATTTCACGAATTCTGAGTTTGCAGATATGCCAGGTGGTTGTACGAAAACCGCTTTCGAAATAAAAATATTCCGAATGAACAAACATTTTCAAAGAATTATAGAAGGTTGTGCGAAAAGGAAAGTTTTGAACCTGACAATCAACTAAAAGGAGTACAACGTATTGTAAGAACACCAGAAGTTGAGGTAGCGGTTTTGAATTCAGTCGAGGAAGATCCCGAATTAACTACACGAAAAATTGGAAACAATTTGAATATCTCACCTATTCTTGCTTGGAAAATTGTCAATGACTTTTTATTATATCCCTACCATATCCAACGTGTTCACGCTCTACTCCCACGCGACTTTCCATTACGGATGGATAAACTTTTGTCAATGGTTTCTTTAAAAAATAATTGAAGATCCATTATTTGATACAGAAATTTTATTCACCGATGAAGCCAATTTTTCTAGAAATGCTATCCAAAACTTTCATAATAATCATTTTTTGGCCTAAGACAACCAACATGCAATCTTGGAATTTCGTCTCCAGGAGCAGTTTTCCGTTAACGTGTGGGCTGGATTATTTAATTGGACCCTATTTTCTTCATGAGAAGTTGAATGGGCACAATTACCGGCAGTTTCTCGAAGAAGAATTGCCAGCTTCATAGAAAAAAGAAACAAAGTTTAGAACGCAAACTGCCTAATAAAATTATTAGCGATAATGCGCCAAGACCTGCCGGGATTGCACGCACAACTAAAAGCGAAGATAGTACTCTATAACTTCTTCCACAAAATGAATTACAGGAACCACTATGCAATGCAATGGTAAGGCCTTGCGACATCTTACGGTATTCGAACGTACCAATTACAGAAATCTGTTTTGTTCCCTCACCATTTAGTCAAGATTAGAAGAAGCTTAATTAATATTTTTATTTCTTGGGTTTTCGGTGAATTTCAAAATTAAAAACAATGTTTGTTTTTTGTGACGTTTTGCTTTATTATATTGTAAACCATAAAGCGTTTAAAATATAATAAACCGAAAACGCTTAATGGTTTACAATATAATAAAGCGAAACGTCACAAAAAACAAACATTGTTTTTAATTTTGAAATTGACCGAAAACCCAAGAAATAAAAATAATAATTAAGCTTCTTCATAACACTAAATAACAGTTCATTATTATCATTTATCACTTGCATGTCTTCAGGGCATGAAATTTCAATTTTCTTAGAATATCTTATAAAAAATAAAGATTAAAACTAAGCACACTTTTTTAGAGATGCTACTCTACTGTTTACCATACAAAAATAATAAAAAATCTCTAAAAGTGTGGATTCCAATTTTATGAAACACATTATTCCAAAAACAATGAATTTTCATGCCCTAAACGCATATTAGGTACAAATTGACAAATAATCTCATTACCACAAAAAAAAGGAGGAATAAAAGATAAGACATGTTGACATTTTTTTATTAAATTTATTGTCTAATAATAATAAACCCTCTTGATTTCAAAAGCATGTTGCAACCAAAGTTTAACACATAAAACGAAATAATGTGAACAATAAAACATGACCTGTATTGTTTCTAACAAATTCAAAATATTCATATCATAAGGTTTCATAGTTGACAGCAATTAAATGTTTTCCTTTTTAACTTCTTAAACGCATTTATACTAGGAGGCAAATGATACAAGAACTTTATACAATAAATAAATATCGTGTCCCTCTCTGTTTGCCATTGTTAGTTTGTGTTTGGAATAATTATAATAATTGTTAATATGCCTAGATGGGTATGCAAAGTACACATTTTGCGGAGGGCTATTCTTAAATATACAGCGTGTTTCATAATTAAATGTTAATATTGAAGGGGGTTCATATGTATGCATGATTTTAAGAAAAGAAGTTCCTTTAAACCCATGTCTGCAAATGCTCGAATTTTATAACATACAAAAAAATGTTATTCCACTTGCGAACTCTATACCTATTCGTGGACACACGTTGGGGGGGGGGGGGGGGCGGAGATATTTTGTAAATCACTAATAAATGAGCAATAGGATGATGTTACAATAAAGTAATGAAATCTTTATAAATTTTAAGTCATTAAGTATTATCAATGGTCAAGAAATTTGAATATGGCAGGTAGGTATAACAAATGGGACTTTTTTTTATGTTATAAAATTAGGTTTCTCTTTAAAATGAATTTATGACCCATTCAATATTTTGGTATTTCCTTAATCTATAAATTGATGCATGGCTATTTAGGAGATTGGCCTTTCTCTCCATTGTGTGCACAAATTTTAATATTTCCTAGTATCTAGGTATACACAGGTATATATAAGCAAAAAGTAATTTAGGTATACAAAAATGTTTATAAAATGCTAAATATACTGTAACAAATCACTTACCCACCAAAATACTTGCTTTTGATAGGGCTGACCTACTTTCTTGTCCTGATATGTTTGGCAACATCCATATTGTTGTGCCCTTGAGGGAACTGCTGAAAAATGCCATGCAATATATTAATTATTTATACATTACTAGAAACTTCTACAGAGCCATCCATATAATATTACTTATAATAAATCAGTTAAAGTTTACTGCAATAGGCACCTATTTATATAATAAACTCAACCCTTATAGAAGTAATAATAAATATGTCAATAGGTATTTATTATAGGTATATAACGAAAAGAGAAATACACCAAAACTATTGTTTTTCTTTAAAAAATTGAACAAACAACAGCAGGTATACATCTAAATCTTTTAAGGTACGTACCTATACCTACACTAGATTGTATGTAGTTACTACAATAATTACTCTACAAATTTTCCATTAATTAAAAGTTAGAGGGAGTTTATTAAACTATTGATTTTCTTCTGCATAGAAATGTATATAAAATAACATACCTTTGATATATCCACCATCAATCGACAATCAGGCAAGCTCCTTTTCCTGCGACTCCTTCCAAATTAAAATCAGTAAATCCTGGAATACAAACAAAAATTAGGTAAGTATAATATATATAGGCACCTCAAGTCAATTATCCTAATTATAAGTATAGGTAGATATAGATAAATTAAAAGTAGGTACCTATATTCTGCGTCTAAAACTATTGCAATATTGTTATAGGCACAATATATTTTAGTTCGGTTATTTAAAAAGTAAGTGGTACCACTGCTAGGAAAAAAAAACCGACAAAAACATTTTATCTATATTATTCTAGATCTTATAGACTATCATAAAAAAATAAAACATGGAATCGATGCTCTACTAATCAACAGATAAAAGACCTATTTTAAACATCAAAGCTGATATTTTTTTTTATAGGCTCTCTAGAACAGCAGGTAGAAGCAAAAATGCGTGTCTCAGTTTTCTTTGCTCGCAATGGTACTTTAATTCTGTAACTTACCTGGGCACGTTAAGTGTAGGAACTGCATTAACCTTAGGACCGCTCCGGAATTGATGACGCATTAGGGGTCAACATTTTCTTCACATACACAATATTTCATATTAATTTCTTCTACACTCAAAGTTTAATAACTTGCAGGCTTTACAAGTTGAAACCAAATGTTATACGTACAACTCCGGATTATGTTTTGGAAATCTTTGTTATGCCTATTTGTGCAGTTTTACACTCAACACTTTGTTGGGCGTACTGCAGGTACATAGTACTTATTCATTGCTCAAAAGGAAACACACTTCACCACTTCACAGTTTTAGTCAAATACAAATTAATATAAAACTCGCACAGATTCAAACTCGATGCCTCTTACCACTATGGATGCGCGAAAGCAAAAAAATTAAAAACTAAGCCGTTACTAAAACTGACAAGATGACAAAGCAACAGTCGACAGGAATCTGCACCCACTCTGCACCGCGGCGAGCACCATCCCTCGGGATATTTCTGGTAAGTGGCGCCATCCGACGATTGCACGTCGAAATTATCAGTCAGAATAATGCTCCATTTAAGTTTTTATTCTAAACTTTGTTTCTTTTTTCTATGGCCAGCTTTGATTAAAGATGTTCTCATTTTAGTAAGAAATCGACTTGGTTTTGGTTTATGCACGACGGGGCGCCAGCGAACTTCAATGCTGTGGCGCGCAAACGTAAACCAAATTTACAATAATCGCAGGATAGGTCGCGGAAGACTACAGGCATGGTCCCCGGACCTCAATAGTTTGGATTACTTCCTATGGGGTCATCTTAAACCGTTGGTTTACAGTACACCAATTCATACTGAACAGCAGTTGAGAAATCGCATTATAGTATCTTGCGAAACTATTAGAAACAGTCTCGGCATTTTCCAAAAAGTACGTGACTCCATAAGAAAAAGAGCAGAGGCATGCATATTTGCAGGAGGTGGACATTCTCAACATCTGATTTAATTTATTTCTTTGTGCGTTCAGGGTTATTTTGTGATAGCATTCCAAAATGTATTTAGAGTATTGCAAATTCATAATTTTACCGTTCAAAAATGATTTTCTTAAATAAATTATTGTTTAAAGTAACGTAAATTGTTTTTTCTCGTAAGTGGTCTAGCGAGATGCAAATAAATTAATTTTATTTTTTCTATGCGAAAATAATACGTCAAACGTAACCAAATGAAGAGACCAGATTTGCTCAGAAAGAAATGAGGATTTCAAAAATAATTTTTACTTTTAGAAAAAGCAGTGGCGTATCATTTTTCTCTTTAAAATGATTCATTGCAAATCCCGCACGAACGCCACTGGCAAGAAAAGAAAATCATGTCGTACAGCAGAAAATGCCTTTTGATGCATACACTGATAAAACTGTGCTCCCTTAATCAAATAATCTGATTTATTTGGTGAATAATTATTGGTAATAAATAAATGTGATTTTAATTAACTAAATTTGATTTAACTGAAATAAATGAGAGTATTTCGTTTTATTTGCAAAGTTATTTGACTGTTGGTTGATTTATGTCAAATCATAGAACCCTTCAAACAAATATCTTACCAAAAAACCTCTAAAATAACAAAATCTAAATAACTAATTATTTAATCGAACTAATTTTTATTTAGGAACTAAATCCCGTTAATCGCTAGTTAAATCACCCGATAGAGAACTATTTAAATGTCTAGGTCATTTAAACTAAATAATTATGTATTTACATTAAATCCTGAATATAAAACGACCGAATATTTACAAATAACTAATTATTTAATCGAAGTACATTTCAAGTTAAGAACTAAATACCTTTAACTTTAATTTAAATCATTCATTGCCGAGCTTTTCAAGCAATTTGGTCATCCAAACAAATAATTAAGTATTTAAATGAACTCCTGTCGCCTACTTTGGGCTTTGAGTAATTTGATTGGCTATACAAAAGTGGCCTGATCATGGCGTTTTGGTCATTGGTGTTCGATTTTGTCTTGTAGAAATTTATGAGTGAGAGTGAAATCTTCTTTGTTAGTGGCACATAAGTTTGTGGTTCCATCAAAAATTAAAACGAAGATATGGGGAATAAACGTAATATGAATAATTATTTAGAAGATTGGGGTATATCGAGGGGTATATCCCATATGTTAGATACTTTTCAAGGTAGGAAACTATATTTGAATATTTTAGTTACGCATGAAACGAGTTAAAGAAGTAAGATAAGAGGCAAAGAAAAGATACCTAATTTAAAATTTCGAACACAAAATCTTTTTAGAAAAATGTAGCCATGCAGGTATTTATAAATCATGGCTACCTAGGTTACAAATAAGACAGTTTTTCTCAATTTTCACCATAATTCAATACCTATCAAACCTCCTAACGTAAAAAATATAATATAATTAATATAATATTAATAATTATTGTACCTAATATTTGCAAATTTGACTTTATTTAATTTTTTATCAAAGTTATTAACTTCTCTATAATGTTTTATTGACGTATATTTTAAGGGGAACAACAACTAATGGTCGGTTTATACAGCCAGATAACATAACTTAAAAATAAAATAAGAGTTGAATCTACAGATCTGCCATAAGACGTTTATAGAAACACATAACATAACATAAAAATAAGAAATAAAATAAGAGATGGTTATCTTTTAAATTTTATGTTATTTTTATGTAAAAATAGTTGTGCGCGTGCGCGTAATTTGTCATAACCTTTATTTTCGGCAAAAATGGGTTTTTTTCTGTTGGTTTGCCTTATTATTGGAACACTATAAACAATTTGATAAGGTTTGTGATTATTATGGTAGGTATAGGTACTGATTAAACCATATTCAATAGCAACATTTCAATATTTCTTATTTTTATGTGACGTCTGTATAAACACGTACTTGAATAAAATAAGAACTGATTTGAATGAACATTCTGATCTATTGAAAATTAAAAAAAGGTATTTAAACCAAATAAATTTATATTTGATCTAAATAAATATAAAAGACAAGTTAAACAATTATGTACTTGAATAAAAAAACAATCACTTTGATGGAAATCACCGGTTTATTTAAATCAAATCACTTAAATTGTTTAATTAAATAACGTTGTTGTTACGGCAAATACATGTAAAACAAAAGTAAAATAAATATGTACTTGATAAAATATATATAAATATCAATCAAATAAACATTTTGTTAACTTAACTTTTAACCTATTTACCTTAAGTCATTGAAACGGCTTATTTAAGTTAGGTTAGTGTTAAGGAAATAAATATTTGCTTGAATTTTGTATTTAGTGATTAGTTCCAAATAAAAAGTAATTTGTATCAAATCAGATGATACTAATTGAGGCAAATAATCCCTTGGTATTTTTCAAATACATATTTGTTTGGCTAATAGGAAACAAATATTTATTTGAGTCAACTGTAAATTTTTTTAACTCAAATAATTAATTTTATCAGTGTAGAAGATGCGCACCACGTTTCATAAAAATTGTCATACCAAAGTTATCATAAAAAAAGATTTTTTTCTTAAAACTTTAGCACCCTGTAGTTCAACAGTTAAGACTTTTAGGACGTAATATGTTCAAATTAATTTTCTTCTCAAAATGAACCCAAGGATAACCTCCTTGTGCTCAACCCTCAATTATTATGCGCAAGGGATCGGGAGCAAAACAGAAAAAAAACTACTTGTTCGTTTCAACATCACCTCTCGTCTATTTGCCTTTTTCCCACTGGTCAATGACCATAAAATGCTATACATGTATAATTCTTTGTCGACTAAAAATCCTTACTAATTAATAATTGATGCGTTTCCCGTAAAGAGCTGTGCTGGACATTATTGTTTATATAAACTATCGTAGTTATTTTAAACAGGAAATTTGAAGTCAACAACCTTTTACCTTGATTATTCCAGTACACCTCCCTTGGGGAAGAAAAAGAAATTTTTAGCTGAATTTTATTTTTATGTACTAATGTTGGTTTATTTTTAATATTTAATAATATATTGGGGTGCGATTCCTTTAAAACTATATAAGGACCTATATATATACAATCTAACTTAGTTTCTTTATTTTCATTTAAAACTAATATCTTATCCCCTACGTTATATGTTATATTATTACAGTTTTTGTCAAATCGATCCTTCCTTTTATATTTAGAATATATAAGATTGTTTCTTGCATCACTACAAGCAACTTGTAACCTGTATTTTATTTCGTTCGGATAACTTTCAAAATTGTATAAGGGATCAATGGTATTAGAAATATTTGATGGTATATAAAAACGAGTTCGTAAGGAGTATATTTGGTCTCAGTATGTACAGTATTATTGTATGCGAAGGACCAATATGGTACCCAAGTACTCCAACTATCTGAATGGTTTGATATCTGAATTCTGAGATAAAATGCTTGTGTGTATTTTCTAAAGCACCAAGAGTTTCATGATGATAAGCTGTTGAATTTAATGTTGTAATTTGCAATAATTTACAAGAATCCTGAAATACGTTTGCTACAAATTCCTTGCCTTGGTCGGTAACAATCTCCTGAGGGATACCGGACCGTAATACAAAATTTTCTACGAATGACTTCGCAACACTGTACGCTTCTTTATTTTGTAGTGGATAACAGTCGACAAATTTAGTTAGTTCACACTGAATTGTTAATATATAGCAGTTGCCTAAATCGTCATTTCTAATTGGACCTACTATATCGAGAACATTTTTTTGGAACGCTGAAGTAGCTGTGGATGTTATTGTCATAGTCTGTTTGTTTAATTTACAATATTTTTGCTTTTGACAATCATTACAGCGCCTGACCAAATCCTCCACATCTTTCTTCAAGCTTGACCAAAAGTATCTTTTCTTAATATCCTTAAATATTAGCATGTTATTAAAAAACACCCTGTATATCGAAAAATCGTAGAAATCCGACGTACGGCGCATGGAATCCGCTTCCACGAAACGATGCATGCCCCGGGGACATTTTTGGATTGCTAAGCGCTTAGCTTTGTTTTTCTACTGGTGGGAGTTCAGTGGTCTGCACAAAAATAATTTAGGTTAGTTGCATATTAAATATGAGGTTTCCATTTTAATTTCAAACTTATCATTACTGTTCGAGGTCACAACAATAACCACTATTTTAAAAAATACAAATAGGTATGTTAAAATGTATTGTCGAAAACTATTTAGGTTTTTTTTTTAATTTATAAAAGATACAAAGAAATTTTAAATTAATTTCATAAGTTTAACAGTTTTAAACACCCTGCAAACTTGATCGTGACTCTGAGCCCTGATTGTTCCGAAGTTAAGAACATTTCTATCAAAATAAGAATGTTTACTAGAGAACAATACCATATCCAGGGCACATTGTTTTTTAAACAAATAATGTTTTATGACTAGTTGTAAAGCATTTTCATATATAAAGCGCTATTTTTGCAGTCGTTAAGCCATGAAGCGATCGTGCCTGCGCTAAACTTAAATCTTTTTATGCTAGATAAGCCGAAGTGAAAAAAGCAGGGAAATCGCATTTAAAGGCTTGGGAGAGATTTGCATACAAATGTGAATGTTTAGCTTTAAAACAAGTTGAAGTTCGAAAGCGTATTGCATTGCAACTAAAAATGTTTGCATTGGTTAAAAAAAAGGTAGATATAGTTGTATTCATAAAAAATATGTACAAGAATTAGAACGAGAGCGGCCTTTGCCATATTTGTATACTTTTAATTGGGATTATATTTATTTGTTAAACGATATCAATGAAATTGTTCAGTATTTTAACGTAAGTATTATTGACTTGTTTAATGTACATGCATCTTTGAACCACTGAAAATTTAAAGCTAATGATGAAATTGAGAGATTCAGCATTAACTAAATATAAAAAGAATAAAACCGATACGTCTTGGAATGACTACAAGGTCCTCAGGAATCGTAAATATGTCTGTTAAATCTGAAAAAAAGCTTATTTGCAACATGTTTTTCGTACTAACCCTAGAAGCTTCTGGCAGACATTAAAATATTTAAATATTGGTTCGACTTCTAATAATCAACCTCCTGATTATTTGGATCACTCTCCTGACACGTTTAATATTTTTTTTATAAACAGTATTCCTCCTTTTGTATCCGACAATAATAATGACTTCATTGATGATGGGTATGTAGATAAATATTTTCTCGGTATCGCTCATAATAAGTTTCAGTTTCGGGAAGTCCCGGTCGATGAGGTGGAAAAGTTCATTAATAATTTAAAAAGTAATGCCACTGGTGCTGATGGTATCAATCTTAAAATGATCTTGTTTTTATTTCCTCATTTAAGACCACAGTTTACATATATTTTTAACAAATGTCTAAACATGAATCAGTTTCCCAACCAGTGGAAAATTGCTCACGTCTTACCCATTCCTAAAACTAGCAACCCTTCTGAACTTACTCATTTTAGGCCTATTAGTATTCTGCCCACCATGTCTAAAATACTGGAAAGGATTATGTCGGACCAATTAAATAATTTTTTCAATGCTCATAACATTTTACCATCTACTCAATCTTCCAAACTTTCAATAACTGATGATATATGTAGGGCATATGTCCAGGGAAAAGATACATGTTTAATTTTATTGGATTACGGCAAAGCATTATTTGACACCTTAAATCACACTATTCTGTACATTAAATTAAAATACTTTGGACTGAGTGAGCCGGCATTAAAATTATTTCAGAGCTACTTTGCAGATCGAGAACAAAAACTTTACTAAATGGTAGCGGCTCAGGGTCCTTACGTGTTTATTTATTCGAAAAACTAGTCACTGGTTCAAGTATACATGACCGACAAACACGTCACAGGGATATGCTTTGTGTTACGAGGCACAGCACCGCCTTTTCCCAGCGTTCTTTTACCTACAATGCCACCAAACTTTATAACTCCCTGTCTACGAATGTGAGGGAAGCCCCTACTCTTGCCACCTTTGGAAGGAAATTAAAACAATATATTCTTGAAAGAAGGGTTTACAAAGAAATTTTTAGATTGTATTATTTTCGGGTATAATTAGGTTGTCTAATTTTATTCCATTTTTTTTTTCTCTTAATTTTGTATTTTACTTTGTATTATTACATAAATCAAATGATATATTTAATAATTTTTTCTAGTGGGTGGCTGTATGAGCAGCTCTGCTGAATACCGCCACTTAAATTTGTATATTCCTCTGTAATTTTTTCTTTATGAATAATAAAAGGCATTTATTATTATTATTGTTATTATTATTATTATATTTGCGTAAAACTGGCTGGTGTCAGTGATTGTCTATTGGAGGTTTTCATGTGTTATAAGCTATCAAAGATGTCATCCATGAGTGTGAGGTCAATAACATTAGGAAGACAAATTTCAAAAATTTAAATAAAAACAGCATTAATGGAATCATTGAAAATAAAATCTAATATTTGGTCACATTACCCTGTTTTCCTATAACTTCAGTAAACCTATTCGGCACTCACTGAATTATATTTGATATTATATTGGCATCAAGTTCATCCCAGCATGTTTGAATTTTTTACCATTATTCATTTGAATTTTGTGGCCTAACATTTTGTTAATAAATTTAAAATTTCTTCTATTCTCCAGAAAAGACCAGATCCACGGACACTTATCCAGCCCCCTACGTTAATAGAAAAACGTCCCGATCTGATAGCAAGGGAGTTCTTGTAACGTTCTTCAAGCCTGGTATTGTCTAGAGCTAGACGATAAACACGAAATTGGTCATTCTAACTAGACTAGAATGTCCTTTCGTCAGTAGAAACGACCGTGTTCAAAAATTAGTGGCCGCGAAATACTCAATTAAATTTAAAGAAATAGACCATACTTTCAGTGAGTTGATAATATGAAGTAAATTAGACACAGTCTTCCTCCACAAATTTTATTCTTATATTAATAGAGGAAAAAAAAATTGATAAGACTAGCTATATCCCTACATGTTTCGACTGTGTAAACATTAATCTTCAGGGGTTAGTAACGTAAATCGAATTGAAAAATGATGAGTAGTTGAAGATTGACAGACATAACTGAGTGAAGAAGGCTCGAGTTAATGATCAGAAGTGGAGGAAACATTTTTTCATATTTATTGTGATTCTGGACCATGGTAAAATGTCTACGGAATAGTAAATAAAAAGTGTCAAAAGTAAATTGTATTATTAGTTACGAACATTGAAATATTTCAAATAGATACTGTGAAATGATCTTTTAGAGATTCATTAATTGGCCGTCAGTTTATCCTTATGAGGATTGTATTAGCTACATGCCATCCATAAGGGGTTTATATTGGTTCTAACATTTTTATATTTAGTTAAATGATCGGTTGAATATTACAGGAATTTAGAGAAGGTAGTAGTTTTAATTTATAAATATTGTTAAGCGGTTATCACAGTTTAAAATCCTATTTTTAGAATACTTTCGGCCTAAAAAAATCCGCCAAAAATATGGCTACCTTTTCCGGAGATGGCTAAAAATGGTGCATTTTACCAAATAAGGCCACAATACATTAAATTCAGTTCTAGTAAATATTAATTTCTCTAGTACATCAAGATATCAAGTAAAAATATACGAATTAGTTCTTTTGATATAACGCCGACTTACCGCTCGGTTGATACTTTATCTGAATAGTTTTGCTAATTTCTTATTGGTACTGAAAAACTATGGCCACCGTTGAGTGGACCTGAGCGCAAATTAGTTTACCCGCGATACCGGATAGTGGAGGTAGGTGGCCCGCTTCGTAACGTCCAGGACTCACTTACTAATTAAAATTTTAGGAGGACAGTTCGTTTTACCATCCGGGACAGTCGTTTTCTAACACAAAAAGTGTGTTGTTCTTTTTACACTTTAAAATAAGTGTGATTCCTCTCAGTTAAAGAGTGTGTGTATAGTACGCGTTAATATTCTATAGAGCTTCTTTAAAAAATGAAGTATTATTTTCTCGTCGGCAACGTTTTAGCATAGGTTTTAGTATTATATCGTAAGACAAGGTATATTTTTCTATCTTTCGTAATAAATATTAATAAAATCCCACAGGTGCCTAAGTACAGTACAGAGTGTCTAAAGTTAGAAATTATTTAGGGTTATTCATCCGTAATTTACCAAGCTAAACAGATGTATACTCATACCTACAATTGAGGTTAAATTAAAATGTGGAAAATAGAGAACATTTTAAGTTGATAAAGTGTTTTATTGAATCTGACAGTATACCGGGTGACCTTAGATTTTAATCGAAAAAGATAAAACTTGGCCTGAGCCATAGGCTAATAAAAAAACACTTTTTAAGGTACTTGTCAAATTTTAGCGAGTTCCGGTTTAGCCGGAAAATTAAATACAACTATGCCACTTTCATAGTATATTTAGATGTAGTTTTTAAATAGGAATTCATTGGTGCATGACAACATCAAATTTTTTTTGGATTTTCTAAGGAAAACTTCATTTTCTTTCAAAAGCCATTTTTATTATTCTATCAAATATGCAACTGCACTACAATCAAATGACATCTAGTTAGCCATGACAAACAAGTAAATACCTCTTTGAAATGTAATGAGATAAAGCCTCAAAAAATTCGTAAGTGTGCCATGAACAATAGTTGAATTTAGGATAAAAATTGGAATTTTTTAAATTTATAAACATTTATTTTTTGCTATTGATTTGTGTTAATTATTTTGGGTAAAACTAAATTCGAAGTATGTTCACCAAAAGAGAACAAGTAGATATTGTATTTATTTATGGACAATGCGGGAAAAACGCGGCCAAAGCTGAGAAAATTTATCAAGAAGAGTGTCCTGATCGGATTAACCACCCAAGTAGGCAATACATCATTTATGTAATAAGAAAAATGCGGCGTGAGCCCGCTGTTATTCAGGAATTTATAATAAGTGAGGATATTGAAATAAATGTTTTGGCTTTCGTAGACCAAAATTCGACAAATTCTACAGCGGAAGGCTAAGAATTAAGTATACGCCGTAAATCCATTCGAAAAATATTAATGAAGCATGGTTATCGCTCTTACAAATATCAATTGCATCAGCATTTGTACGGAGACGATTTTGATAGAAGACTGGAATACTAAAATTGGTTTGTAAATAACAATAATAACAATGACTTAGCTTATCCAATAATGTACTCGGATGAATCCAGGTTTACCACTAATGGTATGTTCAATAGACAAAATACAAGATATTTGTAATTAGAAAACCAACATTTCATGAGTCAAGGAAATTTCCAAGAGCATTTTGGAATCAATATTTGGGCTGCAATAATTAACAATAGAATAATTTACCCACTATTTTTTGAAGGAGTTTTTGAAGAGTATTTGGACGATCTACCCCTGGCGGTAACACAGCAAATATATTTTCAGCAAGATGGGGCTCCACCCCATAATGCTCAGTACAGTGGCCACCCCGTTCCCCAGACCTAACTCCACTTGACTTCTTTTTATGGGATTAAATTAAAAACCAAGTCTGTAATGCAGCCCCCAGCAATAGGAAATTTTAAAAAAAGGATACGGGAAGCTTTTGCAAATATTTTCATGAAAAGAGGCCTTTTTCAAATTATTATTTCATCCTATAAACTAAAATCGTTAATTTACGTTTCCTAGCCTGGTGACCCACAAATCTATTTATTATTTTACTATTTACCATTTAACTAATTGCAGCATAACGCCAAGTCTGCTATTTATTGATGTTATACAAACATACGTAATAACCAAATAATAAATGGTGATCAGACAATCCGCAACTGAAATAAATAGCATCCTCGGTAATCCAGAAGACTCTCATAAAGCCATCATAAAGCTCTTAAAGAGCCAAGTTATCAAAAAGGCATCATAAAGCTCTTAAAGAGATATCAAAAAGCTATTACAGAGCTATCGGCTAATAGCCAGATAGCAGATAGTAGCTCAGTAGTTCAGTGGCTCAGTCGCCATAGCTCGTCTAGAAATTTAATTCCCGCGCCTCTAAGGGCATATCGAGTTGATAATGTAAGTTTGTATTAAGTTAAGTATTTCGCTTGTGGTAAGAATAAAGATCTTTGATTTTTAGACCTGTGTCCACTTTTTAAACCCTCTTCTTGACTAATATCAATTTTGAACGTGACAATATCAACCCAAAAATGTAGTAGAAGAGGACCTTTATTGAATAAGGCTATGCAGATATGCCCACAGTGAATATTTTAAAAACCTTATTGGTCACTAACTCGGTCACTAAGTTAGGATTTAGAACTTTAATTGTTATATTTTTTACTTGTAATTTTTAAATAAATATCTAGTATTTTTGTACATGTGTTAACGTATATTAGATCGATCGGTTATAACACTCTGGATGAAAAAATAAAATTAATTTTAAAAATATTAAATTGTACGTAAAATCTTCTCTCGATTCCGAACATCAGGGTATTTCATTTGAAAATCCAAAGTTGAGGCTACTTCCGGCTGCACCGAAAGTCGCTAAAATTTGACAAGTACCTTAAGAAGTGTCTTTTTATTAGCCTATGACTCCTGCCAAGTTTAATCTTGTTCGATTAATATTTGAAGAAATGGCAACCGGAAAGTAATCTCATGGTTATCCGGTATAAACGAGCAAGCCTTATACTGTGGCTTATACAGTAATAATGTACGGCAGATACTAATCATCTCTGTTTCGTTCATACCCCCAAAAATCCTTCATCTTGTTTAATGGTTAAAAGTCTGAGACGACCTGACCAACTTTTTTCCTACTGAACCCTGTTACTTCTAGCGTTGTTTAACTTCCATTATCGCTTATTATTTCACAATTTTATTGACGGGGCATTCTTATTTTTTGTGTCGAACATTGTCACCATGCACTCTCAAAATGTATGACGGTGACGCCAATACATTACATATTCCACAAACTATGGCATCTGATAACCCTCAAGAGACAATCACTGACATCAGCCGGTTTTACGCAAATGTGACGGTCGCTCTCGTTCTAATTCATGTAAGACTTTTTTATTAATACAGTACAACTTGTCCAAGCTAGCGCGACACATGAAAATTTTACTTGTTGCTTACAAACCAGAAAAAGAATGCATTCGGAGGAAAAGAGAGGCATGATCGCGCGATCGATCGGTGTTGGTGCTGCTTGGATAGTACGGTCCAACTATACCGTTCTTAACTTTCTTTTTATGATCAGGCACAGCACTGTAGCATTATTATTTTATGGCGCTCTGCGAACGGTGCGTGTGCAGAGGAAACGATTCACGTTGGTCTTCAATCTTTAGAGGCTATACTGGCTGGGAAACATGGCCTCAGGCAGGTCGTTCCAGAGTGTTGACGTTCTCCAGATAAAAGAATTTTTGAACAGTCGTTCGTGGGACAATAAGCTGAACCACATACGGGTGTGCTACTGTTGCTCATCGTGTATTTCTACCATGCACCGTTCTAGGTGGAATCAAGCGGGCAACCTCAGTTGAGCACTTGACATGAAAACATTTATAAAATAGACTCAAGTCGACAACCTGCCTTCGATGTTCAAGGCTTTCAAGGTTGCTTGTCAGATCATGGTCACCGATCAAGCGAATGGCTCTTCTTTGAATGAAGTCTAGCAATCTCAGGGTATGTTTAGGAGCAGAGCCCTAAATATGTGAACAGTACTCCAGCGATAGTCAAATTTGGGCTTTATAGAGCATCAAAAGTTGTTGGGGTGCATAGAGGTTCTTAGCTCGAAAAAGTTGCTACAAAAGCTTGTGCGAGGCTGCCTTAGCAATGGCTGCAACGTCACTATGCCAAGACATATGGCTATCCAAACTGATGTCCAATAAATGAATTGATGAACCCAAGTGAATCGAGTGTCCCGTCATGACTACATCCGGTTCTTCAACATTAACTTTTTTGGAAAGCGGTAAATTCTACTCGGTTACTGTCACCATAAGACTTTGTTGAGATGTGAGATCTCTTACTGCCTATAGAGATATGCATTGGCAGCCGATGTCCGAGCATCCAAAGTAAAAAATGGAGTAAGTGTGCTGTCGTCAGCGAAGCATTCTATGGGATTATTAGTTTTTTCTAAAAGATCGTTGAGGTGGGGCAATAACTCGAACATTGAGGGACTCCGGCGTTGATGCTAAATGTATCTGAAAGAAATCAGTCCATCGCCACTCGCAGAGAACGGTCTTTAAGAAATTAAATTTATAGAAATTAGAAATTTACTATATGAAAGTCTCGATCAATATGACAAATTTTGTCTCGACCCGTGGCGCATCGAATGGGCGGCACATATTTGATATTCTCATATATCACGCTACCTAGGACGAGTTGTACCTACACAGCGGAATGTTTGGTAAATCCGCATTTTAAGAAGTTATCTAAAGCTTCGTGTAATTTTTTCCTAAATCAAAATAATTTATTTTTTGACGCGTTTCCCTTTGCACAGCCTTCCATTATATTAGGCATTTCCTGAATTTGCAGCCGCAGCAGCGCCGTCAAATTACAGATATGCGGGTAAACACCAAAAATTTCCTGCCGTCTTGAGGGAACGATTTTTCTCTTTGAAGGTTGGCATGCATAAATAAGCCATTGAGGCCTAACTTATAACGTAAACAACGCGGACAGAATTTTCTAATCAAAGTTTTTATAATAAATAAGTTTCGAGTTTTGCAACAAAGGTGGTTTGATGTTTTGGTTACCACTAAAAAACTGTATTGACAAAAATAAATTAACAAAAGATTAGGTAAATACCTGTTTATACAGGGTGTTCGGCACATTGACAGAAAGTCGCGAGCAGTGCCGTAAACAAGCACAATTCATTGCATTTTGTTTAACTTTAAAAGCGCCTAGAAACTATAATAATTAAAAGTGCTGCAACAATTAAACATAATATTAAAATAGAACACTGGTATTTTACTTTTAAACATATTAAAATGCGCTTTTTGATAGGCTCATCGTGATAGATCTAATTTTATTTGGATCAATATCTTATACAAACTATTTTCTGGACTAAATTGAGTAAATTCAAGAAAATAGTTTGAATAAGAGCTAGAATCAAATAAAATTACAGTAAAATCTCTTAATAGCGACCACCCTCGGGGAATCAAATGTTGGTCGGCTAATAGAGAAAAATTAAAACAACTGGTCTTCATTTTACAGTGTTTGTTTATTAATAGGTATCTACATATACAGGGTGGTCCGACGAAAACTTAACACCTCGTTTTTCCTGCTTTAAAATGAAAAAGTGGAAAATCGCTCGGGCCCGTCGATTTCTGATTCGAGGGGGAATAACTTTTCCGCTTTTTTCATCTCCGTAACTTCAACCCCCTAACGGGGGCAAGCACAACCCCCTGATTTTGAATGGGGATGAGGGGTGTTGCGATACCTCATTTTGAAGATCTTATCCAGTACTATCTGACCCTAAAGTTTCGCTTCAAAATTTTTATCTTTAACGAAATGACAGCTAAAATAGTGGAATACTACTTTCTTTTGTGATTAGTTTATTAAATGCTGAAAATGGCCACCATTCACTTCCATGCAGTAAAATAAATTTTGCTCAAAACGTTCACGTACAATACTCAACATTTCTGGTGTAATTTGACGGCATTCATTAATGATCCGAATTCGCAAATAATCCAGTGACTCAGGCTGGTTAGCGTAAATCTTAGATTTCAGGTGACCCCATACAAAAATGTCCAGTGGAGTCAGATCAGGTGATCTTGGTGGCCACTCAATATGTCCCCTTCTTCCAATCCAGGCCTGAGGAAAATTTTCATCTAAGAACTGACGCACAGGTTGAGCGAAATGAGGTGGTGCGCCATCTTGCTGAAAAATGATCGTTACATGGTCTTCTTCATTCTCCAATACTTGAACAAGGGCTGGATAAATAACGTTCTCTAATAGTTCTAAATAAATTTGGCCAGTGAGATTACCGGGTATAAAAAAAGGGCCAATTATGCGATTTCCATAAATACCCGCCCAAACATTTGACTTTTGGGGATGCTGAGTATGCACTTCACGAAATAATCTTGGATTTTCATCTGACCAATACCGACAGTTATGCCTGTTTACAATGCCATTAAGGTAGAATAAACACTCATCCGAGAAACAGATATTGAACATGTAGTCAGGATTATTGTTAATAATTTCACCGACCACTTCACAGAACTGGAGTCGGCGATCGAAATCATCCTCATTCAGTTCCTGAACCAGTCGTATCTTAAAAGGATGAAACTTATGTTGTTTAAGGATTCTCATGATTGTTGTCATGAGGGTCGGATCCATTGCTACTTGACCTAAGACAGCCACTTCCCTCGCTTCGTCTCTTTCATACACCCTCTTTTTGTTTCCGACTGAACCGGTAGCGTCAAATTTGGCAACCAGTTGCATAACGTAAGCACTGATACATTTTTTCAGGATGTCGTTCATTAAATAAAGCCGCTGTTACTCGCGCAGAGTCGTTATTTCTAAAAAATAATTTACACCATTTTAATTCTACTACAAAGTTACAATCGCTTTGACACAGTTTTAACGGTCTTAAAAATTCACGATAGTCTAAGGTAAATCAAAAACATGGTCCGTCTAATTTTTTGGACAAAAAAATTACCAAATACATAAATAATTCAAATGCGTCTGATAAGAGTAATATCCTCGAGGTAAATTCCACATTCTTTACTCATACACCAGCGTTCTTCACTGCATGGAAGTGAATGGTGGCCATTTTCAGCATTTAATAAACTAATCAGAAAAGTAAGTAGTCTTCCACTATTTTAGCTATCATTTCGTGAAAGATAAAAATTTTGAAGCGAAATTTTAGGGTCAGATAGTACTCGATAAGATCTTCAAAATAAGGTATCGTAACACCCCTCATCCCTATTCAAAATCAGGGGGTTGCGCTCACCCCCGTTAGGGGGTTGAAGTTACGGAGATGAAAAAAGCGGAAAAGTTATTCGCCGAATCAGAAATCGACGGGTCCAAGCGATTTTCCACATTTTCATTTTAAAGCAGGAAAATCGAGGTGTTAAGTGTTCGTTGGACGTATGTAAATAATTTTTAATATTTTTGTTTAAATCTATCACAACTAAAATTAAATGAGACGAAGCCAATTTACCAATACGTATATACTGCATGTGCACACTAACATATACAGGGTGGCCAATTAGTACGACAAAGGTCAATATCTCCTGTACCATTAAAGATATCGGAAAACTTTTGACAAAGCTTATTAATGGTTAAGAGATGCATCTTTTAAAATTATTTTCGTCTATACAGGGTGCTCCAAAATAGCGGCACGGTAGAAATTTTATATTTTTTAAATAGAACACCCTGTATATATTTACATATTTTAATTTGCCGTAAATTACTGTACATACCACCGTAATTATGTATACACATTTTTGCAACGTTGCCGAATAGATGGGAAAATCCCTTAAATTTGTGAAAAAACATCGTTCAATAAAATGTGTAGTATTTTTTAACTTATTATAATTGGAAATAAACTATTTTTATAATGGAAAGAGAAGTGTTGACAGAACTCGCCTAGGGTAAAATAAATTAATATTTTTGTACAGGGTGATTTCTACGGACATGCCAACTTTACGAATTTTAAACCTAATTTTCTCATTTTTTTCAAATGAAACACCCTGTATTTGATTACTTTGACTTGTAGGGATTTTCATCCTCTTTAACTTTTGTTAAGGTCTTTTCATGCCTATCTCTACAAATATTGGTCGTATTTCAGTTTTTGTCTAAAACTCTAGCAAAAAACTGAATGTATTTTACCATCGTCGTTTTTCTAGTTACCTATGACATAGAAAATAAAAACAAACGTTCTTGTTTAAAATGAAACGTCAGTTTGTTTGTAATATAATGACAATTATAGTGATTTGGTAAGCTATTCTTCAAAAATTAATAAAAATGGATTTTTCAAATGTCGAAATGGTGGATATGGTTTTTGTATTAGGAGCTAGCGACAAAAATTGCTTGTTAGCTATGAGGATATATCAAGAAAGATATCCAAACCGAAGACAACCCAGTAGAAGGGCGTTTGAAAAAGTAAAGGAGCGTTTTCAAACAACGGGGAGTGTAGCCTATAAAAAACAAGAAAGAATAAAACGTGTTTTAACGGAAGAAAATCAATTAAATGTTCTTTTAACAGTCACTGAAAATCCACACATTGGCCAACGAAATATTTTCGACCAATTAGATATTCGCCGTTAATCGATTCAGAACATACTGAAAACAAACAAAATGCATCCTTACCATATCCAGTTACTGCAGGAACTAAATGAAGGAGATTTTCAAAAGAGAATAGATTTTTGTGAATGGACGCGGGAAAAAATGAGACAACAACAAAATTTTGCACATTTAGTATTCTTTTGTGATGAAGCAACATTTCATAAAAATGGAAACGTGAATAGGCATAATTTTCACTATTATGCTACAAGCAATCCCTATTTTATAAGAACCCATTCACAAAACAGATGGTCCTTAAACGTTTGGGGAGGAGTTGTAGGAGACTATGTTATTGGACCGCATTTTTTTGAGGAAAAAGTAACTGGACAAGTATATTTGGACTTCTTACAAAACGATTTACCACAATTAATGGCTCAGATACCGAATGAAATTCGTGAACGTCTTTGGTTTTTACATGATGGAGCCCCGTGCATTATACAGGACCTGTTACTAACTTTTTAAATGAAACATATGGGCAGCAGTGGATTGGAAGAGGAGCGCCCGTACCATGGCCGGCTCGATCACCAGATCTAACAAAAATGGATTTCAGTATATGGGGATTTGTAAAGGATCAGGTATATAAAATACCCCCACTACAAGAGATGATATGAAAATTCGTATTAGAAACTGTTTTCAAACTGTAACTCGGGAAATGTGTAGAAACATGACTCAATTCTTTTGAAAAACGTATAGAATTGTGTATTCAAGTTAATGGGAGCCACTTTGAACAATTAATTAGGTAATTTTAAATCAATTAATTGAAATTTTAAAAATTGTCCTCAAGCTTAAATCAGTACAAAACTTAAATCTAAAAATTGTTTCGAGTTAATTATTTATGTAAATTAATAGAAAAACTACAAAACTGACGTTTGTTTGTATTTTCTATGTCATAGGTAACTAGAAAAACGACAATGGTAAAATACATTCAGTTTTTTGCTAGAATTTAGACAAAAACTGAAATACGACCAATATTTGTAGAGATAGGCATGAAAAGACCTTAACAAAAGTTAAAGAGGATGAAAATCCCTACAAGTCAAAGTAATCAAATACAGGGTGTTTCATTTGAAAAAAATGAGAAAATTAGGTTTAAATTCGTAAAGTTGGCATGTCCGTAGAAATCACCCTGTACAAAAATATGAATTTATTTTACCCTAGTCGAGTTCTGTCAACACTTCTCTTTCCATTATAAAAATATTTTGTTTCCAATTATAATAAGTTAAGAAATACTACACATTTTATTGAACGATGTTTTTTCACAAATTTAAGGGATTTTCCCATCTGTTCGGCAACGTTGCAAAAATGTGTATAAATAATTATGGTGCTATGTACAGTAATTTACGGCAAATTAAAATATGTAAATATATACAGGGTGTTCCATTTAAAAAATATAAAATTTCTACCGTGCCGCTTTTTGGGAGCACCCTGTATAGACGAAAATAATTTTAAAAGATGCACCTTTTAACCCTTAATAAGCTTCGTCAAAAGTTTTCCGCTATCTTTAATGGTACAGGAGATATTTACCTTTGTCGTACTAATTGGCCACCCTGTATATTATACAATGTAGGTACTGCATGTTTGCTTTACAGTTCTTATTTTTTAAAATAACCAGAAGTGAATGTTTGCATCATATTTTTCATTTTATTTTTATAAAATTTGGATTCATATTTTAATAACAAAAATTGAGAAATATTTGTGGACTTGTTAAAATTGTTAACATTATTAAAGAAGTCTCTCAAACTTGCGCAGGCTTCAGATAGGTTTCATATTTTCAACACTGGAGCAAGTTTAGGTTCGATGATAGTCATTTCTGCACTTTCTGTTGGCAAATCGTTATCAATAGAGGCAAATGGTTTCAAGTTCACAAATGTATTCTTAATGTTACGAAACAGTTGTGCGAGCGGAATATTTTCTTCTTCTTCGAAGTCGTCAATATTATCTGTATTACACATAAGGCCGGTTTCATAAAACATTTTTTTATTGTCACTGTCACTGGGGACAAATTGCTCAAGGCCACAAAAACACATATCAAGGCGTTGGTTATGGTAATATTATTTTCGATTTCGTGAAGAGGACCACCACTGTCTAGTGTCCATATATGTTAAAAGCCTCTTAATAAGGTAGCTTCTGTAGAGCGATTTAAAATTCTGAATAATGCCCTGGTGGATGGATGGTAATGTGAGGTACTATTGATTGTTATTAGTATTGATTATTATTGTCCTGAAGCAATACCACTCCTCCAGTCTGCTTCTTTATCTTAAATCAAATCAAATCAAATATACTTTATTGTCCAAAGAATACAAAATTCTCATTGACAAAGTCTATCCACATAACACATATCTATCTATATCATTTAATAATAACAACAATATACATTAACAACATTTAAAAAAAAAAAACAAAAAACAAGGGTAGGCGTTAAAATTTGGTTATTTACAGTATGTCAACAATTATCTAAAGATATCAAATAAAACCCTTAAACAAACCTCGAAACATCGGAATAATATTCCTCCAAGCAATAGTAAGCCTTCTCCAACAACATCTGCGTCACAGACCTTTTAAATAATTTAAGTGACTGTAGGTCCTTTAAGTAATTAGGTAAATGATTATACATTTTTACACTTTCATATACAACCGATTTTTTTGTAAGGGTTGAGGATGGTATTGGCAAAGGCAGATTACGATATTGTCGTGTCGTGTAGAAGGAGTCAGTATTCAAAAACCTATATCTCATCTTAAATATTAAATATTAAAGTGACAGTCTCCAAAATAAACAATGATGTTAGTGTTAATATTCTTTTCTGCACGAACAATGGTCTGCATGAGTCTCTGGGTTTCGCCCGACAAATGCATCTCACTGCGCGTTTCTGCAGAACAAACAGAACACCGAGCAGTTGCTGACTAGAGAACCCCCAAAATGCAACTCCATATCTCAGATGAGATTCTATTAGCGCGTGGTAAACTGATTTCGCAATATTTGAACCAAGTTCATTAACTACCACTTTGACTGCAAAACATGCCGAAGCCAATTTCCTGCTCAGTGCCCTGATATGACTTTCAAATTTAAGGCCACTATCAATGACAAGGCCCAAAAACTTAGTACTAGGGCAATTCACAAGGGGTGAGTCACCAATGACCAAGCCCTCCATAGAACACTTAAAACCAACTACATTTGTTTTTTCGACGTTTAGAGACAGCAGGTTTGAATCACACCATTCTTTGACCCTAACCAAATCTGAGGCAATAATGTCTTTTAACATAAGAGCATTGTTAGAGTGCCATAATATTGTAGTATCGTCAGCGAAAAGTGTGAACTCTCCCTAAATGTCGATAGACGTCAAATCGTTAATATATAAAAGAAATAGAACTGGTCCCAGCACTGAACCCTGAGGGACTCCCCAGTCAATCACTCGGCTCTCAGAACAAACAGAACCCCTGAAAACCTTTTGACTTCTGCCCCCAAGATAGGATTCAAACCAGTTAAATGTTTTTCCCCTGAAACCATAGCGACTGAGCTTCCGCAGCAGTATCCCATGACTCACGCAGTCAAAGGCCTTTGATAAGTCACAAAACACTGCCGCGGCAACCCCCCCTCTATTTATATGTCCGTAAAGACCCTCCAAAAGACGAAATATAGCATCATTGGTATTTTTATTCTGCTGGAATCCAAACTGATTAATATTAAGAATACCGTTATTTTCAATAAATGATATTACGCGTTTTTTAACCATCTTTTTAATTATCTTTGAAAGGGTCGATAACAATGAGATGGGTCGATAATTAGATGGCTCCTTAGAGTCACCCCCCTTATGGAGGGAAATAACCTTGGCACACTTCAAACACGAGGAAAAATTTCCCGTTTCCCAAGACATATTGATTGCCTCAACTAACACCCTCAGCGCTGTTTCGGGCAAATTTAAGAACATTTTAACGGATATCTCATCTTCTCCAGCTGAATTTTTGTTTATTATTTCCGTGAACGTCTTCTTAAGCTCATATAAGTCTGTAGGAAAAAAATAGAACGATTCTTTTACTGACACCTTATTTAAATAAGTCATTGGGTCAATAGCAGGACTTGATAGCAAATCTGTGAAGCCAGATTGTCATGATGTCTGCTGTTATTCACGCTTTTTTGTTCAAGGCCCATTGGAGAGGTAACTGATTGATATGTGCGCCCTTAAAACATTGAGGAGTTTTTCTTTTGCCTATTAAAAGTGGTTCTTCCTTCTCACCTTCCATACTCGAACAGAACAGAATTGTAAATCGTTGTTTTGCTGTTTTTTTCCAGTACACTTGTCATCTTTCAATGCAGATGTTTTTGTTGATCGTAGAGACCTGTCTCACCTGCATTGAATACGTCCCGTGGGACATAATCCTTTAGAATGGTCAATAGCCTTCCTTTCCAAGCAATTACGTATTGGATATTGATATTGGCTGATTTGCCACATATTTTATTGAAGGTAATATCGTGCCGACTCGGAATTTTTCTAACCATCCATTTGATGCCTTGAAGTTATCTAGTCCTAGACATTGAGCAGATTCGAGGGCTTTTGTTTGAATTATGGGCCCGGATATTTGCAAGTACTTGTTTCGCGCCTTACAAAACCAGTTAAAAACAACTTGATCCACTATCAGTCTTTCGGTTTTGGGATATTTTCTTTTTTGTTCACCCTTCTTAAAACAAATTTTTAGCTTCTTTTTTTCTTTTCATATACCTCATAGGTAAAAATATACTAAATTAGGATCAGTCGATCTCGGAGATCAATTTTAATAAGAACAGTAACTTAGCATATGACACTGCATGACACAATGACCAAAAACCGAACGGGAATAACTTTTTCAACGTTGAAAGCCACTTGGCATTATTTGACCCCAAAGTGAATATTAGTGTCTTACTATTTTAAAGTTCAAAAATCTTAACATTTATTAAAGGCTGTTTTTCAATGGAAATAAATTTAAATAACTTAATTTCATTCGATTGTGTCTTTAAAATATGCTGATCGTCTGAGGCGAAGATCAGCCTTGATCTTCTCTATGTTCAAATTTGAAGTTCTTACCTATAACGTCTTAACGTCTAAAAATGTTTTAACCTCCCATTATTGTTAATTACCAAAATTATATTATTTTTGCCTTAATATAGAATCTCTATGTAGAGCAACAAAGCCATTTTATATCTTTACACATAGTCAACACTACCTACTTTGCTTGATCGCACTTGTAGACTCGATCTATGCATCCCCTGATGATGGACACCATAATGCTCGAAACATGTTAATCGTTAATACATTTTGTAAAGGAAGATCGCTATGTATGTTTATTTAAGTGTTGTTGAAGCATATGAAATATGAGTGCTACCGCAGTTTTAGCAAATAAAATAAAAAAGAGGATGTTAAATCTATGATTGTCGCTTGGTTTAGGTAAAGCTCTCTATTTATCAGTGTTATTTTGTTTTAAGTTTTTTTCTGTGTCTACTAAGTAATGCAATATTAATAGATTTAAAATTGTTAATTTAGGAAAAAATATTTTTATATAGTCGTATACGCAGGTACTTGATCAATAACAATGTTTTAATTAAATTTAAAAAAAAATTAAACAAATACAGTTACAATCCTGAGGATGGACTATTATATATCGAGACGCCGAGAAAATAAACAGTTTGGTCTGCATATGAATCAGTGGATATGTTTGTATCAGTGACCAAAATCCAATCAATTGCTACAATCTATAAATTGAATGCCGATTTACTACAAAGGAAGGTATTCGGATGGTCTTACACATTATTGGAGGAATGTGACCGCAAACCCAAGATTATACGAAGAGATGAGACTCAAGTATTATATAATTTAATATATTATAAGTTTTTGATTTACGTCAATGAGCTGGTTGATTCATTGGGCGCAGATTCTTACTTTCAATGACAGTGATTAACCAGCTACTTTAAGAAGTCCACCGAAATAATGTTAAAAATGGATGCTAGGTGATCGGAAAATGATCTAAATACAAGAAAAGCTGTGTTGTAAAGCAATCCCATAAGTGGAGAAACGAAGCTTCAGGGTGTAATAATGGATAAGGCTTTATCCCGGAAAGAGCAGGTTAAAAGTGTGGTCACAACAATAACTAAGGCATGTTATGTAATAGGGTAAGTTCAGTTCGCGATGAGCCTATGGAGGCAGAAATCGATTATCCCGATAACGCAGGATGTAAAAGTTTGGGCTGGATTTCATGAAGCCTTCGGAGAATGAGGATCAAAATAGCAGGATAGTGATGGAGCTTGATGAAGGAAAAACCTCTTTATGCTGCCAGATTTGTTGTAATGTTTATGAAATTGTCATGTTATGGCTTTCAACCGTCTGCGGTGGTATTTGTGTCTTTGTACCTAAAGAGATCGATCGTAGAGGTTGTACTGAGAGAAATAACATCTTCTCTGAAGCCTGTTACGTCTGGTTTACCGCAGGGCTCGATATTGGAGCCTCCTCTTTTTATTATCTATACTGTCGATGTTTTAAAAGGTGCTGTGTATACGGACGATGACCAGATTAACTTTAGTTTTTTGCCAAATAAGAACCATATCAGTGAATTTGTGATTAATAATGAATTAAAGGATCATGTTTCAATATTAAATTTAAGTAAATCTGTGGTGATTCATTTTTGTAAACACAAGATTTTCTAACAATGATTGTCTAATGAAATTACTGGAGAACCTGTTTCAACACAGTTTTTAAATTCCTTGGAACTTTAACTGATGGTTAGCTGAAGTTTGTAGATCAGGTAAATGTCAATATTAAAGTACTTGATAAAGGCCTATCTTTTTAGTGCATTGAGGTAGGACCTGGATTTTTGTATGATAATTTAAACCAAAATTACTATGCATTCAAGTTTGAAAACTCTCGCAAATAGCCGGTAATTTAAAACTAATTATTTAATATATATAATATTAAAATTTAATAACCTTGTTATTTTTGCTAATTTTTGTGCAACGTAAAAAACTCTAATAGAATATGTCAGCATTGCACCTACCTACTCCTGAAAAAGCGAGTTTATCTCGCAGTGATAGATTTCTTCACAGACACATAACTCTCCTGAATATTATAGTACATTGTTTTAGCACAAAAATATTAAAAACCGTTCTCGAGATATTGTCTTGTAATACTGTAAAAAACTCACCCTGTACAGAGTTGTAGCTTTGAAAATACCAATCTTGGCTGTTTGGCGGTGGTACCATTCAAAGGTTTTCCAGAATTAAATATCTATCTTTCCGAATTAATTGTCAGTTTCTTTAAAAAGCTTATTTTTTTTATGTGTACCATCGTTTATCCTCTTTATTAAACCGCCTAGAAATTTGCATTTTGCATGTGATTCCGAGTGTCACATATTTTTTGTTGAAGTAGATTCAAGAGATCACCATTATTTTCCGGTCCCTTTTCTCGTTTCGCTCCAACAATTTAAAGCATAAAATATGCTTTAGCGCTTGTAAAGCCGGACGAGTTGTATACTGTTATTGTTTTTAAATTTAGCCAGGGTTGGCGGCGACGAATAGTAAAGTTATATTCATTGGCGTGGTTTCCCTGCAGTTTGGGGTGGGTAGGGCAAGAAGAAGAAAATTATAACTGAACGTGCGTATATTCTGTTTATGTTAAAATTAAAGAAGCTATGACAATTCTATTTACGGCATCTTTGGTTTCACGAGAAAGTAGCAAAGTAATGTAAAAACCGCAGGTCTCTATTTTTTGTAGTTACCAGGATACCCTCTAATTACAAGATCGTTAAAAAGGAGGGAGGATAGCTATGTCATATATCAGAAATCCTGAAACAGGTCAAACACTGTCTGACTCCGGAGGGGAAGCTGAAAAGCTCGCTGACAGCCTCAGCGAACAGTTCAGTGAAAATCCTTATACAGACCCTGTAAGAGACGCGCGAGTCGCCAGGACTGTCAATATATACAGAAGAACGCAGAAGGACGTGAAAAATATGTCACGTGTATCGGCTGAGGAAATTCGCTCAGTACTGAGTCAAATTAACGCAAAAAAGGCGCCCGGCTTTGACGGCACAGGGAATAAAGCCCTTAAAAACTTGCACGAAAAAGTAGCAGTGGACTTAGAAAACATAGCCCAGCAATGCTCTAAAAGGGCTGTTTTCCAGACGCTTGGAAAAGGGCCAAGGTGGTGTTGATTTCAAAAACAGGGAGAAATCGGCTGACAGCTACAGACCAATAAGTCTGTTATCGTGTCTAGGCAAGATAGTTGAAAAATTGATACTAAATCGGGTAACCGATTTTGTGTCAAACAACGACATTTTACAACTGGTAACCAATATCCTTAGTGGATTTAATCGCTGCATGTCGACAGGAGCAGTCTCTTTTGATGTTTCTAAAGCATTTGACGAGGTCTGGCACAACGGACCTGTAATAAAATTAATAAGAGCAGGCATGCCTGATAACCTTATCAGGCTATTGTTATCATATTTTGAGGACAAGTTATTCGCGGTATTGTTACAAAACACAGTGTCAACAATAAGGATAATTATAGCTGGAGTCCCGCAACGATCGCCCCTTGCAGCGATTCTGTATAATATATACACAGCTAATGTACCGCGTGATCCATTCACGCAACTATATCTATTTGCTGATGATACTGCCATGACTACCACCTTAAGAGCGCCCTCTAGAGTGGTTTCAGGTCTGGAACGCCATATTCTGATTCTGCAGAAGTGGCTTGTAACATGGAAGTTCAAACCTAATGACAACACAGGCAATTTTATTTTCGAAGGCAAGGCTAAGACTACCCGAGACCAGGGTTAAAGTCAATAATATACAAATTAATTGGAGCATCAAAGTTAAGTATCTGGGCCTCGTCTTAGACAGAAAATATCCTGGAATGATAACATTTATAATAGACTGAAAAAAGCTTAAAAGCAAATGTAGGCAGTGTATACTTTAATATCTAGAAGTAGTAAAGTTAACAACTCGACAAAACTCACAATATACAAGACAATAATACGACCTGTCCTAACATACAGAGCATCAACATGGTGCACAGTAAACAAGACAAGATTTAAAAACTACAAATAATACAAAATAAGACATAACGAATAATAACTAAGTCACAAAGACATGTACCATTGACAGTACTTCATAACGATGCGAACTTAGAGACAATAGAACAACACATGACTAAACTATTAACAAACTACCATAGACGGACAGACGTATCGACCAACCCACTTATAATAAACTCACACATACGTTCAAATCCTCCACACTCACACCGTTTTCCTGATGATTGGCTCCCACCCTAGCTCAACTGAATGAAATAGAATAGATTCAAAAATGACAACAAATTAATCTCAAGAAATAATGAAAATAAGCAAAGAAGCAATAAACATCTGGAAGAACAATGAAAAAAGAACACACAAACCGAGCTTCAATAGTCACCGGAAAGGAAGACGCGAATAATAAATAAAAGTAAAAGCCAAATCTGGCTAACTTAAGAAACTGACAATATAACGACCTGTTGTTACATCGAAAAATGAACATCCTGTACAAAGAGAAAAAAATATTTGAACGCGAACCTTGTTTTTTAAGAAGCAAAAGCGTTTGGTAAAAATATTTTTTTTCAAAAGTGGATTTTTTGGTCCATTACACCCATTGCAAAGTCCATCCGTAGATATACTAAAGAGTGCTGCATTAAAGTGCTGGAAGTATCCCCGTCGTGCAAGTTTGAAGTGGCGAGATATCAGTGCAAGTTTAGACGATAAGTTAGAGGGTCATATCCCAAAATATTTGTTAGGGTGCTAGTGGTGTCAGGCAAGTTTGAAGTGGCGTGTTGTATTTTAAAACATTTCAAAAATCTGAGAGGGTTTATTTTTGACGTGACAGTCCACGAAACAACACTTCTACGCGCAAGCTTTGTCGTCGTGTGTAGCCAGCTATTCTCGGTTTAGGACTGGTATGGATACCAGAGAAGCTTTGTTCGATGTGAGTGGGCTGGCTCCGAGATATCTCGGCATAAACCAAAATACCTAACCGTTTTTTTTGTGGATTTCGAAATAGTATATTAAAGTACACGTTTTACAAAGCATTATATTATAGCACGGGTCCATGTTAAAAAACGAGCCGCTTGCGGCGAGTTTTTTAAGGGGACAAGTGCTATAATGGCTTTATAAAACATGTGCTTTATACTAGTTTTTCTATTTTGTCGTTTTTTTTTAATAAATAAACACATATTTAAAAAGAAAACAAACCCTTCAAAATTTATAAATTATTATGTCCAAAATTTATGTTGGTAACACTATTACAATTTTTTTATCAAGCTTGCCATGAAAATAAATAAATTTTAAATTGTGTCAGCCATTTTGCCACAAAATTTGTGTTTTAAAATTTTATTTATATTAACAAAATATTATGAAGCAAGATAATTTAAGTTTAACTCCCCCTGAGTTAAGGGATATTGCACATAAATGTATAAATCAACTTTTGCCAGAAAAATCCCGAAAATTATATGAAAAGGACTATGAGACCTTCACAAGTTGGTGCAATACAAAGGGCGTGTGTAAGATTTCAGAAAATGTTTTACTAGCCTATTTTGAGGAAGAAAGTAAAACCAAAATGTCATCCACCCTGTGGTCCTTATACTCAAAATTAAGAACTTGCATTAATATTGACAAGAACATAGATATAAAGGATTATGCTAGACTGCAAGCATTGTTAAAAAGAAAATCTGTGGGCTACAAACCCAAAAAGTCTCTTGTTTTAGACTTAGACGATATTAATAAGTTTATAAATGGGGCTGATAATAGCAGTTATTTAGGATTAAAAGTAAGTAGTATTTACATATCTATATGCATTTTGTTTTGTACAATTTCACAGGTTTTATAAAAAAAATTTTTTTACAATAAAGTTGGAGAACGAACATTTTTAAATTACACCAATTTCTATTCTATCGTATGAACAGTAGGTAGACAGCTATCGAGATACAATAGTAGTAACTATGTAAATTCTAGGTTGCTTTAATTATGGGGTACAATGGAGCATGCCGGAGAGAAGAACTGACCAATATGGATGTAAAAGACATTCACTTTAAGGTTGCTTCCATTACAGTACACATTCCCAAAACTAAAACACATGTAACAAGAACGTTTCTTATAATTGATCAATCATGGATTAATTTGATTAGACAATATTTTGATTTACGTCCTAAGAATGTTACAACATCAAGATTTTTTCTTACGTATAGGAATGGGCATTGCATAAACTCACCTGTAGGTCTAAATACAATGGGAAAAGCTCCTAGCCTTATTGCAAAATACCTGTGCAAACCAAATCCAGAATGTTTTACTGGCCACTGCTTTAGACGGTCTAGTGTCACCGAGCTGGCCAACAAGGGAAGCGATTTGGTTACCATTAAAAGGCACGGGGGATGGAAGTCTTCAGCCGTGGCTGAAGGCTATATTGAAGATTCTCTAAAAGCGAAAATGGATGTAGCGCAGAGCCTCTCTTCTAGTTTAACACCTTCATTAATAGATAATATTGATAATACTGCTACACCCTTACCTGGATCATCAAGATCGACAATAATTGAAGGAGTAGAAACTGCTTTTCAACCAAGTCTAATTAAAAATGGATTGGATTCTGGGGTCAGTTATCACAAAGTTTCGCATACTATGAATAATCAAACTATGCCTGAATTTAAGGTTAACGCGTCCGACACGAGTACAGTGACATTAAATGTTTATAATAACTGCACTATAAACAATGCCTAATTAGCATTATAATATAGTTGGAATTTGTATTTTTAAGATTTAATTGATATTTTTTGCAAAATAGTTCTCCTGTTAATAAAGTTAATATTTAATATGTTTTTTAATATTTTATGAACCAAAACAACACGTCAATCACGTCATACAGATTTGTAGATCTAGGCAACCAAACATACATACGTGGTTTTGTGTAGTATTTCGCACATTTGGACTAAAAAATATTAGTTATCTAGAATGCTATGCTGAACGGTGAAAAAAAAACATGTCAGTAGGGCCAACCTTTAAATAATAAAATTCGGAGTTCGAAATGGATCTATTTTTCGAGACAAAATTAGAAAAAAGCCTTTAATAGGGGCCAACGTACCAAAAGTAAGTAAGAACATTAACAGCCGCGGTAAAATCTCGTATTCACACTAGAATTAAACTGCCAAAATTAGGGCTGACAACCAGTTCCCTGAAAATGTCAAAATTATTACAAGGATCTGTCGTCATTACTCTTTAATGTTTGTATTAAAGCAACAAGTGTTGTCAGAATTAATAGAAAGCAGATATCTTTATAAATTGAGAAATTCTCAATACTTTGCATTTCGCAGACGATACAGCAATAATAACAGACAACAACAACGATTTACATTGTATGATTACCAAATCAACTATTGTAAAATACAATTGATCATCGAAACCACATGTAAAATTAGCTCCCAAAGATTTCAAAAATTTCTAAGTTCAATACGCATGACAAAACTCGGTTGTTATGTATTTTCCACTGTTTTGTAAAGACTGGAGTCTTGAACATTAAGCCAAATACATTTGCTACAAAAGAATGCTATGAGTATCGTGGACAGAAAGAGTATCAAATACGGAGTTAATTAAAAAAGTGAACTAATCTGAAGTTGAAGTCCTAGTTATCATCAAAAACTTGAGTTCTATATTAAGAATGCCGATAGCCTTCTATTGCATAATATAAGATAGAATACAAGGAAAGTGGAGTCTGAAAGAAGGCGAAGAATATCCTGTCTTAGAAACATGGATAGCTTGGATGCTGCAGTGTGTGGTATTTATAGCGGTGGCCAAAAAAGTCGAAATGGCAATGATGGTGTTAAACCTTCGATAAGAGAAGGAAGAATATTCTAGTAAATATAATATATCATACTTTATTATTAAGCTGCCAAAACAAATGAAAATTATAAAGTAAGTGCAAACGATTTTAAGCATAAAATAATAAAGAATAAGCTTTTAAACCTTAAAAAGTTGGCAATTATGCGGAAATTCATTCTAAGGCTTGCAGGTCGAGAATATTATGATAAACAATCATAAATAAACGTTCTTACCTGCCAAAACAAAATATACTATCACCTGTCGAATGATCAACATTCTATGTGGCTTTACTAAAGATTTGTCTAACCCCAAAGATACTACTGGTCTCTATTAAATATGCAAATGTACAGTATACTTTTTCTTCTTTGTGGTGACACGTCTGCTAATATACCCAAAGTCACGAAATTGCGAATATATAGGTAAACGGAGAGAAGTTTCCACATTCAGGCCAGTAATTTGTCTTTTCTCAAGTTGACATTTACAAATGGTGCAATGACATCTCACTAATAAACTTAGAACATACGCTTACAGTATTCTTTAGTCCAGTTTTATGCTGTTGTGTATAGAAAATTTAAAGGATTAGCAATATATGAAATAAAATATTTTGTCATACCTACACAGTGTTTTGTGTTATAATATTAACTTGATTTATGATATAATTCAGCGGGAGACGCCTGACGTGGTACCGAGATACACAAAATTTTGATAGAAAGTTAGATTATTCTGTTTTTGTGGGTTGGAAGCGTACACATTATTTATTTATTGGGTCTTCATTCATACAAGACTGCAAGAGACATATTTCATAGACGGAAAAGATAATTTCGAATCAAGTTTGATAATTAATATCTCTGCTACTTGTTTTGTTACATTTTTATTGAAAAATTGTTTAAATGGTAGATGTGTGTTAATACATCGGTGAAAACAAATGATGCATTATTTTCCTTAAGTTTCAGCCACCTTGTAATTGTAATCAAAATAAGCAATACAATGATATTGCATATGAAAGTGACGATTTAATCAACATTTCATTTAATTTAATAAACAACAACAACAACAAAAAAAATTGTTTTTACAATTGAAAGCAAGGAAAAAATTAGCAGCTATAGAATAAGAAAGACTTCAGCGACAGAAGCAAATTGTAGAAATGTATTTGAAACTTAAATTAAATGAAATCGGATCCTTTATAAACAGTGAATTGGGAGTTCAGTTAGAAGATATTAAAGGGGTAAATTAGCATAATTATTTAGAGCCTCGTTTAGAGTCTATAAATGAAGAGAAAGATATTCAGAAGTTAAAAAGGAATTTAAGAACCAAGAAAATTATCTTAAATTAATAGCTACTAGTCGGCTTGATAAAGAAATAAACATATCAGCAGGAAAAATTAGATATAAAGATAAACTTAAGAAAATCCTGTTAAGACAAACTATAGATAAAGAATGACCTTATTTCTCCGGAAGCGTTAAAGATTGGCCCAGTTTTTAAAGTCAGTACATATACACGATAAAAAATTATTTTGTAATATAATGTAATTCTTCATCCCTTTCCTCGTGTCGAATATTAATTAATATTTTCATCCAATCATCCCCTAAATAATTACAGGCCCGCACAAATCTTGTCGTGTTGACAGTTCTTCATTAATAGGACTTACACCCGGTTGTACAATTCACGCTTAAGCCCGATTTGGGCTAAACTGGGGTGCATCTTCAACCGCTGCTTAAATTAATCGAGCGTTGTATACAGAAACTTTAGTAGTGGTAGTAGTAGTAGTAGTAGGTGAGGGGGGCACACGGACCTGGCAAGTAAACCAAGTCTGGCGAGCTCGTCGGCCGTCTCATTGTCATGCACTCCGCAATGTCTAGAGACCCGGACCAAGAATACCTGTTTCCGTTCCGCGAACCTCCCAGAAACTTTAAGTTCAAGTTTAATAATTGAACTTAGCTTTCTTGAAGAAAGTGTAGTGCACAAATTGGCAATTTAAGACTAGAGTATCAACCTACTACATCAAGAAATTCTAAAAACTCCTGATCGTTAATATATTAATTTCAAAGATAATACGCGCGCTTACCTGGGATCAGTTTACTGTAGTCCATCGGTAGGTTTCTCATGCAAGTGTCTTATGAAGAATTTTCGGTAATGTTAATAGTACAATATAGGGAGCGATCTTAATGCGAAGAGCACAGTCTGAGGTTGCAGAGCTACAAATCCCCCAGGTCAAACTTTATATGAGTATTTTGAGGCTTTAAATTATCGTACTTATTCTGCCGCCGGAGGAACACACTTACATGTTTGGGCATGGTCTTCTGGATATTTTAACATTTTTGTGAGTAAAACCTCTATTCGAAGTTCACAGCCAACTGTCATATATGATCTTAGCTCTGATCATGTGCCTGTTGCGATCGAAGACAGCAATCCACTTGACAGAGGCCGAGGTTTTATAACTAAAAACAGCACCAACTGGCCTAGGTATAATAATATCCTCAAAAACGTCTTTATATTCACTCTGAAATCCGGTTGACATTGAGAATGCGGTGGACAAGATCACAGGTGATATTAATGAGGCGCTTGCTCAATTTTCGATCACAAAAGTGCCTCAATATTAAAATTACGGGGTTTGACTGATGAAATTAATCAGCATAGGATAAATCCGAATTGCTCGCAGGCGTACTCTAGGAGCAATTCAGCAAAAATCTAACACCTGACCTGATGAGAGGGTCTCCAGAACGACACAAATATACAAAACCATCGTTCACCCGTAGCAAAACTTTGCTGAGGACTAGGTGAAAACGCTGGTTAGCAATCTCAATATCAGGATTTTGACTGTCTGAAAAATACAGCGTTGCGAAACCTACCAGACAGAACTTTCGAAAATAAAGTTAATCATCAAAGAAGGCCATTTCCCCAGCGTTTAAAAAAGAGCAAAGCTAATCATAGTTCACAAAAAGGGCAAATACACTACTGTGCCCTTAAGCTACAGGCCTATCAGTCCATATAAATAGGGCACTGAAACCGCAAATGCCCCAAGATATACAATTAACCGACGGTCAGATCAAACTTACATACGACATAAATCTCTTACAGTAGAAAGGCACTATGAATATATAGTAGAGAAGCACTAAGATCATCGTCTAATAGACAGGTAACAGGCGCCAAAAACTCTGCATCTTTCCAATCTTCCTAAACGACACAGAGTACAAAATCAAGCAATTGCCGAATAAAATTTCAAAACTTAAACGACCCACAAAGTCCTTGATCGAAGAACAGATGTCAAGGGCATATCCTGATGTAAAAATCAAATTAGGGCCCGTGCAATAACACATTATTAAAAATAAATTTTAAATTGAAATGTAGGTAACAATCTTAATAAATCTTTTATACATCAGCTAACTAGGATGACCTAAGGGATCATTTTTGAACCTTTCCTTTGCGGGACGTTTGTTTTACCTCTGATGATCCATCTATGTGTGCAACAGAAATATCGGAGGTTATTCTTACTGGCATGGAAGCCTTCATCTTTTTCTCAAAAAAGTGCCCTTCTAACGGCAAGCCTTGATTTACCAAAATTTGCGAACGAGCTGTTAAATCAAAAAATTATTTCTACCGATAATAGCGTAAAAATCCAACCTCCGAAAATCGTACTATCTTTATTAACGCTTGAAACCTATGCAAGCAAACGATAAACCAAAGTAGAGAAGCACACAACCAGAGGATCAAAGACAAACTTCTTGAATGTCCTAACGGCTCAAGATCAATTTGGTCGGTAGCTAAGGCCGTCAGTCAGAATTTTACGTCGAAAGTCAACCATTCCACCTCTAACACGTTCTGATGGCACCATTGCGACCAAAGCAAAGGAAAAAGCAAACTTACTGGCGGAACTATTCTCTTCACATTCATTATCACCTTCACATTATCCTGCAGTGCTGTGCCTTATCATAAAAAAAATATAATACAATCGAACGAAAATTTCATTAAACAGAGTCTAAAATAAGCAAGATAAAATATTTGTAACCAAATTTGATTCCAAATCTCCTTGTACGGCTTTTTTGCTGACGAGTGTAGTTTATTTTTTATCAGCAGGCTACCGCTGCCCCTGCGGGAAATGTTAATATTCGTATTTTCTGAATTTGAAAAAGCTTTTTACTTACAAAAGAATTTTAATTAAAGAAAAGTTGCGGAGTTTAAAAATCGAATTTGAAAGTGGTTATAATTTTCTTATTCTGCCGGTTTATTGGTAAAAGGTCAGTAATTTTAATTGCTGATAATTTCTTTTGTCTTTGAAATTATATTCCTAAGAAGTCAATAATTTGGAATAATATACAGGGTGTTATTTAACAAGTATCCGATATTTTACAAGACGATTCCTCAGTTATTTATAAGGTGAAAAGTTCATAAAAGCATGGGTCCGCAATCCTTTCATTTTTGAGATACAGGGTGTTACAATTTTTAACAGATACAAAAAATATGTACGCCACTGCCGATTTCTCTTTTGATAACACTGTTATGTAGGCGTTTTATTGGCTAATGCAAAGTACATTATCATAATTTTTTGATTTCGGCTTTGTTTAGAAGATAAATAATATTTTATCAAACTCTGGTATGGGCATAGCGATATTCAAATAAATGACATTTATTTCTTTATTATTCTCTTTCTCGAGAACGATTGCTCGTAGTGACTTCTATAAAGTATATCTTTTTCATGTAAAAATGATGAGAGAATCCTTTTTCTTGCTTAAAAATGTAATACAAGTACGTATAAAAAAGTTATGACTCCTTAAAAGAGTAGAAAGACACGTAGGTGGCACCCTCTACAAGTGGAAGCCATACTAACATTAAATTCGAATTTCGCATTTCAAAAAACCCCTGGATACCAACTTTCGGTTAAATATAGACATTATTTCAAAAATTATTTACGAAGAACAAAAATAAAAATAAATTTTTAACACCCTGTATTTCAAAAATAAAGGGCTTGCATGCTTATATGAACTTCTCACCTTATAAGTAACTGACAAATCGTCTTGTATAATATCAGACACTTATTAAATAACACCCACTAGAAGGTGTTAAATTGGCACGTTGATAATAGTATATTAAAGTACACGTTTTATAAAGCATTATATTATAGCACGGGTCCATGTTAAAAAACGAGCCGCTTGCGGCGAGTTTTTTAAGGGGACAAGTGCTATAATGGCTTTATAAAACATGTGCTTTATACTAGTTTCTCTATTTTGTCGTTTTTTTTTAATAAATAAACACATATTTAAAAAGAAAACAAACCCTTCAAAATTTATAAATTATTATGTCCAAAATTTATGTTGGTAACACTATTACAATTTTTTTATCAAGCTTGCCATGAAAATAAATAAATTTTAAATTGTGTCAGCCATTTTGCCACAAAATTTGTGTTTTAAAATTTTATTTATATTAACAAAATATTATGGAGCAAGATAATTTAAGTTTAACTCCCCCTGAGTTAAGGGATATTGCACATAAATGTATAAATCAACTTTTGCCAGAAAAATCCCGAAAATTATATGAAAAGGACTATGAGACCTTCACAAGTTGGTGCAATACAAAGAGCGTGTGTAAGATTTCAGAAAATGTTTTACTAGCCTATTTTGAGGAAGAAAGTAAAACCAAAATGTCATGCACCCTGTGGTCCTTATACTCAAAATTAAGAGCTTGCATTAATATTGACAAGAAGATAGATATAAAGGATTATGCTAGACTGCAAGCATTGTTAAAAAGAAAATCTGTGGGCTACAAACCCAAAAAGTCTCTTGTTTTAGACTTAGACGATATTAATAAGTTTATAAATGGGGCTGATAATAGCAGTTATTTAGGATTAAAAGTAAGTAGTATTTACATATCTATATGCATTTTGTTTTGTACAATTTCACAGGTTTTATAAAAAAATTTTTTTTACAATAAAGTTGGAGAACGAACATTTTTAAATTACACCAATTTCTATTCTATCGTATGAACAGTAGGTAGACAGCTATCGAGATACAATAGTAGTAACTATGTAAATTCTAGGTTGCTTTAATTATGGGGTACAATGGAGCATGCCGGAGAGAAGAACTGACCAATATGGATGTAAAAGACATTCACTTTAAGGTTGCTTCCATTACAGTACACATTCCCAAAACTAAAACACATGTAACAAGAACGTTTCTTATAATTGATCAATCATGGATTAATTTGATTAGACAATATTTTGATTTACGTCCTAAGAATGTTACAACATCAAGATTTTTTCTTACGTATAGGAATGGGCATTGCATAAACTCACCTGTAGGTCTAAATACAATGGGAAAAGCTCCTAGCCTTATTGCAAAATACCTGTGCAAACCAAATCCAGAATGTTTTACTGGCCACTGCTTTAGACGGTCTAGTGTCACCGAGCTGGCCAACAAGGGAAGCGATTTGGTTACCATTAAAAGGCACGGGGGATGGAAGTCTTCAGCCGTGGCTGAAGGCTATATTGAAGATTCTCTAAAAGCGAAAATGGATGTAGCGCAGAGCCTCTCTTCTAGTTTAACACCTTCATTAATAGATAATATTGATAATACTGCTACACCCTTACCTGGATCATCAAGATCGACAATAATTGAAGGAGTAGAAACTGCTTTTCAACCAAGTCTAATTAAAAATGGATTGGATTCTGGGGTCAGTTATCACAAAGTTTCGCATACTATGAATACTCAAACTATGCCTGAATTTAAGGTTAACGCGTCCGACACGAGTACAGTGACATTAAATGCTTATAATAACTGCACTATAAACAATGCCTAATTAGCATTATAATATAGTTGGAATTTGTATTTTTAAGATTTAATTGATATTTTTTGCAAAATAGTTCTCCTGTTAATAAAGTTAATATTTAATATGTTTTTTAAAATTTTATGAACCAAAACAACACGTCAATCACGTCATACAGATTTGTAGATCTGGGCAACCAAACATACATACGTGGTTTTGTGTAGTATTTCGCACATTTGGACTAAAAAATATTAGTTATCTAGAATGCTATGCCGAACGGTGAAAAACAAACATGTCAGTAGGGCCAACCTTTAAATAATAAAATTCGGAGTTCGAAATGGATATATTTCGAAATCGCTAGCGCGTTCGAAATATCTATTTTTCGAGACAAAATTAGAAAAAGTTAAAAACGATACACCTCGCAAGAATAACTAAAATATATTCAAACCTACCCATACTAAAATTAATAACATTAAAATTTTACAAATAAAATGCTTGCCATCATATCTTCACAGAAGGTTAATGTTTAGATCTGACGTACACACTTTGAATTTGCGATTTCGAGGTCTCCTGACACCTCCTCTTCATAGAACAACATTTTTTGAAAGATCATTCACATATAACGTTCCGGCAATGTGTAATGAAATCCCGAATAGTATGAAAAGCTTGTCCCCATTTGCATTTAAGAGGAAGCTTAAGGGTATATTACTTATAGAATAGTTATTAAACTTTTATTTCTCTTTTAATTCTGGTATATACTATTATTGCATACTTTTTGCTGTTTTTCTTTATTGTGTCATATCAATACTTACTACATTTATTTCCGTGATTAACTCTTTTTCAGGTGTACCGATTGTATATTTTGTTATTCTTTATTTATTGTTTTTTTTTTGTTTTTACTATATTTTTTTTTTCTTATTTTGAGTATTTAAATAAGTAGAAGTGCTGTTTAGGTTTTTTTTCTCAGGTTAAGTGTAAGACCAACCTTTAACTCAAGCGGTAAGGGATGAACTTCGCCTATTTTATACAGTACCTAACTATAGTAACAGTTAATTTCAATCCTATATTGTGTAAATTGTAACTTGTGCTGTTTTTGAATAAAGATTATTATTATTATTATTATTTTGTTCAATGCATGTGTCTTCGATATTTGAAAATTTAAATTGCGAACATTTTAACGTTGACATTTCTTAATGAAGCAATTTTAGAAATATATTGGTCGTAGAGTCTACCACCGGCAACTATGGAATTATTTTTGGGATACCTTGCATAGTATAATTTTCAACCATAAGGCTTAGAATTAAAAATTTTAGGAAATGGATGACATTTTTTTTAATGTATAGCGATCATCATCATTAATAATTTTAAATATAAATAAATTTTGCCATGTCTTAAATAATAATACAATATAAAATTGTAGAGAAATTCATATGCCGTAGCCTAAATAAAAATAACGAAAATTAACAACGCAGTTCGCTTGAGCCAAAATTAATATCATCAAAGTGTGCTTTGCATCGAATGCTGCACTGCTTAGCAGTAGACCTTAACACCTGTTGGGTCTCAGTAAATACCGGCATTATCAATCAATCAGTTATTCCGCCATATTTAACAGTCGTTACAAGTAATTGGATTAATCGCTAATTTATCTAATTTCCAAAAAAATCACGGTTAAAGCATATTTTCGAAACCGGGTTAGAGTAAAACGGTGAGTAGCAATACAATCAGAGCTTGTGGTTTGTCCAAAATTTATTGGGATATTTAGATTGTTAGAAACTTCTGGAAGATGGCGCTACCTATGTTGTACTGCCTAGGCAGAACAATATTATGACTATAGGGTGTTCCGACTTTCCAATGGTCAGTGTTGCCGAATATACGGATTTTTCCGTATTATACGGATTTTTAGGTCTTTCGGAAAAACCTACGGATTTTCATACGGATTTCGTGAAAAATACGGATTTTATACGGAATTGGTGGAGAATCTAAATTTTGTTTCAAATTATCTCTATTTTAGTGCCATTCTAGTAACATATGGACATAGTACACACACGCTGCTGATCATGTCTACCAATCCCTGAATCCCATGTTACTGATTGCAAGAAAGCCATTATTTCAAATAATAGAGTGAGTGAGCAGAATAACCCCAGAGGTATAGGTTTGTCTTATTCGCACTCATTATGTGCGAAAGAGAAACAAACCTTAGGGCGTAATCCTATTCTGGGTCAAATCTGCACTGTGAAAAGAGCTTTAGCTCATGTGTTGTGCGCATAGAGCTTTATTATTGTTTACGATTTTCGACAATTGCCGGTTCTGATATATATTATATTGTACGCCATTTTCTAAATAATTGACCGGTCCGGGACTTTTTGAACACAATGTATATGAAAAACGTATAAAAAAATTTACTAACATTTTTGTTATGACATTTTTTCTTCACTGATGTCGCTATATACATACTACAGACTATTTGAAATTTTCTACATAAAAATTCCCTTTTAGACATGCTGTGTCCATAATGCAGGTAATCTACAGAAAAAGTTCAAAAATTTACCTTTTTTCTCTTCCTCGTGAAAGTTTTGTGATAAGTGCGAGGAAAAAAGAAGAAAAAGTACGTTTACTCCTAAGTAGGTGGGTTTTTGGTAGGTTTGACAGCGCGAAAATTTGAAATCAGCAAATCGCAGTCAATATTAGCAAATGTAACGACAAGTATATTGCGTGATACCTGGCTAGTATTGACTGTGATTGGCTGATTTCAAATTTTCGCGCTGCCAAACCTACCATAAAACCTACCTGGTTGGTCCAAGTGGAAGTTATCGGCTAAAAAAAATATATACAATATAAGTCACTTTCATATCAACCTGATGTATTTCTGACAAAATCAAAAATTTTTTTATTCGGGATGTCTAGTTATGTCACTAAAATTATAAATTCATTAACATAAAAACCGAGTTATAAATTAATAAATTATGTAGGTGTTTTTCGTAATAAGTTCATAAGAATATATGCATAATATGTAGTTAAAATGCACGATACGGATTTATACGGATTTTTTCGCGCTTACCCCCACCCCTTCACTATGGAATTACGGATTTCTAGTTCGTGCGTTGCGGCAACACTGCCAATGGTAGGTATGCTCGCTTGTCATGCTTGCTCTGTACTGACGAGAACCAAAGAGGTTGAAACCCGTCTACAGGTAGCAGCTGTGTAGCATCCTATCATTGGAAATAAAGATTAATTCCTTTCTTTTCCGATAGTTTCCGCAATCTGAGCTTGTATTTTAGTACTAAGAGTGTTAGTTAAAATACGCCAAATTTTGCTACATAATTCAGCGCCCGTTGGGGCATGTAGCCAAGAGAATGGCTGTTTTAGCATAATTTGGTTAATCCTTATTGTATAAGGTAGCAAGTGGCTAGAGAACAAAGTTCTCACATATAGACAGATTTTTTAGGCCTTATATTTTTTTCTGATGAAGCCTGGTTCCACCTCGCCGCGTAAGTGAATCCTCAGAATACACGAATGTGCAGTATCCCCAATTCTCTGGTCGGCCCTTAAAAGGTCATAAGTCGATTTTTGACAATTCGGGTAAATTAAAGTTAAATATTTTAGGTTCCTGTAGCACTTGCCTCTTGGGTTGAGTTTTATTATTTATTTGTGAGGTATTTCTATGTTGACCCAAGTTACGAAAATGATGCTAAACAAAAGATTTACAAGAAAAACATCAAGTTATTTCCTTTTCATCAACGAAGGCCATAATATCTTATTTAACATTTTTCAATTCTACAACTTATGCTTTTAAAGGTTATTTTTTTTTTAATATTTGGAAGAAAAATATATAATACATTGATATACCAGGTTAAAGTTTTCGATTCTTTGGTTCATATGGCTAAAAATGTCAATTTACAAAAAAATTGACTTATGACCTTTTAAGCGCCGACCACAGAATTGTTTTGTAGAGTCCACATTGCACCCTCAAAAAATTGGTGTTTGGTTGACAATTTTCCGAATAAGAATTGTTGGTCTTATTTTTTCCATTACACAGCTACAGCACAGCGGAGACAAAATTTTAAATCCATTTGTGGAGCAATTACTTGACGATTAACTACGTTTTGGTTATCTTCAAGAAGACCGTGTAGCCACCCTTACATCCGCGGAAAATATTAACTACTTAAGCAATTTTTTTAACGACAGGTCGAACAATTTTCGAACAGAAAATTCCTCATTTGAAGAACAATATTTCTAAAACACCAGTTGAAAATTTAGAACAGTTACAAGAAAGTCCAAGAATGTGGTAACGTTTTTCCAGAGATGCTGGTCAACGCGCGAAAATATGAAGAGACGTGTGTACTGTATGTTTGCTTTGAAACTCTTATTTTCTAAAATAACCAGAAATTAATGATGCTTCTTATTTTTTATGAATATTATGGTAATATTATTTTCGATTCCTTGAAGAGGACAACCACTGTCTATACATGTTAAAACCCTTTTCATGAGGTAGCTTCTATAGAGCATTTTAAAATTCTGAATAATACCCTGATCCAAAGGTTGGCAATGTGAGGTAGTATTGGGTGGAGGAAAAATAAGTTTGACATTATCCAGTGTAATTCTGGGAGACGTTGCATTATCCAGAAACAATTCCACTCTTCTATTCTTCTTCTTCATCTTGGTATCCATTCTATGAAGCCATGTTGTTATGATGTCTGGTCTGCTGTCATCCACGCTTTTTTGTTCGAGAGTCATTGGAAAGGTAACTTATCGATATGTGCGCTTTTAAAATATCGAGGACTTTTGCTTGTGTCTATTATAAGAGGTTCTTCCTTCTCACATTCAAATTTTGCACAGAACAGAATTGTAAATCGTTGGTTGTTTTTTCTTCCAGTATGCTTGTCATCTTTCAATGCATATGTTTTTGTTGACAATGCACAATATTAGAGACCTGTCTCATCTTCATTAAATAAGTCCCTTGGGGCATAATCCTTTAAAATGTTCAATAGCTTTCCTTTCCAAGCAGTTACGTCTTCGATATTGATATCGGCTGATTGGCCACATACTTTCTTGAAGGAAATATCGTGTCGACGACGGAATTTTTTTAACCATCCATTTGATGCCTTGAAGTTATCAAGTCCTAGACATTGAGCAGATTCAAGGGCTTTTGCTTGAATTATGGGCCCGAATATTGGTAAGTGCTTGTTTCGCGCCGTACAAAACTAGATCAAAATAACTTAGTCCACTGCCAGTCCTTCGGTTTTGTGAAATTCTCTTTTTTGTTCACTATTGCCACCTTTGCTTTATTTTGAGGCACCATAGTCACTTGGGTCTTGGTCTTATCCACTTTAAATTTTTCTTTGAATATCCTGGTACTTAAACCAGTTTTTTTACTTTTCTTAATTATTTCAATTTTGTCGCTCAAAGACAGACATTGCCTTTTTCCAGCCATCTTCAAATATTCACGTTAGTCCCAAAAGACACAAAACTGTTTAAAAGAAAGCTAATGTTAACAACCGATTTATCAGCCTTTAAAGCAAATTGAATGGATCCGCATGCAATAAAGTAACTAGCGTATGGACTTCTTATATTTCTGAAGAATTGTCGGGTCGGGTTTTACTGCCCCTAATCGAGGGTGTTTTTAGCATTAATGTTTATTAAAAATTTTGATGATGAGTGTCCGCGGTAGTTTGACAGATGGGTCGGTAAAGAGGAGTATATAATAATGGGATTTCCATTTTTAAATATGGGGAATTCATAACCGGTCGTTTAACGCAATTGGACACTTTATAGAGGCGGTCGCAAACAGATGTTTTACTGTATCAGCTAAACAGCTTAATAGTTTACTTCTTAATTTTGTGTCATAATTTTATCAAAATATTACTGTGTCTACGTTTTCTACGTAATTTTACCTTTTTACCTTATCTCATTTTATGACAAATGTCAAAATTTAAAATTTTGAGAAGCTGTTATGGGAAAATTTTTTTGGCCGAGCGTCATGGAAGCGGTCAAAAAATTTTATACCTTAATCCAGAAATAAGGTTCTATTCTTCCTACAAAGTAGAAATGTGCTGCTAAATTAAATAAAACCTCAGCAATATTCAATACACAATTGTAAGCGATCACTAACAAAGAAATCCACCTCGGAATAATTCTATTCTTAAACTATATTGTAGCTTAGTGCCTGAAAAAATATCGTAACAGTTTTAGACGATTGTTAGAATCGATATATTTAACAAAATAAATAAACAATAGGTACCAAAATTTTATATATGTGCAAGAACGATTTTTTGTAAGTCTCCGGGACTGTATAGAATTCGGCGAATGATAAAGAAATTTAGGAACGCTGAATCGTTGCAAAATTTTAAAAAAAGTAAGAAATCGAAAAACGAGCTCAAAATTGGCAGATTGTTCAAAAAAATCAAATTCAAGAAACTTTCCGAAATGTAAAAGTAAATTAGAGCGCTCTCTATAAGAACACGGTATGAAATAACTTACCTAAAGAAAATAAATACCTTGTAACTAAATTAATTAATAACCTCAAATAATTAAAAATATAACGACTAGCGAAATATGAACAGGAAATTGACCAGGGAAATAAAGATATCAAGTAAACCAGAACAAAAACTAAATACGTACTGGTTTTAATTTCGAATATTTTGGTAGCAAGCTTATAAAAATCCAGCTTTATATTTTGTAAAATACATAAATCTAATTGAAATACAGCGATATTGGAAAATTAAATTTTATGTTTTAAATTGGTTAGCTTTCAAAAATAAACCTTACGCAGTAAAATTAATGCGCAGCTCATAAAAAGCAAAGTTAAAAAAGTTATTAGTTTAAATGCTACTGATTGTTTTTCCGTAAAAGTACAATTAGGGGTACTTCGTCCGAAGCAACGTTGCATATATCTAAAACCTATCCCTATTTAACCAGCTAATCTAGAAAAAAAATATAATTTGAATATATACGATGTATCAAAAATATATGTTTTAATAGCCTCGGTTTTCTTTTAATAAAATAAAATATTTGATGTTTGTAATATCTTTTCTCAGTTCTCCATCACTTAATCATTATAATAACAATACAGATAATAGAAAACAAAGAGAGTAAATTTGTAAAGCAACGAAATTTTCTAAAATTAAACAAAGAAATTAAGCAAAGAAGTATTTTGTAAACAAATTACAAAAACGAGATTGGCGATCTTTATATAGAACTGACATTAGTAAACGCAAAGTGAAACGAATTCATGAAATTAGTTTTGGAGGATTTTATTAATTGCTTTTCAATATTTAAAACACATATAAGAAATTTTAATAAAAACAGATTCGGGCAAAATTATCCAGAGATACGAGAGTGTAAGAGACAACTAGATACTCAGTAGATTTTAAAACAATAATTTCTAAAAGTTTGGGGAATATTGGTCAAGTTTACGTGAGGTAATATACGAGTACACTCATTTTAAAAAATCTTGCACCAGTTTCAAATTACATCTATAAGTAAACAAAATTTTTATTCTAAAAATATATCCTTTTCATTAGGTATTTAATTGTTTTTTGCATAATTTTAGAGTATGTTGGCACTTACCTAATTAAAGGTTATTAGGGTAAAAACGAAAAATTTCCAAAAATTTCTTTGCCAAGTAACTTTATTTGTGAAAAAAATTAGATTAATCACACGTCATTATTTTCAGTACCTTGTATTGCCACCCATACTTTGTAGCAAGGCATAAACACGTATGTGCATGCCTCGTATGAGGTTATAAAGGTATTCTTCAGGAATGTTATTAGAAGCGGCTACAATGACCTCCTGAGCGTTCATAGGTGGGTTCAAACGATGACGAATCGATCTAGACAAGTAGTCCCAGACATTCTTGATGGGATTCATGTCCGAAGAAAGAAGTGGCCACTCCAATCTGTCAATTTCACTCTCCTGAAGAAACTCTTCAACGGCTCGGATTCGACGTGGACGAGCGTTATCGTCCATAAAGATGAAATTAGGGCCTGCTTCGTCTCGAATTGATTGCACAATAGGCCGAAGGATGAGATCCATATAAATTTGGCCGGTCATAGTGCCAGGAACATAAACTAAAGGGGTTCTTCTTCCATACATGATTCTACCCCAAAACATAACACTCCCGCCTTCAAATGGTACCACTTCTCTGGCGAAAGCAAGTCGGTCTTGTGCTCCCCGTTCTCTTTAGACTCGACATCGACGATCGTCACTAACCAATCCAATCTTTGTCTCATCTGAGAACATAACATTTGACCATTGAGGCAAGAACCAGTTTTGGTGACCATAAACCCATTCTAACCGCGACCGTCCATGTCTAGGTAACAATCTTGGAACTTGTAGAGGTCTTCTAGACAGCAAACCCGAGGCAATGACGCGTCTTCTGGTGGTGGTGTAACGGTTTAATTTTAGTACTAGGGGTTAAAGCCAATTTTTGCTAAGGTGTGAGAAATAATCATTAAGGTAGTACAATGTGCTCTATGAAAAACCATTAGTATGTGGTGAATTGAAACAAACCAAAATTTTATTTAAAGTTTATTATTATGTTGCCTTCACCTTTTTGTCAAGAACCTTTTAATATATTTGTTTCGGTGATTGTTCAATATACATAGATATTTATAACACATTTTACTAGTAAAAATAAGGCTATACATATATATATATATATTACTCGTAACATCGCACTGTTGCATAACTCTCTCTCGGTGTGTAGAAGTTGCTTTCCTCTCTAATGACATTTGTTGATTACCTGGTTCCTTCTTTATCTTTTTGCAATGCCGTTACCTCGAGTAGCTGATCCAGCTTGTGTTGTACCTAAAATAAAGATAACTATTTGAATTCTGTGACTGCAGACTGAGATCTTAGGTAATTTTGTCTTCGGTTGTACGTAAGGTGATATAGGTATGGCAGAGTTGCTAAAACGGTCTCTGGCTGCGAATGCCTGGTTAATAAAGAAGAGCCTTACCTTATCTTTCATCTTGATTCCATATCTCCCTTGGCTTAGGGGTTGAAAGTCGATTTTTCTCCCTTGTTAAATGGCAGACCATGTCCTAAGTTAGTAGCCTAAAAACAGTCATCTACAGACGGTGTAAATAGAGTAAGTTATAGGACTTACCGCTATGGTTGTGTCAAATACACTTTCGAGGGAAATACAGTGGATTTTCCGTATTATATTTTCCTTTGTTTGGTTCTAGAATGGTGTGACAATCTGATCGTTAGGTACATTTCACTTTGTTGGTTATAAATAAACCCTGTTCCTTTAATTTATATGAATAGAAGTGGGCGTCACTATCGATTTTAATCCCTTCGATCGACCTAACTTATTGATATTGTATTGACTGCTATCGGGTGGTTTTTACCAGCCAAGGGCATTGTATTGTAATCTGTTTATCGTCATTTAAGGTAGGAGCCACTTGTGTGTTTATTTAAAGCTGGGAATTTGTTTAAAATCATTTAGTTTCTAGGTTAACATCTATCGACCTTTGCGAGATCGATTATATCGCTTATTCCTTAGATGTGGGAAATATTTATCTGATGTACCGTTGGTTGTATACGGGTGACCGTGTTTGGTAATAATTTATATTGCCCATGTATTAGTTAATTAAAAACAAATTTCTTTAGTTTCACCGTCGCGCAGGAGGGGGTACAAGGGTAACCCAGGATTCTATTGTCTCCGCTCTTTGGTTATTTTATTATTAGTACGGGTTCGCTTCGGTTAGGTTAGTTCATTAGGTTCTGTATAGGTACTTGGTTTTAAATTCTAGCGCCCTTTTTATTGATAGGAAGCTTTCTATTTTGGTTGGTAGGATTGCAGCTCTTCCGGGAGGTCGTGCGCGATTGTTACGGCCTTCCTTACTTACTTACTTACTGACCTGTCTCCGTCGTGAAAGCGTGTGTCCAGCCAATTTTTTTGCACGTGAGTGGATTTTGGATACCGTTTTCAAATTAAAACTTTCTGATTACTGTGGCATTTGTTGCTGATTTGGAGTGGAAGCTTTTTTTACGGCATAGCCGGAGATAAAGCGACGGAGTGCAGGTCAGGAAACGTGAAAACGTGTGAGACCCCATTGTCATCGGGGTCCTTTTACCTGGGCGCGTGTACCTAGCTCCTTACCTAGGCACCTCTTTACGCCTTTCAACTAGAGGCGCTACCGCTTCTACCTAGGATTCTAACCTAGGGCCGACCAGCAGTACTACCCAAGCGGTACATAAAGTGCTACCTAGGGTGCACCTGAAGCCGACTAACCGGCAAATCAACTACCGTAATTGGCTGATCGGTAACGTAACCGGCCAGTATATTGCTTTGTAAGGTTTTTATTCCTATTCTTTTATTTGTGTAACCAATATTTTTTTTTTGTTAAAGTGTAACCGGTGTGATCATAACCGCAGGGCTGGTATAGTATTTACCTGAATTAATTTTCTTGGGTATCAAACCAAATCATTCATTTTTCCTTTTTTTTCTTAAATAAATGTCAGTGGAAACTAATTTTTCCTTTTAATAAACGGCATTAGTGTGTTTTTAAAATTTTGAGTTTTATTTGAGACGTCCCACAACACAACCTCCGTAATTTGCTTTTTGTTCATTTTTTTTTTTATTATTCATTATTAGGTTCAGTGGAGAGTGAGGTCCCACCGAGATCGCGGAGGCTTCCGTTTTGGCCTGCCTACAAAACGGTGGCGCCCCTTATTACCCCCCCTACTCTTCGGCATTTGGGCTAGGGCATTTGCTCGCTCGCTCAAGGCCTCTCACCCTCGGCTGAACTTCGTTATCAATTTCTTTTTTTTTTAATTAAAAAAATTCTTATTTTTTTTTTACAATTAAATTCTTTTGTGTCATTGAGAATTCAATATTAATCTTTGGGCAAATAAAAGCGTAGCAGTGGCATTAGAAACCACTTGGTGGTATGTATGCTGGAATTGCCTTCGAAGGCTGCTGACTATTACAAATCTATTTATTCGAGTCACTTGCGACTTGCGCTACATATCGGTCTTGTCTTTCGTTTGTAACTCTTGGAGGCCCACTTCGAGGTCTACTTTCCACAGAACCCGTCTCAATGCTCCTTTGAATGGTCCGAGTAACCGTACTGTGGTTACAGCCTAGTCTATCGGCTATTTGTCGATGTGATAGGCCTTCTTCATGAAGGAAGATTATTCGCAAACGAATTTCATTACTACGCGGATTTCCAGGCATAGTTATTAGTTAGGTCGATTCTGCTACACTCCTAAAATTCAATACAAATAAATATTTTTTGTTTCACCGCACCACCCTGTGACTTTTGAAAATGAGTGTATATACCTGATTGGAACTAGACAACTTCGGCACAGTAACAATGTTAGCAATTTTCCAAGAGCTTGAAAAATCGCCTGTTAAAAGACACCTGTCGATATCGAAGGAAACATAGACAATTAAGTGAGGAAATATGTAAATAAGCATTTTCAGACTTATTCCATCAATCCCAACTACATTACTTATTAAATTGTGAATGACTTTGGTGTAAGGCAGCGAAGTGATGAAAAAATTATTGAAGTCACTTGAATTGCATATTTATAACAAGAAGAACTAGGATTACTGAGATTTAGAACTAAGTTTAACTATTTAATGTTACGCCCCGGTATATGATATTTTTCAATTAAATTTATTTGGCATTAGATTAGGTATTTAAGTCTGACTTTGATTTGGAATTTTTTTAAAGTACTAGTTACGGCCAATCCTATAAATTCTAGTTAGTTTCAAAATAGGTAATTCTAATTGTACCAAATTTTTCTCACTTTCCAGCGTCCAAAATCGTGTGGTTCTTTAAGTCTTCTTAGTTTAGTATTATTTTAGATTACTAATTTAGTCATAATATTTACTCCTTCAGTGTTTGATTCAATTAGTATGATTGTCTTGTACGATTTTTGGAGTTTCAGGACTTTTGAACAGCTCTCCTTAAAGTGCATTACAGTATCTGGTCTAAATCTGATTTAAAACTAACAAATTATAGCAATGTAGCCCCTCTCTCTCAAAAAAAAAACTTCTTAAAAAAACCCCAAACTACATTTTGCTGGTGTGATCTTAGTAAATATCCAAAAATACAATAATTAAATTATTCTTGATGGTAAATCTTAGGTAATTAAATATTGCAAAAGCACTAGCTGTAGTGGATAAGTAGAAATCTGAACGGTCAAACCATGGATGGTACAAAGTGTCGTAAGTTATACACGACATCTTTATTTTCATTTCCTAATGATTTGGTACTATACGAAAATAAAATATCGTACGTTAACAAAGCGCCCAAATTCCCAAGAGATATTAAAGCTTCCGTCTAATCTAAATGCTGTAATAGGCGGAAAATGAGATTTAGACACTGAGATTCGAAATGTCACTTAGTTTGAAACATCGCAGAGCTGAACGTAAACTATATTCTGGTGCATTATTAGAACAAAAATATTTTAATATTATATAATAACAAACTTTACATACATAAGTGACGTTAGATGCCACTTGGTTAATTCTAAGAATGTATTGTACTTTTAAATTAAATATATTTAACTGCATATTTTATCTAATATATTTTATTTAAATTCTAAACGGGTTTAGATATAAAATAAAAAGAAATATAATATTAACATTTTTTTTAACCTGTGTATCTATGTATGATAGGCGTTTAATTAGACCCATAGTTTATGAAAACTTTTTCTCTCAATTTTATGCCAGCAATCACCTCCCTTGAAGTTGGCCAAAGTACTTTTAAGTCACCTGTTAGGAGGTGTAGTACTTGTAGTTTGTAGTACTTGGAGTTTATTGATAACAGGAAGCTAACTATTAGTAAATGATTCATAATTATGTTTTTACCTTCACATCTCAACTCTGATTACGTTGTGTAAGTAACGCTATATTTGCAATCAAGGTTATTAATTGCCTTACGTGGATGAAAAATATCTTGAATGGTAGACAAACTCAGAGAGTTTATTTACAAAATTCTTACGAATTATGGCAACCTAAACATTTTTTCATTTATTTCTACTTAATACTTTCCAAACATAGTAGATCAAGGTTGTCTATCTTTTTAAATGAGACAGGGTACATTTGTTTATGTCTTCTTGAATTATTGAATGAACTACATAATAAAAATAGTATATTTTAAGATACACTTCTACTGAATTTCACTGGACTCTTGCTTTCTGGAGTCTATTATACGGGTTGCCACAAAACGGTAGTTCACCCTTAAATGTGAAAAACGTATAAAATCTAAACTAACCTGAACAAACCTTATTGTCAAATTCGTTCAAACCTTATGGTGTTTGAAATCCGTATCCAGCAATTGTAGAATACAATATATGAAATGTGATAACATCATATGTATTTCAATGTTTCCATTGAAAAGAGTGTTAATCTAAATAAAGACAGGTTCTGTTCTTTCTACAAAGTAGAAATATTGTGCTAAATTAAATAAAACCTCAGCAATATTCAATACACAGCTGTTAGCGGCCACATCGGAATAATTCTATCAAACTATATTGCAGCCAAACGTCTGCAAAAATATAACAGTTTCAGACGACCGTTAGAATCGGTATATTTCACAAAATAAATCAATAATACTAAGTGCGGTTCTAGGAATAATTCATTTCTCGAGTTAAGACAAAAAGATACAATAGTCTAAAGCAAATCTATTTATAGCTTGTCGGGTTTTATTGTATGTTAACATGTAATATGTAATAGGTGAAGCGCCAACACGCCGCAGTGAAAACATATTCTCTTATAAGCTGTTCTATTTTCGGATTGGCTCTGTATAAACATGGCGGCAATAGTAGTCACGCCGACGGACTACATGGGCAGATATCCCGTATTTTTGATTGGTCACCCATGGTAGCACCGAGGAAAGTAGGCGGGCCACTTCAATGCATCGGTGAATTTTAACAAGGACTTACCAAGAAGATCTCGATGATAGAGGTTTGATCGGCGACCGGTTCCAGGGGAACAAAGAAGTGTGTTATTCCTTCCGAAATATCACACGACCGTTAAAATATGTACATTTCACAAAATAAACCACCAGTTCTAGGAATTATAATTTCTCGAGTTAAGACAAAAATGTATAATATTCTAAGTAAATCCATTTATAACTTAGAATCCTTGGTTGAATATTATGGTTTGCTAATCAGGGCCTTCGTGAAGCACCGACACACCACGGTCTGTATATTGTCCTATAAGTCGCTCTATTTTTGATTGGCCATTTAAGAATATGGACGCCACGGTAGCGATGGCAACGGACTACGTGGACCGGTACACCACATGTTTAGTCACTTTTAATAGACGGTAGCGCCGAGAAAAGTAGGTTGGCCACATAAATGCATTGGTGAATTTCGACAAAAACTCGCTACCATCATCTTGACAGGAGGAGTTCGCTCCGCCATGCCACCGGGTTCCACTCGACCGAATCTATTCTGAGGGCAAAAAAATGTGTTGTTTTTCGCTCTGTCATAAAAATTCTCTTTAGTGCTGTTCAGTAAGTGGGCTTTATCTCTCCTGTCAAGTAGTGGCGAAATTCTCGTATGTCCAAGGCAAAGAGCATTATGTATGTTCTTTACGACTTCCTTAAAAAGTAAAGTATTCTTTTTCCGTCGGCTTGCAATATTTATTCTGGTATGAAAACACAAGATGTGTTTCAGTTCCCAAGTTAAGTGGTTTAAAGTGTTGTAACATCCTGCCTAAAAGTTATATTTAAATGAACTAAATGGATGTTTTTGGTAAACTTAGTTTTAATTGAATCTGGCTAATACAAACAAGCCAGACAAAGTCAGAGAGTTCATTTACAAAATTCTTGCAAATTATTAACATTGAAAATGTTTATATTATCGCACGGGCATGTTAGTATGGGTACGGAATTCAACGAAATTTTAGTGTTGCATTTATCCCATACGTCACACAGTCTAACGACACCGAATTAAAATGATCCAGAAGTGGAACTACGCGAACCGCCGCCGCCGAGCCAGTGGCTCGATGATGACGGGGAAGAGAGAAGGGACGAAGGACGACGGGATCAGACCAAGTCGAGAGTTAGAGGCGCGTTCGAGTTTATAACCTTTATTTTACTATTTTTTATATTATGAATCAATAAAACTTATATGAACTACCTAAATATTACATTAAAATCTATGAGTTTTCGCAGATCTCAAATCTCACAATAGTCACAAGCGTTGCACTCTGCATCCGCATTTTCAATGTCCTCCCCGGTTGCATCTTTGTAAAGGACTGTAAATTTTGTAACCTAAGCATTTTTTTATTTATTTCTACTAAATAAATTACGGACGTGAAGTAGATCAAGTTTATCTATCTTTTTTAATGAGACAGGGTACATTTATTTATGTCTTCTTGAATTATTGAATAAACTACATTATGAAAAATAGTACATTTTTAGATATAGTTCTACTGAATTTCACTGGGCTCTCGCTTTGTAGGGTCCGTTATACAGAATGCCACAAAACGGTGGTTCACTCTTATATTTAACAAACGTATCAAATCTGAACTAACCTGAACAAACCTTATTGTCAAATTCGTTGAAACCTTATGGTGCTTAACATCCGTTTCCAGCAATTGTAGGATCTAATATATGAAATGTGATAACATCATATGTATTTCAATGATTCTAATAAAACGAGTGTCAATCTAAGTAAAATCCAGACATAAGGTTTTATTCTTCCTAAAATGTAGAAATATTCTGCTAAATAAAATAAAACCTCAGCAACATTCAATACACAGTTGTAAGCGATCACTAACAAAGAACTCCATCTCGGAATAATTCTATTTTTAAACCATATTGCAGCCAAACGCCTGCAAGAATATTGTAACAGTTTCAGACGACCGCTAGAATCGGTATATTTCATATTCATGTCGGGACACGCGATTCCCTTGGCTTCATCAATTCATTTATTGGGCGTCAATTTGGATAGTCATATGTCTTGTCATAGTCACGTTGCGGCCATTGCTAAAGCAGCCTCGCAGAATACTTTTCCGAGCTAAGAACCTCTATATACCACCAACGAATTTTGATGCTCTATAAAGCCCAAACTTGACTGTAGGTGGAGTACTGTTCGCATATTTGGGGCTCTGCTCCTAAACGTACCCTGATATTGCTAGATTACATTCAAAGAAGAGCCATTAGCTTGATCGGTGACCATGAACTGACAAACAACCTGGAAAGCCTTGAACATCGAAGGCAGGTTGGCGTTTTGAGTCTATTTTACAAATATTTTCCTGGCAAGTGCTCAACTGAGGTTTCCCGTTTGATTCCACCCAGAGCGGTGCATGGTAGAAATACACGACGAGCCACTGCAGCTCATCCGTACGTGGTTTAGCTTAGCCCTCAAACTACACCGTTTAATATTTCTTTTATCTGGAGAACGTCATCACTCTGGAACGACCTCCCTGTGGTCGTATTCCCCAACGAGTATAATATCTCCAAAAATTCAAGACCAACGTAAATCGTTTTCTGCGCACACGGTTCACTTGGTTTTGCCCATTACTGTCGAATTAAATAAAATTAAAAAAAAATCGTTCGTATCTACAATAAATTCACTTTCATTTATTATAAAAGAGGCGGTACACATTTTTTACACTAACTCTATCGTATCTTTTAGCTGAATTTATATTTTTACTCGCTCTATATTTAATGCATTTTTAGAGTTTCTATATTACGTAATATAGAAGAACCTAGAACTGTCGCGAGAATTGTGACTAATGCACCTGCTGGTGTACTAACTATTGTACTAAATTAATCACGTTTAAACTTTGTATGTAATTTAAATTATTTATGTGACGTTAAGTGTATCTTCATTTTAATTGAGGCAATTTTAATGCACAAAATTTATTATGGTTAACGTGGATCGGGGAAGCATTATGCTAATTCAATTGCCAACTAACATTCATCGCTGGTGATCTAATTTGCAATAATATTCCAACAACATACACAACACAGAGACAGTGAAACAAATGGTAAACCTTTTAATTCATTACTTTAAAAAAATAAAGAGTGTTGATTGAAACTTTTCCTAGGTGGAAATTTTCTTTGCTGATTAAAAAAAAATGGAAACGTAAACACTACCTATAATAGATACAGTGTGCCTCCGCTTCACTCTTATTGTATTTGAGAGCGATAAAAGTAGATCGTATTCTTTATGGTAAGCTATCAATTAATGCATTTAAGGAGAAAAAATCAATTATAACACCGATAAAAGTTTTTTTATATTAACATATTTTAAGAAAAAAATTATACAGGGTGTGTATAAAGTTTGGAAACGGCTTAATTACATCACAATTTATTGGCCGATTTAAACCAAATTTGGTACACTTGTGTAAGAGGATCTGACGCACCGAATGACGATATTGGCGTTGTCGCTAGCTTTTTAGTTTGTCTGGAATTCAAACGAAGTTTATATTTTTAAATGTAACACCCTGTATATTTTTTCATTTATAGTTTTTACTTTAAATTTGTTACACTTTTTACATAACATGCTTTGTTCCTAATATTAGTAGTTTTCGAAATAACGAGTACAATTTAGAAAAAATATATTTTTTTAATGTTCAAACTGATTTCCCTGTACAGCTTGACAGTGTGCTAATTAAAAATAATTTTTTTCAATTGTGTTGTAAATCATTTCTGGCGTTATTAATTCAAATTCGTCCAAAATTCGACGCTGCAAATCGCCCAAATCTTGAGGCTTTGTGGTATAAATTCTGTTCTTCAAGTGTCCCATAAAAAGTAGTCGCTAGGTGACAAATCAGGTGACCTAGGTGGCCACTCGATTGTACCCCTCTACCGATCCACTTATTCGGAAAAGTGTTCAAAAATTCGCGTACGTTTCGACCAAAATGGAGAGGAGCTCCGTCCTGTATAAAGAATGTACTTGCATAATTTGGACCCATCACATTTCGTATAGTAGGCAGTATTTGCGTTTCCAAGAGCTCAAGGTCAAGTCGTGATGTCCAATTTCCATCAATAAAAAATGGACCGATCTTGTGGTTACCCAGAAGCCAAGCCCACACATTCAATTTTCCAGGGCGTTGTGTATGACCTTATCTTTCACCCAGTGGGGATTTTCAATTGCCCAAAACCTACAGTTGTGTCACATAAATGTTGCTCCGTCCGAAAATATTATAAATTTTAAAAGCTGGTTATTTTGGTCAAACCTTGACATCATATTATGACAAAATTCAATTCTTCGCTCATAATCATCTTCTGACAACTCTTGAACTACATGTATTTTGAAAGGGTGATATTTTTTTTTTATTAAAACATTATGGACGGATTTAAAGCAGCCGTCACTTGAAACATTTTTCTTAATGCTGCTGGTCGTCCTGATCGTCGCCTATCTCTACAATTTCCAGTTTCTTTAAACCGTCGGACAGTTTTTAGAACAGTTGCTTTTGAAATTGGATTTCGGTTTGGAAATGCGTCATTCAATAGATTTTTAACCTCTTCGTAAGACCTGACCCTATCGCTATATCCTCTCATCATAAGAATTGTAATTCTTTCACTTTCAGTTAAAGACATTTTTGCATGTAAAAATGACAGCTTTTATGACTACATCAAAACTGAACTGGTGTTTTATTTATTAATAAATAAAACACAATTTGTTGATATTTTCAAAACACGTCGTTATTTCGAAAACCCCTGAAAAAATACTCAGAATGTTACACTTAAAAATATAAAATTCGTTCGAATTCCAGACAAACTAAAAAGCTGGCAACAACGCCAATATAGTCATTCGGTGCGTCAGATCCTGTTTCACAACTGTACCAAATTTGGTTTAAATTGGTCAATAAATTGTGATGTTATTAAGCCGTTTCCAGACTTTATACACACACTGTATATGTAATTCAATATCTTTTTCTATCCAATCACAAGCATCTTTAACCTCATCTTCCTCTTCTTCGATTACTTCATTTTTACTTCCTTCTACAAATTTTTATACCATTAGGTCGTCTTTTTGTTCCAACCCATCCATCGCCAAACTCTTGAGTCAATAAATGTTTCAGCGATTTTTTCTTTTTTTCTTTAAGAGGTCTTCCAAGTTTTAGCAGTTCCATTGTTAACTGGGAGTCCTATTTAACTTTTCTGAGAGGAGTTTTTGTAGCTTCAGCTCTACTCTCATACCTAAAGTTTTGGAAGCAGGTTATTGTGATGGGTGCGGATTGATTTTTGTGTAACACAATTCTTTTAATATCGGATATGCCATCAGTCTTATTTAAAAAGGTCTGCAAGTGTTTGACGTCGTAAAGCAGCCCAAGACATTTTCCTTCTCCAAATTCGCGGTATACTTCATCATATCCTTCTTTAGTCTTAGGGTTGCGTGCTTTCTCTACTCTACCAAATATCCTATCGGCTCGTAAAATCTATGTCCCCTAACAGGAAATGTAATTTGAAGCTCAGATGCGCTATCGGGCAACTGTTTTTTTAATAAGTAATAGAGCGCGTGGATTACTTGTGCATTTTTACTTTATCCCCCGCAACCGTAACAGAAAAGACAAATAGTTGTTTTGTTTGAGAGGTCCTGAGAATTTAGGTGTGCTAAAACTGCAGATGATACCTCAACGAAGCCCCTTGCAGCCATTTCTTCACAACAGGGTACATAAAAACTTACTTGCTGGGCGTAAAAAGCATTGTTGATTGGTGTTCGTGGCTAAACTTGCTGCATATCAAAACAGAATGTTAGTGAATCTGATGGACTTTCTCTGGCTAACTCGTAAAAGGCCTTAGCTCTCTTGTTATAAATTCGATACTGAACCACTAGGTCAGCTTTGTTTCGAGTATTCTTCTCCATTTTGATTTTGTATTTCAAACGATTGCATAAGGCACAACAGTGGGACGCTGGCGATGAAAACCCGATATTAAATTTTGTTCTAAATATTGCATTGAACATAGTTAAACTACAATAATCTTGAACATCTGTACAGTTTGAGAGATAGGGGAATCCAGGGCAAAACGGGGTACTGAAGCATAATGGGGTACCGCCATTTTACGTGAATTCCATTCGAATTAACCCGCCAAATCTCAGACGCATTATCCCCACTACTAATAACCTTCCCTGCAATAGACGCAGCACGAATCGGGCGAACGTTAGTTTGACATTGTCCGGCATAGAGTTGTAAACGCCGTACGTTGTAAAAGTGGATCATATATTTTCTTAAGGTACGTACATTTTTCGAAAAGTTATTGATGTTTTGTTTATGCTATATTGTTACTGCCTTTATATAGTATACCTTATCAAACGCATGGCTTCAAAAACACTTTTACACTGATTTTTTTTTTCTTGTTTTATTTGAGCACGTTTATTGGGGCAAAATGGGGTCCGTTTATTTGGGCAAAATGGGGACCCCGTTTTGCCCCAAGCAATGCATTAGGATTTATTATGTTTTATAATGGAATTGGAAATATCTGTTCAAGAAAAAAATAAGAAAGCAAATAGTGTCCAAAGAAAAATAGGCAGTGTAGGGAAAAATACTAAGAAAAAAGCAGTTCCTAAATTAACAAAAAAAGAAGTATTGAAGGACAAAAATAATGAAGATTCCACAAGTGATGAAGACGATGCGATGTCTTTATTGCGAAGATTTTTATAGAACTTCCACCGAAGGATGGATTTCATGTTGTCTTTGTCAAAAATGGGCTCATAATTCCTGTGCAGGTATTGACAGCGATGACGATGAGACTGCCTTTCGATGTGAATTATGTTCCTGAATAACTTTGTATATCATAATATATTATATAACTAAGGGTTTTTGTATTAATAAATTATTTTCGTTCACCTACACGTAGGTCATATACTTAACCCATTTTACCCCAGATTCATTCCCATTTTGCCCCGTACACGGGGCAAAACGGGGACCTGACCTGATTTTTAAAAATATATAAAAAAAATACGTGAAAATTTTAAGTTGGTTATTTAGTTGGTTAAAGTCTAAAGGTAATATATATAGCTAGCTAAATTCATAATGGCACAGTTAAGTTAATTCGTTTTATAAAAAAATCAGGCCCTTAAAGTTAGGTACCCCGTATTGCCCCGGATTCCCCTACATTTTGTGCAATTTTAAAATATAAGGGTTAGCAGCTAAGTATATCCGTTTTGATTTTGTTCTTGTGTAATGACTTTCCCGTCCTTTTAAATTTCCTATAAATTCGATCATTTTTCCTTTTTTATTTTTGGTTTTATGAGATATTGGCGGGGATTTTGTTTAGAAGCACGCTTTACGGAATCAACAGATATCATATACGACAATTTCACATCCCGTTCTGATTTGTCACAAGTTGAAAGAAACATATTTGGCAATAATTTAATGTCGGACAATCTGACATTATTACAGTTAAGACTCTTACCGGAATGGTTGCAAGGCCTCTTAAATTTTTTAAGTAATGGGTCTATGTGTTCATACCTGTAAGAAGCAAATAGGTTATTGTAACTCACAAATAAAAATAAATATAAGAAAATATATACAGTTCAACACATCCTATTTCTTACCTGTTACATTCTTGAAGCGTTTTTTTTATAAACTTAACACACTTGGGATCTTCTCTGGGTTTTTAAGTCAGGAAAGCTCCTTTGACTTCTATTGGTTTGTCGAAAACTGTTTAGGTCTTGTCACTTCGAGAATTTTTAAATCGGTTCTTGCCTTGATTATTGTGGTTCGTGTGTATTGGATTTAAGAATTTTGTTCTGCATAATTTTGGCGCCTTTTACATTAATTTTGTTACTGATAGTGCCTCTCTACTATTAGTGCCTCACAACTATGGGTTTGGACCGACAGGGAGCCAGTCTTTCGGTAGTTTGTATGTAGCGTTTTGTCTAGATCTCGTGTGTGAGTCTGTAATTAGTGGGTTTGTCGATACGTCCGTGCGTCTGCAATAGTCTGTTATAATTTTTAAGAAAAATTCATTTATCGTTTGCATATGAAAGTCCTGATGAAGTACGCGGTTCATTATATATCTAGGGACGTCAGCAATAATTTTCAACGCCCTGTTTTGAATTACTTGGAACTTATTAAGCTCCGTTTTGCTTATGTTGCACCACGAAGGTGCATCATAAGTGAGAACCGGCCTGACCAATACCTTGTAGAGGTTGACCTTTGTCCTATTACCAAGTCTACTTCGCCTGTGAAGCAGGGGGTAGATAGAGCCTAATTGACGCGATGCAAGCTTTACCCTATTGATTGAATTGAGCATCCAGTTCAGTCTTTGGTCAAATATAAGTCCCAGGTATTTCACCTCCTGGCACCAATTCACTTGGACTCCATTGACCCGAAGCCTTGTTTCAGGCCTGCGAACGGTGCTTTTTGAAAAAAAGATGACCTTCGTCTTGGCAGGATTAAGGCGAATCTTCCAAGCCAAAAGCCATTTTTCCAGCTCGATTACGTGACGCTGCATCCGGCTGACGACAGTGCGCGGTGATTTGGCAGTCGAAGTAATTGCTGTATCGTCAGCGAAAAGATAGAGCTGCGTAAATCTATTTCGCGGAATATCATGAGTATAAATGTTATACAACATCGGAGAGAGAGGTGAGCCTTGAGGCACTCCCGCCCTGATGCGTTTATTTAAAGAGAGCGCATTCTCTGACGAGACCACAAAACTTCTATTCTCCAAAAAATAAGCTAATACCTTGATTAAGTAGTTCGGAGTTCCGAGCCTTATCAATTTTACCAAGAGAGCATTGTGCCAGACCTTGTCGAATGCTTTGCTCACGCCAAAGAAAGCCGCTCCCGTGTGTGCCCTTTTATTAAAACCTTTGACTATATTCGAAGTCAGTCGCGTAGTCTGCCTGACTGTACAATGTTCGGGCCGGAACCCAAACTGTTCGGGAGGCAGAACGTTTCGTCTAAACACAAAGTCATTCAGTCGACTCAAGATTAATTTTTCTACGATTTTCCCTAGGCTCGACAGAAGGCTGATCGGCCTATAGCTGGCCGGCGCCATAGGATCCTCACCTTTTTTTAATATAACTATGACTTTTGCATATTTCCAGACACACGGGAAATGACCTTCTTTTATTATCGCCTGGGATATGCTTACTATGTTCCCCAAATAAACTTAACGTATTTTCTTCCGATTTCCCTTATTACCGTCCCTTACAGATATGTTAAACTCTATATCCCCAATTTTAAAATACAAATATTTAGTCGCCACACACAAAAGTCACCCTAAAGTATCGAACAGCACCAAGTCTTCAACGGAATTTAACACCTCAATAGCGGTCCAGACAATCTAACGAATCGGTCGGTATCCATGGAACGATAGCCGATCCCTACCTTATACCTTCCACGTGCTACATACTCTAAATACTAAATATATTGCACCATTTATTTGCGAATGTCCAGCTTAATACATATAAAATAAAATGATTTGAACTAAAATATTTTTAAGGGATTTATTGCACTTTACTTGAACACGGCTGGATTTAGACTTGTTTGATTAGTTAAAAGATGTACTTAATGCGTTTTGCTTAGCTAAGTGATATTCACATGACTCTTTTTAAGGGATTTAATTCACTTCGATCAAACTGATTTGCTGACATGATAGAATGACTAAAATACACTAAATTTTAAAGGTTACCTGAAAATTTATTCAAAATGGATTTAATGCCTTTTGCTCAGTTACTCCTCATTTAATATATTTGTTCCATTAATGAAAATAAGCTCTAACAGGTGTGTGCGATTTAAATAGTTTACGATTCGCTAGTGCTGTATCTCTTTAATAAAACAGTTTGCACTAAATGATGGACGTGTAGAAATAATTTTTATTTGTGAAGCCCAAAATAGTTGCTTTGCAAGGCCAACAACTGTATTTAATCATAGTCATTCAGGAAAAAATGTTCGACACCAGTACATTCAAGAGCTGCTAGCAAAATTTGAAGAAACCGGTTATGTTTCCAATAGGAAAAGGAATAAACCAAGATTGCTCGAGAAAGCCACTCAGATTAAAGTTCTTGAGCAGCTTGCAAAGGTTTCCACTATCTGGCTCCGTTTAGCTAAAATGGTAACCGCACTATCGTAGAAATCAGTTAGAAAAATATTAAATCTTCCCTCATTTCATCAATAAAAGCTACAAATTACTAAAGAATTAGGTGATGATGATCAGGACACACATACTGAGTTTTATAAAATTAAGAGTAATATGATTATTGTTCAGCCCCAGTTAACAAAAAAACATCTCTTTCAGTGATGAATGCACCTTCTAGCTAAATGAAAAGGTCAACAAACAAAACTGCGGTTGCTGAAGCGAGGTCAATCCTTACATTTTTAGGAATACGCAAAATCAGTCAATTTTGTAGTTAAAAAACGACAATTATTAAAAGCAACGAAATGGGAAACTCACTCGCTATTAGAGGCTTACTATGTACCGTTGCAAACTGTACTCCTCATTAAGGATTATTTAATTATCAGCAAAGATCTACTAGCGGCCCCTCTGTGCCTTCATCGGACACTGTTGTGTTGAGGAACTTTGTACGCCAAAGTAAATTCGATTCATTTGGTTGGTCTTCTGGAGATTAATCCTGATTATGCACTAATTTGGCATGAAAATGGTAGGGAAAGCCTAGTCTCCGTTAAAGATTTGGCTCCTAGAGGAATTGTTGATTTACTAAATTATAAAAATAATGACTCTGAAATTATTAAACCAGAGATGGGATTCGATAAAATAGAAAACAGTGACTCTGGCAATAGTGAAGCCAATATACCTGATTATAATGCCGATGAAGATACAACTGAGAAACATTTACGTAGAGCCTCTAGAATGAGAAATCCACTACAACACTTTTTAGGTTACTTAGAAAAACTAAAGCAGAATGTAAGATTACATGTAGATGTCTTACCTTCATTGCATTTTTTTTCAGTGGTTGTCATATTCATAAAATTTCTTCATTGTTTCTTTTTTTTTTTTTTTAAATGCACCGATTTAAATATTGATACTTATTCCAGTGTCAATTGAAAATAGAGTGTTTTAAAATTTTCGATCTTTTTTCTTCTTTTTATTTGTAATGGAATTTACGTGTGCTGAATATGCAGATATGCATTTAATGCATGAGCTTGCATCATGTAATGCCTCAGAAGTCAGAAGACTTTTAGAACAACGACTTCCAAATAGAAGAATTTCTGATAGGATAACCTTTGAAAGAGTGGATCGTCGTTTGAGAGAGACAGATATAAACTACGATGTTTTATTTTTTACTGGTTCTTGTTCAGTGACAGAGATTTAATGTAAAGTAAGGTAAATAATTTTAGGAAAGTTTACCAAAGCTAGCCACAACTGTGGAAATCAAATCCATCGAGGTGAGGGTGTTGAAACAAAAACATCCTAAATACCATAGAAGCAGATCCTTCTACAAGTGTCCAAAAATTGGCTGTCCAATTTGATTGCCCAAAATCGACGGTCTCTAGAATCCGTAGAGAGTAACAGTTACATCCGTACCATCTTCAAAAAGTTAATTTTCTTCATCCTAAAGACTTTCCGCGGAGGATGAAATTTTCTAACTGGGTTTTAGATCGGCACAGAAACGATGCAAATTTCATTGGTTCAGTTCTCTTTACAGACAACGTTGGTTTTCTAGAATCGGCCTCATAAACTCCTATAATTTGCATTTAGTAGAGGAAAATCCATATGCTTCTATTGTAATGCATCATCAGCATCAATTTGAACGCAACGACGTGTAGGCAGAAATCATCAGGCAACCTTTCATTAGACCACCTGGATCACCTGACCTAAATCCATTACATTTTTTTTGTGCGGCTATTTGAAAACTTTATTCTATGCTAGTCTTATGGACAATCGAGAAAACTTATTGAAAATGAATAATTTTCATTGTCGCGAAATAAGGACGAATGTTGAGGTATTGTAGATGGTTCAACAATCTTTAATTCTTAGAGCTAGGGAATGCATCAGAGTAGAAGGAGCTCATGTTAAATCGGCCTACAAATTATTCAATAAAAACACTAACTGAACGAAAATATTTTTTTTTTTCATAAACAGTTTATTTTATCGATGTCGATCAAGAGTACCTTTTTTTTTTTAATTTAAGGTTTAAGTTGTCCAAAAATATTATTGTTGTGCCCTGATCGTACAGGGTGTAAAAAAATAGCATTACTCTATTGGAGCTAGTCCGTCCCTGGCAAACTAAATAAGCCGAGTGTGATTAAAAGGGTCCATTTTAAGGAGACTTACCTAGTGACCATCATATTAAAAAATTATTTAATTACACTTAGTACTCAAAAGTTATTCAAAAACAAACGATTTCCAGGGGCGTCCTTTATGGGCCCGTAGCTCCGTAGGGGGACCGTAGGAAAAATAATTTATAGGAACTCAATTATTTTTATGTTTTCTATCTGAATCCGGAAGATTACCTACATATTCTGGGGTATCCTGTATATAAATCTTCAACAAAATCCATTTTAGGACCCAGAAAAAATAAATAAAAATACAATCAACCTGCAGAAGCTGAAAACACACAATAAACTTTGAGTTTAATCATTGATTATTTTACTAATCAGTGATCTAAACGTCCCAGAATCTATGTTTAGTTCAATTAGTGATTAGCTGCCTTTAATCATTGTTTAGCATACGGCACAACTGATATTTGGAGATAATCATTGATTAACGTTTAACAGTTTAAACGGGCCTAACAATGATGCATGTATTTAAATTAGTCCAAATACAATAATAACAATTTACGTACAAGTTGCGAAAATGATATTTTGATGAGTAGGAACTTTCCAGGACTCGCCTACGGCTCGTCCTGGAATCCTGCAAGTCCCGTAAAATAACTTTTGGATCGTGTTACGTACGATATTTTTTCTGTAGCCGTTTTGTATGTTAAAAAGGATATCGATGGATAATAACGTATGAACTTTGTATAGACAGTTACATATACGATAATTAATAAATTGTAGACCAATTCATACCTCTCTCTTGACTTTACCGGCAATAATTCATAAGTAGCCGCATTAGCAGATTCTATAATCTCATGGGGAATCATTTCACTACAATTTCACTACCGATTTCCATTTCTTGGATTTGAAAAGCGAAAGAACAACACACAAATGTTACATGACAAGCGCTGTCATAATAAAATACAAAGTTCATGTTATTGTCAAAGCCGATTACATAGATACCCAAATCGTCTCGAAAGTAACAAGAATCGTGCCGAAAGTAAAGAAATCGTTTCAAAATTGAAAAAAATCGTCCCGAAAATAGCTACTTTCGGTACCATTTGTGTTAAGTGGTACTTTCGATTTAATAAATCATAACGAAAATTTTATTTTCGAGAGGGCTGCAGAAAAAATTTTTCTTTCCGTTTAATTCCAGTTAATAACGAACATTTTTTTGTAATAATTTCTGCAAAATCGTCTGATCACAAAGAGAGATAAACAATTCTTTTTCAATTGAAATGAGCGCAAGCGGTCATTTGTTCTTAAATCTTTGCAACATGTTTTAATGTCAACTGAGGTACTTAGTGCTGTTGATATTAAATCAAAAAGTTTGTAGATCTCTAGAGAAATTTAAAAATAATTATTATAAATGAAAATATTTAACGCATTTTCAATATTTACTTTTTTAAATTATTCATCGTGATAAATGAACTCTTACTCATTAATGAGTTTTTGTTACTTTAAAAAGTTTTTCTTGAAGTTAGTTAAGGTATTTGTTAAATGAAACGTAATCTCTTTACAGTACTTTTTAAATTTGAAAGGATCTGCTGAAGAAAAGTATAATAATTGTGATATACAGGGTGATTCAGGAGAAAATGTCAATAGTTTAGGTACGTATTTGAGGACTCAAAATAAATATAAAAGTTCCTATAACCATGGGTCCTATTTCCGGCCGTTACCGAAATACAGGGGTAAACAATATTCAAATTAAAATTTTTAATAAATTAATAGTAACAAGTAGGCTAGGTTTTATGGTTTTAAAAAATGCCACCGTTTACTTCTAAACACAAGTCAGCTCTCTGATGAATAGCTCAGGTCGCTCTATAAATGGATGTGGGTAAGTTTCTTATAGTTGCTGCTGCATTTATTATTCGATGGAGTAATGCCTCTCTGGTGTTTACTTCACTTGAATATACCAATGATATTAACCACCCCCAAAGACAATAATCCAAAGGATTAAGGTCTGGCGATGTAGCTGGCCAATTATGCGGACCACCTCGATCAATCCACCGGTTTGGAAAGTTATTGTTTGAAAACATTTTGTAAACTGTCGTGTGCAGGGGCTCCATTATGTTGTAAATACATGTTCTGACGTACATCAAGTGAAACATCTTCTAATAAGTTTTGCAAGTGATTCTGTAATAACTTCAAGTATACTTGTCCTGTGAGATTACCGTTAATTATGAATAGACCCATTAATTGACTATTTAACATACCATACCACGCATTAATGCTAAATTTATGTTGGAAATTATGTTCTACAGTAGCGTGATAATTTTCATAGGACCATCGATGTTCATTGTGAAGATTATTAATACCACCGCGAGTAAACTGTGCTTCAGCAGTGAACAGAACATACTTATACAGTCTTTGATTTGCATTAATTCAATTGCAGAATTGCATCCTTTACGCAAAATCACCATCTTGCAAATGTTGAACTCGTTGTAAGTGATATGGGTATAAACAATTAATGTGAAGATCCCTCCAAGCAGACGATAGTGTAACTTGATAAGTATCGGCAATTCGCCTTGTACTTAGACTTTGATCATTTTTGACGGCGTTAAGGATAGCTTTATCTAGTTAAACATCAAGTCCCGATTCCCGTTCACATACAATTCTCGTACTTGGAAACATACCAGATTCTCTAGCAGTAATAAAAACCTGTTCAAAAATACTTCTATCTGGTATTCTCCGATTCGGAAATCGACGCTGGTACTCGGCGACTGCAAGATTTCAGTTCCCGTTGTAGAAGCCATTACCGAATATCATATCAGCATATTCACGATGAGAGAATATCGCAGGCCTCATGAAATGGATCTAATGCTCAAATTGTCAGAAAATACAAATACTTAACATGATTTGACACTGACAAATCTTATTCTTTTTAACACCTAATGGGGTTACTATTGCTAGGCAATAGTGCAAAGGCAACAAAACATACTTTTTGACAACTATAAAGCAAATATAAAACCCAGACAACTTGTTATAAATAATTTAATAAAAATGTTAATTTGAATATTGTTTACCCCTGTATTTTGGTAGCGGCCAGGAATAGGACCCATATTTATAGAAACGTATATGTTTCTTTAGGGTCCTCGAATACGTACCTAAAATATTGACAGTTCCTCCTGAAAGACCCTGTGTATGTGAATATGTGAATTATCTTCTATTTGTTTTACGATATTATCTTTCATTTCGTAAAATAATCATTATTTCATGAACAGGATTGTCCATTTTATAAAATAGAAATGGTATAACAAAGCAATAGAAAATGTCTTTTATACCTATCTGTTTATACTCGAAAAAATCCCGAACTTCTTCAAATAATTCATAAAATCCCAAACGTCTAAATGAACAAATACTGCATTCGCGTTCACGTTCCTCTAGTTATATTTAACTATTTATACTATCTATTAATATGAGCGTAGGCCACTAATGTACGGGAAAAAAATAACTGCACAAAGTACTACTTATCAAATTGTAATATTTGTACTATAGTATTTAATAAGACCGTTTTACTGCACATCGACAAAATTCACGTTTTTTCAATCTATTGGTACTTGATATAAATATTTAATAATTATAAATTGGTATACATAACACTAATAAAACAATAATAAAAACCCAGGAGAGCCGGCCGGTAAAGAGTTCCAGTGATCAATCAATCGACGTTCCCCGACGGGTCACGTTAGGCGCCGAATCCATCGCCTTCTGCAGAACCATTGCTCGCGTCTCCGTCTCCGACCCGTTTAATTGGTTTCTCATCGGTCGTGATGTCAGCCAGTGCTACCGTTACCATGAAGCGTCTCACGGTGTGCAATATAAGGCGTTAAATTATTCGCCTGCCTTTGCGAATTTCTAACTTTAAGGTAGTATTAATGGAGCAAAGCTCTGGCGGTGCAGAAAAAATTTGTTGAATATAAATATATTCAATAATTCATAAAATCCGATATTATTATTTATTACCGATTTATGAACTAGAATTACTGTTACTGGGAAATACTAGAGGTGGGATGTCCGGGGATATATTATGGGTAGGTGGCGCCTACTTTGCCGACCTTGTCGAGCCGCTACTGCCCAGGCCTTCACCCCCAAGGGCTGCAAGTTGTGCCTTACCGACTCGGGAGTCTTATCAGTCGCAATTCAATATTTAACTGGCATAAAACTATATCATGCTTATTCACAAAAGTCAATATTTAACTTGTTCCTTAATCGTTTTTGTCAATTATCTTGATTGATGATTACAGTTAAAATCAAAATCCGTAAAATTATTTCCTGTGCCCAATTTATAGAAAAAATAGTCTTTGTTCAAAATCCATAAATTTTAGGATGAAATAAAAAAAGGAGAGTTTTTATAAGAGTGCACAACTTCTATACATTTTAGTCCAATTTCAAAACTTTTTAATTTCATTATTTTTCGATCCATTTCACCCGTTCCGCAAAGCGATGACGCTTCTTTTTTATACACATTCACGTCGATCAATTCCAAATATTCGCACACAAAGAAAGCCTTAACTCAAAGTTTGACAGTCAGGTAATGAAAAAATATTCTATTGAACTAGATAGGTCGTCGCGTTACAACAACAAAAACACATAATATAGTACCGAAAAAAAAATATGGGAAACGTCTGTCGGAAAATAAAAAAAGCAATTTCCAAAGAAAATTTCGCAACAGAAGCGCGTTTGTATAGAAGGTGTCCCACTTATAATGGACACATGCTTATATTTTCTGAATTTCTAAATTTTTTTTTTTTTTATTTTAGCATATTTACGTATGACCATAGGGCGCAATCCTCTATTGCTAACAATTTTAGTTATCTCATTGGCATAAGGTTCTATCTGGGATTTAAAATAACTATTTTAAAAGTAAAGTACAGGGCGTTCGTGTATATTTTGCCCAATAGACATCTCCATTGTTATTGGTTTTAGAGTATCGGAAGTGACAGTTTTTTGACAAGTAACAGTTTTTCCAAATGGAATGCCCTCTAATTTTTCATTGTATCAGTTAAAGAATTTTATCCTCTTTTTAAATATACAAGAGTGTCCCAAAAGTAATGACACAGAGCAACAGCAGACTCCTTAAAGCGACATAATTGCGATTTAGTCAAACTTGTCTCATCCCAAAATTGATAACAACCAAGATACAGGGTGTCAAAGTTTTAATTTTGTTTTCGTTTTTTTGCGATTATTTCTTAACGAAACGACGCAGCAGCACAAAATTAAGGGTTTTGGGATTTTTTGAGGTAAGAAATTTAAAATTTTCCATAATTCTTGTGTAAAAGCCGTATTACAGTCACGCAACTAATTGCAGCAATAAATGGCAAGGTCAAAGTATTGCATGAAAGAAAGTTGCACAATGTAAAACAGCGTGCAAGTCCATGCAACTTTTTCTTAATTGCAACAAGCCTTCTAACCTCAAACTTGTTATTGTTATTGTTTTATTTTGTGATTTTCTGGTGTTTGTGAAATATTTTGTGTTTGAAATGAAATAAATAAACAAAATAAATAAATTAAAGCGGAAAAAAGTACTCACTGCATCATTATACACCATTAATACTGTTGGTAACACAAAAGTAACTACTTTTCCCCCAGACTTGCACGAGCAATGCAATAAATATCGCGCCAGACCGATAAAATTTTCGTGCAACTTAGTTGCACCAAGGGATCAGCTGAGCTTCGACTGCGCATGCCTTTGGGCAATTCTTATTGCGTCTTGCATGGACTTGCATCGAGTTGCGTGACTGTAATACGGCTTTAACCAGTAGAGGGCGCTATCTACGGCATGCCCTACTCATTTTAGCTGGCATAACTTTGTTTAGACTTCTTATATCGATCCGACTAATGAAAAAATAAGTTACTTTACTTCTTTTACATCAAAAACGCATAACTTATTGAGGTCGCTAGGAGCAACCATTTTTGAGATAATGGCATATCATATGTCCAATTAAGCTAAGTAGGTACGTGGTCCAAAAGCAACGGAAAATCGAGCAACGGTGAATTTCTGACTTAAAATTATTGTAAATCAGCTACATTTGCTAAGTGTCAAAGTTAATGTAGATACTTAAGGTTGACTATTTTTTGTAATAAACACGTTTTTTTCATATACGGAATTGCTAATTTTATTCTAATCAAAAATTTTATTTAATACTTACTTTAATAACATTTAAAAGTAACGAAATAGTTAGAAATAAAAACGGTAACGCCATGATAGCAATTGTTTAAAATGGCCACCATTGACCTCATTACATTTCGCTATACCTTTTACAAAAGACTGTCGGACTTTAAACAAGAGATCTTCATCATTTCTGAGCAGATTAGCAGAATTTATAATTTTTTGATTTAACTCATTACGGTTGTTTATTGAACTGTTATAAACAATGGTTTTCAAATAACCCCAAATGCCTACGATTTGGAGTACTTATGAATCCCAGCAAATTCGCTACCTCATGAATAGCTTCAACCATATTTTCGTTACATGAATCAATATATACTTATTTAATGCAGATGAGACAGGTCTCTACTATCGTGCATTGCCAACAAAAACGTATACATTGAAGATGACAAGTGTACTGGAAAAACAACGATCTACAATACTGTTCTCTGCAAATATGAAAGGTGAATTGGAAGAACCATTTAAAATACATAAAAGCAAAAATCTCAAATATTGTTTTTGGATAATGCAACATCGCATCCCAAAATTACACTGAATAACGTCAAACTTATTTTTCTTCCACCCAATAATACCACACATTCCCATCCTTTGGACCGAGGCATTATTCAGAATTTTAAAATGTTCTACACAGGCTACCTTAGAGAGACGCTTGTAACATGTATAGACAGTGGTTGTCCTCTTCGAGAAATCGAATATAATATTAGCATAGCCAACGCCTTGATATGGGTTTCGGTGACCTGGCGCAATTTGTTCCCAGTGACAATAAAACAATGCTCTATGAAAGCCGGATTTATGTGTAATACAGATATTATTGACAACTTTGGAGAAGAAGATAATATTCCGCTCGCACAACTGTTTCCTAATAATATTAAGAACATATTTGTGAACTTGAAACAATTTGCCTCTAAAGTCAAATCTGGTCTTATCTGGCGGGTCCAAAGCTCACCGATTATATGAATCAATTCGAAAATTCCAGAGCTCATCAAAATGTTGTAAATAAAAACCAATATGGCCGTATATGGACAGCTGATTTTCCATAAAATTGAATGTTAATAAGTTAACCGTTAACTTGAAACTATCAGTCATAATAAAAATGACGGGTCTCGTTTCAAAATTAATTTCTCAGGGGTGCGTTCGTATTATTGCAGACGGTTAACACAATAGTTTTACATTTAACAAATTTAATAACCAAAATGATGGTGGAAAATTAGATAAACAATATACAATAAAACCCCTGATTAGCGACCACCAAAAATGTCGATGAAATGTTAAATAAATTAAACAAATTTTAGATTATTTCAGCAGATAATAATAAATTAAATATAAAAAAAAATCAAATTACACATTGGCTAAATTTTTGATGTGTAATATCAGGCTAAAAAAATATTTCCAATTTAATAGGTTACCTACTTCAAAAGTCAACGAGAAAAAGCTACTAGAGCCGGTGAGGTATCAAATCCCAAATTTATTTTACACGTATTTTGCCCCTGTTAAGCCAATAAGCGCCCCGCTAAAAATAAGTGGGAGAAAGAAACGTATAAAGTCTAAACCGGTCTCAAAATGCGGGTCCAAAGCTCACGGATCATATAAATCAATTCGAAAATTCCACAGCTTATATCAAAATGCTGTGAGACTATGTAGGTATCAATATACCCGGAGAAAAGATACATAGTTTTATTATTTTAACTCTCGTGAAGTCGTGAAGATAGCCAGATATAATATTATTATTTTTGCAAAAATTATGTACATAATAGTACAGGGGTGGCGAATCTTGATGTATTAACGTGCATTTTTTCTAAAGAAATGTTTAATGAGGCCATAGACGTGCCGTCGCAATTCGTAATATAATAATTTATAGTAAACTTTGTGATCGGTGGCGAGCCAAAATTTTATGTCGCGTGCCATTGGTTCGCCATCCCTGTAAATAGTATACCTTAAATGTATTTATTAAAAACGACAATAATAAACAGTGTAATTTATTTTAACAATTTTACTACTAAAACCTATAAATTCAATGGCATTTAGTCTGATAAACTATTTCGAAAATGAAAGAAAAAGTGGAAATTGGCCAACCAATATGCAGGAAACCGTAGCGAAAGCACTGGGAATTAGTTTAAGGACTGTGCAGAATAATGTGCATGAAAGAAAGCATAATTAAATACCGAAGAATACTAAAAAATGTAAACAAAGAAAACCGTTTATAAACTAATTATAGACTAAAAACTGTCATGGTCACTTATAAAATCTGAAAAGTCCTCGTCGTCTGAGTCGTCTTCGAATGGAGCAATTATCATTGGCGCTACTTCGACATCTAGTACTTGTTCTCGATCCCACCAATCCCTTATTAATATTTCTGTATGTTCCACTCTTGTGTAATATGATCCAAAGAATCTTGCCAAACTATTTGTACTTGGTCGGATTTAAGACCATCACCTACATGTTTTTCATAATAAGACTTTGCCCCGGCCCATATTAATTCTATTGCGTTAAACTGGCAATGATATGGCGGCAGTCGTAGAACCTCATGGCCATATTCACGCAATATTTCATCTACCGCGTATATTCTAGACTTTGCCATTGATAGGAGTTCCGATTTAAGCATATTTGGTGAAGGATTTTGGTTGTGTTTTTCAAGCCACTCATAAATATCATTTTTCCTCCAAGATGAAGTAGGCTGTTTATTTAAAATTCTTGAATGATATGATGCATTATCTAATACAATTAAAGACGGAGAATCCAAATTTGGCATCAATTGAACTTTTAACCATTTTTCAAACATTTCGCAATTCATATTATCATGATAGTCAGCACTTTTTGATGTTGAAGAAAAAATTAAGCTTGCACCTGGAACATATCCTGTTACAGAACCAGCATTTAAAATAATGAACCGCTTTCCCGTGCCACATCTCTATTTCCTTTTCACGCTTTTCACAGAATCATCTTGCCAAGATTTTGAACCACTTCCGTTTGAAAATATCCACGTTTCGTCTAAAAATACCACTTTTCTAAATTTCGAGGTGTAATTCTCCGTATAATTTTTTAAAAACTGAAAACGCTGACTCACTATCTGCATCTTGCATTTTCGAAATAGCTTATCAGATTAAGTACCATTTTTTTTGCTTAGGGATGCAAAAACCCAGAAAATTTTTTCATTTTGTCACAAACTGTCAAAGTCACAAAACTGACATCTTTAAATCAAGACGAAGGTGACAGGTACTTGGGAAGGTACAAACTTTTGTGAATCGCTGAAAATTAAATACCTATCCTTTTCTTTTATGCCAAAATTGCATAAGTCTGTCATATTTGTCTGACGGATTTTGTTTGGTTAGTATGATTAAACGCAATAAAAGAAAAGAAAAATTGAAAGTATGTCTTTTTTAAATCGTAAACCCGCCAGATAAGACCAGATTTGACTATATTGATAACGAATTGCCAACAGGAAGTGCAGAATTGACTATTATCAAGTATATTCAAGGGATCTAAGAAACGGATGAAACTACTCCCAACACTGAGACAGAGGAAGAGGAACCTAAACTTGCTCCAGTGTCGAAAATATCAAGCCTATCTAAAGCCTGCGAAAATTTGAAAGACTTCTTTTATAATGTTAACAATTTTATAAATATGTTAGTATGCATAGTATGCACGTGCAGTACATACATATTAGTAAATTGACTTCATTTCATTTAATTCTAATTCTGATAAATTAAAGCAAAAATATTTAAAATTATTTACATATATGTAGATACTTATGTTATGTGTTAATCCACATTCTGAAGAGATTTTCGATACATATTTATTGTAGGTGCTTTATCTAAAACAATATTTTTGTTATTTATTTAATCCCATTAAAACCAGAAATATTTAGATTAATGAAACCCAACCAACAGAAAACTAATTAAATCCGGTTTAAATTTCTGGAAATAAACGTTATTAAACTATTTTATATCCATACAACACAATAAATTTCATAACGGAGTTCCAGAGGCATAATATAGCCGGAATTTAAATTATTATCCGGTCAACTTCACAGCTATTTGGCGTTATAATTGTTTTGGAAAAGGATCCGGTTATACAAAGTGTTTTTTCTTTAATTTATATTAAATATAGCTGTAGTATTTACCCAGAGGGGTACAAGTACATTTTTTGAAGTGGGATTGACGTTTTTACTGTCGACAGTGATAAAAAAGAAATTACTGTTTCCTCAAAGATTTTCACAGCGAAGGCAAATTTAATGTAAAAAAATATATAGGTTCGCAAATTTGAAGAATATATTTTGAATATGATGTAACGTAACACCGAGGACGCAATGTGTTGTCTGATCAGTGAAGCCACAAATATAATTAATCAAAATAATAAATGTTTGGTGGTGTTCCTGGACCTTGCGAAGGCTTTCGACACCGTTTCCCATAAAATACTTCTGAACGTTCTTGAACGAAGTGGAGTCAGGGGCACGGTGTGGAAGGTCTTTGAGAGCTACTTAACTGAACGCCAGCAACAGGTTAGAATACGAGAAACTTTAAGTGATGCACAAACGATTAACATGGGCGTTCCGCAGGGAACAGTTCTTGGCCCAATTTTGTTTAATCTTTACATAAACTCAATAAAAGACATAGGAGTTGGGGGTAAAATTGTGTCATACGCAGATGACACGGCTATCATCTTCAGTGGCGCCTCATGGGAAGAAACTAGAATAAACACAATAAATGGACTTAAAAAAAAAAGAAATGGCTTAATATACATAAACTAACCCTTAATGTTAAAAAAAACAAATTATTTAGCGCTTACAAAAATTGATGTAAATCGTCCTCCTTTCAACCACATAGAAATAGGTCTGAACGAATAAATTGAGGAGGTCGCTCATATGAAATACCTTGGGATAATGATTGATTGCTTTTTGCGGTGGGATGTTCACGCTGAATATCTAACAAAAAAAATTAGATCTCCAACATATAAGTTTTATATTCTTCCAAATATCTTGTCATCAAGTCTGTTGATTACGCTGTATCGGAGTCTAGTGGAATCGTTATTAACATATGGTATCACTGTCTGTGGTGCTATGTACGAAAACGCAATGAGACCGTTACAAATAGTTCAAAAGAAAATTTTAAAAATCATAAATAAGATCGTCTGTATCCTACAAATATGTTGTATATTGAAATAACCGTAAGTTTGAACGTGCTATTCTTCAACTCGGTGAGTTATTACATTCATAAGCACCGTAAAATGCAGCCTCTTAAGTCACATTGCCAAAACACCCGCTGTCAAACTGGTCAGCCTTTACAGGGTCCAAAATGCCATAGCGAATTCCATAGAAGTTCAATTAATTTCCTTGGTCCAAAAATATACAACTTGTTGCCAGCTAATGTGAAAAATGTTGTAAAACCAAAACTGTTTTCAAAAAGGTCGAAAGCATTCGTTTGGAGAGATCAGATTATGTTTAAGAACCTTTTCTAACTTAGAAACAATAAAAAAAAAAAAAAAAAGAAAGTTGCAGTTCTTAACATTAACTCATATTTACATTTTAAATATAGGATAAGTTGTAAACTAATATAGAAGCATATACAGACGCTCTGCGTCTAGGTGCTTCAAAGTAACACAATACCATTGAAAACTTACCTGATATCAATTGTAAACTAAATATTTTGTAACTAATTATATTTAAATAAATAAAAAAAAATAAATAAAAATAAAATATATTCTAAATGGTAACCCTCATAAATGATCAGACGAGTGAATTGCATTTTGCCATCCGAATTCAAAAACACAGTTATACTTCTTAGTATTTATTCCGGAAACACAGGAGTTCCTAAATTGCTTTCATCGATTTTGGCTTTTAAGCGAATCGCCCATTTAATGAATTGACAATGCAATGCTTCTCAAGTTTCAAAATGTCATCTCTCTCCCTGGGAGCTAACATGAACTTTATCATGCTATACATCGACCAAAGTGTAGACGGTTTCTTATTTTTGTTCATATCGACCGACGACATATGCCAACAAGACAGTCTATGAGACCATTTTTCTTACCTTATTCTCCGTACAACGATCTTCATATATTATAAAACATTTTGCATGGAGTTTAAGGCTTTTTCCGGAAATTAAATATTTCTCCGTTTTCCCTGCTTTTTCTCTAACATCTGGTGGAGTACAATTCATGTCCTCTTCACTACAGCTAGATATATTTTCTTTAATTTTTTACCAACTCGTGATGCCCCCGAAGTTCATGACTTATTTATGGTTAATTATTGATCATCTCACAGCAACCATTAAAATTTTTTCAAAAACTTACCTGTGCAATTTTTAAATTTTCAAAACGTAAATTTTATTACTGTTACAAAATGTGGATGATTGCAAATAAAATCGTATACAATCCTCTAAAGAAAACTGTATTTCATACCTGTCTAGAGATTTGTTAGGTAACCCCGGTGCTCCGCACCTCAGTCAACTATACAGTAATTATAATTTGGTTAACTATAATTAAAATTAAAAAAATAACATAAAAAACTAATTTTTCTTTTTCGATTTCTCCATATCAACCATGTTATGTTTTTGAAAACTATTCATGTGGTTGGTAACTAAATAAAATAATAAGAAACAAAAAATTTTTTTTTTTTTGATTTTTCCACATTAACAATACCATATTTTCAAAAACTATTTATATGGGTATCATCATTCTTAACACTTACAACTAAGTTTTCCCGCTTTAATAAATATAAAAATTTAAATAATTTAAAAATGTGCTTTTCTACAAATCCACAACGTTGAGTAAACTCAAGTTAGTCTTCAACTAAAAAGGTTTCACTTGATATTATCTTAAAAGTTGTACTCATTAATTTGAGGCAACCACTTTAACTTAAACTACACTCGATTTAGTTCCCCTGAGGATAACTATATATTATGTAGTCGAAACATGTAGGGAAAATCGCTAAATATATTATTTAAAAAATATATCATTTGTGGAGGAAGACAGAAGTGTTGTTTTAATTTACATTACCTACACTCCACTGCAAGTATGGACTATTTCTTCAAATTTAGGACGGATGTTCTGCAGATTCGACTTTCCAAAGCAATAGTACTACTCGCCTTCTCGAACCGACAATAACACATTGATGCAATTGTGTATCTTCTAATACCGCAGGTCGATCCTTCATATAATAATTGTCCCTAACGTGACCGAAATCTCTATATTTTTTTGTCTGTTCTTTTCAATGCACACCTCTATAGGCACCAAGACGTCTCACCTCTCAACAAGGACCTGAAAGACGTTCTGTCCTGGAATGAGGGTAACCAAGTAAAGTTTAACGCTATAAAAATCTGGGCGGCAGTCTTTTCTAAAAAACTTAATGTTGACGAATCGGACATAGTCATGGCGGGACAGCCGATTCCCTTGGCATCATCACGTTATATATTGGGCATCAATTTAAATTAAATAAATCAAAAAACCTCTATACACCTCAACAGCTTTTGATGCTTAGTAAAGTCTAACTTCGACCATCGCTGGAATACTGCTCACATATCTAGGGCTCTGCTCCTAGACATACACTGAGGTTGCTGGATTCCATTCAAAGAAGAGCCACTCGCTTTATTATGTGACCATAATCTGACAAACAACATTGAGCACCGAAGGTAGACTTGAGAATCTTTTATCAAAGCTTTCTGCTTTGTGTGTGAAGATTTTAATAATAATTTTAATCATATAAGTAGCTGTAATATAAATTTGAAAAATTTACTACTGTGGGAATCAAGTTTTATTTTTAACTCCCAACATTAAAAGGTGAGGCTTTGTATATTCCTCGAGTTAGGTTATTTCACTGGTTCGTTTTATATATTGATTAAGTGAATTAGACAGTTAGATCCCATTTAATTTGACGTTTATTTATCCAAGTCGGCACTTGCTTTCACAATAACTTTTTAATACATGATTAATTACTGACTTATAACATTACTAACTTTTAATAACATTACAGCACTTATAACTTGATGCTTTTATTTAAGCCTATGCTATTTTATCATGTCCGTCGGACGATGACCCACTTTAAATTTTGACGTACGTATTGACCTTTCAAGGGTTTAATCCGCAGTGCTTCTCGAGAGAACGCCAGTGCGCTCCCGTCGCTAAAACATCATGTCACCGTCAGATCGGCCAATCAGAAGGCCACATATTTCGGTCGTTGTGTTCTAATTGGCTATCTACTATTTCGCCATGTTTTCTTTAGGATCAATTGTTATTGTTCAGTCTTTGTCTACCTCGGTGAGCTTAATTTTCTAGCGGCAAAATGTGTCAGATAATATACATTTTAACATATTTTGCTTAAATAACCGTAACGACAGGCCGCCGTTTTAGGATAACATTTGCAAATTTGGTTGCAGTTATTTTATCTAGGCAAAAAGTATTATTGATTCTGAGAACATTGGTTGCATTTAATTTCATTATTTTTATTGCATTTGAGCAATCGTTTCCCCAAAAACTACTATCATTTGATCTTAACAATCATGTTAATTCACCAACCAGATTTTCTCAATATCTATCTTCTACAATTGATTATCTTTGTTTAAATAAAAATCATGTTAAATGTGAAGTAGCAAGTTTTCGTTTATCTGACAATGAAACCATTGTGAGTTTTACTGTGTGATAGAGAAGGTAAAACAAAACAAACATATGGTCACATAACAGTCATATATATAATTTTATTGAACATAGTAAAAAGTTATGTAAAAAACTTGCTTAAGAGTGTTGTGCCCTGTGAGTACTTTCTCATGAAGTAAATGATAAAGTTCTTCGAAATGTTTATTTTGCTTTAATAGAATTCTTTTGAGATACGGACTTTCCTTTTGGAGAAAATCATGTAAATATCTTCTTAACTATATTTTCATCTTACAAAAAAGAAGTAGCAGGTATTTGTGCAAAGCATGATTTAGAGATTCTCGTAAACTTTTAATAATCTCACTAAAATTTTTGACACGAACTTTATTTTTTATATTGGAAACCGTTTGTTGGATTTACAAAAAATATAGAGATAATAATAATTTACTGTAGAGAAGGATTTACGTCTGTTAATTGAATTTTTAAAGTTAAGGGTTTACGTACTTATAGTACAAAACAAGAGTTTAATACATATATATTTAGGTACTTATTCCTCCTTCAAGTCTTGCAAGGGAATCTATAATTTATGATTCTAAAACATGTTTTAATTATCTTACCGTTTGTATCAAAAAGATATCAAATTCTAAACTGTTTAAAAAAACTGTTAAAAATAGAATATTGAGAAAAGCTTACTAAACCATAAATTAATGTTTTGATGATAAACTGTCATAATTATTTGCTTTTTTTATACTAATATTTCAAATTTTACTATGTTATATTTTAATGTTCCAAAAGCTTTGTCGATAAAGATATTTCTTCCAGCAGTAAAGCATGTTTTGTCATGGACTTTGACTTTTCATCATATCATCATATAAAAAAAAAAATAAAAAAAATGAAATATTGCTTTGGGCCACCCTATGTAATCTTAATATTTTTAAAACATGCGTCTGGGTCATAATAATCATAATACATAGAGATATTTTGGTAAAGTATTCCACCCGAGTTTCGCTTGACCATATATTGTCGAGTTTCTACTCACTAGCATCACCTTCGGTTGCTTCATGTTCAAGGGCGCATCATACTAATTGCCCATTTCTACTATTCGGTTTATCAATCTTTGAAAACTTTCCGTATTGTCTGCCAATAGCATCATATCATCCGCATACCTCAAATTGCTGACCACTTTACCATTATCTTTCACCCCACTCCTGGTTCTCATCTCGTTAAGTAGATGTTCAGAAGAAAATTGGTGATAATAACACTCATCGCTAAACCTCCAACGGTTACGATAGATGCTGATTCAAAGGTAAGTATCTGGCCTATATCTAATTAAACTTATTCTACATAAATTAATAGGAAACTTTTATATTATGACAATGTGATTATCATGTTTTTTGTATTTACATAATTTATTCTTAAGGTCCTTCTTAATGTAATACAGAAATAAAGTTTTCTTATAAATCTATAATCCAATACAACCGAAAAAAGATCAATAGTGAAAAGGTTTTGATACAAAGGCAGTTCGGGTTTAGCGTCTGACAGCCAAATAATGAAAATATTTTTTTATAACCAAAAATGTCACCGATATCATATCCACAAAAGGCATATTGTTTAGAAGAAAAATATGTCGCATGGACTGAACACTGGCTTAAAAATAATAAATAGTGTGTCAAGAAGCGGCATTGTCTAAGCCACAATAAATTCTCGATGTCGACATTCTAAAATTAATGATACATAGAGGAAATGCGATGTTATATTGTATATTGCATTCTTACAAAACTGCAAATAAGACAATTTTAAAATAGTTGAAATGCATAAAAATACTGTCTATTTCCTCTGAGGATATAAATAAATGTATTACTTTTTCTACAGAGAAAAATAAAGTAAATAACAGCATATTCGGTTATAATATTATCTATTGATTCGTTATACCTTTTCCAAAGTCAGTTTAAAGACAAAAAAACTTCGACCGGGCTTCAAAGGGACCGCCATTATAATCTGGGTTGTCAGATTTTTCTTGAAAATTCTTTAAGTTTTTATTATTATAAGTGTTTTTTTATATCAGTATTTAATTGATAGTCAATAACTTTCTTGTAAGCTAGTTCGCAAATCTACTTTGAACCAAGAAGTATTCAATGTCAAAGAAAGAAAGAACAAGCCATTCATGAATATTATAATATTTTTTTAAGTACTTCAGAAATAGTATTTATACAAAAATATTTTAAATCGAACTAAAAGGAATTTCACTGATGTTAAAGAAAAATAATAAACAATTAACGAACCCTCATGTTCCTCCTACACTTACGAAAATTTTGCAGAACTGGCAACACCCTTATCGATAGACCGTGTAGAGGCTCATCACCAATTTAAAGTGCGAACTAAGACTCCGATTGAGAAAATTAATAGAGCAGCATATAAATACAAATTTATATACTGTAAACAAGAACAGCAAATAGTTAAAGGCTCTGCCAATTGGGTGATCCCTTATCAGCTTCAAAATTAGTTGATGCTTAAAGTATGCGATATTGGGAATCGGACAGCGGCATAACTGGTTAAAACGATTTATTGTAATTTACATATTTAATTTAGGAAATAGGAATTTCACTGATGTTAAAGAAAAATAATAAACAATTAACGAACCCTCATGTTCCTCCTACACTTACGAAAATTTTGCAGAACTGGCAACACCCTTATCGATAGACCGTGTAGAGGCTCATCACCAATTTAAAGTGCGAACTAAGACTCCGACTGAGAAAATTAATAGAGCAGCATATAAATACAAATTTATATACTGTAAACAAGAACAGCAAATAGTTAAAGGCTCTGCCAATTGGGTGATCCCTTATCAGCTTCAAAATTAGTTGATGCTTAAAGTATGCGATATTGGGAATCGGACAGCGGCATAACTGGTTAAAACGATTTATTGTAATTTACATATTTAATTTTCTGCTATAACTGTGTGGTTTTAGACAAGTAAGTTTTTACTTGGTACTTGGTACTTGGTACGCTTTGTACAAGAATGTATTTGGGTTTTGTAAGAATTTATTATGTAATTAATTTGGGGACTGTAACTGCAATAAATCAAAAATTCAAAAGGGCTAACAATACTACAAGGGATTTTACTCTACGAACTATTTACAACTTTTACAAGGATAATATATTGCCAACTTTAGAACTGGTTCTTGATAAATTGCGAGGTTACCCTGATTATAAGTACCAATCTTTAGAAACATTGCGTGGTGTTTTGTTAAAATGTGGCTTTAAACATAGACAATCTAGTGATTATAATGGAATCCTTGTGTATCATTGAACTGGACAAAGACAATTTTTTTTTAAATTGTTTTCGTCAAAATGAGTATTTTTTTAACTGAAAGACCATTTTAAAAATATTCTCTGCAGGCGAAGTCACGGATACAAACATTTTATCGATATAGGCTACAATGAATAAGCAGTAATTTATGCTATTTAATCATGATACAAATTTACAACAATCCGCATTTTATTTATTTGGTAGAAGCGACGCCTATGGTCAGTAGTTTAATGCTTTTATATATCATCAAATTAAGCTTAGAACAACTACACCTGTATTTTTAAAACACCCCGCAACTAATACTTGGTCATAGCATTAGAAGCCTCCGCCTAATGCCTTACGACTAAACTAATCTGAACTAACCAAATTTTAGTTCCTTAGAATCTTAGTGTTCTAAATTATCAGCATTTGTTGCAGGTCCTGTTTTGCCAAAACAACAAATTTTAATTAAGCAATAGCTCGAAAGCCGTAGCAGATTGATAGAGGAAAATAATAAAGATAGCTGTTAAGAAATAATAACTTAATTATTAAATTAGCTAGTTTCGTCAAAAAATATTTTAAATCGGTATAAAGCATGTCTGTTTATGGAAAACTACAAATTTTAGAAGTGTCTCATTGACTGGTTCGCCACTAACGTGCAATGTTTCATCTATCATAATCACCAACCCATGATAGTTATAATAAAATCCTTGAGAAAATGTTTTTATTTTAGAACCTAATACTTACTACCTAGGCTAAACTAATAGGCTTTCTTATTTTGGCATGACCTATTTTATTTATCTTCAAATTATAATAAACATTATCTAGACTTCCAGTTCAACTATTTTCTTGGACCAGCATACGGGCCATGTTACCAAGATAATGTAGGTATAGTTAATGCCAAGCAATTTCCGTTACACGTCATCGATCACCTGATAATAATTGTAAATCGGTAAGAAAACATGGGGAAATAAGACTTGGGCAAAAAATATTCTAGTATCATGCGATTTTGAATATACTAAAAACTTAATGTATTCTTCTTTCATACCAACCCACTAATAGCAAATACTTTTTCAATTTAAACTTGTGTTGTAACGATGACGTTGAACGCCATTGTAACGTTATTGATAATCATTCAAATGATGTTGAGTTGCCTCGGCTAAAAATACTTTTTTTTTTTGTTAGGTGTGGGTTTGTCTTATTATCTGACAACTTTTTTTAGGGCGCCATCCTACCAGAAATAATACAAAATCTTAAAAACACTTAGTAGTTTATTAAACTATACTTGTATAATAATGGTTGTTGTTACTGGTTTCCGAAGAAACAGTTTTGACATGAAAAGGTGAAAATTAAAATGAAAATATAGCAATGGTCTACTGGTTTTTACAAAGTTATCCTTCTGACTGACAAATACTTAGCTCTGCTTGTCATCCATGAGGTGTGTCCAAGATTCAGTCCTCTTCACCTGTAAGTTGTCTCGATGAGGTGTTCGGTGTTCCATGCATATACTTCAGCAACGGAGAAGGTGTTCCATGCATAGACTTCAGCAATGGAGACGATGAGAAAGACGTCAGGACTTGATTAGACTTGAATTCTTGTGACAGCGATTGATAGGAGTAATGACATCAGATGAGCTTGTCAGTTTGTCAGCCTCAGGTTTGCTCGTTTACATGTAATGTTAGAAAAGTGTCATTAGACCAGCAAATATTATTGCAATAAAGGTTTGAAAATGAATACGTATGGTAAACAGTACCAGTTGTAACTTAAATTTCTATACTGTAGTCACAGGATGTTTTTACTCCCTGTTACTCAAGTGAATATGCATAAAGTTTTAAATTAAGAAATGAAATCACCATGTTTAATTACAAAAGGTCAAAAACAAATTTTCTTTCGTGTTTAAGTAGTACGAAAAACAAATGATTTGATTGACTTAAAATGTATCTAAGTTTTAAGTTAATTCAAAAGAAGCATATATTGTGCCAACAAAATAAAAATTAAGTAATTTATATTCTACAGAATGTACAAATATACAATACAGATGTTCAAAACTAGAAGAAAATACTGCATTCAAAGCATCCACAACTTTGTGTAGATTCGATATGCATAACGAGCAAAAAGGCAATCGTTTGCAAGAGAGATAACTGCATTCAAAAGTATTTCCAACTTTTGTGCAGGTACGATATACAACACGAGCAAAAGGCAATCGTTTGCAAGATAGATAACTGCATTCAAAGCATCCACAACTTTGTGCAGATTCGATATGCATAACGAGCAAAAAGGCAATCGTTTGCGAGATAAATGTGGTTTGAACGAGCTACAGGCATTCGTTACCACATGATATTGGCGTACCAGACTAATGTCTTAATTATGGCACCCAAGGTAAGATATATACAAGATAGATTCAAGATATAGATATGGTACAAGAGAAATTTTATATACAATGTGACCTAAGGTATTATCCATCCAGTACAAGCATGTCACGCCAATTGAGTGAGAAGTTTAAGAGAAAATAATGTTAAATCAGAATTGATTTCTGACAGATATTTTTGAGAGAAACGAGGTGAGCTTTTCAACAAATTCAATTTAGGTTTCTTATTAGAAACAAAAGAAAAACTCACCTGCTTTCCTCGATATCAGCTTCCTTGGATATTCTGTCAGTTACCAGTTCTGTAGAGCCTGGATCTGTCGGTTTCCTTGTAAATGGTCCAGCCAGGTTTACCCTATATCTGGTTCTCACCAATGTTCATCAAGAACTTAAATAAACCACCAACTGGCCAACGATATTTGCTAAAACATAAAAGAACGACAGAGAGACCCGAAAAACAAAGTTAAATTAAGAATTTAGATATTAATTAATGAAGGAAAACACACAAAACCATGACCTGTCGATTAACTTAAAAGATATTTAAATTGAATGCAAAATTATTAAAATATTGATTGAAATCCACACTTACTGAAGAAATAATATAATTACTGCCTTCTGTCTGCTAAGATGATGCTTTTAGATTATCAACAACACTATTCTTTACAAGGATAAATGAGATGAATGAAGATTATAAATTTAAGAATGTCTTTATTTTGTTAAAACATAAAAATGTGGAATTTAGTTCGTGTAAAAATAGACTAAAAGGTCATGGCTACTTAAAAAGTAATATTGATGGTTCAATTAGTTCAATTACATACTTATTATCAGATAAAATATAAATTTAGTGAAACAGAAGCTTAGCGTGACATACCTGTAACAGGAGAAAACCCAAAGTCAAAGTCAAAAGAACTTTAACCTCCCAGTAGAGCCTTTCTATCTACGGAGGCAATATCAACTAAATTAAATGTAAGAAATCGATAATCTATATTAAAGAATAACCTAGAAATCTATATTATAGAACGGCAGAAGTCTAAAGAATCGATATTCTGCAGTATGCAGAGTTATCCATAGATGGCAGCGCCAATACCTAAATATACTTTAAAATCCAATGTAACGAAATAACTTTTATTACGTTACAGTGTCAACCCTGTGCTGGCGCCAGCTCGTTCGTTGGTCTGGTTTAACGTTTTGCTGTTTTCGTTTCTAACGTATATTTACGTTTTTTTTTAACGAAAATTCAGATCTTTTTACAAGCAGCTTAAAGAAACTGTTCCTATAAGAACAACAAAGGTATACATATACATATCCCTGTCGATTACGTTGTTAACCATTTATGAAAAATGTCGAAGCATTTGAATCGCCGGTGCAAAGAGCTAATAGCTTCTCCAATCAGCTATTTTTAGGAAGAAGTTGATAAAAATGACTCATTGCTGCCTTTGACAGTAGTTAGAGAAGCAATTTAAAAGACTATGTTAAGGTCAACATATTTTATTTCTACTTCACTAATTTTTATCTTGTCCTAAATTTAAATGTTTCCACTGTTAGCGCAGTTTCAACGACAGTTAAGGTAAATAAATTATCAGAAACACCTAAAAAGAAACGTTCTTACGCAAAGAGAGTTGTAAATGTGGCAACATTGGATATTAGTTCTATTCGTAACACTATTTATGGAATGTGCAATCAGGGTTTTGTTGTTATTTTATATGCTTGTGGAGGGAATGGAAAGAGTAGTACTGGACGACGACGTGGTAAGTAGGATTTTGGAAATTCTCTTCTTATTTTCCAGTGAGTTCTTAATATATCCTTCTGCCACGGTTAAGGACTTTAATCCGCCATGTTTTCATAGTTCTCAGGCTCGCTTAGATTTTGTATCTTTCAACGTTAACTAGCTCCGTACTTCTACAGGCTCCTACGACACCAAAAATGAGCACTACCTAAAATTGTATCAATAAGTAATTTTTTTGAATTGTTTATCATATAATAATATTATATATATGTTTAATAAAATCACTAACCTTTAGCATAAAAAAGTGGTTGTTTGTAGCATCCACTAAAAATTTGTCAACCTGGCTTGTATCCTTCGTTGCTTCTTTTCAGCAATACTACAGCTACTTCTACCTCTATCCCTGAGTCTAATTATGATAGGTACGCTGTTTTCAGGGAACTTCAAGAAGAAATTAAGCAAACTAGAATTCACACGAGGCCTGAGCAAATACAGGAAGAAAAAGAACAATTGGGGAATGATATGGCCCCTAAATCTCCAGTTCCCGGTGATAATATACTTACCGGTGACGATAAATATGCAGCTTTAAGAAAGATTGCAGATATAGAGATACAACAGGCCGAGATAGATAAAGATGAAGCGAAGAAAAACTTAACTGAACTGCAATCGAAAGAAAATACTGTAAACGAGGACGAAGAAATTCGAGTAAAGACATTAATTTAACGAACAGAGAGCATAATTTGCAACAAAACCCCCTTGAAAAGGAAGGAAAAAGTGACTATGGTTAAGTAGAATTATACAGAAAACAGTTTAAGAGCAGTATCTAAAATGTTTTCAGTCCAATTTCCTAATAAGCCTATCCTTTCCATTTCATTAATTAAACTTATAATTAGTAAATTTGAGTCCAAAAGCACTGTAATAAATAACTGTAAATGCTGAACTCATAATGTTAATAGAGCTGAACAGAGAAGTAATAGACATCTTAATATTTTACTACACGTGAAGGAAAATAAAATGATTAGTACGAGAATTCTTGGGCAAGCCGTAGGAAAACATCAAAGGACAGAGTTGCGCACTTTTTAAAAAACATAAGTATTTTCCTTACAAGTATGGAAAACATTATTGGTATTGGAGTCAAGAAAATAAACTTCGTCTTGTTCATACTCGGACGCAATAACCACGAAAAATAAATATTTTAGCGGGAATTTCAAAACATCACATTATTGGACCATTTTTTATGGAAGGCAGTCATACAGCAGTAACGTATTTGGACTTACTATAAAATCGAATTGAACCCGCACTAGAAGAAGTTGTACGTGAGAATTAGGAGATCAGGTATCAAATAGATGGTTGTCCTGCCCATAACTCTTACATGGTTAGGGAATACTAGCAAAATATTTTTAACGAAAATATTATTGGCCAACGGCATCTAATCCTTTGGCCAGCCAGGTCACCTGACCTTTCGCCAAACGAGTTTTTTCTGTGGGGTCACTTAAAACATTTTATTTATAGAGATCTAAAATTTAAAAATCTAGACCAGCTAAAAAACTGTATCTCGTTAGAATATGACAGAATTTCTCAATATCAACTAAGTAATATTAGAAATGAATTTTATGATCGGTTAGGATATTGTTTAGCTGTAAATGGAGGGTTGTTTGAACATTTTTAATTTATTAATGTTTTTGTGAGAATCTGTAGTCTAAGGTATGTTATGTTAAATTAAAGGCTTAATAAGAAAAACATAATTATTGTGTCGTTAACTTTGGATGTGTGATTGCCGAATTGGTGAAACGAAAATGTATTTCTAATGTGAACTAATCTTTATTCGTTATGTTCAGCTTTACGTCAATTTTGACAATAGCGTCATAAAAATTTTTTGCTGGTGTTTGTTGTATTACCTAAACTATAAAAATATTCCGTAATTTTGCCATCACAATTAATTAAATAAGTTAGGATTATTAAAATTTATTCAAATTTGGCACTTAGCTTTATTATATCGGCCTCTTTAAAAAACAATAAAACAATTTTTCTCGAAAATGTACAGGGGAACAAATATTTAGCCACCTCAATATTCACATGGAATTTCCTATGTTCACCTAAGCTATGCATCACCCGGTATACTGCTAACTCTGTGTTATACAATAACAATGCCAATATTATATTGAAACTTTCTTTAAAATAAAAACTTCAGGTTCAATTCAAGTTTCAATTCGAGCAATTGATAAACACAAGGTCAAGTTCTAAATTTGACTTTCTTTCCCCTTTTCCCTATATTTCAACTCCACTTCGAGAATGGACTATTTCTTTAAATTAAGTTCTTAATTGATTGAAACCTACTTATTTGTGTATAACAATTTTTGTTTAATCACGGGTAGGTAAACAATTTTATTGGGGCCTATCTACATATTTAGAACTATATTTAGACTCTGTACGTTCTGAAAACTTGATTTAGTTCATCACCATATTAAAGAAGAGTCTTTTTAGGCAAATAAAGGATAATTTTAACCACTAGTACGTCGACAAATTTATTTGAACCGATCTACGTCGAACTCGAATTAGCCTATTTTAAAAAAAGTCAAGTTCAAATGGGACCTTGACTTTGTGTTTATCTTTTGCTTTAGTTTACGAAACTAAAATAGATCAAAATAACTCGTCAAAATCCAGACAGGCCTTCTAGAAAAGTATGAATTATTTAGGTGTTGGATGAAAGACATTTAATTATAATTTTAAAACAAGTTTAAGGAACGGTCGGAAATTATAGCCCAATTTACAAAGGGTTTGCTTCGAACTTCACTAATTGAGGTTGAAAATTTAATTAATATAAAGCAAGTGGGTCAAGATGGTTTAAGATAAAGTAAAAGCACAGATTAAAGACAAAATACTTAAAAGAAACCTTGAATTTTAGAATGCAATAAAGGGAGAGAAATATGATCAATTTAAATTTTGAAATGCCTTGAATAAAAAATGGAAATTCGACCAGTTTCTTTGTTAGGTATAATAAAATGTATTCAACAAAAACATTTTATAACTAATTCGAACCTCTTGACGTCATCTGCAACCGCTGAATGATCCTTTGAATTGCACAGAGCTTCTTTTTAATAAACTATTATTTATCTTCTTGAGAAGCTACTTTTATTTGCCATTTTATTTAATAAGCCCTTGACAGAATAGACAAGAGGGATGCACCCATATATGCATTAGTACTATGTGGCGCCTTGCCCATTTAACCAATGTAAACGTAGTGAAGCCGAGGTTCCTTTCGCACAGTGCGCATGCGCGAGAAAAAATAAACAGACGTTTGTTTTAACGGAAAAAAAATGAGGTTATCACATTTGACTTTGAGAATTGGACAGAACTTTGTAAACAAACATTAAAGTTCTTGATTTATTTAAGAATTAGTATATTATTTCGATTGAGAAAAGGAAAAGAACGCAGGTAAGTATATTAATAAAACTTTTATTAGATATTTTACAATTATTTTGAGAGTTCAACAGGTAAAATAATAGGTTTTTGTAGGATTCTTTGAAGTACATGCAATTTCCGGTAAAAATAGGTAGATACCTAATTATATCAACAGCAGCAAAGGAAATTATAATCTTTAAAAAATGGACTACCTAGTTATCGTTCCCTCACCAAATTAAAGTTGAAAGAAAGACACATTCCGTCTAGGTATACATACAAACCTGTAGAACGATAAATCTTTGTTCAAGTTTTTACGCCTGTTTAATATGCATCATCACAAAATGATCACACTTCACACACACAATCAAAATTTGCAGAAAAGTAAAGATAAACAGTATACAAAAGCCGTTAATAATAACAAATCAACTCGATGAAACAAGCTGTCAACCAAATTAACATTTGCTAAAGATTTCGAGGTTACGTCGAGCAAAAATGAGACGTTGTCACGTTGTCACCCTCCAGTTATATGAAATTGCTATTTGACGCGTTTTAGTTTAGAAATGGAAACAAATAATTTGAAAACACTTGGAAGTACGACCTTAATGCTTATTTTGCAATTTTTTAGCAAGATTTTTGGTTATTTTATCATTGCTCTAATTTTCTAAGGCTCACTCTGCCCTGTTCTAAATAAATAAAAGTATATTTGGCAATACCCTTACGGCGCATGCACACAAGTCGAAATGACCCTAGATCTTCTATCTCTGTTGCTGCTTCAAGATATTCAGGGTAATAGCCATATAGTACTAATACATATATGGGTTAACCCTAGAACCACAACGTGGGGTCGCCCGTGACCCAGCCTTTTTAAGTTGTTCTTATACACTTGCGTGCGTTTTCGATACCGGGCTGTACGTCCATGTAGCTTCAGTACTTGTTGACAGCTTGTAGTGAGTGTATGTGTTTCCGGGCCAGATTTCCCGGATCGACGATAACGAGGCATTTCCTGTGTTTTGACCCCACGTTGTGGTTTACGTTATAATTTTTTCGCGGTAAGTTTAGGAGTTCATTTTTTTTATTTCTGTCCTAATTATTATTATTATTATAGGACTATGGACGATAAAGAGCTTCAACTTTCTAAAAGACTGACATTACGTGAAAAAACGCGCCCTCTTAAGGAAAAGGAACTTTATGACGAGCTATACAAAGAAGAATCGAATGAAAATATACGAGGACAAGAATCATTCGATGAACAAGATAGCGGAGACGAGGATGGTGTCTTAGTCAATGATTCTGTACCTGATGAATATACATGGCAAGAACTACAGGAGGAGATAGAAAACGATGGGGATGATATGAACATAGAACTTACAGAGGATCGAGCAGGATTTTTTGGTCGCCATTAGTTTCAAAGAAAACCAGAACCTCGGCAAAAAATATAGGTTTTACATTTACCTGGTCCAAAAAGACACTAAAGACACTAAAAACCTGAAAGAAATATGGCAGCTTTTTCTCAGCGACGGGATTTTAGATATAATTGTTACTAGTACAAATAAAGAAATAAAACTTCGTAAATCAAAATATACTGCGGAACAACGATATCTACAAGATATAAATAAAGCAGATCGTATGGCTTTGTTCGAGCTTCTTATTTTGCTGGGATTTTAAAAGATGCTCATCTAACCCTAGAAGACATGTGGTCAGAAAAATTTGGTGTAGCAATATTTCGCACACAATGACAAAAAACCTATTCGAATTTTTTTTAAATTGTTTGCGTTTTGATGATAAAACAAGCCGTGCTGAGAGAAAAGCAGTAGACAAATTCTCGCCGATACAAGAAATATGGGACTCTTTTATAACAAACTGCAAAAGTAACTATACTTCACACGAATATGTAACTATCGATAAGCAGCTATTGAATTTTAGAGGAAGATGTCCATTTGAAATGTACTTACCTAGTAAACCCGACAAATATGACCTCAATATTATTATGATGTGCGACGTATTATATGTGTTCTGCTATTTCCTATACTGGGAAAAATCCCAGCAGAAACTCTAAGGACGGTTCGATTCCAACGCAATATGTCATGAACTTAATAAATACAATAGCAGGAACGAATCGCAACGTCACAATGGATAACTGGTTTTCTTCATTTGAATTAGCACAAAAGCTGCTTGAAAATAAACTTACCATGGTAGGAACTCTTAGCAAAAACATAAGAGAAATACCTACTGAATTTTTAGATGTGAAACGCAAAGAAATCCCTTTATCAGCTTTTGCCTTTTCAAAAGACCTTACTTTGGTTTCGCATGTATCGGAGAAAAAAAAATTCGTGCTGTTAATAAGTTCTATGCATTTTCAAGATGAAATAAGTTTTGAAAAAAGAAGCCAGATATTATAATGTTTTATAATTCGACCAAGGGAGGGGGTTGATACATTCGACCAGCTTTGTCATTCAAAAACTGTAGCCCGAAAAACGAGAAGATGACCTTTGAGAATTTTATACGGCATGTTGGACGCTGCGGGAATCAATTAAAAGTTTATTAAAAGCAATATTCAGTTTAACTTTGATTATGTACTTACTTAAACTCTCTGGAGCAGCTGCAAGTAATTTCGTAGCAGATAAAATTGTAGCTGAAGAAACTTTATGTTGTTTTAATTATTGTTGTTTTGTGGTAGTCAAACACTGTCTGGTAAATACCCCGTTTTTAGGCTTGATAATAATAGAATCCAGACTTATAACAGCTTCTTCATTCGTTTTAAAATCGATAATTAAATCGTAGTTTGTATGATTGAAGAAAATTCTGATCATGTAAAATCTTTCAAGTCGTAGAAGTTTATCTAGATTATCTAGTTATTCTAGATAAATTAATTGTAATGAATGTTTTTACCTTTTGAAAATAGGCTTCATTTAACTAGAATTCATCATGACGTTAAATAACAAATACAGAAAACAGAAACAAAGTTTAGAACGCAAACTCCCTAATAAAATTATTCGCGATAATGCGCCAAGACCTGCCGTGGATGCGAATCAAATTAACAAAGATAGGGAAGATTTCTGTAATCTATTTTATAAAAAATTACAGGAATCTGTGTTCACTTTCTTCTCCGTCGCCATTCGGTTAGCATTTCGTAATTAATTTGTACATTCAAGTAAAACCCTTAGTAAACGCATAATTTTAAGGTATCTAATGTCCGACATAATATAAAGTAAATATGAAGCCAATTTATTATTTACTTCAAGACAATTTTTTCCCAATAGATATCTGATTGTTATTTTTTCAGTAGTGTGTTCTATTACGCTAAGATTCTCCTAATATAAGCATTAAAATGTATTAATATTTTCGTAATATATCAGACAATAAACATATAAAATATGCATTAATCAATATGCCCTATTTAAATGTAAGTTTAAACAGAGACAGACGCAAAGAGACAAAAACAAATAGATGACATTAAAAGCTTATTTATTTTAAATCAATTTTTCTATAAGAATAAGAAAGTCTATAAGAAAAAATTGTTCAATATTTTTTAAAATTACCATCTTTTTTAATGCTTGTGATACTTAAATAATAAATTTAGTGATATGTGGCATTGCAAAGGTATTTGAAAAATATTTAAAGTATATCCCTTCAAAGAGCTCATTATCTTTGGTGTTGAAATATTTTTGGTAGACACGGGTGTTTGGCGATGTTGTTGGTAGGTCTGGTACTATAAGAAGAATTATTTTAATACTTTACTACTATCTGTTCAACACTGTTTCTAATAAATGGAAATGCATATTATACAGGGTGATCAGTTAAGGGTACGGAGCGGCTATATCTCGAAAACTATTCATGTTACGATTTAAAGGTAAAAAAATTATTAACAAATATTGCCAAAAGAATTTGTATAAAAATAATTTAAATTCCTAATTTTACCGCTAGGGGTCGTATTTGCTATGGTGTCACAAAAAGTCGTTAAAATCTCCTAACATTTCATATTTAATGTAGGTAAAAAATTTACTTTTTACATCCCTTTTTTAGAAAGTCAACATTAACTTTTCTAGAAAAAACTACCGCCTAAGTTTTTTAAGCGTTAAATTCTACTTGGTTACTGTCTCCCCAAGACAGAATTTCTTCCAGGTCTTTGTTGAGATGTGAGACCTCTTGCTGCCTATAGAGATGTGCACTGGCAGCCGATGTCCGAGCATCCAAAGTAAAAGATAAAACAAGTGGGCTGTCATCAGCGAAGCTATATATAGGATTTTTAGTTTTTTCCAAAAGATCGTTAATGTATAGTAAAAAGAGGGTGGGCGACAATATAGAACTGTTTGCCGACTTAAAGTTTTCTTTATGAACAAAAAATAAAAAGTTACCTTTTCACCAATCAAAGCAGACGTGCATTGAACAAAGATGCTGTCTTACTACTTCTTAAGGTATAGTGGCAAGGGCATTATTTCTAACAGTTATAATTTGAGTCCTATATTATATTCCCACTTTCAATTTAATACATGAATTCTAAATCATATAGGTTTGATCTTTAATCCACTTACCTGGTCCGCTAATAACCATTAGTAATTTAAATCTTGTTGATTTAAAAGTATTTTTTATCCATCCTTTTATTATAACCGTATCCTTGTTTCAGAATGTCAGATCCCAAAGGCATCACAGAGATCTGCCTTTAACTGAATATCCCGAAACTACTATTACTCCACTATTAGAAAATGGTAAGTACACCTTTTATAACCTTTGCATCTTTACCGAGATATATAAAATATGTTGGTGAAGTTCCTAACCCGTTGGCAACAATTGTAAATAAAGAAGAAAGATGTTTGTCCCTTTTTTTCCGGCAGACCCAATCCTTGGACGCGTTTCGCCGTATTACGGCTCCTCGGCAAGGCTATAGAGTCTAAATTAAAGGAAAGGGACTTTACAGTGCTTTTCAACACATAATGTAAAGTAAATAAAACGACAATGTCTTCCTCCACAAATTTAATAATAGTAAAATTATTGCTCCCTACATGTTTCGGGCGTCTAGACGTCCATCCTCAGGGGATACTAGAAGGAATTTCGTCTTTATAAAACTAGTTAGAATCATGGTGAACATTGACTTACCTATAATCGAGTTGACTATAAAAACTTTAAATGGTTGCCTCAAATTAATGAGTACAGCCAAAATTGAGTAGGAACCTCAGAAATTGGGTGGACATGTGAAAAATTATAATTTGTATATTTATAGAATGAAAATTTTTGTGAAAATATAAGAATAGAATAGGAAATATATTATTTTAAAAAGGTGCATTTTATTTTTGATGCACACATTTTTTCAATGCTTTGAGTTTCACTAAATAATCAAGCTCTTACTATCTCTATTTTACTCTTTCCCTACCCAAGGGAGTTCAACTGTTCTTTTGATTTTGTCAATCCTACCTTGGCTCCCTAAGAATTTTCTATTCATAGATATTAATTGTTTTTGCACATCTATGACTTTGAGACTGTTTATAGGCTGAGGTTTTCATGTTTCGAGTGTATCATCTAGTGTTAACTATAGTGTTTACCCCTTGTGCGACTCGCAAATTCAGTGCAGTTTAGTGCCCCCCTCTGAACATTTTAACCCCAATTTTATAATTCATTGACAGATGTCTGGTGTCAGTCATTCTTCGGATACTCTAAGCGTCTAGTGACCACAACTTTTAAACTTTGTTCTATTGAATATTGACATACTCTCATCGATTTTTTAAATCCAATATCGAGTTTATGTAAACCTCATTTTTCTAACAGCTGACATCCAAGTGATGTCATATCCGCTCTACCTACTCTCTTTCACTCTGAGACACGTGTGTGTAAAGTGAACATAGTGGTGATTTAGCACTATTTCTGTATTTTATAAAAAAAAAAAAAAAAGTTCTTTTTACACTAAAATTTTCAAAAACATTTTATTAATGATTTCGTAATTTATATATTACCATGGGCATAGCCCCTCTGGTATCAAAAATTTCAATTTTTTTTTTTAAATTAACACGGAGCATGCCTCCAAAAATTTTATTTTAAATTTCTTTCTTCACAACTACAATGTTTTTCTAGAAAATCATCATCAAAAATAAAATGCACCTTTTTAAAATAATATATTTCCTATTCTATTCTTATATTTTCACAAAAATTTTCATTCTATAAATATACAAATTATAATTTTTCACATGTCCACCCAATTTCTGAGGTTCCTACTCAATTTTGGCTGTACTCATTAATTTGAGGCAACCATTTAAAGTTTTTATAGTCAACTCGATTATAGGTAAGTCAATGTTCACCATGATTCTAACTAGTTTTATAAAGATGAAATTCCTTCTAGTATCCCCTGAGGATGGACGTCTAGACGCCCGAAACATGTAGGGAGCAATAATTTTACTATTATTAAATTTGTGGAGGAAGACATTGTCGTTTTATTTACATTACGTAAACTCCACTGCAAGTATGGACTACTTTTTCAACATAATGTAAAGATACGTATGCGAGATGTTACACGTAGCGACATCTATACAAACAAATAAAAAGTCTGTACAAAATAAACATAGACCTATTTTTATAATTTCAAAAACAATCGACATAATAGAGAAGATTTTAGGTTTAAATTTAATGTCGATTTAACGTAAAAAATAACTTCGCGGCTAGTCTTCGTCACAAGCTGAAAGTAAGTTTCTTCGTCTATTTTGTAAATCATTTGGAGAAGTTCAGGATTTTTTCGATTTTAAACACATAAGTGCAAAGGACTAATTCTATTATTTTGTTATACCATTTCCATTTTTTAAGATAACACCATTTTGTCGACTTAGGGATGATGACTGGAGAGATGTAATAAATAACGCCACCCCTTAATATTTCAAAACGTGGGCGTAAGGACATCATTTAATACTCAATGGTACGATAATCATAAGTGGTAATGCGGGACTTAGGTTTATTTTCTTGGCCATGTTTGATGCTTGTAAAGGGAAAAATTATGAATGAGTTTCTCAGAGATTCTCTCTGGAAATGCAATCCTCGTTGCCATTAAAATTATATAACGAAGAAGTTACAGAAAATCGAAAACTGTTGGGTTATTTAATTTATGTAACGTGTCGTTTAGCAAAACAGGAATTATATACCACTGGTTATTAGTGTAATCTTTTGCGAAACTTTTAACTTAATAATTGTTAACCGGGATATAGAAATACAAGAGCATTTAAAAAAATTGGAAACATTTCTTCTGGCTTTTCTAAACCCATTCAGAATTATTTAATTTTAGGTATTTCTAAATATCTAATGGAAACAATACCTAAGGAAATACTATACAGGTGAGTCCCAAAGGTAATGTCTAAATTAATTTAAAAGTCAGCGGTGTGTTTTTTGAGAAAACGCTCGGACCCGCCGATTCCTATTCTTATTTTTTAACGTAAATTCATGTAAAGTAGAGTCGGGTAATGGCGGACGCTTAATGTTTTTGAATTATAAAAATGCCAATTACTTCTCTATATTTTTAAAACATGTACAAATTAAATGATAAAGACTCCTTAATGGTAATTTATTAAGAAAATAACATATAAAAGAACAAAATCAATATTATAAAAAATTTTCAAAAATGCTCGTATGTCCGGTTTTAGTCGTGCATTGGCAAAAGTCGCACACACATTTTTTTTGTGGAGTCAGCACATGCCCTGTGAGCCCAAAGCGCACATAGTGTGCATGTAATCCACACCTCTATTCTTGCCGAATTCTCCGCAAACAAAGCGAATATCTTCATTAACTTCTTTGTCTTGTTCACTGCCCGAAGAATTTTCTTCCTGATCTTTTTCTTCCGCATAGTTACTTTATCTTTTTTTCTCTAACACTTTTCTCGCATCAGAGGTTGCCTTGCTTCTACAATTTTTCTTTTCGCAGAGTTTTGCTTTGAGGAGTCAACTTTTTTCCGATATTTCTCTTCCAGTTCTTCTTTAAAGGGTGTTGAAGTCTGTTTTTGTGTCGTCTTTTTTTTTGTGATGTGCATGTCAATGCCAATATTTCTGTGAAACTGGTTCCTACAATATCGTTCGCTTTCATACTTGGTTCAGGTGATGCTTCGTCCTTATTGATAGCTAAGGTCGAGGGAATTGGGAATTTCTCAATTGTTGAATAGTTTCTGACTTCATTTGATGATATTTCAGGAGTTGTTTCATCCCTCTTCTGGAAACGTCGGATATTTAAATTATATTCGGTCTCTTCAATCTGTCTGTTATCATTATTTTTACTCTCTCTGTTATCATTCAACGTTTCCGCAGGTAAGAAGTCTTCAACGCAAAATACATTGGGATTCTATAAATCCTGTTTTAGCAAACCCATTTACAGCTTTTTCTGGATTAGCTACCCTTCCGAATGCTTTGTTGAAAAGCTTAGCAATTTGATAAGTTGTTATCCTTTCTCCTGGATGATTGTTCATGTATTTGTCGCGTTCGCTGTTATATGCGACCTTAAGGGGGTGGTAAAAAGAGACGTTTAACGGTTGAATCTTATCTGTGCCATGTGGGGGCAGGGTAAGAACAACGATTCCAGAACCTCTGCATAAGTTGTATACTGTAACGGGATTTTTGTGAGTCTTTGTTTCCTTCGAGAAATAAAACACCGTCGTATTGTTGAGGTCTTTAATTCAAGATTCGGGCTAATAATCAAAATAGTAACGATCAGTCGAAACTTGATATTCGGCCGCCGGCCCTTAAGCCTCTTCGGGACAGATTAGTCTTAGTCGCTAAATTGCAAATATTACAACCCATAATAATAAAACTCTACCATCTACCTAATACCAGGGATTTTCCTGCAGTTGTATGATCAAGACACTCAGAAATATTACCCAAAAGGTCATCAGCGATGAACTTGTTTTAATTTATCAAAACGGCGAGCTCCAAAAATGTCGAGGAATTCACCATGTCGCGTTGGGCAAATCTATCACCCAGACAAAAAACATTACCGTTTTTTCTCTCGCCCGGCATAGGCGTAGGCAGGTCCTATGATGGTACCGACGAGCCATGGACGGCGGCATTTCATCTTGCACAACCAAAGACCCGACAACAGGTTAGTAAATTAAAATACCCATTTCTTATATATCGGTACAATACTTTCAATGTACAATGGCTCACCTGATTATCCATAATAAGAAGTACTGGCTCTTCTTTAGAATAGTTTGTGAAACTTTTGAAATGCTTCAGTCATTGAATAAATAAATTCTTGTTCATCCAACCATTATCGGAACAAAAGTAGTCAGCACCGGGCCTATTGCGTTTTACTTCGAGCCCAATTCGTTTTCACTGCTGGACTTTTTTTTGTGGGATTACCTCAAATCGAAAGTATTTGTTGACAGGCCAAACAATCTGCAGGAGTTGAAAGAGAGGGTCTGAAGAGAAATGCGTGCCCTAACTCCGAAAATGGTTGAAAACGTACAAAGAGAGTTTATTATTTTTTTGATGCTTGTTAAGCTTAGGTATAGAAAATGGTACATGAAACATTCTTAGAATTCGATGCCAAATTCAAAAATGAAGAAAAACATGGATGTTTTCGTTTGAATAAATGTAGTTGATGGTCTTATCTTATTTTTGGGCTACCCTGTATACATGAATTAACCATAAAAAAAAAACACATTAGGACATAAAATTCGACGGGTCCAAGTGGTTTTCCAAAAAAACACACTGCTGAATTCTAAATGAATTTAGATATTACCTCTGGGACTTACTATATGGGTATTGGAAGGGGTATAGCGGAGAAAGGAACCCTTTTTTGCGATACCTAACTTTCTGCGTTATTTATTAATGCAAAATTTAAAGAGAAAAATCCCGGGCGCTTTATTATTTACCAAATTTGTCAAAATTGGGGCTTGGTCCTAGAAAAATTCCGCCTGCGGCGCCTATACACATATTGCGGGGCGCGAGCCGAAAACTGTTAAATGGTGCTTTGTATTTGCAATTCTTTTAACATAATTTACCCGATTTATTGGAAAATGTATCCTTGCAAGCTAGAGTACAAATGTGATTTATGCACGATGGTGCGCCACCACATAATCGTTGGATAAGTCGCGGAGGACGTATTCTATGGCCACCTAGGTCTCTCAACTCCAGTAAATTCCAGGGAAGATCTACTTCACAGGATAATCAATTTTTACGAACAATTAACAAACTGCAATGTTGTTCATAGTTCAGCGAGAGACAATTCTTACAATAAGAAAGTGTATTTAAGTTCAAGGTGCTCATTTTGATCATCTGATCAAATAAGCAATTAGAATAAAACTTATTTTACGAGCAATTTATATACTGACTTCCAAATTCATATCAAGAGAAATGCTTCACTGAATTTTCTAATTTTTCAGTTCTACTTAAACTACGATCAATCCTTACAAGTGTTTTTTGATTCGATAAATTTCGATTTGGAAATTTTTCAGCATAAATTCTTCTTGCTTCCAGAGAATTGCATTGTGCTGGCTCATGAATAAAATGCATGTTAGCATTACCTTATGTTAAATTTTGAGGTTTATTTGTTTATAATAATAACTAGTGACAATTAGTATTTAAAGAAATAAATTGACGATAAATCAATAATTTTGAAAATTTTTTTATAAATTACTAGTGATATTAGATTGTATATGAATTTGATTATCTCGAAAATGGTTCCTTTTTTTGAAACAAATGCAGGGCATCTTTTTTAAAGAGAAATGCCCAAAGTATTTAAAAAAGTGTTTTTGGTTTTCCAAAAATGGCACCTATCAATATTTTGACCCTACGAGTCCGTTCCTGATTTCCCTAGCTATGTACTAGAGTGATTCCAGTATGAGTTTCGTACTCCATAGAGGCTGCAGAAAAGTAGAAAGTTTTATTACATTATACAGGGTTGCTTAAAAGTTATAATCGCAAATGTAAATCTTCAGGTCCGATATCTTTGATAGGAGGGACATAAGGAAGAATTATTATGTGAACGACTAGTATTATTTTGACCTCTCCTGTACGCTGGCGAAATATTGCTCTATACTTACGGGACACCACCCTGTATAATCTTAATTTCATATTTTTAAAAATTTTTAACACCCTGAGTACTTGCGTCTGTCTTATTTAAGATCGCCATTTGCTATCTTCAGAAAATTTTCAGTTACCTTTAATTTTTTTATTACTAATTAAAACTATATAAAGGCAAGAAGACTTACTTTAATTCTAACATATAAGAACATTTAATTCCATTTTTTCTGATTAATAGCAATTTTTTAAAGTATAGAAATGTCACAGTTGTAAACGACAGCAAAAATAATTAATTCAATTAAAAAATGTTTACAAAAGTCTTTCGCAGATTTTAAATTACAAAATCTGTATTTAATATTCATTTTTAATTATGGCCTACAAAGCTGTGTCCCTAGCTTCAAACGTCAGCTCTGTCACATTTCGTAGTTCTTAAAAAAATGAGAAGGGGTTAAATGCTTACTCAACTTTATCTCTAGGAAGGACGTGTTAGTTCTCTTATCGCATTTGATTAGAGCACGTGTCATCAGCAGATCATCGTGTGACGAACCTGATAATTGCACGAAATTAATTCTAAATCATATTAAAGAAAATTCATAAATGCATAAAAAAATCGGGTACATTATATTTCAATTTTAAAAGAGCTAAACACTATTGAGATAGGCTAAAGCAAAACCCAGAAGAATAGAGGATTATTTAAAAAACCGATATAATTGTCAAGTGCGTCACATTTAAAATATTTACCGTTTTCCGTTACGAATTCACTAAATATAAATTAGTAAAAATTCGAAACTGCCTAAAACTTTAATAATATTCCATTTTGAAAATAAATTATATTAACCATCAAACTCTACCCATAACTGCAGTGTAGTGACGAACCTGATGGCCACATTTAAAGCAAATACCTAGAAATATTGAAAAAAATTGAGTATTAACTGCTCTTTTAATAAAATGCAAAATACCTATTTTTGGAATGACATTATTTGATTATCTTGGGGTTATATCATTATTAAAAAAAATCGTATTTTTAATTTCTATTTGGTTACTTTAAATGAGATAGACCCACGTTATGGTGAATTTGATTAGTGATTACGTAGACGACTTTTTCTCAACAAGGCAAACCTAAGTAGTAAGTTTACTAGAGTGCGGATCATCATCCACGGGGACACACTGTATATAAAAACAAATAATCATTATAAAAATTCACTAAAAATATCCAAAATATTTTGCAAGAAACTTGGAAAAGGTGGCGCGATTTGGGTTTAATGGAGCAATAATCTAGTACACCAATAAAATGATCTTAAGAAAGTAATTAGACGTGTTATTGTATGAGAATAAGATTTAAAATATTCTAAAAATATCAAAAATATATCGGCATAGTCGAAATAGGAGATTACTTATAGCAAAGAAATATTAATTTCCATTAGTCATAATTTATTCATCCTACTATATTATTTAAAAAATCATGTTCTTTGTATTTTACAGATCCCTGTCTCTCCCACTACTGTTCCTCGGGGAGGGAATGTAAAATCCGAGAGGGACAACCGGTGTGTGAATGTGCAAAAAAGTGCGTTCCTCGTCATCCGATTTGTGCGTCGGATGGCATTATTTATAGCAGTCATTGTCACATGCACAGTGATGCCTGCAACAGCAAACGAAGACTGATGCAAAGGCCAGCAAGTTTTTGTCAGAACTTTAATAAAAATGGTAGGTCCTAGGTGTTGTCAGTTGCAGAATCTTTAATTAGTCCTATAATTTTGTTTCTCCATTTCGCACATATTAAATACCTACACCATTATGCCATTGTTTGACAATCCATACGTAGAAATTGTACTTACGTTTTTTTGTCATTGTCAGTAAATCAAACAAAGAAGCAGGTAGTTTTGAATATTTTATAAAAATATTAATGTTTAATAAATAACAGTGGATCATAGTATTGAGCAGAATATCCTCCAGGATATTCGCTGTATTGAAAGAAAATGAATTGAGACACATCAGGGCTGGAGTTCCGCAGGGTTTTCCCTTGTGGCGGTTCTATATATAACATCTAGAATGCCGACATACCCAAGCATGGGCAGACTAAATTACACCCCTTTGCTGACGATAAGGTAATCACTGCCACCTCCAGATCGCCATGGTTAGTGATTTCTAGACCCCAGAACCTTCTTCAGATCTGGTCAGGTAAATGAAAGATTCGTTTGAACAATGCAAAAGCCCAAACCATCGTATTTTTGAAGTCCAAAGTTTCAACCTCCAGACTGCTTATAAGCAATATCAGAGTAAACTGAATAAATGAAGTAAAATATATGGGTCTCTCATTCGATAAGGAGATGGCTTTGAATATCAATGCAGATAAATGTTTTAAAAGGGAAAATGAACAACTTGGTGCCATCTCATCGCTTTTAAACAGATACAGCAGACTAAACATACGGACAAAGGCATACCTCTATATAAGATTACTATTAGACCTGTACTTACGGTATTCAGACGTGGTGTACTAATAACAAAATCCAGTTTGAGAAACTGCAAGTGTTTCAAAATAAGGCACTCAGAGTGATCGTGTAAGTGCCCAAATTATTCATTCCTGTAAGAGTACTCTACAATAACTTACGCATATATCGACAATGACCGAACATATTGACAAACTAATTAGAGACTACTACAGAAGAACAGACGTATCATAAAACAAACTGGTTACTACTGGACACCACACTCATACATCATTGAACAGAAATCAAGAAATATGATAGAGTTTATGCAAATAAATACGAAAAATCGAAGCAAACCAGAAACTCATTGAACCGCTCAAAATCCAAACCAACATATTATTAGCCCAACAGTGCTTCAGTGATCAATATTAGTCAAGGACGCAGTTCATAATTGATCTTCGCAAGATGTGAAGTTGTAACACCATAATGTCGTGACAACTTCGCCAAACTTTTTGTAAGACGCCAATTAAAAGAAAACTTCTAAGTTTGCTTAGTTACCATACATAATTGAGTTTATAATATGCGTAACTACTTCCGTGTTAAAAACTAAAAGATAAATAAATAATGATTAAATAAGAAACAATCTAAATAGTATAAGCAACTAACAATTCTATTTCCTTTTATAGGACAAGCCTGGATAAAAGACAAAACGACGTTAGAAAGTAGAACTTTGGAAGACTACAAATCGAAAAACGATTCCGTCGGATTATCTACAGAAGGATTATCCAGCCTTCAGGTAGGAATTTAAATTGGATTATTTTAGTTATATTATTTTATCTTCTTTTTACGATAAGTGCACAGATTTGGGATAAATCTTACATACAAGTACATGCGAGTACTGGGCAATAAAGAAAAATAGAGAGTGTAAGTTCATAAACGTAAAAGCCGGTACAGATTTGTGCAAAAAATATAGATGCAGCGTATTAATGTATTTGTTTATGTTTATACACATAGTATTCTCCAAATAATAAAGTACATAGAAAATAGGTCTACTTAAGCTAACAACTACGTGTAGAAATAATATTTAAACTCTTAAATGGTTCATAAAATTGTTAAACCTTTAAGTTACAGTTCGAGTTCATAACAAATTCGTTCATCTCCGCCTAAAGCTGATTAAGTATGTTTACTTGCTCACTGTGACTCCGAAACTTTTGTCTACCGCGCTTTATTAAAGAAAAAGTGTCGCGAAAAGATAAGTCAATTACTGGAAGTATCATCGGAGCATTATGATTTATAACTGCATGTCGATTATTTTTATTAAAATGAGAGGAACGGAAATAAGTTCGCGACGATGACACGCGACGAGGAGACGCGTCGAAGTTCGCCCCGTCAGGAAAATATTCGCAAGATGGTCACGACTCAGGGATTTGTCACAAATCTGGACGCACCTTTATATTGGGGTATTTTGTGCATTGCCTATACAAAAACACAAATTTGTGGCATTGTGGGTCTTATTTTTAAAGCAAGCAAAAACTTTTACTCAGAATGACATTATGCGTATCTTCCAGTTATTGGTTCAGTTCCCCTCTCGTTTACCCCATCCATAGACATACTGTATATAATGTCTTTCAACTCTATTTATACACGGAATATTTTCTCTCCTGTAAAAATTTAAAAACTTATCAATGGTCTTATACAAGGTACTCAAACCAACGATCATTTCCAGTTAAACATGTTATTTTCTATCTTGTAAGCAGTTGTGCTCCTGACTACGAGAACTATTGCTCTATATACACATGAGATTTTGTTTTTTTAAATTGTCAAAATTATTTGACTTTTCAGTATAAACCACCTACTTTAAAATATGCCTATAATTGAAAATCTAAAGGTGTTAAGTCAGGCGATCGTGCTGGTCATATAACAGATCCTCGATTATCAAGCAAATTTCTTTCATAGGTGTAATCTTAAAAATCTGGGAGTGGTGTTGCGGAACAAGACCTTGTTGAAGATATTATTTTTTTTAATATCTTTACATCGTTGCAACTAACCGGAAAGCAAGGAATTTACACAACATGTTTATGCTCCAGACATATTAAGAGTGAGTTTCCCGAACCGAATGTGGATTTTTTTATTTTTATTTTCAGAGATCTTGGATTTTAATTTACCTGTCAAAAAGGCGATGAATTCCACTCATCTCTCATAATCTTTATGACGTAGATGTTGAACCATATGAATTTTATAGGTATAAAATTCAATGTTAATGAGAATTTACTGCACTGACGTCCTAATAATACCAGTTTTTCCCTGCTTCGACCTGACATTTACTATGGCTGCAAGGACGTTTATTGTCGTCCTTTCATCTCTTACCAGTAGAGCATGGTGTGAGCCCTTCAGGCTAGAAAGTGAACCCGTTCGCATATCTCTTTCCACATTTGCAAAAGTAAATAGCGATGGAGTGGGACAATGGAGGTTTGGAAATCGCTCTCTCATCTCTGCATAACTGTTGTGTATCCCACAAGTATTTCTAGCACTCGCTGAATATTAGCGGAATATCAACATGTGCAAAAACTAATATATTAATCAAAAAATTATACTTCAAGTACTTATCGTCTATTAATAAGTGTAAATCATAGTCTGAAATGTAATGATAGTATGATTTTGTTGGAATCTCAAAAATGGGCCAAAATATATTTGGCAAAATCTGCGCGATATATAAAACAAAGTTCATGTTTAAAATTATTATAGTATTGAAGTACCATGTATTGTTACGGTTCGAAAATTGCATGTTCATAGTTTGATGATCTATGTTAAGTTTTCGGTTTTAAATTGTTAAAGTACATAATATGTAGACTCTCACCTTAAACATTAATTAGTAGTTTAGTTACCTATTAATAACTAATAGGTTCACTATATTCAGATTGAAACATTTGTTGATGTTTATATTCCAGGAATGTTTTGTATATTGTAAGACATAGCCAAGTGGATTGATTTCTTCTGTTCTTTGTTTCATACTACCTGCAGACAGGTCTTATTTCGAATCCTTGTTTTAATTGATTAGTAATTAGTCAACTTTCAAGTTATCAATAGAAATAACTTTTTAACCTTGCATACAAGATGTAGGTCAAATGTTTTGACTGCTGTGATTCAGTGTCAGACTGACAGTTCTGTGGATTTTCACGACCACGTCTGGTTAATTTTTGCGGTTGCGATTGGTTGACGCGGGTTGTCAAGGTTTTGTTATTATAAGGGGTTATAGTTTTCATAGATAGGTATGACTAATTTGTCGACGATTGTTTTGGTATCTATGTATGTTGAAGAGGGAATGTTATCGGCCTTTTTCGACAATGGACGCCTGAAGGGAAAGCACGCTTGTGTAAGTTAGCTCCCGAAGTTTAGTTTTCTTTGGTCGGGAAGGCCATATGGTGCCAATATAGCTTTCACAAATACATTAAAAGGGATATGGCATTGTAGTTTGTCTATTCTTTGGGCGGAATGCCAATTTAAAATGCCTTGCTATCAACTTCAGCAAGCGGTTCTTTGTAAATTGGAACCCCGGTTAGTTATTTGAGGGTTTTTTTTGGTAGAGGCTAAAAGCTCAAACTGGAGTGCTAGTTTTCCTATTGGAGTTGCCTGGATGCGGGACGTGCCAGTTGCCATGTATTAATAGAATTTTTGGAGACTAACAGTGTAGCAGTATCCACGTTAGCTGTTTGAGAGACCATGTGTGTGTGTTTTACTGAGAATTGAGTCTACATGAACTTTGGGTAGCACATAAGACGTCACTAGAGTTTTTGGTAGTTTAAAACATTAGGTGGTCTGTTACAGCTAATTTCGTGGTGAACTTAGTTCCAATTATTATTATAAAGTAAATATTTTCTTGTTTCCTGGCTTAAGGTCATTTGTTTCTTCAAACTTTAACGCTTGCAACTTTAACATTTTAGCATATCTATATGCCTGAGTGGCTAGTATACTTATCGAGTAACCACAGGTACTCGTAAGATTTTGCATTGTACTTTAAGAATGCTCTTATGGTAAAAATAGTTAGTTGTAAGAGGTTCTTGCACAGACCTTGCCGAAATTCCAAATCTGAGGCAGTATCCTGGATGTAGGTCTATGTGGCTGCCAGATCAGACTAAACAGTCGTTTTTTACAGTGTAGGTCTGACAGTTGGCGTCTTGTGCAAGGCCTTGTCGAACAGGGTTTGACTTTTACTTATTCTTTTGATGATAGCTTTGTAATTTAAACCTTCAGAACTTTGATGTCAAACCTAATACTACCACTTTATTATTACATTTCACTTATCTACCTTTAACTTTAAGTACCTATTGTCCACCAAATTAAGAGGAACTTGCATTTATAAATCCAAGTAGCCAAGGGCCTAACACGATATAAGAAATAAACATATTTGTATTGGCCTAGTTTGTTTCTCTCTGAGGCCAAACACTAGAACATTTAAAGGCTTTTAAGTAAAATAAAACTAAGGTGGCGCCTTCAGGATTCGACTTTAACTTACTTATATAAAAGTGCTAAACCTCTCAATCTAGAAGTAAAATAGCGAACCTACCCTGACCTGAGCTGGCTAAGGGGTCAGCTTTCAGGCAGCACAACATAGATCATTTTTAGGGACTGTTGTCTGAAGTACATCCTCCAGGGCGTAGGGTTGTCAGAGTAAGAGTGTATAGGTTGCCTTGCTGCAGTATATTTTAGGTAAGCGTAAGGTGAATACTGGCACCCGAGATTATAGCGATAATATAGTAGCACCGAGGATTTATAGGAAACATAACAGTATCATCATCATCATCATCATCACTCAGCCTAGCTGCGTCCACTGCTGGACATAGGCCTCTCGTAACCTCTGCCACACATCTCTATTCTGCGCGGCCTGCATCCAATTTGAACTTATGCGCCGTATGTCATCCGTCCATCGGGTCGGTGGGCGTCCTCTATTCCTATATGCATCCTGTCTTGGTCGCCACTCTAGAATCTTCTTAGTCCATCTGTCATCCGTTCTTCTAGCAACATGACCAGCCCAATTCCACTTTAATGTGGCTATTCTCTCCACAGCATCCACGACCCCTGTTCTCCTTTTTATTTCATTATACAGTATACTTAAACATAAGTCGTTAGAAGTAGCTTTTTATAGGAAGAACTTTAAACTTTATAAACGTTCTTATATTTTGTTCAGCGGAGAAGAGATTCCGTGTACCAATAGAGCTGGGACACCCTGTATAATAACATGCTACAATAGCTTAAATAATGATAAACAGAACTTTTAATAAAAAGTAACTTATCTCTTATATTAAAGTAAAAAACTTTCTAAAATATCAGTTTTGGACAATCTGTACAGAATAATTACAAAAAAACATGTGACAATAAATTATTTATAGCATTATTTCTGTTGCTCATACATAATATATTTTTAATTTAATAGAACAGGATTGGGTTTAACTTACAGAGTTGTTTGCTAGTCCTATTAAGGATTTAATCAAATGTAAATGAAAGGAATAGGCAAATTAGATAGGCCAATATAAACAGCCAAGGTTCGATAATGTTAACCGGGCTTACGAGATCCTATACCAATACATTTAATTATTTGGGTCATGCCCAAAGAAACAATTACCCAAACATTGGATCATCCTTTAGAGGATTAGGAGTAATGGTATGTTACAAGAGGTTATAAGTTATTATGGAATCACGAAGAATCCAAAGACGTCAGAATTAAAACTTTCAAACTTTTTAACGATTAAGTAATTTTAAATTTAGAAAATAGTATTTGGGCACAGCAACGCTATACAGTGTTTCTATTATTTTGTTCGGTTAAGTTCATATTTCTCGGGTGCTTTAAAAAAATAAAAATAATGGTTAACAACTTCGTGAATACTGTGTGCGTTTCATTTGAAAACTAGGCTAAAGTGGTGTTAATACCAAAGACTGGTGAAGATTTTTAACATTGGCTGACAGTTATAGGCCGATAAACCTATTATCATGACTTGGCAAAGTAGTTCAAAAACTAATATTTAATAGGGTGAATTCGTATTAGACAACGACGTTTTACCACCCGCGCAGATCGGATTTAGAGCTGCCCATTGCACAGTGCGCCAGACAACACGACTGGCAACCAACATACAAAGAGGTTTTAACCGCCGCATGTCGACTGGAGCAGTCTTCTTAAAGCATTGGACAAAGTCTGGCATGATGGCCTCACACTTAAATTGATAAGGCTAGTTCGAGTTGTCGTATCATTTCTTGAGGACAGGAAGTTCGTGGTGTCATCTGAAAATGCTACATCTTTTACAAGAGTAGTGAGAGCGGGGGTCCCGCAAGAGTCACCTATCGCCCCCATACTGTATAATATTTTATACATCTGATACTCCGCATCATCCACAAATGGACCTATGTCTGCTCGTTGATGACACTGCGATCACCACCACCTCAATGGGACCCGAAGTCGTAGTCTCGCGTCTGCAACCCACATTTTTATCCTCCAAGAGTGGTTAGATTAGTGGAAGTTGAAGTTGAATGAAGATAAGACTTAAGCCATCTTTTTCTCGAAGCGAAAGACAAGAATACCAAGATCGCCAGTAAAAGATAACAATGGGCAGATAGTTTGGAGTGACCAACTTAAATATCTTGGCCTCATCTTCGACAAAAAGATGGATTGGAATGAGTGCGTGAATGAGCGGCTTGCGAAGACACAAAGGCAGATGGGTGCAGTATACTAGCTGCTCTGTGCCAATAGCAAAATTAATTACACAACAATTATAAGACCAGTTTTACTTTACAGTGTACCGACCTGGTACACCGTAAACAATACTAGACGTAACAAGACACAACTTTTTCAAAACAAAGTACTTCGAATTATTACGAATGCGCCAAGATTTATGTCAATAGACGTATTACATAGAGACATACACATGGACACGACCGACGATTACTTTACGAAATTACTGACAAAATACCTTAAAAGAACTGACGTCTTGCTGAATCTACTTATCATCAACTCACATATACACTCAAATGTACTCTAAAAACATAAATAACCAAAAGACCTGGCTCCCACCCTAGAATCTGTGCAGAATTAGATTAAACCAGTAAATTTCAAATCAAATTAAATTATGAAAATGTCACTAAAATCATCCAGACCCAATTAAATCTTTAACTTCAAAATTATAATCAATAATCCAAACAACTTCCAATAGCAATCGATAAGAGAGAGACAATAAATAATAAGAGTAAAAGGTTAATCAGATTAACTCAAGAAACTAACCTTAAGAATGATAAAAACTTATTACAATTTCATTACCTATTATCAGAACGCTGATTAGATGTTGTGATCACCGGTTAATTGTTACCTACCAAAAGGGTGCAATTTCATCTAATAATATATTTATTTCCTAATGTCTACGTGTATAAATTTAACAGGTTTGCTTAAAATCATATTATGCAAACCAAATAAAACAAATGAAAAGAAAGTACACAATATATCTTGACTGCAATGAGAAACACTCTCGCGTATTCTGCTTGTCTAAACAGGTTATTGTATGTACAGGATGTCCATTTTTCGATGTAATTGCAGGGTTCCTCGGTAACTAGTAAAGACAGTGACTTGAGGTTTTTACATTACTACGCTACTTTTTCGGGGAACAAAAGATGCCCCAAACAGAATTGTCATAGCTTTCTTAGTTCTTAAGCTACAGGGTATTTTCGAATATGTTTGCTTTTTGACCACCCCCTGTATTTCGGTTATCCTTTAACTTATTAAAAAATTGAAAACTGTTTCTACGAGAGTGTTTTGAGTGGAATTCAGTGGCGTACTTACTTTTTTTCTGGAAGTCTTACTTTTCGAGATTTAAAGCAAACATATGTTTTTTTTTTTTTATGAGGCACCTGTATATTTTTTGAGTGGGCTATTTTTAAGCTTTTCAAAAATATTTAATACTCGATATTTACTATTAACAATAAACGCACAAAACGAAAAATTTAGAAAATTATTGTAGTATAGTCCATGAAACCATTGAAGCAAACAAAAGAATATCTATCTGACATGTCTATTTGTCAAAGTGTACAGGCAAGGATAACGTTTTGTTAAAATACAAGTGATTATTTCACTAAAGTTTTAAAAAAGTGGCGAAAATCCAGTGATATGAAAATTCTTAAAAATACATGTTTGCTTTATAGAGTGCCATGAAAATAGGCAATCTTAAAGTATTCTAATTTAAATATCTAACCTTTAAGAGTTCTTACTTTCATAGATATCCAGAGAGAAGGCAGCCCAATCAAGTCAAAAATTAATTTAATTAAAAATCGGTCATTTATTAAACCAAGACCTAAATATCTTAAATCATTTCTAATTAAAGACAATCGCGAAAGTGACGAAATGAACCTTATGGCTCTTGTAAAGGCACTAGAAGTTCGTGTAAAGTCATAGTAGAAGATCTCGGAGGAATAAAATTTTTCCTAACAAATTATTAAATAAATATCATTTGAAATCCTATGAAGTAAAGACTGAGCACAAGATATGGGTCCCCAGTTGTAAATGTAATATTAGTGTATTTTTTACATGTTATTTATTTTAGCGATAATGACATATTCTTTTGTTTGTTTCACTGGATTCATAACCTCCTAACCTATTTTTCAATTTTTTTTTATTTGTGCGCTTACTGTTAATAATAACGATCAACTATTATACAGAGTGGCAAAAAAGTCGCGCATAATGCCTGTAACTTTTGAATTACCTCGTATATGAAAAAGTGACCTTTATGAAAGTTGCTCCATAAAATATTCCTCACATCTCTACCTGCATGAATCTTTTCTGTCATATTTGGTATGGTTGCCATAGAGACTAACTTACTTTTTTTAAATGGAACACCCTGCATGTGATTGCATATTTGGGTACTACTGGGAAAACTCTCAATTTTTTGTGTTTAAAATTTTCACTTATTAGCAAGCGTTTTAAAAATGAAAAACTTCCTAATAATAATTATTCCTACCTAATACCCACCAGTTAAGTCAAGGTGTTTTCATGACAGCGACCTGAGAGATGTCAATTTTGAGTTCCTGTTTAATTCTCTGTTGTCGGATTTCTAGTTTGTTTACACTATGTTTCATCTAAATGAGAAACAATGAGTTGAAGTTTTAATAATGAGGGGTTACGGAAATATGAAGAGATCGCAAGATCAGGTTTTTCAACTTTTAATGAATTATATCCAAATAGGCCTCTAATAAATCAATTAACGGTGTGTTTAGTAATAAAAGAAATTTCGAAAAACAGGAATTGTTAGCAAAGTCGCTAGATCAGATCGATCTAAAACAACATCCAGGTGAGAAAAAGCTTCCACGAAAATCCAACACAATCATCCAGCCAATGGCAATGTATTTTAATGTGTCTCATCAGTCAGCGAAAAATTTATTTAAACAGGAGAAGTTGCATCCCTACAAGATATAGTTGGTACACGAGGACGATTTTGATAAAAGAGCTGAATTTTGTGAGCTGATAATGGAAGGACGTAATAGCGATAATAACCATGCAACAAATATCATTTTCTCGGATGAAGTTACTTTCCATTTAAATGGCATTGGTAATAGACATTATCGTCGTTACTGGTCCGCTGAGAATACTTACTGATTCCAGGAGGGTCATACTCAGAGGCCCGAATAAGTTAAGGTTGGGCGGGCATAGTTGGTAGACATATTGTGGGACCTTTTTCATAGCTGGCAATTTGAATGGCGAAAAATATCTGGACCTCCTCAGGAATCCCATAATTCCTTCTTGCAGAATGGTTTTACCGAGTGTCAATAAAGGCATAAACGAACAGCAAGATGGAGCACCTGCGAATAATGCTGCAAATGTTAGACAACACATAAGCGAACAATTTCCAGGACGTTGGATAGGCAGAAGAAGTCCTATTGGCTGGCCAGCGCGATCCCCGGACTTAACCCTGCTTGACTTCTTTTTGTGGAGGGACTTAAAGAACAAAGTCTACGTTAACTGTCCAAATGACTTAAAAGTCAGAATTAGGGCTGAAATTCGGGCCAATCCCGAGGACTTCGTTTCAACCTTGTAGACGGGTTCAGGGATCGACTGGCGCTCTGCTTAGCAGAGAATGGTGGTCATTTTGAACGCCTGATCCAATTGATAGGTTTTACTTGTTTATTATTCCGATGTTAAGTTGTTCAATTTTCTAGGCTATTTATTTTGTTATTATAAAGTTTGTTACAATTTTAAATAAGTAAAAAATTTGAAATACAAAAAATTCAGAGTTTTCCCAGTAGAGCTCAAATATGCAATCATATGCAGGGTCTTCCATTTAAAAAAAGTAAGTTGGTCTCTATGGCAACCAGACCAGAAATGAAAGAAAAAAATCATGCGGGTAGAAATATGGGGAATAATTATTTGCTGAACAACTAACATTAAGGTCACTTTTTCGTATACGAGGTAATTCAAAAGTTGAAAATAGCACAATTAAATAAAAGAATAATATACAGGGTGTCCCATTTAAAAAATTATATGCTTGCTTCAAATCTCAAAAAGTGAGACTCCCAGAAAAGAAGTAACGCAGCTGAATTTTAGTTAAATAGAAACAATTTTCAATTTTTTGATAAGTTAAAGGGTAACCGATATACAGGGGGTTGTCGAAAAGCTAAAATTTTCTAAAACACACCCTGTAGCTTAAAAACTAAGGAAGGTATAACAATTCGGTTTAATGTAAAAACCGCAAATCTCTATCTTTACTTGTTTCCGAGATGTCCTGTAATTACATCGAAAAATGGACACCCTGTACATGACACAAAGTGCATGGTGTTTGGATTTACTTCTCCAACCAGCGACTTAAAGGTCAATACCGCGATAAAAGTTATGTTTCTCTGCTAAGGCTTCTGCAAAGTTGCCTAATACTTTGAAGCCCAATTTCTTACCGCTTAGTTTTTCTTTTTCATTAATATTTTTAAACTCAAAGTACTTATTTGCTTCAAGATGTGCTGTGATTGGCCATTTTACACCTTCAACGGATTACAATTTAAAGCAACAAGCTTTCTCAAAAAGGGGGATCTATGTATTGTCTGCGCTCAAAATGGTTTTACGTGTTAAAATATTTAAAGTAAAACTTCTTACATTCTGTATGGGTTTCTTTGGTTCTCTAAAAATACAACAAACGTTATTATATATTGTTGTTTTTAGTCAGTACCCAGTAGTAAACCAGGGGAGCTTAATAATCTACTCAATGAAATTGAAGATCATTATTATGGTAGAGATGAATGTTCAATGCAGGAGTATGAAGTAATGAAGGTCAGTAGATTTAAATAATAACATTTTAGTTCAATTTATCAAAATACTGCTAAATTGGAAACGATTCTACTCAAATGGCTATACATAATTATTAGTATCAATATCTTACTGACTAAAGCAATTTCTAGTGTGACCTTTTCATTTATTTTTCAACCAGTCAAAATATTTTAATGGTAACGATATTGATATAACGGTAATTTTGTAGGACTCCACCACAACTATTATTAGATGTTTAAAGGCGATATGTTACTTTTAGGATAACCTTCTGTTATACAACCACGCAAAACTGATGTCCGACAACCAAAGCAAAGATTTTTTGCTCTCAATGATGTTTTCACACTACGATAAAAACAATGATGGTCATCTAGAGGAAGCTGAACTAAAGCAGGTAAGAAAATGGTGTAGCTTCATCGAGGGCTTAAAAAAAATATTTTTAGTAGACCTAGAGAGCTCAAGGAAACTATTTGCCAGCAAATATGCTTTGACAGATCCTGGATTAATACACATAATGGAAAGTGAGATTTTACATTTTAGGTATCCACGGAAGATCAAGATTTAGTTAATGTAATTAATCTAACAAGTGGATGTTCTTTATTAAGTATGATTGAGTTCGATGATACAGACAAGGACAAAAAACTGAGTATTAATGAATTTTCCATGGCCTTCAGCAAGTTATACAGTGAGTATTTTTTATGGAAATACATACGCAACTAAATAAGTTTTCATTTCATATAGCTTAGCCTTCATAACCCCTGTTACACAGTGTCTACATAATGTTTGAAATGCATATTATTTTAAAATTCAAATATATCAAATTGTATGTTTGTCATGAAACAAGAGCTGAAACATTATCAAATAATGTCTGCATGTTGACACAAACATTATACATAATATACGTTAATGTAGAAAATCCATAAAATAGAACGATACTTTTGAACAGTATTCTCTTACTATTTATTGTATAATATGTTTACTTCAGCTTGCTAAAGTAAATACAAACCAGGTGAAATAACAGTTCTATTATTATTTAATGCTGGTTAGTATATTATATTTCCCTTAAGGGAAGTGTTGAGTGTAAGTTACACATTTAGCTTAATGGAAGTTTATACACTTGATGCAATTATATCATGTGATAATATATTTATTTTAAATATCTTGGAAGGAGAAATATAACTCATAATTTTACTATTAATTTTTTAGGTGTTTCAGTAGTAACCTTAGACAAAGCACTTGAAGTAAACCAAATATCAACACGTCTCGGAAGCAACATGGAATTGCGTTGTGATGTTACCGGTTCTCCGATTCCACCGGTACAGTGGCGCCGTCACGGGCAGGATCTGGCAACATTGGATCAGGACGACATTAAGGTCTATGGAGACGGCACACTGTATCTGACAGGGCTTCAGCTACAACATGCTGGGAACTATACTTGCAGTGCTCAAAGGAATCCTCATGTTGTCCAAACACATGTGGTATTAATCCTTAGTAAGTTTGGACAGTATTATGTCAAAGCTAGTTGTCAAATTGTTATTGGCGAAGATGTAGCAATGCAAAATATATCCAACTTTCGGCTGTGTGTTTGCCATTTATAGCAATCAACTAGTATTATACCTAAGTTACCTATGTAACTCGCAACGTGCGTAAACATTTACAGAAAATTTGGTCGCAACATAATTATGTTGTTGCTGTTTGTTTCATTTGATCATCATTTGGGCTATACAGCCAATTTACGTATTTTCTTTTTGTTCTCACGGTTGGCCCTGGAGATTAATATGTGGTTAGATGCCCCCCTCCGGGATGTTTTGAATATATTAATTATTATATAGGAAATATTATATTTTATACCATTTTAAAATATTACATCTTCAAATATAACGGAACTCTACCAACTTCAAAACATTTCACCATACCTATCTGTAGTTACCGCAGAAGGAAGCTTCTCAAATCTTAGGCTTTTAAGAACCTACCTAGATTTAGCGTTGTTCATAGAAACATAAAATTATCAATATATTTGTTAATCAAAAACAGGGACGGGATTTTGTTATTTAAGTCTAAATCTGAAATTAAATATTAGGTTTTAAGAAAAAAAAAATGGTAATTTTTAAAACTTGTTGAGCAATATACTATTTCAGTTCACATATTAGTTAATCAGCTTTGGATTACAGCTTCGTACAATACTTTAAATAAGTGTATGTCATAATTATTGAAATTGTGTACACGTGAATAAGAAGTGAATGTCATACCTTATTAGAGTATGAGAAATAGAAATTAGAATAATATATATAACTCATTTCTCCAACTTCATCCATGTTAAAAACCCCAAAAAAACTGAACGGCATAAAGTATTGTTTTTTATTTCATTTTTAGCTGTGCCGGAAGTGCATGTTATGCCAAAAATTCAATCGAAAGGTCCTGGTGAAGATGCTCAAATGTTCTGTCACGTGTCAGGAGAACCATTTCCAAAAGTTAGTAACAAACAACAATTAATACAATGTCAATACGACTAAAAGGAAATTTAAATAAATCTGACACGCAATAGGTAACAATAAAAAATTCGGGTTCAGGTTGCTACACCAATAATATTTCTGTGAGAATATAATGTCATTTAAATTTCATTGCAATAATTATATTTAAGTTTCTTCGGTGGGTGTTTCTGAAATTATTTTTCACAGACACAGTATTTTTAAATTTATTAAATATAATATACATTGGCGACAGTAGCGCAAGTGCTATATTTTTCTATGTGTCTGATATCCTAAATAACCACCTTCCGAAGCGTGTTATTATCAGCAAACAATGAAAACTATTTCTCTATTTTTAGCCCTTGTCAGTTTAATCACCAGTAGTAATGTTTTTAAGAACTAAAAATCTGGAAAAGAAAGTTTAGCAATTTGACACAGACACGTTTCTATTGTATTATAGTCTATCTCTAAATGGCGCGAAGTAATAAATGCTCATTAAATATGAAAAACGCATACCGGAGTATCAAGAACAATTTGAACACCATCCCTTAAAACTTATTGTGTTTACATTAAAGGATTCAAATAATGAGCATTCTTTAGGTAGGTTAACCCTGAATTTATCGCAAGCTATTGTTATATTTGAGGATTTACCATTGTCATTGGGAAAATCCTTTAGCCAGGAGCGTGTATTGGGCAAGTTTTTAAATTTAAAATCTCAAACATGTCTATTCTCCTAAAATTGTATTATATTATATTTGTAGGTATTTATACCAAATGAAATAATTTAAGAAATCGTATTGACTAATAAATAACAGTGAGTGGTACCATTTTACATAACACAATTATAAAAACAAGATATAATATAGAATTTTACAAACAAAACATTTTCAAAAATCGAATAATAATTTGTCGTTATGGCTTAATCATAGTCCGGTTCGAAAGATGAACTTTTATTAACATCGTTTATAACAAGCGGTTCAACCATTGTTATATTTACCTGTCACATTTTGGCTTCTTCTTCTATCACATGATCGATACATTTTTTCCACTTTTCCGCACTGATTTTACCCATAGCTTCATTAAACCCATTAGCGCCGTGAGTGACCATATGGTAACACCAAACTTACTTAGGATTCGGATGGTTTCGTGGGTGTTTGGCAAGCTAATGAGATGGCGCGCATGTGTCAACTGATTCCCCAAGAGCTGGCCAACGTGAAAATTTAAGCGAATTTAGTGTTGAGAGGTTAGTCGAAGAGTAAGGTTCGCGCGTTTTTATAGGATTATCGATTACGAAAAAACTATGGACATTCGCTTAGAGTAAGTATTGTATAATGGAAAGCGCTTAGATTTTATAGAATTTATAGTTTTAGAACTATTGTTTAAGAACAACTAAATATTTTTTCGTATGATTTGTAATATTTAATATGAAAGTAGGGTACTGGCAGTAGCTTCCATATGGGTGTAACCATATGGTTACGCTAGGCGCTTAGCATACCTAAATTTTCAGTTTTATTCTCAGAAAGGGGTTTTTACTTGCAGAAGCTATTGAAATGGCATATAGTGAGGATATTGACGGAGACATTTTTGTAGAGCCTCCGGAACCAAATGTGGATACTGACAAAGATTCCGCGGATGAGGATGAAGGCGGGTAAGTACTTACTGCTGAAATCTATATGCTTTATTAGTACATGTATAATATATAAATATAAGTAGGTACATAAGTATTTACATGGCTATTATGTGCGACACGGGCAGCATTTTTATGTTTCGCCTATACGGCCAGGGCGACAAGTCGCCCTCACGGAATGAACAACGGAGCACTCCTTTTCTTTTTCGCCCTAGCTGTATGGGAAACGTAAATATGCACACGGACAAGGTGTTTCATTGCTAATACTCAGTTTTAAATCTGCAGGCTAGCTGATAACCTTTCATCCACGCAGCTACGAGCAAATGCAGAAATACGTCTAGCGAACAATGAAAGAATTGATGTTAATTACGATCAAATCCAGGATGAATTTCTAGAGGTCGATTTATCCAGGAGGATTTATCGCGAAAACCGTATTCCAAGAGGATGCCCCTTAACTGCGAAAAGTTTATTTCAACGGAAGGAAAGGGGGTATTTTAAGAAAGCCATTGAAAAAAATGATGGTCTAATTTATGTCAGATGGATGGACAACGCTGTTGTAACCATGATATCGTGATTCTGTGGTACCAAGGAAGTTACGCAGGTGAAAAGATTTTCGCAGAAAGATAAGCGCAGTATTCAAATTCCGAGACCGCAGCTAATTTTGAAATATAATAATTTTATGGGAGGTACGGACCAAATGGACCAGAATATAGCATGTTATAGAATAGGCATACGTGGCAAAAAATGGTATTGGCCCATTTTTACATGGTTACTTGATGCCGCTCTACAAAACAGCTGGGTGTTATACAACAAAGCTAGGAGATGCAAAATTTCGCAATTAACATTCGAAAGTTAAATTGCCAATATTTATTTTAAAAAATATGGAATTCCAAGCAAAGGGGCTGGAAGACCGTCGTCAGCTTCACCTTCAGCATCTGTGGGAAGTCGAGTATCTGCGGATTTTAGAAAAGAAAAGAAGAAGATGTAATAACACTTCCTGTACATCGGTCGTAAGAACAATGTGTTCAAAATGCCAAATTGGCCTACGTATTGACTGCTTCGTCCCATTTCACACCCGCTAGTGTATATAATATATTTCTTTGTAAGCTAGATTTTATTTTCAGTTTATAAAATGTCTAGATGTAATATACCATACTTATTATATTTATTATTTCACTTGTTTATTTAAAAAAAAATATTTCACCTATTTTGCCCATTATAGGTACTATTAGATTGTATGTATAATTGGGAGTACATGCGCCTAGTGTTACCATATGGTAACGGACTATATTTCAAAAAATATAAGTTAAATGGGATTTCATCCTAATACTTTTTTGTTAGAAGGCCCCTCTAAAGAAATAATTTAACATTAAAAACTGTCTTTATTTGAGCCCATATAAGCTCGATCGGGTTTAATTCGCAGTGGTAAGGAGGGAGTCTGAGCACAGATATTCCTCGTGCCTTTGCCATTTCATCGAGTACATTTTTTTTAATGCATTTTAATGTAAATTGGCTAGTACCAATAGTTTTTTTTTAAAGAATCTAATGGAAATTCTATTTGTCTTGAACTTAGCCATTCTGTTTTTTCACTTTACGCCATTTATTGCATTTTTGGTATAAGATCCAACATTTGCTCGAACCATTCTTCAAAGACATCGACATTCATATCTTCGTAATAGTCTCCTGTATTTTTAGATTGAAACATCAGTAGACTACCTTTAACGAAGCCTTCAGAACTTCCAATGTGGGTTATGATAAGCCGATGTCCCTTTCCAGATGGCGGTCTTAAACCTGTGGACAATCCTTCTAAAAAGCTTGCCTTGAACTTTTAATATTTTCATTCTGCCAAAATTTAGTCACAGTGTGGCCTTCATTTAGCCATGTTTCGCCTAGGTAAAATATTGTTTTGTTTTCTTCTGTGGCTTTGCGAATGCTTCTTAAGTAATTTCTTCTCCAGCAAACGATATCGCTTTTGTCTATTAATATTGATTGCCTGTTATGTGTTTTTTAACCAAAAACCCATTTTTTTTAATAATTTCCAAAGCATATTTTTACGCATAAATGGGTAGTCCTGGTCCTGTCGGATTGAAGACAAAATTTTGTCCAGCGTGGGAATCTCTTTTTTTAAAAAGGAACTATGAACTTTTTGCCTTATTCTCTGCATTAAAACGTCATCCAGCTCAAGCTTTGGTCGTCCTGGAGAAGTTTTTGGAAGTTTGACACCAACATTTTTTCCTTCTGTTAAAAGTTCATATATTGTTGTTTTCCTAACGTTAAGCATATCTGTTGTAAATTGCACTGCATTGTCAACACTCAAATCCGCATTCTTCCTTTTAATAGAATAATTTTTTTTATTTACTGTACAGGGTGGCCAACTAAGAATGCGAGGTACTGTATCTGGGAAACTATACAATTCTTTGCCGTTGAATCTTAGGCCGAAAACAACCATTGGCTCGTAACTTTTTTTCTTATTTTACTTTTTTACGGTTCGTCGGCGTATCTGAGGCCATCTAGAACCGGTCATCGACCGTACGGTTTTTAATCGTGCGGTCTACCGACTGGGGAGTGTGAAACGGCACCTTCATCCTACGAGATATCCGATCTCATCCGGCCTGTCCGGCGTGAATAGGATGGTTTTGATGTCGATTCATTTTACACTCTTCCCTAAGACAAGAGCACGCGGTGTTTCCCAAGCGGTCACCCATCCAAGTACTAGCCGCGCTCGACAACGCTTAACTTCGGTGATCTGACGGGAACCTCTTTTTAAATCTCTTTATTGCCTATTCCTTTTTATAAGTAGAAACTTAACAACTAACTTAGCCTAGCCTAACCTAATACATAATACTAAACCAAACTAGAACTAATTACAGAGTTGGGCGCATAAGTATACGGCCCGAGATGCGCCCAAAAAACCAGGCCTTAAGCCTGGCGGCCGATATTATGGCCTGTGGTTGCCTATTCTTATTTAAGTTCACATCACTCCACTCGCGTTCCGGCACGGTGCCTTTCCGGGTGCTATAATACAGATTATTACTCCGAAGAGTATAATATTAAAATTTGCAGAAATAGTAAAGCGGTCAATTGTATACCAATAGCAGAGCATTCTGGGAAAACTCGAAAAAAACCCAGTGAAAATTTTTGTATCACAGTTGAAAATCATATCCGCCTATGGCGGGTAGTTTGGATGCACAGCGACATACCACCCCTGCTCCGTCATCTCCGCAGCAGAGAGAGGCAATGTTTAATGGGCATGTCCTCGTCAGTCAGGTCGGTAGGCGTTCCGTTTGGGTCCGCCCACTGCCGTTTTATCGGTTCAGTAAACCACATTTTGGGCCACAAAAAATCCGCCAAACGACCTGGTGATGCTAGAAGTTCAGCGCGATTTTTGCAGCCCCCCTGTGCATTACTTCCCGTCGGTGCTTTAGGTGTCGCTAGGCCCTTGCCCGGCTCGTAACTAATCGGGGAAAAACTCTCACATCGCAATGACGCCGATTTGGATATCGAGCGACGTAAACTGTTTTAGCTACTGCGGCATTCTGAAGACATTCAAAATAAACCGCAAGCATATCAACAGCTTAATTATTCGTAAAATTTATTTTGTAAACACAAAAATTACTCAAAGTAACGCAAAACTTTGACAACTATTGACAATTTGGATTATTTATGTTTTGATTAGGTATTTGTTTTGTTTCCATGGCCTGCTTCTATTAATTGTCTTATATGTGCATAGAACGTGATGGTTAGCATTTCGAGCATTTGCGGGGGCATTAAAAATCTTCCTTTTATAAATCGGTCCTTTTTAGGGCCACAACTTACATAATAGAAAGAATTCCAGAAAAATATAGTTACAATAAAATGAAAATCTAAGGGATTTTCGTATAAAATTTTCTATTGCCGATATTTTGGGTTAGGAACAAGATATCGAGACGCGGTTTTCACGAGCTAACTTAGGCATCATTTAGCTACTTTTTCATGAAAAAAAAATCATACCAATGCATTTTATTTTGTTGAGAAAATTAACCATTTCTGTTGGAATGTCGAAAAAAGCCCTCTAGCGGCGATATGTGAAACTTACAAAACTTTAAATATAATGATGTTTGTAGCCCAAGAATAACTCCTTTTAACGAGTCTTAAGTTTGTTCAAATCGGCTTAGTTGTTTTGAAGATACAGTATGTTATTCACGGAATTGTTTGAGTACCCCCCACCACTTTATTTTTAGAGATACTGCAAAAAGTGTCAAACAAAAAAGGTTCAGATTAGCCTCGACTTTAAAGATCACGACTTTTTTATTAGGTTATTATAGCGGAATTTACAGAAACATCACTTTTTTAGATTCAAGATTGCAGTTACGCCCCCTAGCGGCCATTTCAGAAACTTGAAAATATTTTCCAGATTTTTCTCTTAGCCGTTTTAGTTATAATTTTTTTTGCCACAAGCCTCTACGATGGATAGTTTCCCAGATACAGTACCTCGCATTCTTAGTTGGCCACCCTGTACATGGACCGACTCTAGGGCGTTTAGGCAATTGTTGAAAATTCTCCATATTTAATAGAAAAAAACACTGACACTACACACTTTTACCAGTTTCGGTGTATTATTCTAATAGACGCACCCATAAAGGCATAATAACCACATAATAATTAGCAAACAGGTAAGCAGGATTAGATACAATAAAAAACAGGAATAAAATTATTAGAGCACAAACGGAATAAGTACCTAGACTCTAACTAGTTTTGATAAAATTGCTTTGTTAAATACCAGGTAAATTGTACGACTGCTCATAATATTTAACTTAAAAAATTTAATAAAGACAAAACTTGAATTTAATGTCGATACTTGTATTAATTCTGCAGAAATTTAAAAATTCAGGCCTATTTAAATCTATACATGCCGAAAAATCTTGCACGCCCATGGAGAAGACGATCTCGATTAATTTATTACCTCGCATCATTTATAGATAGACTATAACTTTTTATACTTTATTAGTTTACTTTTGCATATCTCATTTTTAGATTTTGAATAAGACCTGTATGCGTTTATCTACTAACATAAACATAGAGAATCATGTTAAATATACTGCTAAAATACACCTTGAGATTAAAATTTTTAACTTCAGTGAACAATGACTTTTCATTTTTGAGGTCAAATTTTTCTATCTCAAAGAAAATAATTATTAGAAAAGTATCCTATTTGCTAAGAACTTCTGGCTGTATACAAAAAATAGGAATATTAATACAGTTAGAAATAAATGAGTACTGTATTAAAACTTTTATTATGCAAGAAAATGTAAAACAACATTTAAATGCTTTAGGTCGAGTGGTTAAAAAATGACGAACCTCTTAAAATAGACAACACAAACAAATACCAAATTGTTGGAAATGGTACTTCACTGAAGATTAAAAATATAAATTTTGCGGATACTGGGGCATATATGTGTCAAGGAACAAATACAGGTATGTGAACTAATTTATAGTGTCTGATAAAAGATACTGTGTGTACCTAATAATGTACCTAATTTGTTATGTGTTAAATTTCATTTTCAGGTGGTATACGAAGAGATATAAGCTCCTTGGTAGTTCAGGATCAACCTACCCCTCAAAGTAAGTTAATTTAGAAAATATTTGATTAGATTTCAATAAAGTGGAAATAAGTTAACTTTATTTTCTTCACTATTCCAATAATAATATTATCAAGTTAATTCTCTAGATCCCAGTGAGGAAGAGCACAGATTTTTTGCTTTTCACGATTGGGGCATTTCCATCTATGAACCCACTACCTGTAGGCTGCATCACATAATTCAAGGAACCGATATTATTCCAGGAACACAGGCAAGTAACTTTAAAATATGTTTATCAGGATATTCTAGTCAATGCTAGAAGGATATAAAATAATTTGCGACTTGCCAAAATTACTTGCAATGCACAGGGTGTCCCATTTTCGACCCTTTTATAGGGTATCTCCGTGATTGCTAGTGCTATCAAAAAACTAATATAGGTGTCATATGCTCTTTTTGGGTCAAACCTAACATGGCAAAATCAAAATTGGAAATTTTCGCTCGCTTAAGAGATACGGGGGAAAATGAAAAAATTGACAATTTCAGAATTAGCCTATATTTTCTTAGTTAAAAAAGATATAGAAAAACATTTTATACAAAAGTTTCTTCGCAATGATAGTTGATTAACCTGCCGTATTCGGAATAAGTCTACGGGGTCAGGTAAAAAAGTTATTGGGCCTAACCTCATTTTTTTAAATGGAACATCCTGTATATCTTAATCTAAAAAGATAGTATTTTTAATTCTCTTTTCAAATATATAACACACCATGTATGATATTGGTTTCCTAGGCGATTTATTTAAATTTTATGGCTTTACCACAGTAGGCCATGAAACAAAAGCTAATATCCGAGAAACCACTGTGTTGACATTCTACTTGTTATTAACATTTAACGTCAATTTTATTTTTACATATTCGTTTGTAAAAATGACTTATCAACATTTTGAAAAATTTGATATGATATCAGTTTATATTGAAAGTGGAAAAAACGAAGAAATGGTGCAAAATTTATATTTTGTTCGCTATCCGGAAAGACGGCAACCATTTAAGGACATATTCCGACGACTGGAACATGATTTAAAAACATACGGCTCTTTTGCGATGCCGAGATCAAAAACTTATAATAAAGAAAACAAGGAAAATGAAGAAATAAGCGTGTTAGGATTTGTCGAGGCCAATAATCAGGTAATATATCCTGTGATATCTTTAAATAGTAGTAGCTCAACTTTTATTGAAGTGAAAACTTCTTTAGACGCGTTTAGTACTTTTAGTGGGTATTTAATGAGACTGAGCCGTCAGATTCGGCTATGCAACGCTCATGATGCAGTTAAGGAAAAAAGCAATATATGACCAAATGCATAGTCTATTTGCTTTTTATGGATCGATTCTTTTATTGTCTTGAATTTAAGATTTGGGGATGGTAGATTGTGAAAGATTAATAGAGAATCTCGTGTTGGTGAGGTTTTCACTTCTGTCTTGTGGTCTTAAGCCCACATCCTAATTTTATTCTCTAAAATCACTTTGTAATTTTAGGAACAAAAATGTACGTCCGTCGTCAGAAACGTAGAAACTGAAACTGGAATTACAAAATCTAAAGCGCAAAGAATTTTGACGTCCAATAAATATTTTCCCTATGTTGTTAAAATTACCCAACATTTGCATCCTGGTGATGACGTGAGACGAATGAAATTTTGTCACGGGTTTTAAATAAATCTAACGAGGATCGTTCCTTTCACGAAAATAATTTGGTCAGATGAATGTCGAATTACAAGTTGCGGTACTCATAACCGACATAACGAAAGACATTCGAACCCCACAAATCCCCACATGGTACGACCAGTTCGCCAACAAGGTCGATTTGGGCTAAATATAAGTTGTTTTTTATTTCAAAACAAACTGGTGTATCGCTTTTTTGAAGAAAATTTAAATGCAGATAGATATCTGGACATACTCCAATCAAACCTTTTCGATATCCTTGATGATGTTCCTTTGAATGAAGTACTAGAGATCTACTTTCAACAAGATGGCGCCCCTACTTATAACGCTCTACGAATAAGAGTATTTAAATTCTCACTTTAGAAAGTGTTGGAAAATAAAATTTATAAAGAGCTTATTTTAACCCAAGAACTTGATCAAAGAATTCATGAGACCTTTGCGGAAATAAAACCATTACACGTCACGAATGCCTTAAAATCCGTTCGAAAAAGATGTCAAGAGGGCATTGAAAACAACGGAGGAGCTTTCGAATAATATGCGATGATTCCCGTTATTTTTTACCTTAATCTGAATCTTTTATTTTGTTTCAAAGTAATAAAGTTTAAGTAAATCGCCTAGGAAACCAATATCATCCATGGTGTGTTATATGTTTAAAAAGAAAATTTAATATGCAATCTTTTTAAATTAAAATATACAGGGTGCTCTATTTAAAAAAATGAGGTTAGGTCCGATAACTTCTTTATCTGACATTGCATACTTATTCTGAAAACGGCAGATTATTCAGCAATTATGATTAAGAAACCTTTGTATATACATTTTTCTGTGTCTCTTTTAACTAAGAAAATATGAGGTAATTTTAATTTGTCAATTTTTTTATTTTCCCCGGTATCTCCTTAATCGAGCGAAAATCTTCGAATTTTGATTTTACCATTTTATGTTTCACCCAAAAAGAGCACATGACACCTATATTACTTTTTTGATAGCTAACAGTTACGAAGATACCCTCTAAAAGTGTCGAAAATGGGACACCCTGTACATGTTGTTACAATAGTAACTAATGGAGTAACCAAAACAGTTAGTTTTATTTGATCCTTTTTCAGGAATATGTGTGTGGAGATCGGGGTACCCCTTGTTCATGGGGCCGTGCCGTGTCAGTATCGAATCGTTATATTTACGCATCGCAACCCGATTTGGACAGAATTTTGGTTGTTTCGACTGCTCAAATGGCAGTCGTAGATGTGGTTGGAACTGACAAAGTTCCGGTCGAACTCGAAAAAGTTTTACATTTAGATCAGTTATGGTTGCTAAGTTGGAGAGATGGTAATAACACAGGGATAAAAACTGTTCAGGTATGTCCCATAAAGGTTAAGTCTTTTAAACGATAAGTACTAAGATTTCCAAGAACTATATGTACTGTAGTGGCAATATGATGAGTGACCAAACCCACGAAACAGCTGTTATTGTCTTCCTGACCTCCAGAGGTTATAATGAAATTTTAATTTTCTTTAAGAATTTTTTACACTGGTCAATAATCCAAGAGTTCTTGGTTTTCATTTGGTAGTATTACTTACCTGTTTAAAAATGTCACAATATTACAGGTTATCAGAGATGCTGGTCAAAAAAGAAAGCACCACACAGTTCATCCAGAGCCAATTGATGGTCAATTTGATATGGTTAAAGATCTTTTCTTGCCTTCACCGTTTCAGGTAAGATGGTTTTAAAATGAAGGCAATAAAACTTAAACTGTTTTACAAATTAGATATATGATGATAATTGGAATAGAAATTAATGGAAAAGTTATGTTCAAAATATGTTTTTAGAAAATATTTTTAAGCTTTTAACAAGGCAAACTGCTTCTGGTATTTTAAATATTATTATTTTACTAAATGTTTGTTCATATTTGTTTTTATTATTGTAGGATATATCGCACTACAGCTTTAAATATGGATACGTAACTCACACAAACCAGCGAGGACTTTATAAATTAGACTTGGATAACTTGAGGTATACACGCTCTGTGGATTTGACTCCATATAACTGCGTTCCTCAAGAGATTCAATTTTCTGCACTATGTAAGTTAAAAAAGTAAAGTGAAGAGAAAAAAATAACACTTAACATCAAAATATGTCACTGTAAACTACCTTCTCTCCGAAGCACGAGACTTACCCTATGAAGAAAACTGCAATATTGCCGATCTGACTAACAAATATTTCAATAAACAATATCTAAATATTTATTCATTTTTTTCAGGTATATTATGTATTTTAGACTATATAATGGTATAAAGATATAGGTATATTACCGAGTTTATTTCATAAATAATTGAATTTTTATCAGATAAATCTTTTATTCAATAAAGAGATAATTTTGTGATTTCTGTTGTGTAATACTTTAGCCTGGGAGAAATAAGCATCTCTTTTCGGTCTTACTCCGTGTATCCCTGCTGCTGTACCGCCTTTGGTTTTTGAGTCGTCTGTGTACCAGATTATTGCCCCATAAGTATCTGGTATTTTGTTGCTAAACGCATCCCGTTTGTCGATTACGGTCTTAGATGGTATGTCAATGCGATATGCAGGGTTTGGGTGGTCTGATCTCATTTCTTACTCAGGTCCCTTAGGTTATTGAATAGAAGTGCGTGTCCAGTTCTATGCCGCCCAGAAGGTGACGAATTTTTTAGTGCCCCATTCTTGCCTCTCCTTTAATCACCAAATGACGTAGAGAAAGGTCTAGGATATTCTTCATTGCGGATGTAGGGATCGATTTCATGGTCCCTTTGATGCACAAGCAGGCCGGTCTTTGTAGGCTTTCTAGCTTTGATATTGTGGTTTTCTACTGTGTTTTTGGCCACTAGACCAGTGCTACATACGTAATTGTGGGTCTCACTACCCTGGTGTACAGCCAATGCACCAGGGTAGAGTCCCTATGTTTTCCCGTACATCCATCTAGTAACTGCCAAGGTTACTTCTGACATCCGAATTGTTTTTTCCACGTGTTTGTTCCAGGTCACTCTGGAATCCAAAGTTACTTCCAGATATTTGACCTCTTCCGATAGTCGAATGTTTACTTCTTGTAGGGTTAGGGATCCCAATCCCTTCTTTTCCTATGTTTTGTAAAGGGGATAATGACACTCTTTTATAGACTGATGTTAAGTCGTTCCTGCCCTACCCATCTTTCCTTGGTACTGAGAGCCCTTTGCATTCTCTCTCTTACTGTCGTGTTGTATTTGCCTTGGGTCATTATTGCCAGGTCGTCCACATAACCCACGATATGATATCCTTCTCTGCTGAGTGAGCGTAGCAGCCCGTCCACAACAAGGTTTTAGAATAGAAGAGAGAGTACCCCCCATGCGGGCTCACCCTGTCACCCGGGCTGCCAAAGTCTCACCAAGCAGAACCGTATATACGATTCTGCCTTAAAGCTTACCTTCTATTCACCTACAACAAGTTTCCTCCAGTCCCCTCTGGTTGCCCTAGTGATTGATGCGAAGGATGTGTTGTCAAATACTCCTTCTATGTCCAGAAAAGCTCCCAGTAGAACTTCACTATTCTCTAGAGCCTTCTCGCCCTACTGACTACCTGGCGAAGAGCAGATTCCGTTGACTTTCCTGTTCTGTAGGCATGCTGGTCTTGATAAAAATGGCCTGTGCCCTTATATGCCTATCAACCAGTTTTTCAAGTGATTTCAGTACAACCGATATCATACTGATGGGTCCGAATGCCTTTGCCGCCGAATAATCTGGTAGTCCAAGGTTAGGTATAATAAATACCGCCTTTGTCAGTCTCCAAGATTTCGGAATGTGTTCTGTAGCCAAACTGGCTCTTAGTATGAGGCAAAGCTTATCGATTAGCAGGAATGTTCCCTGCTGAAGCATTGCTGGGTAGACTCCGTGTGCTCCTGGTTACTTCAATGGTTCGAATGAGTTTATTGCCCATCTGATCTTTGTCATCACTTATTTGGCAATCTGTCGATTTTCCCTGCGAGCCCTGTTAGTTCTATTTTCCTCCCTTAGCTTTCAGGTCTGCGGTGATTCGTCTAAGATTCGCGAATTGAGAAAGTGTACTTGAAGAATTTCGGTCATTGTTTTTCTCCCGGATTTAGTGTACTCCTCGGTGAGCTATAAAAAGTAATTTAACTTTCACAGGTTGCACATAACCAAAAAAAAATGATGTTCATAAAATTTGTACGCACGTCTATTATGACACGCTGCTTAAAACTCCATATTTATGGTTGGTTTTATTTACCCCTTCTCAGTGGCGTATTTAGGATTGTGACACGGGGGGGGGGGTCCATTTATCTTTCTTAAAAAAATGCGCCGCAGGCAAAATTTTTTTAAGTGCCACGCCCTTTTTTTGGACTGTCTAAACTTACAAATTTTACGTTTTGATAGCCCGGCTCAAAAAAAATGTAGAAATAAAGCAATTTTTAAATATAAACGCCAATATTTGCATTTGAAATATTAGTTTTTTGAAGGTATGTATAACGGTATACTATTTTACTCACCTGAATTAGAAAACACGAAACAAAAAATAAAATTCAACAATTATTAAACTAAAAGACTGTGGAAATCCCCAAACATCTGGAAAATTTGAAATAATGTTTCAAGTTATTTATTGCAAATAAATGAATGTGAATTTCAGTTTTCTTTTCTACCGAGTCCACGGGGGGGGGTCCAGACCCCCTGGACCCCCCCCCCCCCCTAAATACGCCACTGCCCCTTCTCTTCATACGGTGTGTCTGTCTTTAATATCGCGTTTTCGGTTAGCAGAAACCGATAATTGGCTTTCAACGCCATCTGATATTAGATACCTGCTATACGGGTTCCATTCCAGCGGTTGGTTTCCTCTAAGACCTCGCCGGTCTGATTGGGTAGATAGCTCAACTGCCTCAACTGCCACGATAGATGTCACCGCATGCAACATCTTGCTTATGTATATTTAGGGAGGTAGCAGCCCCTGACTCATAGTACTAGCCTCGTGCGGCTGACCAATTGTGATGATTTACTTATAGTTTGTCCGTTTTGTGATTTAGATGGCTTCGTATTCATGGAGTGCAAAGAACCAGTTACAAAGAAGCCAACAGGACAACTAGTACTGGATTATCTTACAGATGCCGTAATCTCAAAATCTCCAGCTCTATTTGGTAAACCTTATATATCACCTGATTCGAGGAAGCTAGTAACATTTGACAGGACACCTAACGGAGCTACACTTATTGTTCAAGAGATAAAAGGTTTGTAGCTTTGCGAAGAAAAACTAATTTTATCTTGTGATAAATGTAATGAGTATTAATTATAACTTATTGTTTATTACAAGTGAACTTACTTCTTAATTGTTGTATAGGTCAAAAGTTACTAATACAATTTTGAGTGAAAAAAAATTCCTGAAATACTTTTACATTAATATAGTTAAGAAACTTATAATACGTAGATATTTTTATTACCTATATTATTGTTAGTAGTTGTTTATTCTTATTATTATTATCGTTGCTATTAGTTACATTATTTTTATCAACATTCCCTTTTACATTATTTGGAACGTTTTTAAATGGAAATAGTTCCGATTATTTTAGAGTTAACTAGCAAACCTTTTTTCTCAGATACCTATTTAGACTAAAAATTTGATTATATTAGAAAAAAGTAACGTTGAAGAGAGGAATTTAATTCAATAAAGAAAAGAGTAGTGTGTTATTTTTGAAAAAAAAAACCTTGAGTTAAGCAAAAAAACTAAAAATCTGGCAACGTCGCTATTGTTAATCTAGATTCAATTTTTCAAGTTATCTACCTACACTATCGGACAAAAGTAAAGCAACACTTTCGAAAAATGAAAGAAATCTCGATTTTATAATATTAAATGCATGAAATCGTATTTAAATACATCGTGTCTTAAATATCAAAGTATGCTGCTGTTATCGGCGGCAACAGCTTTTTCCAACAACAAACAAATAAACTGATATTGACGTAAACTTTCAAATACAGTATTGCAATGCGTCAAAAGTAAAGCAACATTTAATTTTAATAAATTTAATATTTTCCCAAAAAGAAAGGTTTTAGTAAAAGTAAAGGTTAAAGTATTATTAATATTAATATTTCTGTACTGTATTAATCATGCCAAGAGGTATTCCAATTTCGAAAGAATTAAAGCAGAGAGTAGTGAATGCACACTTGGAAGGTACAATACAAGCCACAATTTTAAGACGGCTTGTTTTACCAAGATACAGCGTATCCAAAATAATTTCAAGTTACATTCCAAAGGGGAAATTTAGAGAATCTACCGAAATCGGGAAGGCCGAAAAAACAACAATTTGGACAGATAGACGCATTAAAAGGATTTCTCAAAACGATCCTTGGATGTCTGCACCTAGATTTTTGCTGAAATTCCCAAAATTATGGTTAGTCCACGGACAGTTCAAAGAAGGTTGATAGACGCAAAGTTATTTAGTAGACGCCCGGCTAAAAAGCCCCTTATTTCGACAAGAAATAGAGTAGCTAGGCTTGAAGTTGCACGTCGACATTTAAATTGGACAGTAGACGAGTGGAAAAAAGTTTTGTTTAGCGATGAAATGCGTTATAAAAATTTCAATTCTGATGGAATGAAGCGTGTAAGACGGCCAATCAACACAAGGTTTAAATCCAAATACGTTACACCCACAGTTAAACATGGCAAAGGCAGTGTTTTTCTATGGGGTTGTTTCTCATGGAATGGGGTGGGTCCTTTAAACTTCATTAATTACACCATGGATCGATTTGTCTATAGAGATATAATGCAAAATGTAATGTTGCCTTATGCAGAGTGGGAAATGCCGTTGCGTTTTATTTTCCAACAGGATAATGATCCAAAGCACTCTTCACGAATTGTTCAAGAGTGGTTTCAATAAAATAACGTTCGGGTTTTGCAGTGGCCGGCACAATCCCCAGACCTTAACCCCATTGAAAATATATGGAAAAAAGTTGAACGTGGAATTCGTACACAATTATTTCCAAATAAACAATCATTGGTAAATAAAATCAATGAAGTTTGGACAAACCTTCCCAAAAATACTGTTTACAAATTGATTGCCTAAATGCCGCGACGTTGTCGGCAAGTTATAAAAAATAATGAATATTCTATTAACTATTAACATAATACTTCTAGCAATTGCAATTATTAAATGCGCTCAATGGTTTTTTATCGTAATATGTAAAATAAACTACTGTTGACACAATTTGTTGCTTTACTTTTGTCGCACTTCATTTTGTCGATTTTTATAATTATAAATATTTCTCTACCTTCATTTTGTTTAAAGTGTACCAAAATATTGTGAAAAATTACTAATATTGTGGGGATAATATTTCATTAAAATTAGCTGGGGATCACAATCATATAATTAATTATTTAAACTTAAAGAAATAAAAGCACTTTGTTGCTCTACTTTTGTCCAATAGTGTATAATAAAATTCACTGATTTAATTTTGGAAGTTTTAAATTAAATTTATTAAGTTACTTATTTTAACTAACCCTGTATACTTAAAAATATGAAGCCAGTACCCTTTATGTTTTGTTTCGTTTTAGTTGTTGTACAAATTTCCTAAATGGTAATTTTTGGGACTACTTATTTTTTTTTAGCACACGGATTAGAATTCTTATTTGATGTGAAGACAAGCTTAAATATTTCGGATATAACATTCTATCCAAGTCAAACGACGCACAGTTATGACCTATATGCCAGTGGGCAAAATAAGGAAGACTTGTTGTTTGTAAATTTAAGTACTGGTAAGTAATCAGCACTAGAAGAACTGTATTTATAACTTTCTACCGACACTTTTTGATTTTATTTTCTTTAACTCGAGAACCTTGTCAGGTTAGTTATATATAGATATTACCGTGATGTACTTCTAGTCATGTCTCTGCTGCGATGTTCAAAAACTTTTCAGTGAGATTGACCAGTAATACGAGACCTGTTTGAGTAATTTTCATCTTTCTCATTTTACGACGGATAGATCATAGTATTAACTAAGATAAACTGCAAATAACGAAATCAAATGGTATTTAAAAAATTAAACTATTAGAAACCAAGAAGAATTACAAAAAGTCTTGATTTTATTTTGCTTTTAAATTTTTTGTGTCAATAATTGGAAATAAAATTTTGGTTTATTTATTTATAAAATATTCTGTAGTATCAAATTGGTCACTTAATCTCGATAAAAGAAACTGTCACTAATTTTGACAACAAACTTAATTACTTAATCTTATAAAGAAAAACAAACTGTAAAACAACAAACAAGTGTAACTGTATAAGAAGAGAAGTGAATCATCAAAAATATAATGCGTTCAGTTCGAAAGTTCGATATTGTCTCTTCTTGTTATTAGTAATTCTTATTCCTCGCACCCCTTGGACCCTTTTGCCACATCTTCGCTCAACACGCAACACGGCGTAGCTGGATTCCAAGAAGTACCTCGTCTGCTCTTGATCGTAACCATAGGCTTCTTCTTCTTCTTCTTTTAAATAGGACGATGTCCTTTTTTCTTCGACGCGAGGCCTCAATCTTGAGAAGCGGATGTCCAGCTGTCATACCAGCGTTTGAGTGGTCTCCCAGGTAGTCTCCCGGTATTGGGTTTTGCAGTCCTAGCTATCCTTGCCAGGCGGTCCTCTGCCATTCGTTCCACATGGTCTCTCCATTCTCTGCGTCTGCCTCTGGTCCATCTCACGATATCCTGGATTCCACACTCGTTCCTTATCTCCTCACTTCGTCTTTGATCGAAGAGTGTATTTCCTCTAATTGATCTTAAAGCTCTCATTTCTGTACTGCGAAGAAAGCGTTTCGTGTAGGTGGTATCTGCTCTTGTTTCGGCGGCATAGGTCATTATTGGTCTCACACAGGTCTTATATATTCGCACCTTGCTGCGGATGCTCATGTGCTTGTTTCTCCAAATAATGTCCCTCATGCAGCCGGATATCATAGCTGCTTTGGTGGTTTGTCCTCGAACTTCCTCTCTAAGGTTTCTGCCGCTAGTAACATTGACTCTCGGATACTTAAATTTCATCACTTGTTCAATGCTTTCGTTGTAGACTGCAAGCTTGCATCTTATGGGTCTTTAGCTATCACCATGGACTGTGTTTTTTGAGATGATATAGTCATGTTCCACTTCTTCGAACCTGTATAGCAGCCTCTGCAGCTCGTCCTCGTCATCGGCGTAACAGACTATTTTGATTTCTTTATTTCCCATTCTATATCCTCTGCCCGTAGCTTTTACATCGTTGATTATCTCGTCCATTATCAGATTGAACAGTATCGGGCTGAGACTATCTCCTTGTCTTATGCCGGTATTTGTGGGTATTTTTGTCGTATAAAACTTTGAAGGAAATAAATTATTGTTATGAAAAAATTCAAAACAGAAAATCACTTTTAATAGAGAAAGGCGCAATCATCTGCTGGTGACGACGATATTTAAAGGCAGTTAGACAGTTTCGCAGGGAAAACAGAAATATCTGTTATATGGACGAAACTTGGTTAAATGAAGGATATACCGTTATTAAAATATGACAGGATAAACAAAAGCGCAAGGCAAGCTTTCATGGAAGGATGGTCCACTGGAATAAAAGCACCATCGGGGAAAGGTAAAAGATTAATAATTACTTACATGGGCAGCAAAAATGGATTTGTCGATGACGGCTTTCTAACATTTGACATGAATGCTGATGTCTTTGAAGAACACTTTCAGCAAATGCTAGATCTTATTCTTCCTGGGTCTGTTTAGTCATGGATAATGCCACCTACTACTGAAGAAAATCCGAAAAGATACCAACGTCTTCTTGGAGAAAAAATGACATCATTCATTAGCTTAGTGTAAATAAGATGCCATTTCATAGAGATATGCTGAAAAGCTATTGGAGATTTTAAAGTTGAATCAACCTCTTTCGGTACTTCGCCTTCTGTCATATCACTATAAACTAAACCCCTTAGAATTGGTGTGGGCGCAAGTAAGAGGGTTTGTAGCAAGGCATAACACCACTTTTAAAATGAGAGACGTTGGAAACCTCTTGCAAGAGGGAATAAAGATTATGGTGGACTGTAAAAAATGGAGTAAGTGGGTCGAACATGTGATTGAAATAGAAGAGAGAATGTAAGAAACTGACAACATGCTAGAAAACACTGTAGAGCTCCTTATGATTTCTTTGAACCCCAACGACGATAGTTCATCGGACTACTCGGAACATGATGACTAAAATTTAAAAATTGAGTTGTATTTTACATGGTAGATTTTTTTTTAAATATTAATATTTATTCCAATTTATCTCTTTTCATATTATTCTTACTTCTATATAAGTTTTTATCTATTTAATATTAAAATAATTAATATCTCAATAATTATCTGCCTATCTCTATAATTATAATCAAGTATAATTATTATTATACCTATTATTCTAATAAACTACCTGTAGAAATGCCGAGCTTACATTGCCTTTATTCACCGAACTCGTCTTTCTATTCTATTCAAATTAGGTTGACCTAATTTGGGACCGATTCGGGGTGTGTAGATCTTAAATATCTAAAATACGGAATTTTTAAGAACTATCATTGCAATTTATCTGAAATTTACAATGCAACCTTTAAGTTGTTTACCCTGCTTAATGGGCCCTGTCGTTGCAAATTTACATTTTATTACTCTCTCGCATTAAGCAACAGAGTATTGGTGACTCAATTTTATCTACACTAATGTATATACCTTTTAAGGATTAAGTACCTAAATTAAAGGATATTGTAATGTGTATAAGCATATCGTTAATTATTCTTGCTAAAAGTTTATTTATGGTAGTAAATTAAACGCTTTTTGCATTTGTTTAATATTCAGGCACTTTTAGTTAGCTATTAAGTTGAATTCTTGTTTTAATTCTGTGATCTATACCGGGTGTTGCATCGTCGAGCGGGACAGGAAATCCCATGTAATTTTAAATGGGGTCAATTATTGGCTTCCCTAATTATTTTAGAGAAAAATTCTATTTAGGTTTATTAAAGAGCACTAAAAGCCACATTCAAAAGAATAACTTTAGATATTTTTGATGAGCCCGTTTACGGGTTATCGCCGATTTCTTTTTAACTATTTCTCCTTTTTATGGCCCCGTATTTGCGGGCACCAGTCAAGGTAAAAGATGACTGTCAAATAAAGTTATCATTTTGAGGAATATTTGAACATCTTCTTAAATCCTAAAGTTCTAACAATTTAATAGTACCTACCTATTAATTAGTAAAATATTAAAACATGTAAAATGTCATAATTAACCTTGTAATTGGATACTTTATTTTAGTTTTATTCAGATTAATTTGTACTCATAAATACACCTTTAATATTTTCGATGTACGAGTTTTTATAACAATAAAGCACACATTTCAAAATGACAACTTTATTTGACAGTCATCTTTTACCTTGACTGGTGCCCGCAAATACGGAGCCATAAAAAGGAGAAATAGTTAAAAAGAAATCGGCGATAACCCGTAAACGGGCTCATCAAAAATATCTAAAGTTATTCTTTTGAATGTGGCTTTTAGTGCTCTTTAATAAATTTAAATAGAATTTTTCTCTAAAATAATTAGGGAAGCCAATAATTGACCCCATTTAAAATTACATGGGATTTCCTATGTCCCGCTCGACGATGCAACACCCGGTATAGTTCAGTTTGGACTTAAGTCGATCTACAAAATAACCTGCAACTTTAAAGCTCTATAAAATAACTATTTAGATTGATTGATTGAATTGTATTGGTCAAACCAAACAATACCTAAAAAGCAGAATATGTGAACATAAAAACAGTATAATAAGAAAACTAAACCGAACATACCTACACCGCACGCAATTTCAATTTTAACAGCGTAGAAGTTTTGGGCTATCAAACCAACAACAATTGACCTAGGAAACCCTAAAAATAAAAATATTAAACTAGAAATTTTCATTAAAATGGTCAAGACAAGGACCATGCCTTTAAATAATTACAAAGCTAGATGCATATTATCCTCTTTGCTTACGCTCATCCTAACTTATAACAATTTTTAGGTAAAGTGGAAATTATTACAGGAGTGGGGATAGCCTCCCCTGCTTCAAAATGGGGTAACCCAGCCCGGCCAATCACAACTGCAGGACGTTTTGGCGGCTTCTTAGCAACGCCGAGCAATCATGCTCTGTTTGTCATAAACGGACAATCCAGGACTGTCAACTGTGAAATCGGAGCAGTGGCCAAACCATCGCACATTATATGGATCACACAAAAGTATCATTAGAAGTAATTAACTGACTGTATCTATCTACTGATTTTATCTGTTTAATTTTGGTCTTCTTTCAATAATCAGACGAATTTTTCTTACTTAAAACTTGAAATTTTTTAATTTATTAGGTATATTGTTAACAAATTGGCGGACTTCACCTAATATGATTATATTTTTCATATCTCTGGACCACTGTGCGTTGAGGTCGTGGACCACTGCGCAATCCAATGTTAAGATCATTTCAACAATAGTAGGTAACACTTTCGGTGTATAAATGCCCGAACATTGGATGGACACGGTACCTTCGTCTTTCCGACTGGTCACCTCCCTTACCATCAGGAAGGCTTCTACGTCTTATAGACTCAAGGCCTCTCTCCTGGGTCCTTACCCGTTCACTAATCTTCTAGAGGCATAGTTCAAGTTAAGCCCTTCTGGCCACATTCCCCTAAAACCTCTCAGGCTTATACTGCATTTTATTCTGACAGCCCCCAACGAGACATGCCGAGTTTCCTTCAGGCTACCTGGTTATAAATTACAAATATGAACATAAGGATTTATGTTTTTTAAGCCAGTGTTTAATTCATGCGTCGTTAGGAAAACAACCCCCCAGTTGTGGCAATATTACCTATTGAAATAAAAAAAGAGGTAAAATCTCGTGTAATAGGGTAAATTTATACATAAAGCTATTAAGTTAGTCAAAGTACCATAAGGTACGATTAAAGGAACGGTGACTTAAGTAGATAATGTAAATACATTACTTAAACCCGCTTGCTTTTAGGAATAAAAGTAGTGGGAGGAGACGAGGAGAAAGTGACTTCATTATAAAGTAATTCTCCGCGCAATTATTTTTGCGAATCTTTTCTACTTATAAAAAAAATTGCCCCCTATGTCTTACCTCTTTTTATCATTCATTTTAATGAGAGGTGTATAACTTGATTTTTCCCAAACTAGCAAAGTTCGTCTGATTTACCGCCATTCTGTTCAATTTCCTACAAATAAATGGTGTAAAAAATCTTGAAGAACAAATTAGCATAATCTTATACACTAGCTTTACCTATTATACTCAAATTAAGGTTATAGCAATCATTTAATTTAATCTTTTTAAATGTGATAATTTTACTAAGTTAGTTATCTATAAATAAAACTTATTGTAAAAAGCGTTTTTGTTTAAATGTGTAAATTTAGGTATATGGAAATGTATTATTTTATACTTACATTTATTTATTAATAACACAACCCCATAAAAAAGTTTAATAACTTAGACTCTAGAGCAGTGGTTCTCAAACTTTGTTTTTAGTAAATTTAAGAATATAGGTCAAAATGTGTCCTTGGTTCAAAAATAAAATAAAATGTGATTGTAGAGTAATTTCTACATTTTGTTTGAAAAAAAAACAATAAACTTATAAAACAATACTCATAATTCAAACGGTAAATTCACTTTAATGGTCCATATTGGACACATACGTTTTAGTAGCAATAAAGTAGATTTTATTAAAGAAGTATTAAGTATATTTGCACACATAACCCCCGAAAAATGTAATTTTTTTCAGTCCATAATGACTATAAAATTCCTTTCTTTGTGATTTTGTTTATATATTAGGAAGCTTTTTTATGTTTAGTTTTCTTTTTAAGTTATTTTCGTTTTGTAATATTTATTTCCCTCAGACAAACACTTATATTTTTCGTCTGAGTTATTTCCTAATGTTTTATTCGTAGACTTTAGTTCTTTGTTTGTTGGTTGTTTCAGAATTTTTATGTTTTTACACTATGGTATGGGTAATAAAAAATCTATTCACAAACTCAAATTTATTTTAATACATACTAAAAACAATTATTTCCGTGGTATTTTTGGTACAACCCTAGTAGCATCCAATTTTGACAAAATGTTAAAGTAACATCTAAGCTATATCGATAGTTGTGGCAATATCACACACTTGAAATATTTATAAAATATTGTAGTTTGTGGAATCTTAGTATAAAAAATACATATTTTAAAAATATTTTATTTAATATTTTAGTACTTATATCATTTGTATTGCTGCAGATAGGTATTTTCAACATATTCACGGTATTTAATAAATATTGTGATTAATAGAGAGATTTAAAAAATATTTATTGTAATAATATACAACTTGTCGTATAAATACATTAATCTTACAAATTTAATTTTATTGCCATTATTTCTATGGTCTTATCTAATTGCATTAGTAGTTTCCGAGGTATCGACTTTTGTAAAATGCCATTTTTGAAGTTTGACAAATTATAGCTTTTTGACGGTACGTCTTGGAGCACAAAAGCTTACATCTCTGTATCTCAGTTTTTTATCATCTTTTCAAAAGTTTTGACTTATAAAAAAATAATTGCAATTTCATGTAGAACCCAAAAACATTTTAAGATATAGGGTGTTTTATTTAAAAAAATATATATATTATTGACCTACCTCAAAATACTCTAAGAATATATATTTGCTTACACCCAACAACCTTTATTAAAACATTTCAACATATAAAGCGATATATATTAATCTTTGACCTTTGTCCACTTCTAATTTTGACTTTCAAGCCTCCATCGCAAGATAGGGGTATCATTGACTATATTATGCGTCTGCTTGCATACTACCTTGAGAAGTTGTGCGTACTACCAGCGGTAAGCGTGTCACAGTTTGAGAATCGCTGCTCTGTTATGGTTATCCTATATTCTTTAATGCGGCCAATTGGATTGAACGGTCAGCTGATTTATAATAAGCTCATCAAAACACATACGATTGGTGGGGTCTAGCCCCTACATCATCACACTTTATTTTATGTCGCTAAGTAAGGCTGGATAAAATTTGGCTGCATAACAGGTTCTCCTAAAAAACTTGGGATATTTTAATTTTGCTGTTTTAAAAAGGATAAGGAAATCTATATATAGTTAATGCAAAACCAAGACCGATGCACGTCAGTAATCGACGGTGTTGCCAGTTTATAACCAAAATAATATGGGGATTACACTGTTTTTTTTCATAAAAACAAGATAAATATACAAAAATTTCCCATAATTTATATATTTGTTTACTGCATAATACCTTTTACCATCAACTTTAGTAGATCTAACACTTTTTTATTTTCATCTTGCCAAGATCGACCAATGGTACCATTCTGAAAAATCCATGTTCCATCCAAGAAAACGAATTGGCACAAGAATGCTTCTTTTTCTTTAATATATTCTTTCAAACATACCAGTCGTTTGAAAGCGTCATGGGAAAGTGCCATGAGCCCTCGCCTCAGTTCATCTTTTCACCATCCGAAGCCTATTTTTTTGAATAGGCTTCTGTTTTATCCAAGAAAACTAATTAGTACAAGAATGCTTCTTTTTCTTTAATATATTTTTTCAGAAATACCAGTCGTTTGAAAGCTACATGGGAAAGTTCCATAAGCCCTCGCCTCAGTTCATCTTTTTACCATCCGACGCCTATTTTCTTGAAGAGGCTTCTTAAAGAGTTAAGACAAGCATTAAACAGTTCTCTATCTTTTAATTTTTAACTTAAAGTTGTCAAAGTTACATGATGTTCTAAAAAATTTCAGCTTATTAACCGATGCAAAATATTATAATTTTTAAATAATACAAACTTACTTGTCTCGTACATTCCATAAATAGTGTCACGGATAGAACTTATATCCAATCTTGGCACATTTACAACTGTCTTTAAATAAGAACGTTTCCTTTTAAGTGACTCCAATAATTTATTTTGCTTAACTGTTGTTGAAACTGCGCTTACAGTAAAAATTAGTAAAGTAGACATAAAATAGATAGATATTAACACACTCTTTAAATTTACTTCTCTAACTGCTGTCAACGGTAACAATGGGCCATTGTTGTTAAGTTATTCCTGAAAAAAGCTTATTAAAGAAGTTATAAGCTCTTTGCACTGGCTATTTAAATGCTTCGGCATTTTCCACAAATAGTAAACAACGTAATCGACAGAGATAAGTATGTGCACTTGTGCTGTTCTTAAAAGAAGAGTTTTTGTTAAAAATCAGACGGCACAGCAACACAGAAGCACAAAGCAATTAAAGTTAGTTTTCCATGAAACATCAAACAAAGCCAACCAACGAGCTGGCGCCACCGCACCGTTTCCGTTGTGTTGGCAACTATCGGCTAATACAAATTATATTAATTTTTACAAGCTTAAGTACACAGAATATGTGGTACAAGTGAGTTCGTATTTCATATTGTAGTAAATTTAATATCGCATAAAGTTTTAATACTTTTTGCCCAAATTTATTTTCCTCGCGTTTTCTTACGGACTTAGAATTATCAGCTGATTGATGACATGCATCGGTTTTTGTTTCGCATGAGCCATATATATCTACGTTATCCATCCTTATACTTTAATATCAAAGCAAAAGTACATAGTTTAATTTCCATTACCAAACATGTAAGGAATCTAAAATAACTTAAAATTGCCATTTCAGCATATCAACATACTTGAACGTCTCATTTACACTTAAAACAACATTGCCGGTTTAGATTTATTTAGTTCATAATATTATGTATTAATATGAAATGTGTAAATAATAAATACAATAATATATTGTGAAATAATTTACAATAATTATTAAAGATTAGGTTTCTATAAAACAGGAACATATTATACATAATACATACCTAAGATAGCATTAGAAAATATACTAGGGGTATCTAAATAATATAACATTGCACATTATATCGATGTAAAAGGTCAATATCAGGTGAATATAAAATATTTTCTGTGAGGTCTCGAGGTTCTTATTTTTAAAAAGAGAATACTAACTTAAAATAACAGACGGATAGGTTCCAGGTTGGTGAAAAACTGGAATCTATAAGCATAAATATCAACGAAGAAGATCTCAACCACCTATGATTTGCTAAGGATATTTTACTAACTTAGGCCGTTTGGATAACGCAGAGAAAATCCTGAAATTAACATCTGATTCATATAAATGTATCATATTAGGATTAATAGTGTCAATGAACAAAAAAGAGATGTATGGAATGTGGTCTGCATTTTCTACAACTTGTTTCACATTCCAACCCTCTTGTAAAAGTTGCATTTTTTGCAGTGCCTTTTTTATTACCTGTTATTACTGTAGGTTACCATAAACTAAGAAAGGTCATTACCATTCGAACATATTAATAATCTTTCTTTAACGCAGGAAACTATTATTAAATCAGTGCCGGCTTTTGAGGGGTGGGCAGTGTCAAACAGACAACATAGAGTATATTATTATTTATCTAAATCAATTTGCATTTTTAATGACTAGCAAACTTTAATTGTTTTACTTTCAAGTCACCTTGTAACCAGAACCGGTACCGGCAGACCTACGCTGCTATTAGCAAGACCTTAACTATTCCAGGGCTTTGGCATAGGCAACCAAATGTACACCACTAATAACTTGAAGACTTTAGACACGGAAAATTGGATTTACCGGTTAATTTAAGGTTTATTCCAACCCGACAAAACATCGTACTGCATAACTAATTTACCACTGCAACAGTCGATTGGCAAGTTCAAAATTTAATTGACAGGCTAGAAATGATCGTTCGGGCATAGAATCGGTTCGGGTTGGAACAAACCTTTAAAGTGAGGTTAGCAGTTCTATGTTATTATTCTTAAAAAAAAGGACTGAATTAGTGTAAAATAAGTCAGGGTGATGATTGTCTCTTGAAAAACAAAACCTTCGGTTTGGTTTCTTGTACTAAGGCAGAACCCAATATGTCAAAAAACGTAATTCAAAAAAATTCAAAACACCCATCTTTCTTTTTGGCAGGTGATTGAAAAATTTCCCCAGGTATGCAAAATATTTAGATAAGTTGGACATACCGTGTTTTGCCTTCCTCAGATTCACAAATAAAATTGACATATCCCTTACAACGACTCCATATCAATGTTTGCCTCCTTTATATCGTCCTTTTGACAATTTTTTCTTTAGGCCTGTCCTTAACCGGAGCACTGCGGCCATAAGTACGCCTATTGTGCAAACCTGCGTTTTATTGTATCCACTTATCATGGTTCCGTGTGTTAGTTTATACACGTCAACTGCTGATTTAGTGGTTATTTCATTCAGCTCCAGTTTTACTCTCTCGAATATGACATACCGCCTGCGATACAGGGATTCGCATTGACAGACTACATAATAGATAATTTCCCTATCCTTGCCGCAGAGAGTACAGATAAGATCTCCATTGTATATCCTCATTTTGTTCAGGTGATCCTTAACAGCCATTTATTCTGTTAGGATCCCCGTTGTTATTCTTGGTTGATTTCTGCTAAGGTTGAGCAACTCTTTTGTGAATTTAGGACCAATACTCCCCATAACTCTCTTGTTATAATTGGTCCATCGCTTAATAGCTTCTCCTACTGTGCATTAAGGTACTCTTAGAGCTGGTTCAGGACCAATGTATGGTGCAGCTGATGCGTGCCTCGCAAGATTGTCTGCTCTTTTGTTGCCAAAAATGCCTTTGTGACCTGGTACCCAGAATAGCTTCACAGTCTTGCTGTCCGCTAGGGATCTGAGTTCATTCTGGTATTCTCAACTAGCCTACATGTTACCCTCTGGCTCATGAGAGCCTTGAGGACCGCTTGACAGTTTGAGCATATGTAGATTCATCTATTTTAGGCTCTTCTATTGTTTTCCCATGCATATTGTAGTATGGCATAGATTTCTGTCTGGAATATTATTTTCCAAGAAGAAGAGCAAGTCTTTTCTTGGTCTTGATCCGTGCATCTCATGCCCTGTGCACTCTTTAGTCTTGGATCTATCGGTGAACCATACCAGAACTCCAGACAGAAAATCTGGTTCGTTGTTTGTCCACAGGGTTCGATCCTGATCTGATGCTTATCTCAAAGAGTGTGTTGTAAACAAATTTTAGTGTCATGTGAACTGATCTTATCTTCATCTCCGGCACTTGTGCTATTTCTTCTATAAGTTCGTGACCTACCCTGTTTTTTCTTGAGATCGGCAGCATCATCTGAAGGCGGTGGAGGCCCATTCTTGCCTCACCCCGTATCATCAAATGAAGCGGAGGGAGGTCAAGAAGGCGCTCCATCGCTTCAGAAGGGGTCGATATTATTACCCCTGTTATACCTAAGCAAGTCAGTCTCTGAAGACTTTCCAGCTTTAGTATAAAGGTCTTCTGCAGAACTTTTAGCCACCAGACCACTGATGCGTAAGTTATTGAGGGTATAAGGTGTATATCCAGTGCACCATCTTGGGCGACAAACCCCATTTCTTTTCATACATTCTCCTTTTTGCTGCGAGAGTAGTTTCAGATTTGCGGATAATATTTTCCATGTGGTTATTTCAAGTAAGTCTAGAGTTCATAATGACCACCAGTAATTTTACTTCGCCAGCCAGCTGCATTAATTGACTATACTTTCCGTTGCTTATCACTGTAGGGAACATTTCGTTAATAAAGGTAAGTAGTATGGAATGGTATATTATGAATACATACATACCTATGGACTTATTATCAGGCATCACATAACATCTTTGGTGGTATACAATATTTATCTAAAAAAAAAGTTTTTACTCTTTAAGTCAAATTCATAGATCGAAATCGTCATTCGCTTTCCTCGGAGTAATCTTCTGGTAGCTAATTCTGATATCCTGATGCTGGTTTCTAGATTTAAGTAAAAACTGTGACATTCAAAATGAATCAGCGGAAGAACAGTAAGTAGGTCGTTTTTCTTTAGGGAATTAATGGGTAATAGTCCACCTTAGCTTTTCATCAATAAGGGCATCGGCCGTTTGACTCCTTTCAATCGTCTCAAATTGAGTTCAAAGTTTTGATTTGGATTAGTCGGAAGGTTTTGTCACACCTGATTTATTTAATTTCAAGCCAGTCGTTCACTTTCCTTTTCTTCGTGTCAGTAGCTCTTTGAGTCAGAGATTCCTGAACGAGCTCGAGAACAGAGTCATTTCATTAAACTGAAATTACTTTTTGCCTCTTACAATTCAGACGAATTGAAACTAATTTCGGGGCACCATGATGGGTCATTTCAGTAGTATTTTTTAATCTTTTAATGCGGGCATGATCTACATCACATTCAACGTGCATGTGTCCCGGTAACAGAAACTGCTGATCCAAACGATTAACATGACTACTCTTGCTCACAAAATATAAAAACATGATGGCCGTCTGTGGTGTATGTTATAATAACATGGTCAACTGGTTCTTGTCATTTCTGGATCAGTGCTTTGCTTGATTTTCAATACGAACACAATATGTCTTGCATGCATCAACAAGTGTTTGTTTAAATAAGCAACTAGTTGACTAGAAGACCTCTCGAAATCAGTCGTAGAAGGCAGCATTTGGGTGTTCTGTCTTGTATTTATCATAGATGTTTAGGTGCCTCTATAATATATACTTTTTCTGCGAGTATCTTCGTGAATAATGACTTTTGTTCTTAGGGTACTTCTCCATGTATCCCAACATAGTTTTCTGCTTTTCGATCTTCTTTTTGGACTTTGTAAGGCCATAAACTGATTGGAACATATTTTTGAATGTTGTTTTGATGCTTCCATTTAATTTTAAAGAATACTTTGTATGTAAGGTGATTTGGCAATTGTGCTTGATATATGTTTTTCCGCGACCCTTCTACTTCCATAGATTTTACAAAGATATAAAAGCCGCAAAACACCAAAACCAATTTAATAAACAAACCACGTGCAATCAGAGAGCAGATATTTGCACTGCACTTGAATATTAGAACGACCGGTAAAACCAATTCTGAGGGGTTGAAACTGTGCCATAATCCGATATGCCAAAATATATCGGGATTTACAATAGTTTGGCGCGGAGACGCCAGAACCCGATATTTCTAACACCGACCAATTGCAATGTAAAGAACATATCGGGATCTTATTTTACTATTCTACCTTTTACATGAGCTTTAGAACCAAATCGGGGTTTGCCATCATGTTCTTCGTCACTGAATGTATGTATTGGATATAAAACCCAAGAATCGAATTTTTTTGACTTATCGGGTTCTACCTTAGTACCATAGGCTTAGGATTAGGGCATCAAGTAAGTGCTTTAAAATTTAAATAAAATATCTTGTTTGAACGTACGCACTATGCAATGACATGAAAAACTAATTCAATATATTTTAAGTTTAATATGTGGATTTTCGTCTTCTCTCTCATTCGATAAACAAAGTAACAATGATCAAGTCCGACTACCCTTAAAATGTTGAATTTAATAATTAGCACTGTAGGCACGGGAAGAAACACGTAATTTTGACAAAATTGGTATTAAAAATATGCATGGCTTATGAGAAGTGAAACCAGAATAAAACTGTTTTATTGGCAATAATATGCATTTTATCTTTAAATAGGAAAAGAAGAAATTAAAATCCGTGGTGCGGCTGTACGAAAATTTAAAAGAGCTTGAGTTATTTTTTACACAAAATATTTTTATATGACCTAACAATGACAACGAAGTTGTTTAGATAGAACAATCACCCTGTTTTGAGCCAATATATCGTAACTTTTGAGATTTACCAAAGATTTATGAAATTCTTGACACAATTACGATGCAAGTTAAAACACACATTGCAAATTTTGAACAAAGAACGATATTTTCAACAAGTAGGTATTTTTTCAAAAATCTGTTGACAATGCTAACAATCGTTTTTCCTACAATCGAGCGCATAATACAGTTTTGCACTTCAAAACACAAAGTAGCAGTTTTCCAAGGAGCGAGCGTTTTGTTTACTTTGCCGCTCACCGGGCGACAAGGTAACCGAAAGGCTCGCCCACTTGGTTACCTTGACAACTATCATAAAACATTTGGTGTTTCTCATGTTTGACACCCAATTTTGATAGTAGGCGTTGAGGGTTGTTTGACATATATCTCCAATTTGGTGACCAGTAAGACGGTATTTACATAAACAATATATGCTTATTCATCGGGGCTATGACCCTCCCCCCCCCCCGAGAAAAAATGTGATGCTATAATAAAGGGTGTCCCAAAATGAACGCACATTTTTATTTGTTAACATAACACATTTATTTCTTAAAATATGTTAAAACTTTACTGGGATTAGAAAGAATACATATCACGATTAAGTGTGAAACACATCATCCGACAAATGTCCACCGCGGCTTTGCTGGCAGGCCCTTGCCCTTTTGACGAAATTATTGATAACATTTTTACATATTTGTGGACGAATTTTATCAATGACGCGTCGAATTTCGTTCTTCAAGTCAGGAATTATTGCTGCTGGTATATTGGCATTAAAGATTTAAGAAAACCCCAGAGAAAGAAGTCGCACGGTGTTATATCGCAGGATCGTGTGGCCAATTCTGATCACCATTGCGAGATATGATACGACCAGGAATTTTCAGTCGTAACGACTCCATTGTTTTATGTGCAGTGTGACAGGGCGCTCCGTCCTGTTGAAACTATAAGTTTTTCACATTAATTCGGTCTAATTCAGCCCACAGAAACTCTTCTAATATTGCACAATAATGTTCGCCATTCACTGTTATTGCAGTTCCAGCCTCGTCTTCAAATAAGTGTGGTCCAATTATTCCGCCGAACCAAAAACCGCACCAAACGGTGACTCGCAGAAGATGCATTTGTTTTCGTGAATAATACGAGGATTCTCTCCCCACCAAATTCGACAATTCTGTTTATTGATGTATCCATTTAATTGAAAATGTGCCTCATCATCACTAAACAGGATTTTTTTCGAAAAATCTCCGTCATTTGCCTTGTTTTCTAGAATCCAATTAACAAATTCACGGCGCAACCCATGATCTGCAATTCTTGGATCAATTGGAGTTTGTAAGCATGCAAATGCAAATCTTTTGTAAGAATTCGCTGCATACTGCTTTTGGTAATGTTCGCTTGCTGTGACCGACGGCGAATCAACGTGCCTGGATTCTCATCAGCACTTTTCGACATTGCTGCAATATTTTCAATAGATCGATCAGTACGCGGCCGCCCTGTTGATTTTATGTTTCCAACTGAACCACTTTGCTCAATTTTCTTGATCAATCCCTGCACTGTCGTATGTTTTGGCGCATTATCTCTTCCAAAAACGGCTCGCACTCTACGAACTGTTTCCGCATAACATTCTCCACATTTATAATACGTTTTCACGATAACAACGCGCTGTTCTACCGTGTAGCGTTCGATGGCTATTAATTACAATAAATTTCATGACAGATATCGAATTTTCAGAAGTCTACTATGACAAAAACGAAAATGCCACGATATTTAAAATGTGCGTACATTTTGGGAGACCCCTTATTATCATTTAATAAAGAATATCTGATTTATATTTTCTGAAACCTACGTTATTGCATAGCAATTATAAAAAATGGACATGAAATTAAATAATTTAGCATACCTCGTGATCAACGCAAAAATTAGAATAATAAACAAAACCGAAATTTGGGCGTGGCCTCCAAAAATTCCTTCCCTGTACCGAGCTGCCAACCATTTCTTCCAACTCACTGTATTCAATTAGGAAGTTTGAGAATTGGTTTGAATTTCTGTTCATAATCGTTAATATTCTTTCCAGATTTTGGTCTTTTACATCGATATAGATATGCAGGCTTCGCTAAATAGGTAAATACATACATAATATTTTTGTGACAAAAATAACTAGGTTATAGCCTTTTTTATTCTTGTTAAAGTATTTAAGAGCTGAGTTGTTATGTGAGATATTACATTGAATGTATCAATAGACTTGTAAGAAATAAAACGTATATTAAATAAAAGCTGCAAGTATTTATATAGGTAATTTATTTTATTAGTCGTTATTAGCTTGCATTGCATAAATTCGAATCATATAAATCATTAAATTTGTAGCGTTCGTTACTTTATATTCTACCGATCTAATAAGTTTTTTTTATTTACATTTTGCAATTTGTACGGTATAATATAGATTTGTTAATTTATGAAACAATTTTGACTTTAATGTACCTACTTTTAAAATAAAATGCTCTATTATACACGCTGTTTTCTTCTAATTTTGGATACCTACCTATACAGGGTATTTCAGAGGTACGGTACGTAACTAAGAGGGTGATTACTTATGATATTCTAAAAGCAAAAGTTCATATGAACATGTGTCAAAAAGTTGCCCTGTTTTTGAGATGCAGGGTGTTAAATTCGGTTTTTTATCATTTTTTTAAATATCCTTTTCTCGATTTTATTGAAATTTGAAACCATTATTTATAATAATAAGGGGCTTAATTAGCCCTAACTAGATTAAATTTATTTCGTCCGGTGGTGTCCCGGAGAGCACCTTAACGAATATTATTGACAAAAAAATATAAGCCACTGACTTTCTTCTAATTTTGACATTTTTTTTCGGATATACCAACTAATAACACAACTTTCTTGTTCTTTGAGTATCTTGCTTCGTTTTCGAGAAAATAACTAAAAACCACTATATTACATGCACCGGGTGACTTCGTATAAACTAGCACCCCCGTAACTTTTTTATTTTTTATCGTACGAAAAAAATAAAAAAAGTGACATGCAGGGGAAATTGTTTCCTTTCCAAATCTGCATTGCAGTTTTCGGTAACTTTGCATATATACGAGGGACGAAAAAAAGTATTTTTTTAATGGAATGTCCTGTATATTTTCGGCTAAGATGAAAGATCTTTTTTTCTGATTTTGGTTCAGCCATTTTTGCGTTATTTAAGTTTACATTTGCATTGAATTTGCATTATCTTGATATACGCTAATATGATTACTGAGTACAACAACTTTTTGAACAGTGGGCCATGAAAACAATAGTAACAAATGTTTCTGAATTGACATTGTCATTGAAATAATAACTGTCAGTGCAACTTACTCGGTTCCTTCTATCTTTTTAAAATAGTGTTTTCTGTGGCTGAAAAACTAGATATTGTTTGTTTGTTTGCTGAAAATAATTATAATGCGTCTGCTACGCGACGTGCCTACGCGGCAATATATCCCGATGGTCCGATTCCCACAAGATGGACAATCAAAACTATTTTTACCGAATTTAGAATAACGTCAAATTTGCAAAGAAAAAAAAGGGAACTAAATGAAAATACTGACAATCACGATTTGAATATTCTTCTGCATTGTGTGGAAACCCCCAGTAAGTCAATACGGACTACTTCTAAGGAAATGCGTGCTCGTTACGGACCACGAAGAACTTCGCGTGAGTATGTCCGGAAGGTTATGAAAAAATATGGATTTAGACCTTACAAATATCATAAATTTCGAAAATTAACAGAATTGCATAAGAATCAAAGACCAATTTTTGCAACCTTATGTTGAATAGATTGAATAACGACGAGTCAAGTTTCTCAACAAGTGGATTACCAAACCGTCAAAATTATCGACACTGGGCACAAAAAAATCCTCAGTTCGGCAGGGAAGTTCGATTTCAAGTCAAAGGACAGTTAATGTATAATGCGGACTATTAAAAAATAGAATAATAGGACCCTATTTCTTCGAAGGCACATTGACTGGACCGCTATATAACCAATTTCTGGAAACACGCCTGCAAGACATGCTAGAAAACTTATCGTTGGCGCAGTATATGAATATAATTTTTCACCATGACGGTGCCCCATCACATGTGATACGTGGAGTCCGTGATTTTTTAAATATTAATCACAATGAATGGATTGGGAGAAACGGGACTATTGCGTGTCCTTCAAATAGTCCCGATCTAACCCCTATGGACAATTTTTTTTGGGGGTATATTAAAACTAAAGTTTTATGCGTGATATTGACAATGTTGAGGACATGAAACATTTTATTACTCAAGAAATAAGATATTTAAATGAAAGAAATAGTAATTTTATAGAGAATGCAATTGAGCACTTACAACCCATTTACCAAGAATGCATAGATAATAAGGGGGGAAATATTAATTCTGATTAATATTCTATATAGTTATTTTGTTTTATTTTATTGAATCTCTACTACTCTACTTACTTAGTTAGTAAAACATTGTTTTTCAATCTTTGCATTGCTGTTTTATTTATTTATTTATTAACTTAAATAACGCAAAAACGGCTGAACTAAATGTCAACTTGTATGGTATATTTGAAATCAGAAAAAAAAAGGTCTTTCATATTAGCCAAAAATATACAGGGCATTCCATTAAAAAAAAAATACTTTTTGTCGTCCCCCGTATATTTGTAAAGTTACTGAAAACTACAATGCAAATTTGGAAAGGAAAAAATTTCCCCTGTATGTCAATTTTTTTATTTTTCCCGTGCGATAAAAAATAAAGAAGTTACGGGGGTGCTAGTTTATACGAAGTCACCCGGTACAAACAAAAATTCATAGGGGAAAGGCGGGTAAGATGACATACTTAGTTTTATTTCAAGATAACTAAGGGCTGAATACATCTAAATAAGTTATTGTTTCTTTTTTTGTAATAAGTAGATGGTTTTAAAATAAATTAGGCAATAGAAACTGAAAATAACTGAAAACTTTAATTTTAGAACCTTTCAACATACATTAATTTATACCAAAAGTCATCTTACCCGTCAGATGCGGGCAAACTGACATATACATTAAGCAGTGCAAATTGGAGTAGCTCAGTTACTGCAGAGCTTACAAATGAATATTTTTGATTTTTTAGACACCCCTGCACATTCTGCATGTGCCCAGTTGGCAACTTAAGCATGTTTCTCTTAATTTTGACCGACTGTAAAGGTCATTACAATATAGACAAGCGCAGTCGTCTTCTTCGTCATAGCTTTTAAATGGATCATGTTCGTCACTCGATTCACTTTATACGAGTTTCTTTTTTGTCACATTCCTTTTACTCTTCATAATATGTTGTTTTTTCTAAGTATCTTTATTTTTATCGTTAGCCTTAAATACAATTTCTTCGTCACTTGATATATTCTCCCATAGTTTCTTTTTAACCACATTTCTTTAAACTTTCTTTCCTGTTCTTCTTTCTATTCATTCTCCTTTTCTTGAAACCTTTTAAGGTTTGACTTTCGGTTAATAAGTCTTGGAAATGGCTAGCTTTACGTTTGACGGTTTTCATCATATTACTTTGAGGCAACCGGTGATAGTTCTTGTAGAATCTTGAATTCCCTCATTTTTAGAAGTGGATGCATATGGCATCAAAACATCCTCAGTGTGCGGTGTAGGTGATATTCCATCTTCATATTTGGAAGTTGAAGGGATAACATTACCAAGTGGAAATTGAATATTTATGACTTCTTAGACTTCACTCAATGATTATCAATATTAAATATAACTTCAGCAACGGCGTCCACCACAGTAACAACAGAAACCGGTACATCTTCCGTTAGTTTTGCTGGGTAAAAACGCATGGTCTGGAAAAATGTTACGATTGATAGGTGTTATTCCGGTGGCTCGAAATCCACTAATATCTATATTAAAGGAGGCTGTGTTCCCATATGCTTCATTAAAAATTATAGATATTTGATATATTATGGTTACTACGGTACGACCTGGATTCTGCCTAAGCCATTGAGTAACTGCTTCATTGTAGTATTTTTGTAGGGGCCCAAAGAACGCGACATCTAAAGGTGAGTGCAATGTGCCGCTAGGCAAAGTAATACTACTGAATTATTTTTTGCAAACTCTAAAGCTTCAAAGCTTTTGTGGCTTAAATGCTCATCCAAAATCAGTAAAGCTTTTTCTCTGCATTTGGCCTAACATTGTTAATAAAGTGTCGAATCCATATTTGGAATAAATCTCCTGTCATGTAGCCACTTTCATTATGTAGTTTCAATGTTCCGACGAGAGCCCCGTTGTATAACAATACATTAAACCTTTTTCGGGGAAAAATAATGCCTGGTGGTACAAAAGTTTCCCCACTACCCATACAGGCGACTACGATTGTATGCACACCTCTTTCGACGCTTGTTAAAGCGCCAACTTGTTTTTTACCCTTCAGGGCAAATACTTCGGGAGGATCTTGCACGGTTGTTACAGCTGACTCGTCCATAATAAAGATCATTGTATTTTCATATTTATACTCTTGAATAATTTGTTGCAATTTATTAAAAAATAAATCAAGTTGTGGCCTATTAAAGGCCTCAGCTAAAGCAAGTGATGTGGTCTCTGGAAGACGTAGATATATTTCAGGATTGCGTTGACGAAAACCACGTAGCCACCCTTTACCAGCCATCTTATTCACTTTGCTAAAGGAATGCTTTATCTTCATTTTTTCTGCGAGGCTGTTGGTTGTCAAGCCAAAAAAAACGTGATTCTAATTCAAGAAGGTGTTTGACAATGGCAGCTTCCATCCCTTTCTTTAAAACTGACTCCAAGGACCCTAGATGTTATTTAACGTTTGTTGCAATTTTATTTTTGTTGTTAGCTCTACGTCGCAGTGTTGCTGTAGGCACATTATACATCTTGCTTGCTTTAAACCATCCTACTTCTTCATTACGAACAGCTTCTATAACCTTTTGCATATCTCTCATTACAGCTGCCTCGATTGGGTTTTCTTTTGTATTACTAAACCATCCATAAAAGAAAAAAAAATAATAAGCAAAACGGGCCGTTTCATTGTTATTTAAAACTTTTATAAATAAAAACCAGAAACTAATTTAAAGGAAAAAGAAACTATTGTAGACAGTGTAGTTTATAGTCATACGATTACAAAACAGTTTAAAATAGTCTTTAATCTCAAAATTAAGATGTTGTCAACATTTACTTACACTCAATTATTGAACTAGCACAACACAAATCTACAAATAGTGCTGCTGCTCGACTGAACGTTAAGCTACTGGCCGGAAACTACATCGAGACAGTGTTCCCAACATTCGTAACTAATGGTCAGAATTGGAGCATAGTAAATGTCATACATTTTCTGTGTCATCTTACCCGCCTTTCCCCTATGTATTTCAGAGTTAATTAAAATATGAGGTAAAGGTAAGTTTTGATGTCTATTTTACTTGTTTTGTCAATAAGAAGTCAAAAATGAATTACTTTACTAAGGGTGAAATGTCCCAGATGCATTTTAGTTATGGCCTAGTAAATGGAAATGTTGATGAAGCTCGGCAAATTTATCAGGAACGTTATCCAAACAGAGTACTGCCTTGTGCCAAAACACTAAGACAGCTCCATGCAAGATCGAGTATGACTGGGAGTTTTAAACGTAGTACGGAACTTCCTGGTAGACCTGCAACAGTAACCACGCCCGAGTTAAAAGAGGCTATAATTCGAGAGATAGAAGATGATCCTTCAGCTAGTGCCAGAAAGGTAGCAGTGCAACTTTAAATAAGTACATCAACTGTTTGGTGGAGGGTTCTGCATCTTTATCAACAATACCCATACTAAATTCAACGTGTGCAAGCTCTGCTTCCCCGTGATTTTCAGCCAAGGTTTGATTTTAGTAGGTGGTTGTTGCATAGGGGAGACCGGGGTTGGAAGTCACATTTTTTTCTTTTGTATTTTTTGTCTCCATTTTCTTAGTTTAGGAATAGCATTTATATATCAAAAGATAGTGCATTCATTTTAATTTCAAAAGACATCAAGACTTTTTGTCTAACATTACCCATTGAGGAAATATTACAATTTTTATGAAAAAGAAAACAGTGGGATTTGTAACCCCGTGTCAGGGATAGTTGTCACATCGTGTGAGGTAGATAGCCACATGGTAAAATAAAGGGCAAATAAATACATTTATTCAAATCGAACAAATTTTTATTGCAGAAAGATGATTGTAGGTACTTAATTACCTATTGTACCCAAGAAAATAACGAAAAATGTTATTTTCATAATAAAAAACAAAATACCGGGTGTTTCAGGAGGTACGCTCACCCCTATAACTTTTTTACTGTTTACGTTACAGAAATAAAATTTTGTGGGTTTATATGTGATACTATTTTGCATTTTCTAACATGGCGGATGCCATTTTCTCACTTCCGGTTTACCCGGAAATGACCTCAACCTTAGATTTTTAAATGGAACACCCTGTATATTTTTGGCTTTATCGATTCAGAACACCATTCCAAATTCAACGACACCCCATACGTCACTTTTTGACATTTTAAATCATTTTAAATTTTATTTTTATTTTTTCATCTAGATTGCTATGAACTCTCTAAAATTGTTTACTTCTAAACCAAAATCTTGATAAAAATACAATTTTTAAGTTTTATTGTATTTTAAATTTTTTACAAACTTTTTAACTTTTTAAAAAGTCTTTTTCCAAAAGAACTCGATTTTTTCAAATGGAAACATATTGGCTCACTCGGGCAAAAAGATGGAGCATTTTTTTCCCAACAGTTTGATATCACACACACAAAAATGTCAAAGTAAAAGAGAAGAGATAATTTATTAAAAATAGCCATTAATGACAAAAAATACAAGAAGCGCAAACGGCTTTTCATTTATCTAGGTACCCATGACGCCATAATGCTCATAAACAAATGAACATAATTATTAAAATTTAATATATTCATTGAAACAATAAGAACGGTTTAGTTAGTCCAGTTGTTCAAAATGCCTTCCTTGTGCTTCCTGACAGGCGCGAACATTTTGAATTGTTTTCCTTACCACATTTTGTAAATTTTCCCGTGTAATTTTGTTAATGGCAGCTCTTACGCGATTTTCCAATTCTTCTCTGGTGGCAGGTGGAGTGTTGTATACCTCATTTTTGATTGTACCCCACGCAAAAAAATCCAACGGGGTAATATCTGGCGACCTGATAAATAATAATCATTAGTTATTTAAGTCACTATTTATGTATTTCTTACATACCTAGGAGGCCATCTAACAGGGCCAGTAGTACCAATCCAATTTTCTCCAAATCTGTCGTTAAGATGCTCTTGGACTGCACGAGCATTATGTGCCGGCGCACCATCTTGCTGAAAGATAATATTTATCCTGTCTTGTAGTGGCAGCTCATCTAAAAACTGCTCAATTTCATTCCTGAGGAATTGAAGATATCTTTCACCAGTTAAGTGCCCATCAAAAAAAATTGGGCCTATTATTCTACCTCCAATAATGCCAAGCCAACAATTAAATCCAAACCTCGCTTGAAAATTACCTTCCTGCATTAGGTGTAGATTATCTTGAGCCCAATACCTTTTATTATTTCTATTAAACATTCCCAGGTTAGTAAATCTACTTTCGTCCGAATATAACATATTACATGGAAATGTCGGATCTACATTATTTTCGTCCAAAAACCAATTGCAATACTCCAGTCTTCTGGCAAAATCATCTTCGTAAAGATGCTGGTGGATTTGATATTTAAATGAGTGATACTTATATTTATGTAAAATTCTCCAGGCCGAAGAGACAGTTATCGCGCATTCTAAAGCAATTTCTCTAAGCGATGCTGTTTTGTATGCCTCAACATATGCCAACACATCAATTTCCTTGTCTTGGTTAATAATAATTTGTTCTTCTTCGGGTTCGGGCTCATTCCTCAGCTTCTGAACGAGTCTAGGAAAGTAATGTCTCGAGGGGTGTCGTCTCTCGGGAAACCTGTCAGCATACACCCTGGCCGCTTGAGTAGTGTTTTGCAAACATTCGCCATAAATTAGTACCATATCGATTTTTTCGTTTCTGTTATAAGTTTCCATTTTAATATTTTATTTAGAAATTACTAATACCTGACCGAATTAGAATTATTATTACTGACAGAAAAATCAAACGATAAAATAGCAAGCTACTGTTATGTCAAACTAATTTTAATGATGGTGGAATTTAAATTTGTTATTATGTTCATTTGTTTATGAGCATTATGGCGTCATGGGTACCTAGATAAATGAAAAGCCGTTTGCGCTTCTTGTATTTTTTGTCATTAATGGCTATTTTTAATAAATTATCTCTTGTCTTTTACTTTGACATTTGTGTGTGTGATATCAAACTGTTGGGAAAAAAATGCTCCATCTTTTTGCCCGAGTGAGCCAATATGTTTCCATTTGAAAAAATCGAGTTCTTTTGGAAAAAGACTTTTTAAAAAGTTAAAAAGTTTGTAAAAAATTTAAAATACAATAAAACTTAAAAATTGTATTTTTATCAAGATTTTGGTTTAGAAGTAAACAATTTTAGAGAGTTCATAGCAATCTAGATGAAAAAATAAAAATAAAATTTAAAATGATTTAAAATGTCAAAAAGTGACGTATGGGGTGTCGTTGAATTTGGAATGGTGTTCTGAATCGATAAAGCCAAAAATATACAGGGTGTTCCATTTAAAAATCTAAGGTTGAGGTCATTTCCGGGTAAACCGGAAGTGAGAAAATGGCATCCGCCATGTTAGAAAATGCAAAATAGTATCACATATAAACCCACAAAATTTTATTTCTGTAACGTAAACAGTAAAAAAGTTATAGGGGTGAGCGTACCTCCTAAAACACCCGGTATGCTTAACGCTAATACCTTCTACCAAACTAGAGACTAAAGAATCGGTTAACGAAAATAAAAAAGATAGTCATAATAAAAAAAACAAAATAACCTTAACGCTATCAAACAAACTAGAGACCTAAGAATACGGTAATGAAAATAGGAAAATATAGTCAGTCTAAAGAATCAGTCTGAATATTCTAAATCACAGTTCTGGCAAATGTAATAAGGCAACCCAGATGTGCAAGCATCGTGAGCCCATAACTTGCATTCTTGACACTGAATCTTTGGACTTGCTAGCAGAGTTTGAAGACACGCATACCAGGCAAAACACTTCATCCTCTTCCTCGTCTTCGTAAACTGCTTTCTTTTCCATTATTTTTCCTTCCTTTACTTTTGCATTTCTCTTTGTATTAGCAGCCTTTCTCTCTTCCTTATCTTCACTCAATACACGTTTCGTTACTTTCACTTTTCTTGCTTTTTGTTCCAGTTTTTTCTCTTCTAAAAAGGTCTTCTCCGGTGTGTCTGTTAGAATTGCTGATATGCATTTCCTTCTATCAGCTCCCTGCGACTTACGCGGAGGAGCTTTTGGTAGAGGTTTCAAAACTAGCGGCGATACTATCAGAGAACTCCCTGCACTACTTTGACCAGGACCAGGAACATCCTCCCAAAATAGGTTTAAATGAATATTTATTTAAAAAATGATATAACCATATTATAAAGCACACATTGAACATCAAAAATACACAAAAAATTATATTATTATCCAAAATTTAGGTATACTACTTACGGTACTCAATATAGATGCACAAGAAATTACTTTCACTCTGCAAAAAAAAAACGCACGTATCTCCATCACGACATTTCAGAGCAGACTGAGGTGAAGTTCAAAGAGAGGTATTGCTACCGCGAGCCTTCGACGCCGGTCAACTAACTTATTTGTTCACTCAGTTTTTTGTTATGGCCGCTGTGACAACTAACCCGTGAGACAACCAAACCCGGTCTCCCCTATAGTAGCCCATAACAACAATTTTTTAACGAACATTTTATTTATTGATGAGGCCTCTTTCCAAGAGAAGCCATTATGAATTTTCATAACGAAGTTTTTTTGGCGGACGATAATCCTTAATAAGTAAAGTTTCGCCGGATACAACGTGTGATAGTGTAACTGACTACGTGAAGGGTGTTACAGGAATCTCTTTCCTGGACTGTCAGGCTCTTGCAAACAACAGTGAGTATTGGTCATTTAAATTAGGTGTATTAGAAAACGATTATTCTAAGCTAAATGACGAAGCTTTATGGCCTAAAGGTATTCTATTGCGTGACTTTATTTTTAATCGCAAACTAGAAACTCCACGAGATTACTCAAAAAACTACCGGTCGCGCCAACAATATGTAACACAAAGACAGCTTTTTCAAAACCAGAGTTGAAAATTCTTCAACTAAACGCGACAAGTTTACGTAACAAATTTATAGCTTTTACCTCACTGGCAGACATTTATAATCCTGATATAATAATTGTGAAGGAGACTTGGCTAAAGTCTACTGATTTTGACAATGCGTACCGCCTGCCAAAATATAATTTGTATCGTAGAGATAAACTCACTCACGGTGTTTATGTCTGTTCGTACTTTATGTCATCGATTGTGTGGAGTGACCCAACTGATGAAATACTCTGTGTGGAACTTAAAACTTCCCTTGCAGGGCAGGGATTGCTTATTTTTGCCGCGTATAGACCGCCTAATGGTGGCCTTAGAATATTTGAATCCCTTACCTTCGCGCTGAATTCCTTAGGTTGTGAGCTCAATCCCAATAAATCTTTTGTAATTGGAGGAGATCTTAATTTTCCTGGAGTAGAGTGGGAAGGTGGTTTTAGCGAGAGGGGTGATCAGGAAGTCGTGAATGCCTTTATAAATAAGTTTAACTGCATTTAAATAGTTAAACAAGCATTTCTAACATTGACCACAATATCGGTAATGTACTTGATGTTTTCCTATTGCGTCCACCCGACTTATTTTTGTCATATGTAGTTGATGACGGAATTGGTGACCATAAAGCTGTCATGTTACGTTTGGGATTTAATATCCAAGAAAATGTTCCTACTACTAGGTTTTGTTGGTGTTATAAGAAAACAAATGTTAATGTGCTAAACACGTTCATAAAAAAACAGATTTTATATTAATGTGACATATTTCGCTACATTGTAGTTTTATCAAACAAATGTAAATCAAAAGAGGCTTGTGGACCTTTTTATATGTAAAATTTTAATACTATCTTACATTAATGGGTTTTCCTAAATATATACAGTATACAGATTACGGTCTTAATTTGATAATGTGTTATTATAACAAATAATGATGAGGTTTATTGTGGGTATAAATATATAAAACATATTTAAAAAGGGTGAGTTAAGCTGGATTTATAAACTCGAAAAGTTGGCGAGGTTGAGGTTCAGTTGGTGTTGGAAATAAGAGTTCAATTTAAACTAAAGGGAACACTCAGTTCCATTTATACACTCGTTCATGTTGTTGATGTTGAGCTAATGTTATGTTCGAAAACTTCCCGGGTAGTTCGAGATAACCAATTTTTATGCTCGGAGCTCGGAGTATCTAACCTCACAAACTTGATCATAACTTCAACCTCACCAACTTTTCGAGTTTATAAATCCAGCTTTATTAAGGTGTATCTGATCATTAAGTAAATGTTGGGAATTTTTAAGATTATTTATTTCTAAAGACTCAAGCAAATTTAATTTTAAACCTTTCTTTTCTGTAGGTAATACTTTGAAATTTCATTAAATTGGTGATTATATTCTATTAAATGGTTGGCATAATTTAAATCGGTTTTTCCCTTAAAAAAGCTGCACTGGTGTGCTTTTATTCTTTTTTGCAATCTTTGCAAATGAGTTTGTGACTCCTGATTTTTTATTTTTTTCCGATTTTGTCTTATTATTTTTTATTAATTTACCCAAAGAATTGTTTGCTTTGTACGCTATATTGAAATCTCAGTTCTATTTTATCACTAGCCTCACCAATATAAGAAATTAATTTGTAATTTTTTTATTTATCTTTAATAATTAGATTAACAATTAATTCCAATTGCTTTTTTATATATTTTCTTACGTAGAATTTGGTCTATTATATTGAACGTGTAGCCATTGTTTATTGCTATTTGTTTTATGATATTTAATTCAGTTCCAAATTTTTTTTGATTTAATGGTAGTGTTAGGTATTAATCTATGTAACATACTATGGAATGCTGCTAGTTTATGTTGTAAGGGACGGCATGAACTTTTATGTATGGTTGTATTAGTGTGTGATGGTTTGTGAAAGAGTTTATGAAAGACTGAAATAATGTGTTTATTGTTTTCTTTTTTTATAGTCAAATCAAGAAAATTGATACTATTATTAATTTCTTTCTCAATAGTGAATTTAATGTTATTTTGTAAACTGTTTATGTAGTCTAGAAATTGTTTTAGTTGTCTGTTAGTTCCTGTAAAACAAGCTAGGATATCATCATCAGGCCATTTGGTATTTCAAATTGATTTTAAAATGCGCAACCTGCTCACAGAACTTGTGGTTCCTCAACCAGTGCACCAAGAATAGTCAAGTGTGTTTCGTAAATATATGAATCTAAAAACGAGCAACAGAAGCAAAGCAGCAAAACTAGGTACAATAGTGGGACTAAAGAAGTGGTTGACAGAAGATAAGAAGATACAGTTTCGAAAACGAGGTATTTTTAACGTATATTTAAAAGTAGTTCATACAGAGTTATTACATAATTTATATTACATAGAATTTCTTGTTTTGGCCAGTAACACATGAGAAACGGTAAATAACATCATTCATAAAAAATATTTAAAACAAAAATCAAAAATCAATTCTCTTATTAATAATTCTAACCAAGAACCTAATAAATATAAAAATAATAAAAATAAATTTTCTAATCATAAGTTTTTGATAAGTTTAAAACCCTAACAAAAACAAAATTCTCTAGACAAGAAACGGATTTATTAAAAAAAGGGTTCAAACATAATTTACATAAAAATACATCTATCAAAAATCTTGAAATTTTAGGAATAGATACAGAAACAGCTTTAAAAGATTATCCATGTAACATTAGTAAAAATTACCAAGCAGCAAACATAATTAAAAAGCAATTCCTTAAAGATTCCTACCCAAACCAAGAAATTAGTTCTCTAAAATCTATTTAAGATAAGACTTATAAAAATGACATTATTTTTACTAAAGCAGATAAAGGCAATACTGTTATCGCTATAAACAAAAAAGATTATATAGAAAACACAACCGAATTCTTAACTCCATCTAAATATAAAATATTAAAATCTGATCCTACTGATAACTACCAAAAAAATGTTAAGACTATTATAAAAGATTGTAAAGGTTTGTTTACTGATAAAGACTTAGGCAAACTTCCTATCATGAACCCTCAACCACCGAAATTATACTCTTAAGTAAAGTTGCATAAATTGGGATTACTTATTAGAGCGGCCGTTTCTTTTGTTTCGGTTCCATCATATAAAATATCAAAAAGACTCATCGATTTAATCAAAGAACACCCGGGATTTTCTGCTAAATACATGATCAAAAATTAATATGATTTACTGACAAAAATAGAAAATATTAAATTAGTATACCTATAAAAGACACCATAATATTAGTTAAAAAACTCTTTTCTGTAAAGCATGTAAATATTGTAATAGAAAATGAAATTATCAACTTACTTACTATATGCTTGGAACAAAATTATTTTGAGTTCAATAATATTTACAAAAGTAGTAAAGGTTAAATCATGGGTAACCCCCCTAGCCCGTTACTAGCTGAAATCTTTATGAATTCGTTAGAGTATCAAATTTCAAATGATCCAGTTTTTAGTCAATTTATTTATTGGTATAGATATGTGGATGATATCCTAGCTTGTTTTACAGGAACTGACAGACAACTAAAACAATTTCTACTACTACTACATGAACAGTTTACATAATAACATTAAATTCACTACTGAAAAAGAAATCAATTGTATCAATTTTCTTGATTTGACTATTAAAAAAGAAAACAATAAACACATTATTTCAGTCTATCATAAACCATCACACACTGATACAACGATACATAAAAGTTCATGTCATCCCTTACAAGATAAACTAGCAGCATTTCATAGTATGTTACATAGATTAATAACACTACCATTGAATCAAAAAAATTTTGAAACTGAGTTAAATATCATAAAACAAATAGCGATAAATAATGGCTACACGTCTAATATAATACAACAAATTCTACGTAAGAAAACTTATAAAAAAGCAATTGGAATGGTTTATCTAATTATTAAAGATAAATAAAAAAATTACAAATTAATCTCGTATATTGGTGAGGCTAGTGATAAAATAGGTACTTTTTTAAATAACTTAGATTTCAATATAGCGTACAAAACAAACAATTTTTTGGGTAAATTAATAAAAAATAATAAAACAAAATCGGAAAGAAATAAAAAGTCAGGAATCTACAAACTCATTTGCGAAGATTGCCCTAATTCATAAATTGGACTAGAAGTTTTGGTAAAAGAATAAAAAAACACCAGTGCAGCTTTCTTAAGGGATAAACCGATTCAAATTATGCCAACCATTTAATAGAATATATCCACCAATTTAATGAAGATTTCAAAGTATTACATACAGAAAAGAAAGGTTTAAAATTAAATTTGCATGAGTTTTTAGAAATAAATAAACTTAAAAATTCCTAACATTTACTTAATGATCAGATAGACCTTAATAACTCACCCTTATTAAATATGTTTTAAATATTTATACCCACAATAAACCTCATCATTATTTGTTATAATAACACATTATCAAATTAAGACCGTAATCTGTATACTGTATATATTTAGGAAAACCCATTAATGTAAGATTTTGCATATAAAAAGGTCCACAGGCCTCCATTGATTTACATTTGTTTGATAAAGCGACAATGTAGCGAAACATGTCACATTAATATAAAATCATATTAATAAATACTGGAGAAAAGTATGTAAATAGTGTTTACATTATTTCCTAAAAAGATCCTACATACAGTAGAGTCATGATATAGTGAACTAATTAATGAACGGCTTTATCATTCCACCGAGGTCATTCACTATTTAGAGTGCAGATAAAAAAATACATCACGGATAATTACAACGTGTTTATTACTGAATAACTGAATATTTGAGGCTATAAAACAGGTACATACCTATTTTAATAATAAAATCAAATGAAATTCATATGTATCCTAACAAAAAAGTAGTATTTACATGTATGTAGTAGAAATATGTTTATATGTAGAACTGTATATGGATGTAATAGAAAATAAATAAAAAAACGAAAAATAAGTTCGTAGAATGAAAAAAATATGTTAATTTACATTGCTTTGTTAGATAGTGTAAATATTTTGAATCAATTTAGCTCTTAAGGCTTGAAGAGCAACTACACTGAAAAATTCCAGTTCACCTATTTATTCAATATTTAAAGATTTCATTGCTTCACCAGTGGGAATGAACTTGTCTGTTACAATGGGATTTGCAGCAACGTCACTGTCTTCATCCTCAATTTCAATTTCTTCATTTTGCTGATTGTCTGGCTGGCGGTCCTCATGCTAAACCTTATTCCTATCCCATGCCTGTAAATTTTCATTTTAAGAGCATACATACCTATCTACATAGATTTTTTATTTTTTTACTTACACTGGTGTTCATGACCTTTAAGGTGTTCATAATTTCAGCTTCTGCATATTTCAGATTTTCGTCGTTTAATCGTGATTTTAAAATACTTAAAGGGGCGTTTCCTTCTTCGCCATCAGAATCGTTGGTTTCAAGTTTGACTTATTGATTTTACGTTTTTTATTTGTATGTGTGCAATTTCGCTCTAGCGAGGTTTTATTTGTTCACTATTTAGAGGTTAATGTTATTATGTGTGTGTTCACTGGAGTGGATCATTCATTATATAGCATGTTCATGTTCACTATAGCGAGACTCAACAATTCCAGAAATTAAACATTTATTTATTTAGACCACAAAATTCAATTTTTCGGCACTAGTGCTAGTTCGATTTCGGGAAAAACAATTGGATTTATTTTGCTTCACCCTAGTGATTAAGTTTGCACATATAAATTTTCCCAACAAAAAAAAAACTATAGGTAAAATTAAAAAAAATCTCTAAAACAAAGTTAAAAATATACAGGGTGTCCCAAAAGTATTGGGACACAGAGCAACAGCAGACTCCTTAAGGCGAAATAATGCGATTTATTTAAACTTGCCTTATCCCAAAATTGACAACAACCAAGATACAGGGTGTCAAAGTTTTAACTTTGTTTTCGTTTTCTTTTCGATTATTTCTTAACGAAACGACATAGGAGCACAAAATTAAAGATTTTGTGGTTTCTTGAGGTGAGGATTTGAAAGTATCCATAGTTTTTGTGTAACCAGTAAAGAGCGCTATCTACGGCATGCCCTACTCATTTTAGCTGGCATAACTTTGTTTAGGCTTCTTATATCGATCCGACTAATAAAAAAATAAGTTACTTTAATTCTTTTACATCAAAAACGTATAACTTATTGAAGTCGCTAGGAGCAACCATTTTCGAGATAATGGCATTTCATACTTTTAATGCAAGAATTCTAACATATTTAAAATAAATTGTGTATTCGTATAAGTGTTATTTATCACAGCTGGCCTTGATTAAAAACAACGACGTTTCTAAGGCAACAACATGTTACACAAAGTATCATGTGTCAGAGTTATTAATTTTCTAAGTACAATACGCAGATATTATTCAATTTTTTAGTAATGCCTCGAAATAATTTATTTTCCAATGTGAAAATGCGTGATATGCTTTGTATTTACGCACAAGAAAATTTTAACGGTCGAAGCGTAGGGTGCAGATACTAAGAAAGGTTCCCGAATAGAAGGCAGCCAAAGCGCAAATTATTATTTTAGTTCGTGTAGCAGAAAATCCAGAAGTGAGTTCCAGGAGAGTGAAGGCAGCAATAGGTGTAAGTAAGTAAATTTTCAATTGTTAGAATATATAGTTACTGCCGCCTGATCTTCCAGCCAGACTACAGTTTTCTCATTTCTTCCAAAATCTGCAAAATACAGATCCAATGTTTTTAAATCGTGTTTTGTTCACGGACGAGGCGACATTTACTCGACGAGGTGTATTCAATTACCGAAACAGACATGCGTGAGAAAATGAAGAAAACCCGCATTTAGTTGTTGAACGCACGTCACCTCCAACACGAGTTTAAGGTCAACATTTGGTGTAGAATTATCGGAAATCATCTTATAGGCCCCTTTGAATTGCCGCCAAGTCTAAACTGAGATTCATATTTGAATTTTTTACAAAATGAACTTGGAGTGCTTTTAGAAGGCGTACCACTAAACGTCCGGCGAAATATGTATTTCATGCAAGACAAGGCGCCGGCACACTTCTCCAGACAAGTGCGAAATTATTTAAATGAACAGTTCCCTGAACGTTGGCCAGCGTGAAGTCCGGATTTTAATCCAATGGACTTCTGCATTTGGGGTTATTTGAAAACCATTGTTTATAACAGTTCAATAAACAATCCTAATGAGTTAAATGAAAGAATTATAGATTCTGTTAATCTGCTCAGAAATGATGAAGATCTCTTGTTTAAAGTCCGACAGTCTTTTGTACAACTTATAGCGAAATGTATTGAGGTCAATGGAGGATTTTGAACAATTGCTATCACGGCGTTACCATTTTTATTTCTAACTATTTGGGTACTTCTAAATGTTATTAAACTAAGTATAAAATAAAATTTTTAACTAGAATAAAATTAGCAATTCCGTATATGAAAAAGCGTGTTTATTAGGAAAAAATAGTCATCCTTAAGTATCTAAATTAACTTTGACAGTTAGCAAATGTAGCTGATTTACAATTATTTCAAGTCAGAAATTCACCGTTGCTCGATTTTCCGTTGCTTTTGGACCATGTACTTAGTTTAATTGGACATATGAAATGCCATTATTTCGAAAATGGTTGCTCCTAGCGACTTCAATAAGTTATACGTTTTTGATGTAAAAGAAGTAAGGTAACTTATCTTTTTATTAGTCGGATCGATATAAGAAGCCTAAGCAAAGTTATGCCAGCTAAAATGAGTGGGGCATGCCGTAGATAGCGCCTTCTACTGGTTACACAAAAACTATGGATACTTTTGAATTCCTCACCTCAAGAAACCCCAAAACCCTTAATTTTGTGCTGCTATGTTGTTTCGTTAAGAAATAATCGCAAAAATACGAAAACAAAATTAAAACTTTGACACCCTGTATCTTGGTTGTTATCAATTTTGGGATAGACAAGTTTAAATAAATCGCATCATTTCGCATTAAGGAGTCTGCTGTTGCTCTGTGTCCCATTACTTTTTGGGACACCCTGTATAGTAGCCGGCAGAACATAATTAATAAAAATAACAGTTTCAGGTCAATTTTAAAATGAAGATCATGATTGCGATTTACAGTGAAATAAATATTTTCTTTTTATATTGACTTTGCACCTTTGATGGACATTTTATGGTGTTTATTTACAATGCTATTACTAGCCTTTGTTTATGCCGTTAAATAATTACGCGTCCGATATTCGGAATTAATAGAGATAAAGTTATTATTTTTCCAAAATTTTCCATATTATTTTAAACTAAAATAAATAATATAATGTTATACATAAAAGCGGATTCTTTTTTAATTATTAAGATTAATTAGCTATTGATAAATTTTATTATTTTATTTTCGTTCTATATATAGTTTACGTAATACGGGGATTTATATTAAAATAGATAATATTATTATGCTCGTAAGTTGATTTTTAATTGTTAAAAAGATGGCTACTACGTATTTTCATAAATGCTTTATTACCAATTAAATGTGTCGCTGTATTAATTTACAACTATGAGTCAGCGACTTGTCGTGTTTATGCTCATGTTTTTGTAGCTTCACCTGTAAAAAAACATAAAATAAGATTCAATAATATCATCCAGATATAGTACCTAATATCCTTCCTCCCCCCCTTTGAATTAATAGCATCATATCTAACACAAAAGTGTCATTAAATTAATCTCCCTAGGTCACATGCATTTTTAGCAATAAGTTATTAAATAATTCTCCAGATACTTCTTAATGAACAAAATATAAAAAAGTTATTCCGAATTATATTTTATATTGCAGTGTCAAAACGAAATGAATTCTAAAAATACTATACAGTGCATAATTATTACCTGTTCCAGAAAGTTCTACATTTTGTTCCAACTTTAACTTTTCCCTTGGGGCAGTTCCCAAAAACTTGAAATATGCTGCCCTCTTTTGGGCGTTTCGTTGATACTTCTGCAGTGATAGACCAAGTATGAATATTATGAATTAATAGGCACAAAGCAAGAATAAGAACCCACCAAAATTGAGAAAAACGTGGTTTCATTAAAATCATACTAACACGACGTATTTCTAAGAATAATATCATATAAATAATAAATGGTCGACCCAATTAGTTTATTATTTATATTTTTGCAGTTGTGATAACAATATTTCATTAAATAAACAGCATCAAAAGAACAATAAGAAGAATACTTTATCAGAATATTTGATATGTCGTCGTTAAAACTAAGTAAATGCACATACAGGGGTTATTTTAAAATTATTATAAACGTACAATAATGAAAAGAAATAATCCTTGTAACTGTATTAAGGATGTAGATAATATTATTGGCCAGGCCCGTAACTGCTGTGCTGTATTCTTGAATGATTTTAGTATTTGTATACAGGGTTAGGAGAAATTACCAGAACGGTCGATTATTTCAAAATCTACATATCTGTAATAAATTGGAATTTACAGGTACGCCCAAAAAGTTGTGGAGAGTCAAAGTTATATTTTTTTAAATAGAATACCCCGTATATTATTACTAATTTTGATCGTCCAGTCAATTCTAAACATTTTCTATTAACCATATGCTATGCCTAGATTTATTAGTTTCCGAGATATCGGCGTTTTAAATAATAACGGATAACAATGCTCTATTCTATTCGAACCTAGTCGTATCTAACTTAGCAACAAATTAGGTATGGTCTTTGACATTTTTTGTCACAATTGAGCAAAAAAGAAAGTAGCATGGTATTTTCACTTACTGAAACAGAGAGAATTGATCACCTGAAAGACAATGTTTATCGGAACAAATCCAATAATTTAATTCAAGAATTAAGAATTAAAATTTTAAATAAAAGTGAGAGACTAACAAGGGAAATGGTTTTAAATACCCAAAGACATTTTTGCGACAATTTGTATCATTGTCAGTTAGTAAATGGGGGTTATTTTCAACATTTATTAAAAAATAGAGCTGTGTTTCCATGACTTGTTATACCGATTTTTTTTTCATGTTAACTTATTAAATTGTTTATTGAAATTTATTTTGTGTTTTGTAACTGATCAAAATGTCATGATATCTCGAAAACTAATAAATTTAGGCATAGCATATGGTTAATCGAAAATGTTTAAAATTGACTAGACGATTAAAATAAGTAATAATATACGGGGTGTTCTATTTAAAAAAATATAACTTTGACTCTCCACAACTTTTTGGGCGTACCTGTATATTCCAGTTTATTACAGATATGTAGATTTTTAAAAGCTTTACAGCTTTTATAAAAGATATTTTTTGCTAACTCGTATATCTTTTGAAATAATCGACCGTTCTAGTAATTTCTCCTAACCCTGTATAGGGCTTCGGGTGGCAGATTAGACACCTTCCTGGAGGGCCTAGTCCGCCAAATTGGTCGTGAAAAGCGGATTGTTTTGGTGGGTGAGCTCAATGTGTCTTTCTGAATAGGTAATGCCTTAGATGCGGCTAAAGCACACTTACTGGCGGAACTATTCTCTTCACATTCAACGGTTTATACACTGGTATAAAAATGCAGCTATTTTGGTTATTTCAAAAAATATCTGAGAGTAGATTCATATTACTCACTTTGTATATTTTTACGGATTTGAAATCTACTGAAATTTGTTAACCATTTCAGTCAGGTTTCTGACTTATTTGCACTGTTATCGTAATTGACCTCCGAGATCACCTGATTTTAATACATTCGATTTTTACCTGTGCGATATGTTTAAAGAAAAATTTTACAAGTCATTTACACACCAACGCCGGAATCCCTCAAGGATCAATATTATTGCCCACCATCTTTTTACTATACATTAACGATCTTCTGGAAAAAATTAAAAATCTTTTATATAGCTTCGCTGATGACATCACACTTGTGTCATCTTTTACTTTGGATGCTCGGACATCAGTTGCCAATGCATATCTCTATAGCAACAAAGACCTGGACGAAATTCAGTCTTGGGGTGACAGTAACCAAGTAGAATTTAACGTTAAAAAAGCCCAGGCGGTAGTTTTTTCTAAACAAGTTATTGTTGAAGAACCGGATATAGTCATGGCGGGACACTCGATTCCCTTGGCTTCATCGATTCATTTATTGGGCGTTAATTTGTATAGTCATATATCTTGGCATAGTCACGTTGCGGCTATTGCTAAGGCAGTCGCGCGGAAGCTTGAAATACTTTTCCGAACTAAGAACCTCTATACATCCCAACAACTTTTGATGCTCTATAAAATCAAATGCGACCGTCGCTGGAGTACTGTTTGCATATTTGGGGCTCTACTACTAAACATATCCTGAGATTGCTAGACTTCATTCAAAGAAGAGCCATTCGCTTGATCGGTGACCATGATCTGACAAACAACCTGGAAAGCCTTGAACATCGAAGGTAGGTTGGTGACTTGAGTCTATTTATTTTCATGACCTGAGGTTGCCCGCTTGATTCCACGCAGAGCAGTGCATGGTAGAAATACACGATGAGTTACTTATCATAAAAAAAATAGGTGACTCGGATTCCTTTAATGTCATAGACTAACTTGGAAGCTATGGGTTCCGGAGGCTGATCTTCGAACCGACGCGTGAAGGTTCCTGCCTTGACAATACATTTGTAAATTTCTCATATGAAACTTTTTCCGCACAAATAGTTGATTTCCATAATTCAGATCATCAGGGATAGTTGATAAAAAAATTTCCCAAAAGCTTATAGTAGAGTTCATCACGACCACGTGCAGACCTGTTATTCAGAGGGGTATCAATGAATTCTTTAGAACAATGGATAATATCTCATTTAATTTTATTGAACTTGGGGGAATGGGCGCTGATAATAAGTTTGATACCTTTATGACCAGTTTAAAGGATGCATTTCTTAATGCGTTTCTAGAAAAAAACATTTATCAAGAAGTCAGACCATCCAAATGAAGTAAGCTGGTTTTCTAATGATCTTAAGCCAATGAGAGAGACCTTATTGCTTGTGAGTGGAGTGTACAAGAGAGATGATAGGCCAAATGATTAGCTGTACTATAAAGATTTGAAAAGACACTATCAAACTGCTATAAAAGAAGCAAAGAGAGCTTTAAACGATAGATCATCATTCAATCTTACTAAATCAATGTGGGATATTATTAATGCAAAACGCAGAAATGGAGATAGGGAACTGAACCTGTCTGAAACAAATATAACCTGTGATAAAGTTAGCTTTAAAGAAGTAATAATGATGTTAAAGAGGTTATAAATTATTTAAAAACTAAACAATGCTGTCATATTTATGAATTAAGTGTACTAGTGTATTTTATAAATTAAAAATCAAATTATCATACCAATAACAAAGTAAATTGATTAAATTAATCTCTGTATATCTGAAAAATGTTTCCATCTTTCCTTAAAAAGCTGTAGTTTCTCCAATTTTTAAAAAGGAGACAAAAACTTTGTGAATGACTATAGGCCAATCTCCTTGCTTTCCATTATCTCCAAAGTCTTTAACAAAGTAATAGCAACCCAAATTATAAATTGGTTTGAATCGAATAGCCTATTTTCTAAGTGCCACTTTGGATTTAGATAGGGTATGGCGGTATGGGCACCATACATGCTGTACTTGAATCTTTTCATAACATCCTGGATGGCTGAGGATCGGCTCTATCTATCTACCCTGTCCTGCGATCTCAGCAAGGCGTTTGATTCGTATGTCTCGTGAGTTATTGCTTCAAAAGATTAATTATTATTAATTTGATGAGAGGAGTATAAAACTCATTTCTAGTTACTTGCAGGATCGCTGGCAGATAGTTAGAGCCCAAGGACAATTTTCTGCCCCAGCTGGTATATATGTGAGTCTCCCGCAAGGCTCAGTATCGGGATCGGTTCTCTTCCTAATCTTTATTAATGATCTCCCCCTACGAAACCAAACGGATAAGTTTGTGCTCTTCTTTACTGATGATCCTACAGTCTTTGCAACTGGAGAAACTAAAGCAGGATCCCATGCAAGCCTAAGTGAGGCTCAATAGCAGGTGGAGAACTGATTTCTCTCCAACAGGCTTTCGTTGAACCAAGAGAAAACGTAACAGATGACTTTTACCCTAAGAAATAGTATGCTTACTGATAAAAACATCTCCAGTAAAATTTCTTGGCGTCCTATTGGATGAGATATTCAAGTGGGATGCATAATATGTTGGAAGTGAGTGTAGAGGGCTTTTACAGTAGTGGGTTTCTGTTACGTAATCTGTATGGCTGCCACCATGAGAATGGTGTTTTTCACAGTGTCATGTCATATGGTGTGCTCATATGGGGAGGATTCTCTCATTCGTAGCGGATCTTCGGCTTACAAAGCAAAGCCATCAGGATTATGTCTGGGCTAGGTTATAGGGAAGATTGCCGACGCCCTTTTAGTAGTTTAAGCAAACTTACTCTTCTCTCATTATATATTCTTGAAAACCTTCTTTTTATTAAGCAAAGTGATAGCCTCCTAACATATCAAGATATACATGAACATGACACCAGAAACAGTACCAACTCTATCCCAATGTATTGCCGCTTGGGAAAGGGCTAAAACAGAACAGAATTTATTGCAGTTAAGCTGTTTAACAAAACTGCCTCATCTAATTAAAGCCTGTAAAGACATTTAAATATAATGAATTTTGTGTAACTTGAATGGCGTCCATCTTGCACCTTAGTATATTAGGTTCTACTTATGTCTTGTAATACGTGACGTTATAATTAATATTAAGTGTAAACAATTTCATTGAGTGTAAACAATATTGAATTTGAGCTGTATCAGACCGGAGGTTCTCATTTTGAACATCAAATGTAATATTTAACTATAACTTAATATTGCTTTAAACGAGACTGGAGAAAAATGTATGCAATACCTAAAAACCTAACTTTATTTTATATTTTTATAAGTGATTAATTTTATTGCAAATACCTACTTTTAGATATCCAAAAGAAGATAAAGATTTTTTTTCTAAAGATAAAATCCAAGTTAGTTGAACACGCTTGATTTTGTGAACCTCGGCCTAATATCTAAAACAAGGAAAATTTCGATATTGATGTAATGAATCTATTAACTCTAATTGAAATAAATCCAAGAAGTTCTTGCAAAAACATATTCTGTATGGTCGAAGTTATTAAATCAAGAGCATAGCAATTTAGTTTCAACTAGAGCCATAAAACACAACACACATTAAAGCAAGAGTTCAAAGAATCCTAGAAAAGCACATAGGCCATATAAAACCACCTGTAGTAAAACAGGGGGCATTTGGATAAAATACAATCTAGGGCAGGCGGTTCTTAAGTCTTCGTGTTTCGCACCTCCCCTCTTTATCTTGAATAATTTTAAAACAGTAAGAGTTCAAGCGCCGGAAAACATTATTGTATATTTACGTTCACGTTCAATAATTACTTATAATAAATAATTTCTAATTGGTGGCAAACGTAAGCTTAAAGATGAAGAAGCTTTTGCTTCTTCAGAGACGTCCAGTGGGAGTGTTAGTCCTGTTGTAAAAGTAAAAATACGGAAATATAGCATACTTAAACTTATGTTTGCTTTGTTCAAAAGAACGTGCCGAGTGAGCCAAGGCTTTCTATGAGATCTGCCCTGATATTATTTGTGTACCGACTTTTCTTCTATTGAGGACATTCTATTACAATTTTAATATGCTGTACTGTCTGGTACCTTATACAGTGAGCACAAAGCTTCCATTACGTAGCCATGTGTAGGTTAGAGTATGTCCTATTCATTCTTAGTCTATGCATATGCAGTATAGCGTCTCTTCTGTTCTCAACTGGTGGGTAATTTGTTCAATTCTCGAATGTTGGACAGATTCCAAAGACGTAGCCACCTTCCCATAACTGTTTTCTTATAAATGTGCCTAACATCTTTTGGAACCTTTATTTCTTCGGTGGGCATATCCAAAACCAAAGCTTCTTTGGCAGTTTGATTTTCCTTTTCATTTCTGACTATAAATAGCAACATGATATGGTGTCCAAACAATAGAAATATGTATATCTTGGGCTGCAAGATATTGAATGATTTCTTGTACATTTTGTGCTATAGCTTGAAAAACACAAACTTATAATAAGTTTGTGTACAAAGTTGTCCCTTATCCTTTCCGTCAGACCCAATCCTTGGACGCGTTTCGCCATTTACGGCTCTTCAGCAAGGCTCCATTTCTGTGTTAAAGCACTTTGAGGTCCCTTACCTTTTCGTCAGACTCGGAGCCTTGCTGAAGAGCCGTAAACGGCGAAACGCGTCCAAGGATTGGGTCTGACGGAAAGGATAAGGGACAACTTTGTACACAAACTTATTTTAAGTTTGTGTTTTTCAAGATACATGTTTCGGTAAGCTGAACCGATACATTGGCTTCCAGCGACACCCAACGTAGTTTGCCCGCAATGGGCCGCCTTGCCAGCGTTTGAACCTATATGGATTGTCGCTGTCCTGGTTGGGTTGATACGTGTGGTTGCCACGAGATGTATGTATGTATAGATGTTATGTGTCCATTGGCTATGGAATGGATGGATGCAAGAGAGTGTGCATTATGGCGACCGTTTCAGTCCTCCGTTTCTATTTCAAGGACCATAAAGATTCCGTAGAGTCCTCCAGTACAAACGCTGCTTAGGAAGTAGCTAGCTGGCTATAAGTTGTCGTAACTGGACAACTTAAAGCATCGGTATACGGGATGTTATTTACGTTTTTCGAGCTGATAAGTTCTCAAGCTACCCAAAAATTTTATAAAAATATGAAAAATGACCGTTATCATCAAAACGGTAATAGATTGTATAGGCAAGGGTAAAAACCTTAATAATATTATGTTTTCAATATCAATGAGCCATACAATCACCCAGTGGAACTTTTTTGCGCTGTGCGATACACCCGGTATAAAGGCAACTGAAGGTAAATTTAATATTTTTAAAGTTAAAGCACGAAGTAAAGCAAGCTTCTGTTATTTAAGTGAAAAATAAGTCCTTTCAAACTAACAATTTTTCAATCCATTGCTGATAAATGGAAGAATTCAGTATTTTAAGTGGTTAATTTTAGTGGAAAATTGGTCTATTCAGTCTTTGTCAGCTCGAACCGGGTATATTGGTGGTGATTTTTCACTGAAACGAAAATTCTTCTCGTAGCACATAAAACTAATAACTTGTTGCTAGTTTGAAATTTTTATAGCATAATAGTCGGCCACATACAAAGACTCGGGAGATTTCTAAAATATTGCACGCCCCTTCAAACTTGCCAAATTTAGAATGCTTTTAGCACAGGAACAAAAACTTAAACACTTTTGAAATTAGAAATCTGTTAGTTTTACTAGTAACAGATTTTATATTATACATTACTATTATACAGGGTTCCCCATAATAGACTACCCATTTTATATTATTAATAAATTCCCTACGAGATAACTAAATAGGTTGATTTCTGTGGGATTATCTTCTGTGGTCTTTGGGATTTAAGTAAATTATTAATCAAGTAGGCGCCTGTCACAAATAAATTTTAAATTAATAATTTCGTGGAACGTCATTTTTCTACGAGAAGTTTGTTAGTTTTCACCAATAATTATTTAATTTTTTGCTTTGCGACATTATTTCAACATCCGTTTGAACTTTCATGGATTACTCAGTCCAACAACGTGTGTTTTGTGTCGAAACTTACATAAGAAGCAATTCGATAGAAGAAGTTAGGCGTGCATTTCGGCGTCAGTTTAATAACAACAATAGGGGTCACGCGCCAAATCGTAAAACTGTTAAGTTATGGGTTCGTCATTGGCGTGAAAATGGTTCTGTACAAAATTTGAAGAAGGGACGTCGAAGAACAGTTCGTACACCAGAAAATATTGAACGAGTTAGAATTGTGTTTACGAGAAGTCCTAAAAGGTCTGCTAATCGACAAACCCTTATCCTAGGAATATCGAAGGGAAGCTTAGATCGAATTCTTCAAAGGGATTTAAAATTTCGTCCCTCTAAATACCAAATGGCACAGCACCTTAGCAATGAAGATAAAGAAGCAAGGTTAGCATTTTGTAAAGCATTTTTGGATTTACATCAAGGAGCAATTCACAGTCTCCTAATAACCGACGAAGCAAATTTTTATTTAAACGGCATGGCCAATAAACAGATTTTTTAGATACTGGTCAAATGAAAATCCTCGTGAAATCTTTACACAGAACCTCCATAATCCAAAAGTTGTTGTGTGGTGTGGAGTAGGATCTTTTGGTATTATTGGCCCTAATTTTTTTGAGGATGAAAATAACCGCGCTGTAACAGTAACATCCGAGCGCTACGTTAATATGCTAGAGACATTTCTCATTCCAGAATAAAATAGACGAGGATTACTAAACAATGCCTTACTATTCCAACAAGATGGGGCAACAGCTCATACCGCCAGAAACTCAATGAGGGTCCTGCGAGAAATGTTTAATGGCCGACTCATTTCTCGATTCGGAGATTTGCCTTGGCCTTCGAGGTCCCCCGACTTAACAGCACCCGATTTTTTCCTGTGGGGATATTTAAAGGCCAAAGTGTTTGCGAGTCGTCAAGGTACAATCAAGGAACTGAAAGTCAAAATTCGTGAAGAAGTTGAAGGAATAGACGAAGGTTTGCTACGCCGTGTAATGAACCACTTTTTATCTAATATTGAAAAATGTGTTGAAGTTGGTGGAGGTCATTTAGAAGACGTGATTTTTAAAAGTTAGAATTAAATTAGCCAAATATTTATAAGTTATCATAAATCCCAAAGAGTTAGCTGTAATTTAGTAAAATAAATAGTTTCTTTTGTTAACTAAAAAAATTTTAATTGAAATATTAAAATGGGTAGTCTATTATGGGGAACCCTGTATTAGCATTTTGTTGTAGAGCCTGATACACATGGAATAAGAACTTTTTTTTGTGACAGTTAAGCGGTGATGAAGATACAATAGGTTATTGGTTCTGGTATAATTACCATGGGCATTCACAGTTTTAAACTTGTTCCTATTTAATTAATTAATGTTTTTGTGAAAAGCTGTAGTGTTAGGGTATGTTATGTTAAATTAAAGGCTTAGTAAAGAGAAACATAATGTTGTCTTTTATTTTTGATGTGTGATTGCTGGATTGGTGAAACAAAAATGTGTTTTTAATGTGAAATAATCTTTATTGGTTATGTCCAGCTTTACATCAATTCTTGACAATAGCGTATTAGAAATTATTTGCTGTATTACCTAAATTATGAAAATTTCGTAATTTTGCCATCACATTTAATTGAATAAGTTAGGATTGGCTTATTAAAATTTATTCGAACTTGGCACATGGGTTTATTATATCGGCCTATACGAAAAATTATAATACATCTTTTCTCTAAAGTGTACAGGGGAACCTATACTAATCCACCACAAAATTTACATGGGATTTCCTATGTTCAACTAAGTCATACATCACCCGGTATATTAATGCATTTTTTTTATCGATTCTTCTTGTTTTATGGTGGTCCCTTTAAGAATAAAATATATGAAATTTCTGTTATTTTTAATGAAAAGAGTAGAAAAACTTATAATATTTTAAAACTAAGTCGTAAAGCCTTAACTTTCTCCTGTTTTACGAAAATATTTATTTATAAAACCAACGCGTTTCGGCCTATTAGGCCTTCATCAGGACCTCTGTGAGTAAATAAAAGCGATCCGTTACAATTCAAGTGCCTCTTAAAAGTATATTTTTTGATATGAAACACTTTGTGTATTATTACTAATTTGAAGCACTGCTGAATTTTGCTCCTCATTTATGTATGCCACATTGCCACACCCATACCTAACTACTCAAGCCTGACTTAGAGCGTTTAGTTAAAAAAGTTACTCCCGTTCCGCTTTAAGGCTTGCAGGGTCGTATGCCAACTCACTCTTGTTATCGAAATTGGGCTCTGAGATCACCCGACCTGCATCCATTAGATTTCAATCTATAGGGTATATTGAAATGAAAAATTGTTAATTCACCAGTAGATTCCAGAGAAGAGTTTCTAAATGATCCAGATTTAAATGAAATTGGATGTACCATGGCGTGTGCATTTGACAAACGCATTTTGAAGCGTTTGGAGGTAAACCGCCAGTAGTTTCAGTATTTATTTTAATATTTCGTTGAATTGATTTAGCAGTTTTGATTATAATAGTTTCTTGGCGCCTTTAAAGGTCAAAAAAACGCAAAGAAATGCGCTCGCTGATTGCACTCGTTGTGTCAGATCTCTTCTAATAAACGGTTATTAGTCAGAAACTTTACTAGTGAGGTATAGGTACAGGGTGATTGTTTATATTTTACTCGATGGATATCTCGGTTACTATTGGTCTTACAGAAAAGTTTAAATTAGCAATTTTGAAGTACTTTTTATGGGCATTCAGAATCCGCCATCGGAAAAAACAAAAAAGCATCAGAAACTTAAAATTTTCAAGTCACCTGGTATTTTTTAAATGGAACACCCTGTATTTTATATTTTTAGTCGCTAGATATCGTTCTCCTGAGTTCAAATATATATAGTTTATTATGGTTATTTTTGTTAGTTTACGAAAAAAATAGACTTTTTCGTATAAACCTAAGACAGCGGTGGAAGGCCATTTATACGACCATGCTGATTTGTTTTTATCAAAGTAGCCATGGATAATAAAACAAAGAAATATTGTTTAATTTTATTATTAACTATTCATTAAAGTAGTTGTTCAAAATGGCCCCCATTTACATTTACACACAAACGATATCTTTTCTTTAAATTTTCTATAGATCCTCGTAAAATTTCCGGCTGGTTGTTGAGATTATTAATTTCTTCTTGTATTTTGAGTTGCATTTCTTCGATAGTTCGGGTTCGGTCCATATAAACTTTTGATTTTAAATACCCCCATAAAAAAGTGTCCAAGGGGGTTAAGTCTGGACTGTTGGGAGGCCAGGAAATAGTTCCGTTCCTGCCAATCCATATATTATAATTTGCATTTAGGTATTGTCTAACGGCTAAAATGCTATGAGGTGGTGCCCCGTCCTGTTGCCATATTAAGTTTCTAAATAAATTTAAAGGTAATATACTAATTTCTTCCTCAATGTCATTTTCAAGGAGCTCCAAGTATCTAATACCTGTTAAGGACCCATTATAAAATATTTTGCCGACAACCCGATTGTTTATTATACCGCACCATACACTTATCGACTCTCGACCAGATCTTTTTATTTCTAAAGTTTTTTTTGGATTTTCCGCTGCCCAAAAATGTAGGTTCTTTAAATTAGGTGGTGCGGCCGTGTTGAAATTCGATTCGTCGGTCCAAAGTATACGATTAAAAAAATCTGGATTTTCTTCTAAGTGACGCAACATAACTCTACAATATTCTAAACGCTTTTGTTTGTCCATGTGAGATAGATTTTGAACCTTGGTAAATTTAAAGTCGTGCATATGATATTTTTTTAAAGTTTTTTGCACTTTCCAATAAGAATATTGCATGTCTCGACTACAATCCCGTATGGATTTCATTGGACTTTCTAAAAAATTTAATTTATTTCACTCGCCTGATAAAAAAAGTATCAATTAAATATATTACCTTGAAAATATAGAAGTATATCTAATTCTTGATCTTCATTTAGTCGAACAATTTTGGGTTTTCGTTTCAACGAACTGGTATTTCTAAAACGCTTATACAAGTTAACAAATGTTTTCTCACTAGGAGTTCTCCTGTTACGATAAATTCGTCCATATTCTTGACGCGCCAAGCGTTGATTTTGATTACTTTTTATAAAAACTGACACAACATTAACTTTTTCTACCTCAGAATATATCATTGTCGACAGCTGTTAAATTAAATGGAAGATAAATAGCTGTCAAAAAAATAAATTTCTTTTGTTTTATTACCCATGGCTACTTTGATAAAAACAAATCAGCATGGTCGCATAAATGGCCTTCCACCGCTGTCTTAGGTTTATACGAAAAAGTCTATTTTTTTCGTAAACTAACAAAAATAACCATAATAAACTATATATATTTGAACTCAGGAGAACGATATCTAGCGACTAAAAATATAAAATACAGGGTGTTCCATTTAAAAAATACCAGGTGACTTGAAAATTTTAAGTTTCTGATGCTTTTTTGTTTTTTCCGATGGCGGATTCTGAATGCCCATAAAAAGTACTTCAAAATTGCTAATTTAAACTTTTCTGTAAGACCAATAGTAACCGAGATATCCATCGAGTAAAATATAAACAATCACCCTGTACATAAATAAAGAACAAATTTTAGCGATGGGTCAAATCAGTAATTATATACAGGGTGATACATCTTTGCAAAAATTCACTGTTCGACATTTTTTTTAATAGCCAAAATACCTGTATTTTTAGACCACTGTATTTTTAGACTGTATTTTTAGACCACAACACAACTGAGATTTTGCCATAGCGTAAAAAGACCCTGGAGATTGGCTAACTTTTAATCAGAATATAGTGCCTTGGTATATCAGAGTTCAAAAATAATAGCTTAATATGCTCGGATGATATTTTTCGAAAAAAAAAATGGAAATTAAGTAATAACTCAAAATGGGTTGCAAATGATATTCTAAAAATTAAAAATATACCCGGATTTGACTTAATACCTTACCTTGACGTCACTTTGCTTTGCTTACTTTATTAGCTTCGCTGAAAGCTTGGTTACAGACAGATTATTATTAAAAGATTTTACTTGATTTAGCTGCTATTTGTTTAATGTTTTCCCTCTACTTTGATTCGTATTGCGTTACGTCTTATTATGTAATTTACATTGCTCTGCTTATTACTTTGCTTTGCTTATTTATTGATTTTGGGTATGTTCTGGTGGGCGTAGAATAACCCTGCACTGGAAACACAGTGACGGCACAAGTCCGTCAAGTGCCCAAGCACTAGGACCTTCAGTCTGGTTGCCTATTTATGCGCTGCAGGGGTGGGCGTAGAATAACCTTGCACGGAGAACACAGTAGCGGTAATATCCCGCTGAGTGCCTAAGCACTTAGAACTTTAGTCTGGTTGCTTGTTGAAGCCCTGCAGCAGTGGGCATAGAATAACTCTGCACAGCACCAGGACCTTCAGTCTGGTTGCTTGTTGAAGCTCTGATACCTTCAATCTATTAGCTTCAAGTTACTTCTTGCTTCAGCCTTCAGCTACCGTACTATTTTTATTTGCTAGCTACTTGTACTTTCCCTTTATTTTGTTGGTAACGGAGAGTTTTAGTGATTCAGTATTAGGTATTATTTCTTTTGATTGATATTCTCTGCCTTCTCGCTCACTCACTGGGGCTCATCTTAGCGCGAAATGAGTTGAGCACCAGTTATGTAGTTTCACTTTCACTATTTCTATAATACTCCATTATTATGATTTAATTTTAGTTTCTTTTGTCAGTGTCTTGTGGACGATCATCTTAGCGCGAAATGAGATGAGCATTCAACAGGGCCGGATTTAATTAATTTATTTGTTGTAATTTCGTGTAAATCATTACTTTTATCTAGTTTCTTAATTAACATTGTTTTTTTTCTTAACTTCTTCTCCTGAAATACCCCCAGTGAACCATGCTTTTTAGAGTGATATAGCTAAAATTTAAGTCAAATATGTGATATAACTATTAATAGGCCGGTACCAATGACTTAATAGTGTAAAAATTAAATTGTCACAATTTGTTTAAAATTCCGCAGTTGTTACTATCACTTTCGGCATGATCCAATAACACCGCACCATCTCAAATATTTTAAAAGCATATAAAACTGTCTCTTAAAAGCATAGTAAAAGTTTCAAAATAAAATAGCTCACGAGCTTATATTCTCATGTAACTTAGGCGGAACTCTCCCTTTATGGTGGTTATTTTTGTGGTAGCTGCTTTAGAAAACTTAATAAAAGAAATTGAAGAAATAACCGTTTATCAGCAAAGAGAGCTAACTTCTAAATTGATGGTGAGACAAATAAGTTAAATTATTATAATAGGCGAGTAATTTCCCAAGTGATGAATTGCATGGGGCGAACTAATTTCGAATCTAAACGCTACAGAGTGGCAAGAAAGTCGCGCACAATGCATGTAACTTTTGAATTACCTCGTATACGAAAAGTGACGTGTATGAGAGTTGTTCAGTAAGTTATTCCCCACATTTCTACCTGCATGAATTTTTTCTTTCACTTCTGGTTTGTTTGCCATAGAGACTAACTTACTTTTTTTAAATGAAACACCCTACATATGATTGAATATTTGGTTTCTACAGGAACAACTTTTTGTATTTCAAATTTCTCTCAAATTCAAATAATCTGCAAGCGTTTCCGAGATAATGACAGCTCAAAAATGAAAAACTTCCAAATTATGATTATTCCAACCTAATACCCACCAAGCACCACCGCAAATATGAAGAGATCGCAACATCAGGTTTGTCAACTTTTCAATGAATTATATCCAATGGGCCTCCAATAAATCAGTCAACGTTGTGTCTGTCGAGTGGTAAAGAAATTTCGAAAAACAGGCAGTGTTAGGGAAGCCGCTAGATCAGGCCAATGGCAATGGATTTTAATGTGTCTCATTAGTCAGTGAAGAATTTGTTTAAGTAGGAGAAGTTGCATCCCTACAAGATAAAGGTGCAGGAGTTAAACAAGGACGATTTTGATAGAAAAGCTGAAACTTGTGAGCTGATGATGGAAAGATGCAATAACGATAATAACTTCGCAACAAATATCATTTTCTCGAATAAAACTACTTTCCATTTAAATGGCATTGTTAATAGACACAATAATCGTTATTGGTCTGCTGAGAATACTCATTGGTTTCAGGAAGGTCATACTTAGAGGCCCGAAAAAGTTAATGTTTTGGGCGGGCATAGTCGGTAGACCTATTGTGGAACCTTTTTCATATATGGATGAATGGCGAAAAATATCTGGACCTCCTCAGGAATCACATAATTCCTTTTTGCAGTGTGGTTTTGTCGGGTGTAAATACCGGCATAAACGAACAGGTACGGTTCCAGCAAGATGGAGCACCTGTGCATTATGCGACAAATGTTACATAAAATACATACGCGAATAATTTCCAGGTTGTTGGATAGGCAGAAGAGGCGCTATTGACTTGCCAGCGCAATCCCCGGGCTTAACCGCGCTCGACTTCTTTTTCTGGGGACACTTAAGGAAAAAAGTCTACGTTAACCGTCCAAATGACTTAGAATCTTTGAAAGTCAGAATTAGTGCTGAAATTCGGGCCATTCCAGAGGACTTCCTTTTAAACGTTGTAGATGGGTTCAGGGATTGACGCTCTGCTTAGCAAAAAATGGTGGTCAAATATGCAATCATGTGCAGGGTATTCCATTTAAAAAAAGTAAGTAAGTCTCTATGGCAACCAAACCACAAATGACAGAAAAAATTCATGCAGGTAGAAATGTGGGGAATAGTTTACTGAACAACTTTCAAAAAGGTCACTTCATTTACGAGGTTATTCAACAGTTACAGGCATTTTGTGCGACATTTTGCCACTTTGTATAATTAAATATCAACCAATAATTTTATTTGGAATATCGAATTAAATAGATTCTAGCTTAAAGTATTGTCGCCTATCATAGAACTACATTATTTGTTTACCATAATATAATACTGTAACTCTTTAATGACCTTTTAACAACTTAAAATGCTTATATTACATTAAATTCTTTCTTTACCTTAGACTTGATTATTTATAAATACTTTTCATTGACTTAATTGAGCTTAAAATAGATTAGGGTAAGGTTTTAATATCATTTTAAGTACTCTGTCTTTTGTGTCATGTTTCCACAATAAATATATTTTAATTTGAAGAATCATGGGTGATAAATTACGAGCGGGCAAATGTCCAAGGTGAATTGTGGACGATTATTTCTCCGGACACAATATTGTTTATTGTCACACAATATGAAATATCTGTATTAAACTAGGCTTTAAACTAACTTTATTAATCGGCTTTCACATTGCCAAAACATCATAATAACATTCCATTTCAACAATTATACCCTTGTCCTTAAAGTATTAATGTTCAAGACAATTATTATGGCTTTCAAGGAAACATAAGAACCCTTCTAACTAACCTATTTAGTGCGTATTAAGTTTAAAGCGAGTTTCAAAGTAGAACATGAAAGGGCACTATGTCAAAAGAACAGAAACTTCCTATCGTGCATCGTTATCGTTATTTTTATAACCGATTATTATGGAAATTTAAAACAATTACTAGTTATTATTATTCTAGCCCAGACTAAGGTTTAAAATATACTTAGTTCCAATATCACAAATGGTAATTAGTTCTTAAATATGTTTCGGCCTGTAATCGTAATATACAGTTAAAGAAATATCTAGAGATCTGGGGAAACTGAAAAGCCTTATGCGGGAACTTAAAAATAATAATAATAATAAACAGTGAAAACACTCTTTATTTCGAAATTACATTATATAACATAAAATGAAATAGTGTCAGATATTTTAGGCAAAATTTATGCTACTTTGAGATTTTTACAAAATACTCATCGATATTATCCGGTTCAATGTCTTTCAGTGATTTAAATACGTTTATTTTTGCTTTTTTAATGTCACAAGTTTTGATGCATCTTGGAATACTATTGTATAGTTTAATACAGTTGTAATAAGCACCACTTTCGTATAATGTCAGCTTATGTTTAGGGAAGGTATAGTTCTTCGTTCTTGTTGGATGTTTATTTTGTGATTCACTGTATCTAAATAAGGATCTGTTTTTAAAAAAGAATAAAACACATTCCGGTATGGAAACTGCAGGAACAGTAAGAAAATGGTTCTCTTAAAATTTACCACTACAACTTTCTCTGATATTGAGACCCAATATTGTTCTTACTGCTCTTTTTTGACATACAAACAATCGTTCAACGTCCCTACATTTCCCATACAAAATAATTCCGTATCAATCTGACGAGTGATTCGAAATTTACATAGTAGACCATTTTACATGTTTGCCTGTCCAGATATCTAACTAAAATGCGTAAAGTGTAACATACCCTATTTAGTTTACCAAGAACATATTCTACGTAATGGTCCCATGATAGAGTACTATCCAAAACCATTCCCAAAAATGTTGTCGTCTTTAACAGTTTTGGTTGACCATTATTTACAACGATATGTTCCATTTCTTCCAATGTAGACCTCGTGGTTTTATATAGTATGGCGTTTGTTTTTGATCTATTTAACACAAGCTTATTTTTGGCAAACCACTCATTTGCTGCCATCATTATTTGTTCAGTTCTTATATTAATACTTGGAAGACTTGGAGCCACTATAAGGAAATTGGAATTATCCACATAATTCGTTAAAGTACAGTTATCATCAATAGAAAGTAGTTGTGTAATATCATTTACATAGATAATGAATAGTAAAGGTCCCAATACACTCTCCTTTGGTATTCCTGGTTTTATTTCCGCTCTATTAGATGTTACGCGGTCCTTTATTGTTACATTTTGGTACCATTCCGATAGGTATGATCTGATCCATCTCAAGACCATTCCTCAAATTGTCAAGCAAGACTTCATAGTCCAATGTATCACATGCCTTTGAGAGGTCAAGAGATACGCCCAAGGGGATCATTCCGTCATCCAAAGACCCTAAAATCCGCTCAACAAACTGAAACACAGCTGTCTGAGTCGAGCTGCCCTTTAAAACTATGTTGAACCCTGTTAAAGAGATCATGCGTTAACATGAACTCCATAATACAGTTACTCATTATCCGCTCAAAAATGTTTGAAAATGATGGGAGCAAACTAATAGGACGGTAATTTTCGGCCTTTGTTTCATCGCTTTTTTTAAATATTATGGCTAGTTTTAGTTGGTCAAGAAATAATCCGTACTTTAATGTATTATTTACTATGTAAACGAGGGGATCCACAATTGGTTCAATCATATACTTGATTAAAGAAGTTGAAATTTCATCATGTCCACTACTAAATTTATTTTCTAGATTATTGACTATATTTAGGATTTCTTCTGAGTCTGAAAATTTGATGGAAATGGTCTCGGGGCATCGCTCTACTTTAGTAGAGTATGGCCTATTTTCTAGCTGAGTTAACAAATTGGGAGCTGCGGTGGATATTGTTAAAATCGTTTGCAACTCGAAGCAAGTTGCCCTTTGTATGTATTTCACATTTCTTCTTTGTACCCTAAATCTCACTAACTACTTCCCACGCACATTTTGATTTATTCTCAGATGTACTTAGTTTGTTTACATATTGTTTTTTTTTTACAGTCTTTTTATGATTTTTTAACATATACAAAACATCTAATTGATTTTTACAGTCCCTGATCTGGGGATTACTATGCCTATATTTACTTTTGTTACAATTTTTAACTGGTGTTTTTTGTAATGAAAAACAGCCAATAAAATCATTTAATATTAACCTCATAAATTCGTTCCATTGTTTATTTATTAACGGCGCTTGAAACGCATATATAGTGTTCCAATTTTAAGCTGCTACATTTTTTTAAAAACTTTTTTTTTATGAGAGTCGCAAAAATTCCTTTTTTCCAACATTTTGCGTTATTTGTGACATTAAGTGTTAGTTTTTGTGCAGTATGATCCGAAATGTGAGAATGTAGAACCTCAGCTGGCAGCTCTTCATCAAAATTTGTTAGCATATTGTCAATACATGTTTGACTATTGGATGTAATTCTGGTGTATTCATTTATGACATGTTTAACATTGTATGATTTTGGTAATGATAAGAAGTCTAACATTTTCTTGTTAGTAGATAGAAAGTCTAAGTTAAAATCGCCTGCCAGTTCAATTACCTCTTCCCCAGTCAAACACATTGACAACATTACTTCTGACATTTCTAAAAAAATATTTAAATCGCCGATAAATTAAAATTACGATTACTTTTTTGTTTTTGCACTTTAATTCACAACCGCAGCACTCAATTTGTCCCTCTGTACTTATAGCATTTATATCGGGTCTGTCTTTACAAGATAATATTTTGAAAATATATTTTGTATACATAAATTGCACAACCCCCATGTCTATTCTCTTGCTCTCGGCATAAGCTGCGCACTAACCTCAATCCTTGTATATCATAGTTCACAAGCTGTTCCGTAGTTTTCCAGTGTCCTGTGACACATAACACGTTGAAGTCTAAGTTTTCTTTAAGTAACTCTTCAATTAAGTCTACAGAGTTTCCGATTGATTGTACATTTTGGTGGATGATTATCAATGCATATTTCTGTGTCTGATGGACATCCTTGGATTTTACCTCTGTCCTAAAAAATTGTCGTCCTCGCCATAGTTTATGTTTTTCTTTGATATATCGGACAGTTTCGGTCTCGGGCAGTATGACATCGCTCCATGTAACCCATTAGTTTCCCATATGTTCTTCGCCACACTTTTGACAACATTCCACTTTATTGCAATATTTCGCCACTTGACCAAAGCCACAGCATTTGAAACACATGGTTAACGGTATATATTCTTGAGTGTGGGTAGCTACTAGGTCAAAGTTAATGATTGCTTTTTTTAGAAACCACTTTCCTACATTTGGGTGAGCTCGTAAAATCCAGTTTTCTTTTAGTGGATTTTTGCATGTTTTCTTCCCTACTACTTCTATTTTTTGTGAGGCTTGTTAGTTTACTTTATCAAAAAATACACGATGCAACAACAAAGATTTTAAGGTGAAAGGTACTTTGCTCATGTAAGTAATCAGGGGTGTACGTACACACACTTTAAGAAATCGATTATTAATTTATTTTTAGGCAAGAACTTACCCGGTCAAAGTAGTTGAAAAAATAGTGGTAGGTTTAAAATAATTCGCATAGAGCTGAAAACTGGTACTGACCTTGGGGACATTATTATAAATAAAATACTAAAAGTCCCCACCGATCCCACATCTGCAAAAAAAGTTATTCAAAGTCAAAAGTAAAAAAAAATGTTTTTTTTTTATTTTTCCGATAAACGGTAGGCTTCACCATAAAAATAGATCAGACAAAAGTTTTAGACCATGAAGTTATCTACAAAAATTGTTCTAATGCTATTTTTATTAAGAATAACGATTCCTGAGATATTGCGATTCTAAATCACCGAGAACAATAATATGTACGCTGAACCGCCTATAGACATCATCGGATGTTTAATATGAGTAAAAATATTGGTTTGTGTAACTTATACATACAAATTATGCGATTGTGAGAATATACACATAACAGAAACTCAGTCCCAGTACATTCATCGAAAAGTTTATCTGCTTATCCAAAATGTCAAAATCATATCTTATTTTAGATGCAATAACTGGCTGCGATACTACATCAGAATTTTTTAGAAGGGGTAAAACAACAGTATTTAGATTAAACAGAGAATGAAACCAGATGGCTCCATCTCGTGGTGCTGGTAATGAACACCAATTTCTAAGCATACCTGCGCCCTCCGACATGGACTTATAAAGCCACAAATATCAGAGAAAACCTGCAAAGTCAGAACGTCACAATTGCAGGAGTCCTCGCTAGGCAGTGCTATGCCCGAGCTGGGCGTCTTGTCGGTTTAGTAACCTAAACTTAACACAACAACAAGGATTTGCTTTTTCCTTCTGCCAGAACCATCCGCAGACGCGTTTGGCTGTATAGCAGCTCGTCAGTGAGGCTAAAGGTTCTGACAAAAGGAAAAAAGCATCGGCGTCTATTTTAGAACAGAAAAATTGGAATGAAACAGAGAATAGAACCAGATGGCTCCATCTCGTGGTGCTGGTAAAGAACACCAATCTTTAAGCATACCTATGCCCTCCGACATGGACTTAAGAAGCCACAAATATCAGAGCAAGGCCTGCAAAGACAGAACGTCACAATTGCAGGAGTCCTCGCTAGGCAGTGTTTAGCCCGAGCTGGGCGTCTTGTCGGTTTAGTAACCTAAACTTAACACAACAACAAGGATTTGCTTTTTCCTTCTGCCAGAACTCAGTTTGATGGAAATATTGCATTTCCCTGAACCAAATTCCTAAATTAGTTAAAAAAAATGATTTAATTAATTGCGCAAACGTATTTCAAAAGATCGACTCTTCTCCACAGGACATCATCACAAATGGGATTTCCTTTCTTCTCGCTCTATATGGAGCTCCAAAAAAATTGATTGTTTAAACAAGTATAGATATTTAAGTTTTGTAAAAAATACGCGGAACAATAAAACAGTGCGATTATCTTGTCTTTCTTCAACATCTGCTTCTGCTAGTCAACACTTGCGTCAAGTATACTATCAACTTCAAGTATGCCTAGGCAATTAACTGGACCCAGAAGACTGGGGTTGAAAATTAGTAGATATTACTTTGGAGCCAATTCAAACTTCACTCCCACCTGCTGCGGAAAGACTTCTCAATACCATCCTTTGCAATTGCAAAAAGGGTTGTGGTGCAAAATGTAGCTGTAAAAAAGTCGGGTTATTTTGTTCACCAGTATGTACTAATTGCCAATGCCAGTCTTGCTACAATGTTGAATCAACTTTAACAGATTAAGATTTTTATGATATCGATGAGGAGACAACTGATGTATCTTTTTCACATACTCAGCTAGAAGAACAAGAAGAAGAAAAAAGTGAAGAGGATGTAACAACTGTTGAAGTGGCATTTGTAGATTATCAGTTAGAATAACATCTTCCCGAAACCAACAATAATTCGTGCGATTTAAATAATTTTCACTAGTACCATTTTTTAGTTAATACAATTTTTTTAATAAAACTTAGTCACAATAGATCGTGGACTATGCCTACCGGGGACACCACGTTAAAAAAATGCGCCGAGTACATTAACTTACAGGTGGTGCGGAAATGTGTGCATATTATGTAGAATACGACTTTTTCAACTTTGAGAATCGCAACATCTCAGAAATGGTCATTTTTAAAAAAAAAGTATAAGAACAATAATTCTTGTAAACAATTTTATGATCTACAACTTTTGTCTGATCTATTTTTATGATAAAACTTACTGTATACCGGATAAATTGAAAAAACGATTTATCTTTACTTTTGACCTTGAATAACTTTTTTTGCAGATGTGGGATCGGTGGGGACTTTTAGTACTTTATTTGTAATATTGTTCCCAAAGTCTGTACCAACTTATAGCGTGTATATATGTGAATTATTTTAAATTCAGATGTCTACTTTGACCGGATAATTAATATTTTATAAGTTGTGTAACGCATAACATTACACGTTATGCTTTAAAAATAAATGTAGCCTAAATAAATGGTATTGTAAACAATTCCCAAAAGTAAGTCCAACAAAAATTCTTTAGATTTTTAACATTTAAAACACACAATTCTTAGGTGTCAGCTGTCTCTAAATGGGTGGTTTAATGACTTAAAAAATTATGCTCAATTTCCATTTAATCTGAAAAGTTTAATGGTCAAAAATAATATTAATATACAGGGTGATTCACGATGATGGCATATTAAACGTTTCTGGCGAACCAGACAATGGAATGATCCATAAATTTGGTTTGTTGCATAAAAAGGCACGCTCTACACAGCTAAAACATTTTGGATAATGCGGTGTTGCCGCTTCTACTAGAAAGTAGTAGCAACTTTTTTATTTTAAATAGAACACCCTGTATATTAACTTATTTTTACAATCGCTACTAGTTGTATAAAACATTTTCTTGTCACTTCCCTATACCTATCTCTTGCCGATTTTGACATATTAATTATTTTCCATTTTTTTCTCGAAAAACATGACCTCCAATACATGTAATATTTTTAAATTTTTAGATGCTAAGTCACTAAGTAGTTTGGCAGTACCCGGAGGCCTTTTATGCTATGGCCAGAGCTTAGTTGCAATATACGCGTGGTCTAAAAATCCATCTATTTTGGATACTTGATAAAATGTGTAAAAGTCGATTTTTTAAAATGAGACACCCTGTATATTATTACTGATTTGAAAAGCCGATAGAATTTGCTATTTATTTATGTATACCATACCATAATCAGAAACTTGACTAGTTGGGTAGAGGTATGGTATACATAAATAAATAGCAAATTTTATCAGCTTTTAAAATCAGTAACAATATACACTGTGTTTCGTTTAAAAAAAATCGTCTTTTACACATCTTTTTAGGTAACCAAAATAATTGAACTTTTAGACCACCCTGCATATTGCAGCTAAGCTTCAGCTATAGCATAAAAGGCCTAAGGGTACTTCCTAACTACCAACCGAATTTCAGTGACTTAGCATCTAAAAGTTTAAAAATATCAACATGTATTGCAAGTCATGGTTTTCAAAAAAAAAATGGAAAATAATTAATATCTCAATATCGGCAAGTGATGGGTATAAGGAAGTGATAAGGAAATGTGTTAAGCAACTACTATCGATTGTCAGAATAAGTTAATATACAGGGTGATCTATTTAAAATATCAAAGTTGTTACTACTTTCTAGTAGAAGCGGCAACACTGTATTATCCAACATTGTCATATTTTAGCTGTGTAGAGCATGTCCTTTTATGCAACACGCCAAATTCTTGATCACTCCATTTACTGGTTCGTCAGAAACGTCTAGTACGCCATCTTTGTGAATCATACTTTATATAAACAATTATTCAAACTTATTATGGAAAGAAATAATAGAGCTTTAAAAAAACAAAAAGGAAAAGTTAAAGAAAACAAATTAAGACAAGACAAGAAATGTAAAAAATAATAAGCGAAACTATAAATCAAGGAAAAAAAATTGACTTAAAAAAAAATAAAAGATAATGACACGCTGTAGGCGCCATACCGAAGTTTTTAACATTTACAAAATAATATTATGTAAGAGTAACTCAAAATTAGTAATTATAGTTGGAGATATCCATTTTCATGGGCACTTTTGCATTTCAGGAAATCGTATCGTCGAAATGACCACTGGTGATAAATCATTGGAAAGGAAATTTATAATAGAAAATCTAAATCGAGCTGGAAAAATGGCTTTCGGCTTGGAAGATTCGCCTGAATCCCGCCAAGACGAAAGTCATCTTTTTTTCAAAAAGCACCGTGCGCAGGCCTGAAACAAGGCTTCGGGTTAATGGAGTTCAAGTGAACTGGTGCCAGGAGGTGAAATACCTGGGACTTATATTTGACCAAAGGCTTAACTGGAGGCTCAATTCAATTAATAGAGTAAGGCTTGCATTGCGTCAATTAGGCTCTATCTACCCCCTGCTTCACAGGCGGAGTAGACTTTCATATAGGACTAAGGTCAACCTCTACAAGGTATTGGTCAGGCCGGTTCTCACTTATGGTGCACCTTCGTGGTGCAACATAAGCAGAACGGAGCTTAATAAGTTCCAGGTAATTCAGAACAGGGCGTTAAAAACTATCGCGGACGTACCTAGATATACATCCAACAGAGTGCTTCACCGTGACTTTCAAATGCAGACGATAAACGAGTTTTTCTTGAAAATTATTAAAGACTATTACCGACGCACAGACGTATCGACAAACCCACTAATCACAGACTCACATACGAGATCTAGACAAGACACGACATACAAACTACCAAAAGACTGGCTCCCTGTTGGTCCCAATCCAAATCCATAGTAGAGAGGCACTATATAAAATATAATAGAAAAGGCGCCAAAACTTTGCAGACAAAAACTTTTAAAAGAAAACGCACGAACCAAAATTATTTAAGGCAAGAGCCGATATCAAAATTTCTGTAAACGACAATACCCAAACAGTACACAATGAATAACAGATGTCAAAGGATAAAATCCTGACGTAAAAATACATTTAAGAACCCGAGAGAAAATCTAAAAGCGTATAAACAGGATGTCATTGGAAATTTGCGATCTAACCTCATCTGCCATTAAACCGTAAGTGATAGTCAAAATATATTTGATGGAAATATTGTATTGCCCCGAACAAAATTTATTACTAAAATTGCAAATTCCTATATTAAACGATTTCATTGTCATCCAGCATACAACAACAAAACAACATTAAATATGATTTTTATATTTTCTAAGTTACGGAATAAATTCTGTAAAATAAAGTAGAACAAAGTACCATTTTTATTTAAACAGAACTTGAAAATTCTTTTGTAATAATGATAAAATGCAGAGGTCTATTACCTTTTTCCATTTACTTTTAAATCCGAGAAGGGATAAAGGAAACGTAATGTGGTGTGAGATTTTACCATAAATAATATCTGCTTTATATTCCTTTTACGGCCCAAAATTTAGACAAAAAGTGATGGAAAAAGGAGTAATTTTTTTAGTTTCTTTTCTGGTTAATATCGCACAAGATTAACCATTGACAAAAGCATAAGCTGTAAAGTTTCGATTTTGTGCTCGTGCAATCGTCCACAAACTGATATCTTTCTGGCGTGTTTTGACGTCACAAAAGTCATTATTTCAGTATTGTTAACCGTTGCTATAAGCAACTAGACACATCACAGTACAGGATGTTATATTTCCGGCCTAAGCCATACTATTCACATCACATATACATATAATATTGCAATTTATTCTATTTCATTATATTCAACCGACACAAAAATTCGGTTTCTTGCAAATTATCAATGTTATGCGATGTTGTCGCTTCTACCAGAAAATACCAATATTTATATTTTAAATGGAACACCATGCCAATAAACTTATTTGTTATCCGATTGTGTCATAGAATTACGTTTTATAGATTAGATATTTGACGAAAAAAGGTGAATAAGGTATTGATTATTGCGCTGGTAACACTTTTCGTCCTAGTCCAAAAAATATTTCTCCGACGCATATTACAGGTTTTATTCTTAACTTACAAACATTAAGAACGAGAAATTACCGTGCAAGATAAAATGTTTTTTTTTCTCTTTCTTTTTCTTTTAACCTCGGACATTGCTCATTTATCCCCAGCAGGTTATATTATTAAATATACAGGGTGTTTCAATATTATACCGACAAATTGAAACAGTTGATTCCTTGGCAAAAGATAATGAAAAAAGTTCCCGTTAATGGAGGTCCAGAAACCCGTCGCTTGTAAGATATAGGGTGTTAAACTTTGTACTGTGTAAACTAATGTACCGGGTGTCCAAATAAGAAAGGACGCCGGCTATATCTCATTAACTATTAGTGCCAGAGCTTTCAGGTAAAAATTTCTGGTACAAAATAGGCCATAAAAAATTGCTGGAAATAATTTTTAAGTGTGATAGTCGTCCGCTAGGTGGCGCAACGAGCACTCGAAAACATAATTCTGTGCTTATCTCCAAAAAGACATACTAAAGGTATACTAAAACACAATATTTGAAATTTTGATGAAACTATGAAAAAATTTAGTTTGGGACTTTTTGCCATTACTCTTCAAATGTGGTGGCGGAAGGTTCAAACATGCTATTAACAAATGTCATACAACTTTTTTGTTTTTAACCGATTTCAATGATTTTAGCATAATTTAAAAGAGCTTTTCCTGCCTAATAAAATTCGTAGTAAAAATGAGAAAGTTAAGTGATTTTGTCACCGCTAGGGGGCGCTATTTCAAGAAGTCGACTTTCCCTTTTTTCTAGGAAATTTCAAATATAATGAGGTGTTTTTTTACATTTAGATGGAAAGAGGATAAAAAAATAAGGAATTTAGTGAAAACCGCAAGTCGATATCTTAATCCTATCCCAAAATATACAAGATATACAAGAATATTTTGGGAAAAAACTTTTTGCCTTGCGTTTTGGGTAAGTAGGCCTGAAAATGAAAAAATTAAACAAAACATCTGTAGTTGTCTCTAGGGCTTATTTATCCGACGCCATTCTTTGTCGTTGTTGTGGTAATGCAATTAAGCTTAAAATAATGAGAATTCCCAATAAAATAATATTTAATATGCTAGCCGTTTGTTTTGAATGCTACCAGAACTCAATAATAGCATCAAGAATATACGCGATGAGGTATCCTGGACAGAGACGATATAATAACAGAACCTTTACAAGATTGACCAAACGGTTTCGAGAAAATGACAGTACCAAATTTACCATAAAAACAAAATTAAACACACAATATTTGGGACTAAAATAAAATATGTAAAAAAAAACAAATCAGCTAATGTCTTTCAAGATGTTCAAGTTGTCCACCATCACATTTAATACAATCTCGCACTTTTCGTTCCGTAACATTAACAGCGGCTTCCACTTGCAATAGATATGCTATAATGGCATTTCTGATCCTTACGATCATATCTTCCCTTGTTGTGTTCCTTTAGTCTGCCCCATAAATAAAAATCCAAACAAGTTAAGTCGGGGGATCGTGGTGGCAAAGGAAATAAGCTGCCCCGACCAATCCAGCTGTCCGGGAAGATCATATCCAAATAATTTCGCACGTTTAGGGAAAAATGCGCAGGACATCCGTCGTGCTGGAAAAACATCGTAGCACGAGTAAGGAGGGAAATGATTTGGAGCAACACAAGTAAGTCGTTTTGTAAAAAATGTAAATATGTATTTCCATTGAGGGGCTCGTCAAATATAAATGGTCCAATAACTCTTTTCCCTATTATCCCGCACCAGAGGTTATTTTTTTGGTGCCCAATAATGAATGTTGTTTAGGTTAATATTACCAACACTGTTGAACGTTGCCTCGTCCGTCCACAAAATGTTTCAGCGAAATTGGGGATCTTCTCCCATCATGTTAATAAACCAGTGACAGTAGTTCAGACGGTTATCAAAGTCTGTGTCCCTTAATTCTTGATGGAGAACTATGTGATATGGATGCATCCTGAAATAATAATAGAGTTTTATTACACAAAAAAACTTGATCGAAACTCACGTGTAAAGTACCTTTTTTCATTCATGGGATTGCCTCTTGCGATAATAATTATAAAAAAGGGTTACTCTACGCACTTGTTGCATAAATACCTAATAATATTTAGTGTTTATATTTATTTTTCACAACAAAATATTCAATTTTTGCACAAACCTGTGATTTCTTAAGATGTTATGCACGGTTGATCTAGTAATGTCCAAATCCAGTGAAATTTGACGAATTCCCATATGAGGATATACAGGGTGCCCCACGACGATTTTCCCAGCATATTGCTCGGAAACGGAACCAGACAGAAAAAAAAGTATAGGAACAAAAATTGAGAGCTTATAAGGGAGCATCTAGAAAGGGTAATTTTAGATATACAGGGTGTTTTAAAAATAGTAATATTGCTGCCAAGTCAATTTTTTTAAATGGAAGACTCTGTATATTGTTAGTTTTTCGAAAAGCTTGTTTTAAGAGAAATTCAACCATACCATACTTGTTACGTTTCTAATTTAAAATGACTAAAATATGAGCGATTTATAACACTTTATTAAATTATGTAACAATCAATCGAAAATAAGAAGATAACTAAACAAAATTAATTACGACTTCTTCTCAAAATATGTTCAAATTGGTTACCACTCTCACTACTACAATATTCAAATCTGTTTATAAGACTTCTGGTACACGCTGCTGTAATCATAGCTTAACAACATAACAGTTCGACAAGCTGCTATGATTTTGTTTTGCAAATCTTCGAGATCTCTAGGTTGGTTTACATGCACAATTTCTTTAAGATATCCCCAAAAAAAAAATCTAAAGGGGTCAAATCCGGTGACCGTGGTGGCCACCGGATCACACCATTTCGGCCAATCCAGCGCGCAGGAAACGTGGTATCTAAATAACTTGTAACTTGCCTGGCAAAGTGAGGGGGAGCTCCATCTTGCTGCCACCACATAGAGGCTCTTTCATTGATTGGGATATTTTCGTTTGAAGAAAAATTAAAAATCGTTCCCCATTTAGTGTCCCTTGGTAAAAGTAAGGACCTATTAGATAGCCATTAAATAAACCGCACCAAACGTTAACCACCAAACTACCTGAAAATTAGTCTCCTTCATCCAGTGAGGATTTACAGATGACCAGTAGTGACAATTGTGGCGATTTACTATGCCGTTGTTGTGGAACCTACTTTCATCGCTCCATAAAATTTTGTTGAAAAAAAGACGGTTTTGTTCAAATTTCATTGACATCCCAGCAATGAAATTTAGGCGGCGTTCAGGACCTTCAGGTGTTAAGCCCCTGCACCAGATGAATTTTGTAGGGGTGGTATTTATAATCTTTTAGTGCCCTTTCAACTGTACTTTTTCCAATACCTAATTCTTCCCCGAGGAGTCGAGTTGAGACATGTGGATACACTTGAACATAGGCCAAGATGTTAATATTGTTGTCTTCTGTTCGAACTCGTTTTCTTCTTGGTGTATCGTTGACTATACAGATTTTGAGCACGTCTTCCATTCTTGTGACATTCTCCGTATATCAGGAGCATGTCGACATACTCTTCATATGTAAAAAGCGAAGGCATTTCTGACTACTTAAAATAATTAACAATGAAACAACTTCTGACTCGTGACATGACAGCCCCCGTCATACTCTTCAATATTTCGCTGGTGGTCACCAACCACCTAACATATTAATATTTAACTTTAAAATTAAAATTGATTCAATCAACCAAACTTTACTGCTCGGATACTATTACCTCTAAAATATCCCTCGTATTTATTAATGCAATGCACACGCAGCAAAACAAACTAGACGTAACGCTACTTGTTATGCGTCCCCGCAAAAATTTCAGGTCAAAATCGAGCTTGCCCACGAAAAATAGCGTCACCCAACAAAGCCTGTGGGGGTAAAGAGAGGAATAAATAGCATGTTATCACTCTCGCACTTGTATTAAATTCGAAGAAAAAGAGGTTTTGTCGGCTGTCAGCCGTTTTTTTTTTTTGATTGCACGTTGCAATTTTTAGAATGAATGGGAAGAAGACAGAGGACACTTGATTTCTGCAGTCGGCAGTCTTTATAGGGACGTTGATTCTGATATCGAAAAAATATTATATCGTTACAGATTTTTCGTCATGCGTCACTGCGCTACCACTGCGCGAGCGGTGCCGTTGACGAACATACATTCATCGTTAAAAATATATCGCTATATACAGGGTCTCCGAAACTCGATGGCACATTAGAAGTATCTCGAGAACTAATAGAAATATATTTTTGAAATTTTGAGAATGCATATAAGACATAAAATTCTAGCCTTTAAAAATAGTTTAAAAAATGCGGCGTTGCCAGTTGTACCCCTCTAACCTGTATAGTTACTTTTTTCTATTGATACTCTGATATATCGGAATAAAAATTTAAAAATTTAAAAACATGTCCAAAGAAAAATATCATCCATTTGATATTATTGATATTACGATACGTCCCTATATATATATCCTGTCTCTCTGTCGTTCTGACAAAAACCTAACCTATAATATAATGAACCTGATTGACTGTTGTGTTTTTTACTTTTCCTAATTGAAAAGCAGGTAAATTACCATCATTGAAAAAAGGGCGTGGCACCCAAAAAATTTTCGTCTGCGGCGCTATTTTTTTTTTAATGACCTTCAAATGGCGACGAGCCGCCACTGCAATTTTGTAAAGGTTCTGTTATTATATCGTCTCTGTCCAGGATACATCATCGCGTATACCCTTGATGCTATTGTTCAGTTCTGATAGCATTCAAAAGAAACGGCTAGCATATTAAATATTATTTCATTGGGAATTTTCATTGTTTTAAGCTTAATAATTGCAATACCACAACAACGACAAAGAATGGCGTCGGATATATAAGCCTTAGTGACAACTTACAGATGTTTTCTTTAATTTTTGCATTTTCAGGCCTACTTACCCAAAACACAAGACAAAAAGTTTTTTCCCAAAATATTCTTGTATATCTTGGGATAAGATTAAGATATCGACTTGCGGATTTTACTAAATTTCTTATTTTTTTATCCTCTTTCCATCTAAATGTAAAAAACTACCTCACTAGATTTGAAATTTCCTAGGAAAATGGGAAAATTGTCGACTTCTTAAAATAGCGCCCTCTAGCGGCGACAAAATTATTTAATTTTGTTATTTTTACTATAAATTTTATTAAGCAGGAAAAGCTCTTTTAAATGATGCCAAAATCATTGAAATCGGTTAAAAAGCAAAAAAGTTGTATGACATTTGTTAAAAGCATGTTTGAACCTTCCCTTACCCTTAATTGAAGAGTAATGGCAAAAAGTCCCAAACTAAATTTTTTTATAATACCATCAAGATTTCAAATATTGTGTTTTTAGAATACCTTTAGTATGTCTTTTTGGAGATAAGCACAGAATTATGTTTTCGAGTGTTCGTTGCGCCCCCTAGCGGACGACTACCAAACTCAAAAATTATTGCAAGCAATTTTTTATAATGGCCTATTTTGTACAAAAAAATTTTTTCTGAAAGCTCTGGGACTAATAGTTCCTGAGATATAGCCGGCGTCCTTTCCTATTTGGACATCCGGTACAAATTTCTTTTTATTTGACCAGATTATAAATGTAGCCCTGCTTTAAATCATATTCCACCAAATGTCAGTCGAACCGTATAAGATATGAAAATAGTGCAAGAAATAAAAAAGGTAAATGATAAACCACAAAAGTTGTTTTCATATGAAAAAATATTCAGTTTCGTATTAAAAAAAGTTGGGGGGGGGGGGGGGTGGAGGTCGCAGTGGTCATGATGTGCAAAAAAATAACACCCTGTGGATAGCTTTAAATGACAATAGCTTAATTATTTAGATACTTTAATAACAAGAGTACAGAATTTAAATAAATAATCTTTAAGCATCAATAAAATAAATAGGAAAAACCGAAAAAAAACTTGAAGTTTAACACCCTGTATCTTACAAACGAGGGGTTTCTCTGAATCTTCATTAATGGGAACTTTTTTCACTATTTTTTGCCAAGGAATAACCTGTTTCAATTTGTCGGCATAATATTGAAACACCCTGTAGAATATGTTTACAGACATGCACAAACATTCATGCCCAAGCTGGGATTCGAACCCAGGACCTCTCGATTGCCGGGCGAGATCTCTCCCATCGGACCACCGAGGTCGGCAAGATGAAATATATTGGTTTACTTTATTTTTACATTATTTTATAACTGGCACTCGGGTCAAAAACCCGATCGGAATAAAAATAACGTATGTCATACGGACAAAAAATGTTTTTCGGACTATGTGGCTTTGCCTCGGCCGGTAATCTCCCGCATTACGTCCAAAATACTACATTTTTGGTCGCTATAGCATAATGGGTTGAAATAAAAATTACTTGTTGTGGTTCACAGTTTTTTATATTCAGTTAAAGTGTATTCACACATATAAGAAACCGATCTAAATGACTGCTATTATTAGGGTATTCAAAATATAATAAACAATAAACTAGTTCTGTGAAATAATATGGGCGTAATAAATTTTAAGTACCGTACTCAGGTAAATAAAAATGCGGATAAACCAGGGTCCTTTTTGATTTTAGTCTGTCAACGTACACTGTTGAGTTTAGTTTGTTTTTTAAAAATGTTTCGTCCTTGGTGTTCTAGTGAAATTTGTGAATGAATGAATGAAAATCAATGAAACTGAAGTAAATAACAGAGTGCATTTATCAACAGATGCCAAAGATTATGAAGAATGTGTTTTTGACATTAATGTCGCGCGGAAATTTGTGCCCTAAAGAAGTTGTAAAGGAAACAGCTTACTTACAAAATCAAGAACGTTGGACCAAGGGGACGAGGAACTTATACGACGAAAAATTTATAAAATGTATGAAGAGCAAGGTGTACCAACGTTGGACAATTTAATGAAAAGGCTGACAACAGATGAAACAGAACTTAAATGCGCATTGTGGAAGCGCCTTCACCACATGGGCTTTAAATTCAAGTGTAAGACCATAATTCTATTTTTATATTTTGAATTTAATAAACTTAAATAAACATCAGTTTCGTATTTATTTGCTGCTAAATTAAATATTTCCATAATATGTATTTTCTAAGACGGTCCTAGCTCAGTCGGCATTGTGTCAATACCCCTATTTAGGTAAAAACAAATGAGAGTCATTTGGTCAGTTTCTTATATTTGTGAATATACTTTACCTGACACGCGTGTTTCGGCCCTTCCGGATCATTTCGAAGGAGTACAAAGATAGTCTTGTACTCCTAACTGAATATAAATACTGTGAACTACAACAGGTAATTATATTTCAACACATAATGGATATACGGTTTCACCAGGAATGTAGCCCATCACAAGTAAATTATACGTATAACATATGTACTATTGCAATCTACGTTAGTTCCCTAACGACTTTTCTTATTTCTTTCTCATACTTATCTACGTCCAGATATTAGTTATTCTCCATCTTTGTTTTTGAAAAAATGTCTTAAAGTATATACAGGGTGATCTAGTAAAGGTGGCGAGCGGCTATATCTCAAGAAGTATTGGTCAGACATTTTCACCAAAAACCTTATAATAGGTAAATCGGCAAGAAGAAAATGCTGGAAATTAGTTTTAAAATTGTACGATTGCCGCTAGAGGGCGTTACTCCAAAATTATAATTAAAAATTAAAATTATTTCCAAAATTGCATTAAGGTACCGTCTTGAAAATGTGAATGGAAAGCGTTTCTATTTTTGCGGCAATTTGTTCAATCGTTTTTCTTTCGTATATCTGATAATAGGGGTGGGGGAAACTAGTGTACACCCTAACTTTAAAAATACTGTATCTTGTACACCTAAAACTTTTTTGTGTCTTAATATATTTTTGTATCTTACTTCGTCTTTGAGAAAAAAATAAAAGCCACGTCATTGCATGTCAAAAATCCTTTTTCTCGAATACGAGGTAAGATACGAAAGAATATCAAATGACAAAAAAGTTGTATTTTTAGCTGCTTAGCTCGAAAACAATATAAACTTCTTAAACAAGTTAGTGACGTACATTTTTTTTGTCAATATTATTTGTGAGACTGCCCTCCCGGGACGCCACTGGAATTCATAATTATCATATAGTCAGTACTAGCTCAGCGCCTAATTACAACGAACAACACTGCCAATTTTCACCAAAATCGGCAAAAGGTTCTTTGAGATATTAATAAAAAACCGATTATTTCTTTAATCTTTGACACCCTGTATCTTGAAAACCAGACTTTTTAGAACGCATGTTTCTATGAACTTTTCTATTTGAATTAGATTTAGAAATTATGGCCTATCATTAGGTAACACCCTGTATGTTAAGCTGTGACGGGGAATCTCGACGCATCCGACGGATAACGCTATAATAATCTTATTAACGAATTGCAAGATAATCAAAGCAAACATAAAAAAGTATTTTGAAACAAAACTCTCACTCAATAAGGATCATCAATAAATTTAATGCAAAAATCCAACAAATAGGCCTAAATGAAAAACTTCTTGAGTCAAAAACTAACCAAATTGCTTTTACTGTCCATAAAACTACTTATATTGAATATTCGCTTTTTATAAAATATGTTTTTAACCAAATTATTAATGTTAATGGGATAATAGACTCTATACTACAAGATATTGAAAATTCGCTAACATTTTCGAAACTTAAAACTATGCATCCAAGCATAATTAGGATTGAATACCTTTTCTTTGAACTCAATAAACTTCAAAACCAAATACGGCTTCAACGGGTGCCTCTGCAAATAAATTTAGAAAATACATTGCTCTTTGAAAAATTAATTGACCTTGAATGTTTTGTTCTTAATAATAAAATAATATATCTGTTACACGTTTCTTATTCCGACTCTTTTGGCTATTACCGTTTGGTATCAGAGCCTGTTTAACCCTTTGACGCCGAATTTACATTACAGAAGTGTAAAAGTTTTTAAGGGGCACCGATGTGTTAAGGCAAGTCCAAATAATTATGTCAACTGAAAATAAAACTTTTGAAGTCATTTTTAGGCTATAGAAGTCGTTTTAGGCTTTAGGACACAAGGCAAATGTATGGCATCATAAAAATATCGTTATAATTAAATTATAAAACTTTAATTATTAAAAAATACAAATTTTTTATGGAAAAGGATGAAACAATTTTTTTTTGTTACTCAGACAGAGGCCAATGTCACATGTGGAACAACTCCAAGATGATTTGTGGGGTTCATTACGGGTACTATAGAGAGAGCACATCTTCTTGGCTTCTTATGTACTGGCATATGTGAACAATTGTCATATCTTATCTCTGGAGTTATAGTTGGCTTATAATTGACTTACGATTGTTGTTAAAAGTTCATTACTGTCGTGTTCTCGGCCTCGTTGTTGCATATTAGGTTGAGCTCCATTAGTATAAGCACAGTATACGGAACTATATAGTAGCGACACGAGCTGTCGGTCCCTTTGATCCCCAGGGGTCAGTTTCAGTGACAGAAGGATGACGGTATTGTCCTCTATTACACTGAGAAAACATATGCAATTTTATGTTGAAAAAAAGTAATACTTAAATGTACACAGTGGTTGAGAATCCCAATTAGATGTTTAGTTGACAGTATTATTTTTCGCTTTTGTGTAATAATTGTTGTGCTGTCACTAATTTTGTAAAAAACTTGTGATGCTCTGTACATTACACAAACCATAAATAAAAATCATATTGGCGTATTCGAGATGTGAATAAATGTGTGGGACTTTATAAAATTTAAATGATACAAATCCGAAAGTTAACGATGAATCAATGTAACATTTTATACCGACACTTAAGGTTAGTGACAGCACAACAATTATTACTGAAAAGCGAAAAATAATACAATTTAAGTACAGGAAAGCTATACTCAAAACCCAATATTATAGTCAGTGACGTAGCTATCAGAACCATGGAAACGAATGCAAACCACCAATGACAATACAGTATTTTGGCAGTTTCTATGATTCTGATAGCTACGTTACTGACAATAATATCGGGTTTAGAGTATAAATTAATGCAATATTTTGTTTTTGCGTTATAACTTGAGAACAAATGAATATTGGATAACATTTGAGTTTTTTATTATTATTTTGATGCATAGATGACACCCTTAGAGTTTGGCTCATTCCTCCCGACTCACCCTGTATATATATTTTTTAAAAAATCCTAAAAAAGGTTTACAAAACCGCAAAACTTGCATAAATAATTTTGCAAATGTTTAGTCATTTTATTGGCGATTTGCTATGTTGCATCTTTAAAAGTGTGGAAGCAGTAAAGTAGAAAAATAAACAAAATTATAGTATTATATTAACATTTAATAAACAAATACAATACAAAAGTTACAAAATTTTTCCTGTATTAAGACAAATTTTGATATTCATTACAGTGACTCAAAATTGATCAGAAGTGAAAAGTAAGCAAAAGCATAGAGAAAAAGAGAGAGACAAAAAATGCGTATACCAAAATTTGTCGGAAATTGTAAAATATCAAATATAAAACTATCTGAGAATGATGTTGATGCTTCCACTGAATGCTCAATACAAGCTCTTTTTGGCTGACTCGGTTGACTCTCATCGACACTTGAAACACCTACAAGTTAACATTATTTTAAATATAATACAAAATAAGGACTTTTTTATTTGTGACATCACTTGCTACTGTATTTAAAAATGGCTACTTTACTGCTTTCTATCAGTAAAAGTTGTTGATAGGTACAAAAAATGTAAACTTTTTGGAAGGTGATAAAGATAAATTTCATACCTGCAAATGATGTTGATGTTTCCACTAAAGGCTCAATACAAGCTCTTTTTAGCTGACTAGGTTGACTCTCATCGACACTTGAAACATCTACAAGTTAACATTACTTTAAATATAAAACAAATAATACAAAATAAGGTCTTTTTTATTTGTGACTCAATAATATGTTCAACCTTCCATAAGACACTCGGAGCCAAAAATTAACTGTAATAGTAGGGACAGTATAAATGGATTATATTGTGGTAACAGTTTCTATGATTCTGATAGCTACGTTACTGACAATAATATCGGGTTTAGAGTATAAATTAATGCAATATTTTGTTTTTGCGTTATAACTTGAGAACAAATGAATATTGGATAACATTTGAGTTTTTTATTATTATTTTGATGCATAGATGACACCCTTAGAGTTTGGCCCATTCCTCCCGACTCACCCTGTATATAAGTATATTTTTTAAAAAATCCTAAAAAAGGTTTACAAAACCACAAAACTTGCATAAATAATTTTGCAAATGTTTAGTCATTTTATTGGCGATTTGCTATGTTGCATCTTTATAAGTGTGGAAGCAGTAAAGTAGAAAAATAAACAAAATTATAGTATTATATTAACATTTAATAAACAAATACAATACAAAAGGTTACAAAATTTTTCCTGTATTAAGACAAATTTTGATATTCATTACAGTGACTCAAAATTGATCAGAAGTGAAAAGTAAGCAAAAGCATAGAGAAAACGAGAGAGACAAAAAATGCGTATACTAAAATTTGTCGGAAATTGTAAAATATCAAATATAAAACTATTTGAGAATGATGTTGATGCTTCCACTGAATGCTCAATACAAGCTCTTTTTGGCTGACTGGGTTGACTCTCATCGACACTTGAAACACCTACAAGTTAACATTACTTTAAATATAATACAAAATAAGGACTTTTTTATTTGTGACATCACTTGCTACTGTATTTAAAAATGGCTACTTTAATGCTTTCTATCAGTAAAAGTTGTTGATAGGTACAAAAAATGTAAACTTTTTGGAAGGTGATAAAGATAAATGTCATACCTGCAAATGATGTTGATGTTTCCACTGAAGGCTCAATCCAAGCTCTTTTTAGCTGACTAGGTTGACTCTCATCGACACTTAAAACATCTACAAGTTAACATTACTTTAAATATAAAACAAATAATACAAAATAAGGTCTTTTTTATTTGTGACTCAATAATATGTTCAACCTTCCATAAGACACTCGGAGCCAAAAATTAACTGTAATAGTAGGGACAGTATAAATGGATTATATTGTGGTAATAGTAAGCCTTTTATTTTATCAATTTACCTGGTATTGCGTGTAAAAATAATGTGAGTTGGGCCCTATCAAACAAACGTGGTCGTACACCATCTTTGGATGTAATCTTTTGTTCAGTGTTTATCTCATAGCCGATAATTTTTATTGACTTTATTTGAATCCATGCCCAGTAGATCTTCCCTGTCGCAAGCTTTCAGCCAGATTTTAGCCTTAAAATATAAATTAAATTATTCCTAAAAACAAATAACAACAAGGAGACAAACTGTTTATTTTAGCAGCGATAAAATTATTCTGCATTTATATTTCTGAGGATTTATCCACCGTTTTTACAGCTACAGAATTAAATTTAGAACATACCTTTCTGGGTCTTTAGGAAAAGCAAAAAAGCTGGTTCCATGGGCAGGGCAAGGGCGATAAGCACATCTGCTCCTTATTTTTTCTTGAGAATCCATCGAAAATCAGCAAAAGTTCGGCACAAAAACTTAAACGCACGATAAAAACCAATAAATTACAAAAACTAAACAAACTACAATCCACACAAGCTTTGTTTACCTTTCTGACTGACTTATTTGTCCTTAAAAAGATGGCCGCTACGCGCATTGCGCAGAGAAATTTGGGTTTGTCTCGCTACTGTATAGTTCCGTTATACTGTGGTTCAAGTATAACAGAAAGTCTGAAAATTTTTAAATTGAATATTTTTCCTTTAGACCGTCTTTTGAAGAGAATAAAGGAATTTACTAGAGATATATCAACAAAATTGAAAAAAAAAAATTATGCCACCATTTCTTTGACTTGCGTAGATGGATTTTAACATGTCCATCTTGTCTACAAATGCCATATTTGAGTTATAGTCTTTCACTTGTGTGGGACATGTTATTTCTTTTATAGAGAAGTAACACTCCTTTCTTATCTTTCCACTTTAGAAAGACAATTCCGTCTCTGCTAATTCTCCTCCTTTCTGCCCCCTCTTGCTGTCCCACGTGCATAAATAAGATTATCTTAAAGTTATCTTTGCAGAGGCATTGAATTAAGAAAATTATCGCAATACAAATGATAGCCGATACTTTACCGGTGTATATCTGAAATTGACATACATATCCACTCTCGTCAGCTCTTCTAGCCGCGTTTGATCGGCTTCGTTGGCATGTACTGTCGTAGAGAGCTACGCCATTTGAAATTAATCATGGACTCGTCGATAGCCTGGTGCCTAGAGGGCTTTTAGGAAGATAAAAATGTATCAGAAAGTATTTCTAGCATTGGACGAATTTTATATAGCTTGTCAAAATTTTGGTCATTCAAGAGCCAAATCGTAAAAAATCAGCTACATGTAGTATTTCAAAAAACACCAAAAGTTTCCAATATTTGGACGATAATTGTCTATCTTTTCTTAAGAAACTTTCTAAAAGTGTGATGGAAAAACACGGATCAGAATTGGAACCTATTCAACCACCCAGTCAAGCCCTGTAGCTGAATCTAATGAGTGAGGAGTTATGTAACCACCAACCCATGCAGAACACGAATGGACAATATTTAATTTTGCTATACCGGGTGTTGCATCGTCGAGCGGGACATAGGAAATCCCATGTAATTTTAAATGGGGTCAATTATTGGCTTCCCTAATTATTTTAGAGAAAAATTTTATTTAGGTTTATTAAAGAGCACTAAAACCCACATTCAAAATGTAAGATGATTACCTGGTTCGAAATTAGCACACAGGTTTTGGATAACGAAAATGACGTATATTCATTACGATATTAGTACAATAGTAGCAAAATGTTAAAATTATCAAATCATCATCTCTTAACTTATCTTCTTCTAAATCTAGTTCATCAAAATATATATATGTTTGGGTAACCTTAAACTATGGTACGGTTTGTTATATGTTAAGTATATGTTTATGTTTATCAATTACAAGCAAAGCTGGCACCTTACGTTCATGGTTGTAACCTTGTCAATCTAAACCAATGTTTAATAATATAAACTAATTTAATAAAATAGGTAAAATACTGTAAAATACTAACTGCCTTAATTTTACCTTATACTATACCTTACTTACACTACACCTTATACTACACCTCCGGCCGGCAGAAAAAAAAAATCGAATGCTAATGCTGAATTTTTTTTTTGAAATAATCAACCAATCTATATCAATCAAAATATTTCTTAACTCTATTCTTATGAACTAAAACTTGCTTATTCTCTATATCTAACAAAATATTTGGAGACTGTTCACTTATCACTGTAAAGGGTCCATTGTATAAAGCGTCCATTTTTGTTCCCGAATTATTTTTCAAAAGCACTTTATCACCACTCTTATAATTAACTATGCTACTTTTCCTATCATATACAGTCTTTCTTTTACCTTTTGACGTCATTAAGTTACTTTTTGCATCAGCACATGCTTGCTGGAGCCTATACTTTAACTCTAAAGGATAACTATCAAAATTGTACAGAGGGTCAACTTCTCGTAACAATTTCGAAGGTAAATTAGCCGTTTTGCCAAATACTAACTCATACGGGGTATACCGAGTTTCAGTATGAACACTAGTGTTATAGGAAAAACACCAAAAAGGTATCCAACTACTCCAATTAGTTGGGTTTTTCGCTATTTGCATTCGTAAGTATGCTCCTAATGTTTTATGAGAGTTTTCTAATGCGCCTATGGTCTGATGATGGTAGGCCGTTGAATTAAGTTTTTTTAATTTGAAGCAATCTACACGTTTGCGTAAGGGTTGCAGCTAAGAATTCAGTGCCTTGGTCTGACACTATCTCATCTGGGATTCCAAACCTCAAAATAAAATTTTCAACGAACGCTTGGGCTACTGTTACAGCTTCCTTATTTTTTAAAGGATAACATTCCACGAATTTACTGAGATCACACTGTAACGTTAAAACATATTTATTGTTATCAACATCTGATTCTAAAGGACCAACTAAATCTAAACAAATTCTCTGGAATGCTGAATCAGCTGTAGGCGTAATAGTCATTGGCTCTATACTTAGTTTTGAATGTTTATACCTCTGACAATCATCGCATTTTTTAACAAAGTCCTCAACGTCTTGTCTTAAACCTATCCATGAATAATATTTTTTAACATTATTATACATCCTATTTATTCCTGCATGACCTCCTGTCGGCAGTAAATGAAAAGCATTAAGCACTATTTGCTTTGTCTCACGATCGTATACTTTTTGCACGTCTTTAATAACACATATTTTTATACCGGTTTCATTTATCAACTTTTTATATTTTAATAATTCTCTTAAGAATTGAGCGCTCTTTCCGTCTTTAATTACTATTAATTCGCGGATATTATATTTATCACATATAGCTTTCAGTATCCTCAACGATCCACTTAAGGGTAACGCCGATCGGATGTTCTGAAATTTAAATTCCGCTTCGTCGGAACTCAGGTTTCTCAACGATGCCTTCCTGGTCAACGTCGATCGAAAATCCTGGCAGGATCGCCATGTAAGATGATTACCTGGTTCGAAATTAGCACACAGGTTTTGGATAACGAAAATGACGTATATTCATTACGATATTAGTACAATAGTAGCAAAATGTTAAAATTATCAAATCATCATCTCTTAACTTATCTTCTTCTAAATCTAGTTCATCAAAATATATATATGTTTGGGTAACCTTAAACTATGGTACGGTTTGTTATGTTATATGTTTATGTTTATCAATTACAAGCAAAGCTGGCACCTTACGTTCATGGTTGTAACCTTGTCAATCTAAACCAATGTTTAATAATATAAACTAATTTAATAAAATAGGTAAAATACTGTAAAATACTAACTGTCTTAATTTTACCTTATACTATACCTTACTTACACTACACCTTATACTACAAAAAGAATAACTTTAGATATTTTTGATGAGCCCGTTTACGGGTTATCGCCGATTTCTTTTTAACTATTTCTCCTTTTTATGGCCCCGTATTTGCGGGTACCAGTCAAGGTAAAAGATGACTGTCAAATAAAGTTGTCATTTTGAGGAATATTTGAACATCTTCTTAAATCCTAAAGTTCTAACAATTTATTAGTACCTACCTATTAATTAGTAAAATATTGAAACATGTAAAATGTCATAATTAACCTTGTAATTGGATACTTTATTTTAGTTTTATTCAGATTAATTTGTACTCATAAATACACCTTTAATATTTTCGATGTACGAGTTTTTATAACACTAAAGCACACATTTCAAAATGACAACTTTATTTGACAGTCATCTTTTACCTTGACTGGTGCCCGCAAATACGGGGCCATAAAAAGGAGAAATAGTTAAAAAGAAATCGGCGATAACCCGTAAACGGGCTCATAAAAAATATCTAAAGTTATTCTTTTGAATGTGGGTTTTAGTGCTCTTTAATAAACCTAAATAGAATTTTTCTCTAAAATAATTAGGGAAGCTAATAATTGACCCCATTTAAAATTACATGGGATTTCCTATGTCCCGCTCGACGATGCAACACCCGGTATATGCATTTTATAGACTCTAACGATATACTTGATTATTCCTTAAAGAAGTCGGTCAGATATGTCCATAATAGAAAGATATAACTTTTTGTATCTTTACTTTTGAAATCAAATGTTGTAAATTAAACTTGTTTAACAAGACATATTGGACATCGAGTAAGTTAATTTATTTTAATTTTGGCAGTATGTTTTACCATTAACAGGAGACCTTCTCGCTTATTTTACTCACAGTTAGAACAACGCAATAGAACATCGTGGGGAGTCCCGGGTGGTAGCACTGGACATTTCCAAGGCTTTTGACCAAAGACATCATAACTAATAGACCAAATTGTTTACCATTTTTATGCGGCAATCATTCCCTCTTTATTATTCATCTCTGTCGCTCAAAATTGGACCTTAAGCCGGATTTATCTGTATGTTAGAAATATTAGGGAAAATTGTTTTTGAAAGATTGAGTTAGAAATTGCAGTAACGTCCAGAACCTAATATACAAAAAAGTTAAGCGTATGAAATTATGCATTCATGCTTGTAATGTTATGCGGATATTTTATTAAAAACTGTTAAAAACTTTAAAAAGTATTAACATTATTGTTATATAATATCTCAGGCGCTACGGCAACATTGTAATACGATTTTACAACCGGAGAGACTTAAAGAACGACGATAGCGATTGCAATGTTGGCAGTCTGTCATAACAGCTAGTTCGTGTCTTTGTGCCCTTTTTGCAGTTTGTTCTTGATTTTTTTGTATATTTGTCTAAACATTAGTGTAGAAATAAACAATCATGGTTCATGCCTGTGTAGTGTGTAAAGAAGTTAATCATTTTAATCCAAATTTATCATGTCATCGGTAAGTATGGTTATAGGTTATTGTTTTATAGTAAGCATTGGTGTAGTATATGGGTTCGTTTAGTAATGCTGTGGTAGAACCATTTTTATTAAAACTTCTATGCACAATGAAAAAAGTTTTGGTATACTTAGAAACAATTAAGAGTAGATATTGATAAACAACTCGTAGTAGCTACTTAACAGTAAACGAGTAAAAATGATTGTATTATTTTCATACATTATTGTTAGGTTTTAACCTCTACATCACTGGCGAGCAAAACCAAGGGACGGTTTACAACGTTGCCGATCGGATCTAAGAGATCTGCCTTTCTTTCTCGCAGTTGCCAATTATACACAACAATAATAGTCGATACTTCTTTGGGAATTATGAATGAATCGTTTCGTCTATTAGTCCCACTGACGATAAAGTCTTTGCTTTATCGTCAGTGATTAGTCCTAATGTCTTTGCCTTTTACCGAGTACGGCATGAGGGGCTTCTAACTAAAGTGAGAGCATGCGGAATGCCGGTTCAATTTTGTTCATGGCTGTCAAGCTTTCTTGACGACTATTCTCTGCGAGTGTCGATGGACGGATTTCTTTCAAACACATTTAACATCAACGCCGGAGCCCCTCAAGGTTTTATATTGTCGCCCACCCACTTTTTACTACACATTAACGATCTTTTGGAAAACACCAGATATTCTATATAGAGCTTCGCTGATGACAGCACACTTGCTTCATCTTTTACTTTAGATGCTTGACCATCGACTGCCAATGCACATTTCTATAGGCAGCAAGAGGTCTCACATCTCAACAAAGGCTTGGAAGAATTTCTGTCTTGGGGTACTAGTAACCAAGCAGAATTTAATGCTAAAAAAAAACAGGCGGCAGTTTTTTTCTAAAAGGGTTAATGTTAAAGAACGGGATATAGTCATGGCGGGACACTCAATTCCCTTGGCTTTATTAATTCATTTATTGGGCATCAATTTGAATAGTCATATGTCTTGGCATAGTCACGTTGCGGCAATTGCTAGGGCAGCCTTGCAGAAGCTTGAGATACTTTTCCGAACTGAGAACCTCTATGCGCCCCAATAACTTGTAATACTCTATAAAGCCCAATCGCTGGAGTACTGTCGCATATTTGGGGCTCTGCTCCTAATCATACCCTGAGTGTTGGACTCCATTCAAAAAAATGCCATTTGCTTGGTCGGGGACCATAATCTGACAAACAACTTGGAAAGCCTTGAACATCGGAAGCAGGTTGGCGACTTGAGTCAACAAGACAACGTCAACACTCTGGAACGACCTCTCTGAGGCCGTGTTCCTCAACGAGTATAATCTCCAAAGATACAAGACTAACGTGAATCGTTTTCTGCGAACACGCACCGCGCCCCAAAGAAGTAGTCCTGCAGTGCTATGCCTTCTCATAAAAAAAAATCGCTACATCCCAATGGCGTACAGGTCTAAATTGCTACACCCTGTATATAAAACTGTAAGTCAAGAAAAAGATTGGCCATTTTGTTATAAAGCTCCAATATTTTTCAGTGTTAGATATATAATGATAAAGTTTGGAAGAGAAATGGGTCCGTTAACTCGTGTGAAATATAACTACGGGCTTGTGTCATCCAGTGTAAATTAAAATTTATTAATAAAGTTGAATGTAACTGGGGTGTGTCGCAGAGCTCCAACCTTAAACACGGCAGGCAGTGTTAGTGTACACAACTCATTTCAGTTTTTAATTAAATTTTGCGAAATACAACGGCCACGACAGACACTATAAATTCAATTTAAGTTGACACTAGAGTAAAAATAATTTTTTACCTTTTAGTTACTATACAAAATATATAAAGTATATTGTACGTACAGGGTGGCTAATGAGAGATGACTCTGCACCATTTATTGGAAAAATGTACGTAAGAGAAATTGATTGGTTGTAATTACAATTTTAAGTATTATTATGTATTTAGTAGTATAAATGACGTTGACAACAACTTTTGCTTTTTTTATACATGATGGGGGCTTCAATTCAACTTGAACAAATTCGCTAGAAGTTTGGGGAAAACACGTCGATTGAGATTTTTTGTGAGTTACATTTCGACACTAAGAATTTTTTTTTAACTTTCTTTATGAGATAAAACCTAACCTTTCTATGTTTTCTTAAATAAGATGAAACCACTTATACTCATTGCAAAACAATTTCCGTTGCACGTCATACCCTTCAAGTGACGTCAGTTATCGGCAGTGTTGCCAGCTTGTAACGAAAATAACCGAGTGAGGAAATTACACTGGTTTTATTTTTTTCATAAAAACAAGATAACTTTACAAGAATAAACGCAAGTTTATTTAATTTATTTGTAAAATTGTTACTTCTTTATATATGCTTGACTATTTGAATAATAAAAATAATAATGCAAAGATGGATCTTCAATCATCCTCCAAATCACTTATATCACTCGTTTCATTTACATTACTTTTCCAAACATCAGGAGTAGCAGTACGCAATAATTCTTTCCACATATTCATACCATCAGTTTCTGTACCAATATGTCTGTTATAACAATTTTTGGTAATCCCCTAAGTATGTTCAATCAGATTGAACATACAGTGGTGTGGGAGAAGCCGCAAAACTTTATATCCATATTGCTCAGCCAGGTCATCAACTAAATATTTGTTTGGTGGCTTATGTCTGAAAAGAATTTAAGTTTAATATTTAAAAACATGTTAAAAAAAAGGATATACAAAATATCTTGACCAACCTATTAACGATTTGTAGAAGTTCGGCTTTGAACATTATACAGGGCTGCCCAGAAGTCCGGAATTAAATTAATATAGCCTTAACCTGTAACTTTTGGGGAAAATGCTTGGACACGTCAATTTAGTTTTATATATGCTCACATTTTGACGTTATTCGTTTGTTTTTTTATAGACATTTTTCAAAGATATGACGACATCGATCTTTTTTTTTAAATGGAAACATACAGCTTGTGATACATCATTTGAAAGCTAGTATCTCGTACAGTATACTCATAAGTTTTGGCGCGATTCTGTCAAGCTATTTCAAAATAGGGACTGTTAAAAGTTTTAAAGAAATCTCTATTTAAATAAGCGGAAATGGTAAATCATTGATGTTTTTTTTACCTTTCAAAGTAAGAAATCTTCATTGTTTCACGTTCTGACATTTTGTGACATTGTGAACTTGTAAAATTAATTCAGGTATTTACGAAGTATTATTTTAGAATTTTCTAAACAAAAATGGTTTTGTCGGAAAGGCAGCGTATCAAAGTCTTGATATTGTTAGAATATGGGGATAAAATAAGAAGTCAAAGTGAAGTGTGCACTTTAGTTAATGCTAAATATCCGGAAAGTTAAATTTCACAGGGCACTGTTAGTAAAATATTCCACAAATTTGATGAACATGGCATAGTAAAGGACTTGCATAGGAATGGACGGCCACGTGTGTTAGGCGACGATGAAAAATTGGATATTGCATTATCTCTGCAGGATAATCCGCATATTTCAACAGTTTCATTGGCTGAAAATCATGATACATCTACAAGTACTATTGGAAGATTTTTGAAAGCAGAAAAATACCATCCTTATAAAGTATGTCTTGTCCAAAAGCTTTTAGAAGATACTCAGCGGCCCCAGAAAGTAAATATATGGGCAGGTATCATTAATAACCGAATTTTAGGGCCATTCTCTTTGGAACGGAACCTCACAGCTAAACGGTACCTGAATTTCTTAACCTTCGAGTTGAGGTGTGCTCTAGCTGTAATTTTTCCCAACGAAGTAGATCAAGATATACCTAATTAAACAATTTGGTTTCAGCAAGATGGTACTCCTCCGCATTTTGGTGTCAATGTGAGAAGATATTTAGATCAGATATTTCCGGGTCGCTGGATTGGAGGTTTTGGTACAATTGAATGGCCACCGAGGTCCCCAAACTTAACCCCTCTAGACTATTTTCTTTTTGGATATTTAAAAGAAAAAGTTTACCAAAATAGGCCAAATAATATTAAAGATTTCAAAAAGAATATTAGATTGGAGGCACATAAGATACCGGCTGAAGCCATTCGAAACTCCGTCGACGGCTTTTACCAACGTCTGGGAGCATGCCAAGTAGAGGGTGGAGGACATTTCCAGCATTTGCCACGTTAAACCACCTTTTTGTTGTGTTTTGTTTTTGTTTCCCGTTACATTTTTATTTTTTTTGACAAAATAAATAACAAATAAACCATAACGATTGTTAAGTCACAATGTCACAAAATATCAGAATGTGAAACAATGAAGATTTCTTACCTTGAAAGGTAAAAAAAGCATCAATGATTTATCATTTCCGCTTATTTAAATAGGGATTTTTTAAAACTTTTAACAGTCGCCATTTTGAAATAGCTTGACAGAATCGCGTCAAAATTTATGAGCATACTGTACGAGATATTAGCTTTTAAATGATGTATCACAAGCTGTATGTTTACATTTAAAAAAAATTGATAACGTCAAAATGTGAGCATATATAAAACTAAATTGACGTGTCCGAGCATTTTCCCTAAAAGTTACAGGTTCTTCAGGCTATAATAATTTTATTCCGGACTTCTGGACAGCCCTGTATAATAAAATTTAATTTTATTTGTAGTTAACCATTCTTGAATTGCAGATTTATTCCATGATGTGTTAGGTATTTTTGTTAACAACATGGTACCTATGGTATTGTTGTCTATTTGAACCACAGAAGGCTTTGTTAAATTTTTCAATAATTGGTTTATGAAGCATTCTAAAAAACTTTGCTAATTCATATCTTCGGTCAGCTTAGTTTTAGAAGAACAAATTGCCTCTGCGCCCTTAACAAAACCATCTTTACTACGGGCATGAAGTATTTTGTACTTAGAAAAATATGTTTTACCTAGGTAAGTTTCCCATAGTTTATACATATATTTGTTTACTGCATAATACCGTTTACCATCAACTCTAGTAGATCTAACACTTCTTTTATTTTAATCTTGCCGAGATGGATCATCCAAGAAAAGGGATTGGTACAAATATGCTTCTTTTTATTTCAGATATTCTTTTAAAATCACCAGTAGTTTGAAAGCTACGTGGGAAAGTTCCATAAGCCCTCGCCTCGGTTCATCTTTTATCCATCCGAAGCCTATTTCCTTTAAGACGCTTCTTAAAGTATTAAGACAACCATCAAACATTTTAATTTCTTACTTACAGTTGTCAAAATTACATGATGTTCTAAAAAAGGTTACAGCTTAATCATAAGCATTGTAAAATATTACAATTTTTGAATAATAAAACTTACTTGTTTCCTACATTTCATAAATAGCCACGGATAGAACTTATATCCAATCTTGACATATTTACAACTCTCCTTGAATAGGAACATTTCTTTTAGGTAACTCTAATCATTTATTTTCATGTTTTGAAACTACGCTTACAGTGCAGATATTCAACTTTAGGGCAGCTGCTATGCGTTAAAAATTAGTAAAGTAAACATAAAATATATAGACCTTAACATACTCTTTAACGTTATTTCTCTCACTGCTGTCAAGGGTAACAATGGGCCATGTTGTTAAGTTCTTCCTGAAAATAGCTTATTAGAGAAGCTATTAGCTCTTTGCACTGGCTATTTAAATGCTTCGGCATTTTTCACAAATAGTAAACAACGTAGTCGACAGAGATATGTATGTGCACTATTGTTGTTCTTAAAAGAACAATTTTTTATTGCTATTTATGGAAAGATCTGGATTTTCTGTTTAAAAGTAGACGCACAATAACACGAAACGTGAAGCGTACGGTCAAATCACTTGGTCTGACTATTGATAATCAGCTGAAGTTTGTTGAAAATACACATATATTATTAAGGAATTCATTTTTTAAGTTGAAAATCTTATACTCCAATAGACACATACTCTCCAGAAAGCTGCGCAGAATGCTTGTGGAATCTTTAGTCTTATCCAATTTTAATTATTGCAACTATGTGTATGGACTATTTTTGAATATATGCGAACAGCGGAAGATTCAGAAGGTTCAGAACTCTTGTGTTCGGTTTATTTTTGGATTAAGAAAATATGACCACCTATCTCTGCAATTTAGAGAGCTATCTTGGCTTGATATGTTGCATAGAAGGATACTCCATTTTGGAGTTTTTGTCAAAAAGATTATCGATGACTTCGTCCCCCCCCCCGTATATCAGTAGATTGCTTGTTGCTCGCAATAATTCCCATACTGTGAATGCACGTCATAGAGAGTTGTTGACAATACCAAGACACGTGACTGCTTTGTTTTGGAAAGGCTTTGCTTATCAGGCGGTACATTTTTATAATAAATTGCCGAGGCATCTTAAGGGTGAAACCATATTGCAATGGTTTAAAAAACTGTATAAGCAAGTATTACTACAGCAGCAGCAGTCCTAATTAGCACATATTTACTTAGGGTGGAATATATTGAGGCTGTGTGATACCCCACTGTTAGTTGTCACTTGCTTAAGCCTGGGTTTTTTCGGTATATTGTGTATTTTAAGTAGGTACCTACTGACATACTTGCATTTGTAAGGGTTACCGGTTCTTCAATGTTTTTTTACGTCAGGAGAAACTTGGTACCGGTTCTTCAATGTTTTTTTACGTCAGGAGAAACTTTGTAAGGGTTTTAATAGTGGCAATGAATGTATTTTTTTGTTTGTGGGTTCTTGTTTACAATAATTTTTATGTCAAACTTATTTCTGATCTAATGTGTTTACCTTTTCGGTCTGATATGTTTAAGATTCATGAGCTTAATGCACATGTCGTATCTACCTATACTCCAGATTGAATTCTAATATATTATACACTCGCGTAGAGGTTAAGTGTAAGAATAGCCGTTGGCTAAACTTCGCTTTTATTGATAGTGTTTATTTTTCCTATAGTTAAAATATGTAGATGTTGTCATAGAGGGAATTTAAAATAAAAGACGTTTATTATTATTATTATTAAACCATAGAACGGTTAAGGTTAGTTTTGCAGGAAATGTAAACAAGTCAAAACTATGCATTAACGATCTTTTGGAAGTTCAGGATCTTTTCGATTAAAAACAAATAACTTCAAAGGACAGTTTCTATTGTTTTGTTATATCATTTCTATTTTATAAGATGGATAATCCTGTTCATGACATAATTTGTTTTTTTACATGAAACGGCATTTTATAGATTTAGAGATGATGACCGAAGAGATGGAATAAATAAAAGTCGCCCTACGCTACCCGGTAATATTTTAAAATATGATCTAAACAAGGACATTACTTTTCACGATAATTTAATACTACGATAGTCATAAGTAGTTAAAAAGAAAAATCCCCGGCGCTTACTTATTTACCGAATTTGTCAAAATGTGCCAGACACGAGCGGCCACCGGTATGCTTCAATCAGTATATCGGTCAATCTTTTACAAGGTATTGAGTAATCTCCGAGAAGTATCGCAATCCTGCTATATGAATGCTTTAGTATCTCGCCCTTGTGTGTTATCTTCATGTTTTTAAATGAAGCACCTTTATTTCTATTAAAGACTACCTCTATTTCTTACTGAGTATGTCTTATACCTAAGCACGTACATTACACAACGACCTGAGGACAGATAAACTGCAGGGGAACTTTGTTAAAATTATGATAAAATCTAATCTTATAGCCATTGGTACAAGAAGTGCGACACGAATACAAAATTTGTGGACAGTTCAGTGCAAGTATTCGTAAACCATTGAGAAGCCGGTACAACATTTCTTGCACCAAGAGCAATTAGCTCCGCACGTTCCCCTCGAGGTCGTGCGGCACCGGAAACTGGATGAGCACGTCAAAAAATGCAAGGTTTTAAAAAATAAATAATTAGCTTATTTTAAACATTATTTTGATCAGTAGTACTGATAGCGATGATGTGTATTATTCTTAGCTACTTGGAAAAATGGACTGAAGGTCATATACCATTGACAGTGAATTGGGGCAATATTTTTTGGTACTAGGTTAGTTTCTGTAGCATAGGGTGATTGCGCCAGTAGTCGGCCTTTATTGACCATTCTATTTTTGTTTTTTAAATAAATCTGTTCATTTAATACTTAAATTTAATTATAATATATGTGTCTTTGTCAAGTATAACCAATAAATAAGCGACTGGAAAAGATATAGATACTCGAGAAAGTACGTAAATATTTTATTATTTTGTCAATAAAAAAGGGAAAATATATTATAAATAAACACAAAACTTTTATTTCTAAATATATAAAAAAAAAAACACTTAAATGCTCCTACTAAGAATACATAAAATATGCAAAGACATTTTATAAAAGTGTAGGTAAAGTTAGAAAAAAGTATTCACAAAAATCGCGGTTATAGTCTAGACACATAATCTAGAAATTACCTGGGACACCAGCTACATCCCACATTCTTATCACCCTCTGCTTCTGCATCTAGTTTAACTTTACATTTAGCACAATATTTCTTTCAACGTATTTTTCTAAAATCTCGCTTCTTTCGTTGGGTCTTTCTTTTTTTTAATAGTATTATCAACGATTTCGCTTTTTTCTCATTCTGATTCCTTTTTCTTTTCTTTGCTTCTTCTTTATTATTATGTACTCCATTCTTCTCCATGTTATATGTTCTAGAAACATTGGACGAAATGACACTTGTGGAAGGGTCCAGTTTTGGACGTCTTGTTTTTGGGATTGACTGGTATTTAAAATATTTTTTAAAAGCATCGGTTGAGGAGGTGGACGTCGGCATCGGCTCTACTGCATGTAAGATTATTGATGACTACTTGTGTGCTTATATATGGATCTGGTGCCCACTCGTCGAGGCTTATTGCCTGCGACACGACCTGCGAGCCGGTCCTGTAGAGTTAATCGTGACATACCATAGTTTCGGCAAGTTTCTCGAATTTTAGTTCCATTCCTCATAGAATCTAAAGCTGTTTCTAAGGACTCTTCAGAATATTTATGGAACTTTCTGTTTGACCTGCGTGGCATCGTCTATAATGTAAAGAAAATACTTTTTCGTTTAATTAAAGTGCTTTTATAGCCAAAAGAATATTCTGGTCGAGTACTAGCACAATCATCAATTTATGACTTTGCCATTAGTCGACCACTAACTTTAATATCCCTTAGGGATTTTATCATTTATTTTAGACCCGGCCGACTACTGATACGTACGTTTTTGATACCTCATAGTACATTATAGCAAAGGAAGAATCTGTTTATATGTATTTGTAAGCCTGATATAGACAAAATAATATTTTTAAATTTTGCCAGTGGTCGGCCACTGTGGCCACTAGCAACTTTATAATAATTTAATGCCAGTAACCGGCCATATTATTTTTGTACCTAAAAGTAAAAATGAATATATTTGGGACTTGTTACTAGTTATTTAAACATATACTCATTTAAAATATCTTACTTCGGTAAACATATCTAGTATAGCGATCTTCACTGGCTTTTGTAAACTGCTTTTGGAGACACAATGACTAACACCTAATTTCTCGCGCCAATTTACGGAAGTAAGGATCGACTTATAATAGAGAAATATTGATATATTGTGTTTTCGGAAAGTAAAAGAAGATAGCAAATGTAAGGAATAGAGCTAAACTCTCGCGAAATTCAAATCATAAGTGATTAAAGTCATTTTTGGCCGACTAGCGGTGGCCGGCTTACTGCCGCAACCACCATACAAGTGCCGCACTTATTTTACCAATGCATGGAATTCGCTATTATAACACTATACAAAGCGTATATAGATTAAAATGCGACTTGCTTCCACTGTAAGAAAAACAAGAAAAAACTGCCACTAAGTAAAACAAACTCAACAAAATAGCAGCAAGGAATTTCATACCCACAATCGAGAATAGTTCAAGATAGATTTCAACCACCATGAAAAGAAGCATATTAAGAAACAATACTCCTCAAAGACGTTAATCTAACTGACAGAACAACTTTTCGGTTCAGGTTGTCTGTAACTAAAACAATGAATTTCGCTGACAAGGAACGAATTAAAAATGCATCGATCTTAGCCTAATCGAAGAAAAATAAGCATTTACCATAAAATATAGTTAATCCAGGCACTTAAAAAATATCTAGCAATTTTCTCCTAACAATACACCCACTTTATTTCAAAATGTCAGGTTTATTAAATATTAAATTTAATTTGGCCGCCTTATTAAAATTCGTAATTGCTTTTAAACAACGCTTGTACAATTTCGTGACTTTATTTTGAAATGTAAAAGGGCAAAATATTCTTTTCAATTTACTTTTTATTGTTTCCTTTACACCATAATGTAATAATAAATTGATTTGGTTTTTAATGAAGCAATATTTTTAAACGCTAAACAAATCCTTAATATTATTCAAATATTGCGTTTTTTTTTAACTCGATCATGGGATTTTACATGCTAAATCTCAACACACTAGCAGTCCTATGTTTTTCAACCACATTGAAAAATTAACAAGTAGGCTTTTTTCGGTTGTTGTCATGACAATGGTACGTTAAAAGTTAACTTGTGTGTTTGATCCTAGGGAGTACCAGTTTATTTCAAAATTCTTAACTAAGCAACCAGTAGAGTACATATAACAATTTTCTGCTTAAGTACGTGGTTTTTGACGGAGAATTAACAATTACATACTAATGATTATTACTAACGGTCAGACGTATCCCTGAATCTCCTCATTACGCAATAACACATCCACTCTAATCCACTTAAACCATATAGACTACCGAGAGACTATAACTCCTGTTCCCCCTCTACCATGAACAAACCCAACACCGGACCCAATTAATTAGAAGTGAACCGCTTCCCTGCGGCCAACTATTTTTTATAAAGGAACATGATCCCCGACGACGGAGAATCGAATTATCGAAAAAAATAAATACCATTCCATTTGACACTATTTCAAATTTCTTACCAGCCAGATCAAATCTGGAGGGGGGGGGGTCTCCCAACCTCCCTGTTGGTACTCTAAAATTTGATTAAAATATTTCCAGCAATTTGTTCGCGTCTTGAAGATATTGTACTACGAAGCGACCGTAATGCCAATTATTTTGTAATAAAATACGTGATACAATATAACAAATATAACAAAATATTTATATATTTTGTGACAATTCAATTTTGTCACTAATAAGTCATTAGAACTGGCCTAATCATAGTAACTTATATCACATATCTAATTTGAATTTTAGCTTTAAAACTGGTGAAAAGTTCAAAGTTTTGTTTTCTGCATAAAACTACACACCAACTTTATTTTGGTCTCCTACTGGAGGTTGGGCCAAGCGGGATTACATTTTGCCCATATCTTCAATCATCTTATTTTCCTGGAATCAACTATTCTATCATTTCATATAACAACAGTATTTTATAGTGATGTTACATTGATTACACAACAATAACTAAATTTAGGTACATCTGTTTTATTTCACTTAGCTTAAATACCTGCAACCAAGTAGTCAGGTTCCACTAGACTTATTTCAATATGAACCGCTAGTATGTGAACCGGCCTATTTCGGTTTAAGCAAGTAGTTTTGTCCGGGAGTGGTTCGCTGAAATTTGCTTTTTTCTTTTTGACGTCCCCACCTCTCTGTGGAATTGTTAACGGGTGACACCTTTATTGTTCTGTGGCTCACTTGGCTTTTGGCAGTCAAAATTGGAACAGGTATTTTCAATCTAGGACTATTGCAGTCATCTCCCCAAAATTTGGGATTGAAAAGCCGTATTTCTTGTCGCCCATACCGCAGCTTGGCGATGTTGTTGATACTTTTGCGTTTGCTGTTCCTTGGGAGGCAGGAAAATCACTTATGTGGGTTTTTGGTGTATACTTCGCTGTCAAAGGTCAAGTCCGATCCCCAAGTTCTAGAGGGGCAAATACTTTTATTAGGAACTACCCAACACCGTTGTGACCCCCTAAATAAACCCTTGGTACACTAGAAGCTCCTGCTAGGGTCTTCTTTCTTCGCCTCTTCTTTCCTATAGTCTGGTCTTTTTTCTCCCTTGGAAGAAGTCCACTGTCTCCATTTCGAGATCGTCTTCATAACCTTAGCAGTGTACAGATAAGTCTAATTTAAATAGTAACCCCCCTATATATATTTTTTTATAATAATAAAGCCAGCAATATTTTTAATGCTTGTTTTATTTATACAGATCCTCCTTTTTTTAACTTGTGTTTGCGTGATGTCAGGTCGCACGATCAGAGCTAGCTTCACGACCATTGGCACGCGTTCTCCACGGCTGGTTCTGTACGTGTTCTCTGGCCATCACTTTTATTAGTTTCTTTTTTTTTATTATTAATTAAATTCATTAATTTTTTTTTTCTTTTTCAATAGCCCATTTACTACGGTTTTGCTTCAGCGGTGGTCTTCACAGCATCGCTGAAAAGTACCATCTATTCTTTTTTTAAAACAGAAATATCGATTCTCTAGTTTGTTTAAATTCCGGTTTAGTCAGTATTTAAGGAAAAAATTGAAACTATATCTCTATTTTATCAAACTATGAGAATTTTATTTAGTAAAACGCAAAATTATACGAATTCATCTACTGAATATTTCGATCTTCCCTTTTATTAAGATAAAGGCTTTAAAAAATTATTAATCCCACAATATGCAACAAAAACTGCCTAAAATTTCAAAAACATGTCTATTTATATATTAACAGTATTTAAGGTAAATAATTATAATATATATAATATATAATAATACAATACATTAAGAGTGATTCGTCCAAAGTGACCAATGAACGAATTAGAACCAATCTCTACTTTTAATGAATTCAATAAATGATTCATCCGTAGTAAAGCGACAGAGGCAAGTCTAAACGTGTGTACTTTGAAATGTGTACATTCAGAACATAGTATATATACGTACGAAAACAAGTTCCTGTAGCAGGAACTTAAGTTCTGCTGGTAAAGCTAGTCTCATAAAAGTATCGGCTTTCTGTATCAAAGAACTAACATTTTATAAAAGATAATCAAACTGAACTTCACTTATTTAAATAATTCCTGGAACTAACAGAGTCTTCTAAAGCAAGTTCCACAATTGTGGCAATGCTCCCAATTGTTCTCATCATCGAGTTTCACCCACGACCAACGAAGACATTTTTCTCGTTCCTAATATTATGCAACATTCTTCTGCAAGGGTAAAACTTATTAACTCTATTCCAACACTTACTTACTCAGTCGCAGACATTCCTAACGCTACTGAAATGAATTCATCAATTCAGCAGTATTAATGTTCTCTTCCACATTTCGTTTCTTGGAATAGTACCAAACCGTCCTATTAAACCATAAAATACACACTATTTGTGCTATTTTCTTATTGGCAATGTACAAATGGTTTCTAAGGTTGTCATGACAACGTATAATTATTATGATATACTATGGCGTACCCTTGGTCAATCCTATTGATGTGGGTCAGGTAGGGTTGGGGAGGGAAGATGGACGATTTTAGCATTTTAATTATACTCTATGATCATTCTCTCATCACTTCTCAGCGAAGAAAGTTAGCTTCTTTTTGCCGGTTTAACTTCGTCTCCGACACAAAGAGTGTATTCTTTACCGAGATATTAATAAATTTCAAAGATATCTGATTAAGTGCAGTATGTTATCACGTTAAAATATTTATAAATGTTGTCTAAAAGTGTTTTGTTAAAGTGCCGTTAATAGATGTTTATTTTGTTGTTACTAAGTGGTGTTTAATTATAAGTATAATCTATATTGTGATGAACACTAACAAAGAGCGGCAACCCAGCGAAACCTTGCTCCGCTCATCTGTTCTATTGATGACACCACTATATTAGAATCAATCAACTAATGGATGATATTCTTATTTTCGATTTTAAAAAATATACTTTAAATAAAATACATTTAAATAATATATTTTTATGGATATGGTGAGAAAGAATACGTAGAAATATGAGCAACATTTGGGCCCCGTGAGCTCTGGTATGCGACAAGTAAGTTACACCAATGCATGTGTTTGAAAAGACATTCGAAATTATTATTATAACCCTGTAAACGACTAACAAGCTCTCACCTTAATAAGATGCTCAGGTGTTGTAGGGCAAATTTCCCAAAGGTCTAGTAAAGGAAATGCCTGTGTTTTCATATGTGTGTAAATATAATCATGTGTAACTAAAGAAAAGGTACAAGTAGAGTGGCAAAGTAACAGCAAAAATCATTTGGACATAGATATTGATGATAATTAGAGGAAGGAATTTTTCGTACGTGTATACATGGTGGTGCAACAGTACCTGCACGATGTTCAATTTTTTCTGAAATTGATCTGAAGTTTTCTTTTTCAGACTGGATGTTTTAATATAGACCGGCTTATGCCAGCACAAAGGATAACAATCGTAACAACTTTGTATTTGGAAAGTGGAAGAATTATTGTTTTCAGTTACAGACAATTTGGAGGATTTTTTAATGTCAGATATTATTTGGATAGGTTTAGACGAGTCGCGTTGTCACCACGAAGACCTCACTGTTTTCCTTTACACTCATGCTTATAATATCGTATGAAGAAGCTGAAGCTCATAGTCCTATATACTTTTATAATTTTAGCCTTCATATGAATGATGACGCTCAGGAATTCATTAAAGGTTACACCCCAGTCCCCAGTAGTCGCTGCTTTTTAAGAATGTTGTTATTTAAATAATGCTCTACTTTAAACCAAACGACATGCAGATACACTTCTTAGTATTTAATTAAAATAAACTCAAATCAAAACAGTCGCCGTCTGTTAACACATCCAAGATATCAAAGTCATATGCAAGAATGTGTGGTTTAGCATGACCAATTACTCCCGGAAATACACAAACTGTTATTAGAATTAAAAAGGGACCCAAACTTGAGCATTGAACTAACGCGAAGTACTTTTATAATGTCAGATTTAGCGCCCCTTACGCCTAGAAGTATTAAGTTGCTACTGACATTTATGTTCATTAACGACTGTATGACAATATTATGCTTAATCCTAACAAATGCCTTATCCCTATCCGTAAAAATGGCACGACTTATTATTCAATGCCTCATGTATATGTTCAGGATAAGTGAACAGATTAGGCAATGTAGATTTTTAAAGGCTGCATTGACAATGGTTATACGACGGTAATTTATTATTTCATTCTTAACCCCACGTTATACAAATAGAGAAAGAACTTTACTTGTCTGCGAGTTAGTCGGATAGTGGGCTCAAGATAGAAATATGTAAGAGTGAATAAATAAGCGTGCTCCCATATCCTTCAATAATATAACCCGGCAACGCAACAGGTCCCTGTTCCCTCTTAACTTCTTTAAAGCCTCTAAGACTTTATGACTATGTATTGGCAAAATCTCTCAGATCCCGTTCATAACCTGGAATCGTCTCAGGGTGTGAAAATGCAGAACCAAAAAATAGAGCATACCCATCAGAAATATGTATAGCACCCTAAAAAGTAATATCATTGAAAGTCATGTTTATTTCATAAACAAATAAAATTTACTGATTTTTTAACAAATCTTTTATTGCAAAAATTCAAGTTTATATTTTACGGTTTGGTATTATACCCACTCATTTGTTCCAGTTCCTTGCAATAGTTTGTGTAGGTCAACTGGGAAAAGTGTCGAAATATCCTCTGATTACTCAAGCATTTGTTGCCTTTTCCGATTCAATGGCTCGCAGTGGCAGATAATGTGCTGTACTGTTTCACTTCCTCTTCCGCACAACCTGCAGCGTGGGTTTCTATTCTACAGTTGCATATTGTGCAGTTGTTTGTTAAAAGCCATGTACCCTGGCAAGATTCCTGTAGTAATTCACAGCTAATTTCTGCTCATCAGAAATAGCTGTCTTGTTGTCCCAATGAAAGATTTGTTATGGTTTCATCCCTGTCTGTTGTTTCGGTAGATTTTGTGTCGATTCCTTCCTGTAATACCTTCATGTCGTGATACCCATTGTAGTATTACTTTGTTAGCTTTTGCCAGGGTCAGTAGTTCCTCCTGGCATTCCCATACCAGTCTTGATGTACTTCCCAACATATTTCGTTTGGCTAAATGACTGCAATAAAACCCCTCATAAACTAGGCTTTCGCTTTCGCAGAAACGTATTAACCCACATTTATTTTTATTGCCAGTTTATACTAACAATTCCAGATGAAAGTTGGAAAAATTCGGTTAATCATGTCTTAAAAATTGAAGACTCTTATATAACTACACAACAAGACGAAATACATTATCTAATTATAAATGTGGATGGTAGTGATAGCGAGACTGAATTAGGAATGGATTAAAACGTTTTGTAATTACAGTTAATCCTTCTGTGTATATATATATGTAAATATATTTTTTTAAGTAGGTAGTGATTGTTATTATTGCTTTTACCTAAATGCGTGCAAGATGTTGCCATATTCCGCACGCAAGCTTTTCACACTTGTTTTGTACTTATTATAAATTAATATACATATAATACAAGTATAATGGTGAAAATAAACATAATACACATTGCTACAATAAGGTATTACTATGGCTTTTCATTTAGCTACAAAAGTCGTTCCTGTGCAAAGCAGTACTCCTTATTTCATTTCATTTCAGTAATACATATAAACAGTGATGCCAGCTGGGGCCAGGTAGATTTCGCTGGCTGGCACGCTCATCGACATTTTTATATGGGTAATTTTACCAAGAAATTCTTTAAAAACGTAGGTTTGGCAATCGAACAGGTAACGGGGTTTCTTTGGGTGTTTACAACATATTTATTTATTTTATTTATCGTATGGCTATTAGATACATTAAAGAGAATCTCAAAATATAAAGCATTACTAAAATTTGTAATACAATACAGCATAGAACATAAAATATATATAAGTATAAAACATACTTTAAAAGGTTACAAGCGAACATCTAGTGGGGTGCAAAGCTAGCTCGTGTCCGTAGTAAAATACTACACGTGCACCCTGGGTAACGCTAAATGAGCTGGCAAAACTGGCAGTCAGATAATCTTAGGATCTCCTGACCATAGGACACATTTTACATTTACAATATAATAAAACTATTATTTCAGTTATTAGGTCAAACGAAATATGTTCGGATGGAATTTACCTTGTTGCATGCTAGCGCTCTAAGGGCAGCTTGGCTGTCGGAGTATAGGTCCTAATACGTAAATACCGGATTTTATGCATTTTGCTTATACTGGGTGGCCCACTTTCAACGCAGGATTTCATAGCATCTAAACTACTCAACTTTTTAATATTCTTCAAAAACGTGGTCATAGGGACACATTAGGCCTACAGTTTAAAATTATTTAGAAATATACCGGATGTCCCAAAAAAAAGATCCATAGTAAAGTTTTATTTTTTTAAATGAAACAGCCTATATCTTACAATATTTTTGGATTCTACATAAAATAACAATTATTTTTTAGTAAGTGCATTATAAGTCTAAATTTAATAGTTTCTGAGATATCGAGTTTTGAAAAATTACATTTTTGACTTTTGACATCTTCTAGCTTTCTAACGGTACGTCTTAGAGCAAAACGGTTTGCATGCCCCTATCTTACTTTTCTACTGTCTTTCTAAAAGTGTCAACTTCCAGTTAAACCGGATGTAGCTCAAAAACCGGAAATATAGTACTTCCGGTTTAACCGGAAGTTGGCATTTTTTAAAAGTCGATATCTCAGAAACTATTAAGTGTAGGCTTATAATACACTTATTAAAAAATAATTGTTACTTTATGTAGAATCCAAAAGTATTGTTCCATTTAAAAAAATATAACTTTGCTATAGGTAGATCTTTTTTTTTGGGACATCCGGTATATTTCAAAGTAATTTTAAACTGTAGGCCTAATGTCTCCCTATGACTCCCATTTGAAAAATATTATATAAAGTTGAGTAGCTTAGAGGCTCTAGAAGCCTGCGTTGAGAGTGGGCCACCGTTTATATGCATTTTTTGCATATTTTGTGATCTTAAAGGAAAAAATGCATATTTTAAGAACTATTGCATATCTAAGAACGTTTTGGGATTTCTGTGTTCTTTTCTTACGCTTTATGGTCGCACACCGCTGTTTCGCCTGTGCTGTCGGGGTCTGAAGATAAGAGGGCAATAAATAGTCTAATTAATTATTAGTAAAGTAATAAACCAATAAAATAAACTATTATTTTTCTATTGAGAAATTCCATTAGTGGGTGGGTATTTCTGACCAGATTTTGTAACTAGAATTTTTTTTATCTACACCTTCTATAATTATTTACTTGCTTACATTTGTTACAGCTTGTCAGTATTGTTAAGGTTGTCGTTTGTCGTTTGTCGTAGCCGCAGTTAATATTGTAAATGCAAACAAAGTGAAAGTGAAAGCGGTGATTCTGATTATGTTGAAAATATGATGTATTTCGTGGATTAAGCCCTGCTTTGGACGGCGACCATGTTTGTTGCAAGTCTTGTTCAATAATTGTTTCCTGCTCAAAGAAATTTTAAATATACCAACACATTAAGACGCCGTCTCACATTGCTAAGGTTAGCAAGATGAAGTCTGGTCCCATACAGTCAACGCTAAAGCAGTCATTTGAGATTTTTAAAAACGGAAACCATGACCAGTCAGAATTTAACGAAGATCTATGTAAAAAGTTCTTGGCTGCTAATATTTCTTTAATCAAGTTAACCAACCCGCAAGTTAAGGCCTTTCTGCAAAAATATACAAAGTGTAATACTCCAGATGAATCAACATTAAGAAAAAATGTCGTTGGAGAGGTATTTGGTACCGTGCTAGATGAAATAAAAAAAGAAATTGGAGGTAATTATGTATATTGTCGTCGACGAAATAACTGATTCGTGTGGTCGTTATATAGTTAATTTAATGATCGGAAAGCTCACAGGAGAAGAACCTGGAAAAGCTTACTTTATAGCCATAAAAGAAGTGGAAGAAACAAACAACCTCACAGTTACACGTTTTATTCAAGAAACTTTAACACATTTTTTTTACCGAATTCAGTTCCTACAGATAAATGTCTTGTCCTGTTGTCCGATGCTGCGCCGTATATGATAAAGGCAGGACAGAATTTAAAAATATTTCATGAAAATTTAATTCATGTAACTTGCCTAGCTCACGGCATTAGTAGGGTTGCGAAAACTATTAGAGCTTTCTTTCTGTTGGTCAATGACCTAATAGCAAATGTAAAAAATATATTCATAAAAGCCCCATTAAGAGTACAATTTTACAAGGAGAATTTTCCCGGAGTACCATTACCACCTGAGCCTGTCGTGACCAGATGGGGCACCTGGATTCGTGCGGCAATATTTTATGCAGATAATTTCCAAAAATTGAAAGACTTAATTTAACAAATGTCTGGTGATGATTCACAGTGCATCCTAAAGTCTAAAGAAATATTTCAAAGTGCTAAAGTGGAATAACAGTTAATGTATATTAAGTGTAACTATGCATTTATAGCAGACAGTATCTTGCAACTAGAGGAATCGTGTACAAGTCCACCAGGGTCGGTGGATATAGTAGAAACATGTGTACAAAATTGCAAACAAATACGAGGTGAGGTAGGAAAAACAGTAGTGGCAAAATTAGAAAATTTAACAGAAAAACACAGGTTTCAAGATTTTAAGGCAGGCCGTAAACATAATGTCAGGGAAAACTGTAAATAATTTAGCTGTTGAACCTGCCTTAGTTCCGAAATTAAAATTTTGCCCTATAACTTCAGTAGATGTAGAAAGATCGTTTCTTTTTACAAACATGTTCTTAGTGATAGACGCCACAATTTTTTAATTCAAAACCTTGAAGCACATATAACAACTGGTGCGTTTTATAATTTTTCAAATTAATATCAGTATAAGTTTGATATAAAAAACTGTATTAGGTGTTAACTGATTTAATAAAGTATATTATAACTTGAATTAATCCTTATTCAATACTCAATCCCCTAATTGTAGTCGGATTCATGGCTCGTCTCGTCGTTCGACATTTGACAATAGACAAATGACAGTAACTAGCTGGACCAGTAACTTTGAAATATCCCCAACCCGTCATAGAGCCGTAATTAGCCCAAAGCCCACTGCACAAATCACCGAAATAAATTTAGATACGTAAGCTGGGCGTTCCCGCCAAACATTATTATTTTGTTTGGATCGCATTTCGTAGATGGCGTCGGTAGTGGCATCGCACAATTTGGTTAAGTTAAGTTCGTATGAGGGCACCACGTTTATTTGCGATTTGCGATCGAGAAGAAGCACCCTCCCAGATTTCGTTGTTGTCAAGAATTTGAAGTGTATTGTCAATTTTCTATTCTCGATTTTTATTTAAGTGTTGTTGAATTCTAATGCCGTTTGTGATCGTTCGGTCCCTGTGTGTACTATTAGCGTGTTTTGACTTTCTGTTTAGTTTTAGTGTGTTTTAGGTTTGTTTAGTTAAAGTTCGCGTATTTATTTCCGTTATGGAAGACTACGCACCTCCGTTAAAACCTAAAAAATTGTGTTCCAAACTGTTTAAATAAACATGGCATGCGACACCGCTTGCCAAAAAGAGATCCAATAGTTTTTGATCATAAAAATAATGTTTTATTACCTATTTCGCTTTATTTTAGTCAGCTGTATTTTTTTAAATAGGTATGTATTGCTTGATTTAAATAATTCCTTTTTTGCTGCTTTCTATTTGACCTTTTAGATATACGCTATTTGTTAGTTTACCAATAAGGTATTTACTCCAAACTTAAAAATAAGAGTTACAAATAACGTGTATCCCTGAACTAAAAATGATAGCAGGAAATAATGAATATTTAAACCAAGGAATATTTTAAATTTTAAAGCGGCACCAATACCTACCGATAAAACAGATTTTATCAAAAGTTGGTAAAACAGTATTCTTTATTTTTACTCATAGTTGCCCCAACAGATTCCTTTGTTTCTTGCGTGTTTCGGATCGCAAATACTAGGACATCAGCACCAATTAGTTATTGACAGTTCTAAGAGTCCAGTTGCGTATCTAAATTTATTTCGGTTATTTGTGGCCCACTGACACTGACATCAGTGACATCGCCACGTGCTTTTTTTCTCGTTAAGTGTTTTGCTGTGTTTTTAATTGTTCTCGTGTGTTTTGTATTTAAATAGGTTTATTAAAGACTTCTATTTTGGACGTGCCTACCACCTACGTGTTTTGGTGTTTATTTGTTACGGAACGGTAAGTTAAATACATTAACCGCAAACTACTTTTATACGTTATTTATCTTTTTTAGGCGTAAAATAATAATGTATCATAATTATTGTCTTCCAAGTACCTCAATGGATAATATTCCTAAAAAAAACAGCCTTTATGCCCTACAACTTTTTGACTCTTCCAAGGGCGTTATCTTTTACCCCATTATTTATTAATAAATAAAAATAAAAATAAATCATTATCTTGATAGGATTAGGGAGGAGAGTTTTCCATAAACAACTAATGAATATATTTTTTTGCATGCTACTCCACCATATATGTATATATAACTATATAAACCCAATATGCTTACCCTATGGACATGGCAAAGTCAAAAAGTTTTAAATACCTAGTCGTAAAATGATGTATAATTATTATTATAATTTTTAGAAAAAGGCGTTTTCTGTTTTACATGGCAATGAGTTGGCCCAAAAATTTGTGCAAAATGTTTATAATTATTTTAAAGACGTACATCCTCAAAAAAGCCCCATATTCAAGTAAGTATTTTTTCCATTTTTTTTTTCCGTGCATATTTTATTTCTTAGTCCATTTATTTGCAAAAATGATATATTTGCGCATACTATTAAGTACTAAGCATAAATTGGTGTATCTATTTCTACCAGTGTGCCATGCGTCTGGATGAAACACGTATATTTTTCTGTAATTTTAATATTTAATATAACGTCATATTGTTCGTAGGAAAACCAGTTACAATAAAGAAACTGCAAGACCAACTCCATCGCAAGGAAATGTATCTTGGAAGCATAAGCAGACTCCTAAGGTTGGTAAAAAGCTTAGGCTTTTTCTATAAGAAGGAAGACAATCGCCGTGCGCTTATGGAAAAGCCATGTATTGCGGATAAACGGCGAAGATTTCTGTCTACGTACATGGAAAACGCTGAGCTTGGTCCCGATAGAAAACCATGTGTTTTTCTGGACGAGACTTGGATTTTTTCTAATGGAACATTTAGAAAATCTTTGCAGGATGATAACATTAAATCTGTCAGGAAAGAATCTGGAGAAGGGTACAGGTCAATATACGAATTAATAAATATAAGTTAACCTAAGTAAAGGTAAAACAACCATAGTCTTTACTCTACAAGACCAAAATGAAGGCCCCCCTTCTGGAAATAAATTCTCTTAGTGAACACTAATCGTCATTTAATTTATATTTTTAGATACATTGTTTTGCATGCAGGGGGCGAATGTGGATTTATCGAAAATGCCAGGCTTATTTTTAAATCCAAATGCAAAACTGGAGATGAACTCTGACAATTTTAAAAAATGGCTGTGCGAAACCCTGCCAAACTTAGAAGAGCCCTCCATGATAATTTTAGATAATGCTAGTTATCATAACAGGCAAACGGCGAAGTGGCCCACAAAAAAATGGTTAAAGGCGGATATACAAAGATGATTAGAAGAGAAAAATATTTTATTTTCACCGTACGATACCGTCCAGGTTTTATGGCAACTCATCAATACAGTACAGTAATAATGTATAGTAACACTGCATAACATTTTTGCATTGGGCTTAAACTCACTGAAGTTCTTTTCTCGCCTTTTTCAAAAAATGCCGACAAAAAGTATAAATCGATTTTATGTTCCAAGAAAAACAATATAGCATGAACTAATATTATTTCCTTATATAAATGAATAGTAATATACTGCACTGAAAATATATATCAGCTCTTAAAATATAAAAATTTCTATGCCATTGCAGCCTATAATAATTTAATTTATAAAATTACAAAATAGCCTTGGTAGTACTAGTATTTTTTACTTGTAGATTGTAGATTTTTTTATAATTAGAAATAAAAAAGTACTACATACACCTTTTTTCTTTCCCTTTGCTCCTACGCTGATTTCACCAAACTAAATATTCCAATCCTCCAAAAAAAATTGCACATTTAATGTGGTTTACGTGCTTAACAAATTTACCTTGGTCCAATCCTGATAAATCTGAAATTTAGTACAAGCAACCTACCAACCTACAAAAACAAAATAGACTAGAAGTCGACAGGGTGCCCTTAGTGACACGTGACTCGTCCACCATCTTGCGAGACGGTTCAAGAATCCGACTATAAATGAAAATTTAATTTAGAATATCAAAATTTAGTTGTTTTATTACCGCATATTAATTGCATATTTACGTCTTTTTTGCATATATTCTTATTAAAAAGCCTTGCCTGCATTAATTTTAAAAATTATGTGCATATATATGCGCATATTCTTAAAGTTTTTGGTTGCATAGAATCCGGTCTTTACTTATAAGTATTGTTTTCATACCCACAATATATAATGGCGTAGATTTCTACTTGAAACACCATTGGAGGCTTACTTAGGGAGAAATAAACATCTTTCTTTGGTTATCCTCCAAGTATCCCTGCATCAGCACCTCTTTGGTTATTGCGGTGTCTGGGCACCAGATAATTGCCCCAGAAATAACCGATGTTTTATTAAAAACCTTGCCGAGGAACCGCATTACGGCGAAACGCCTCCAAGGATTGGGTCTGACGGTTGGTTCTTGTACTTTTTTGATTTTAAAATTTAAATTGTGCATGACAAAAAAATATTAACTGATTAAATTATTATGTTTACCTCATTTATTTTTCTAGAGGTACTGGGAACACAGTAACCATGATACATAAATAATATTTTAATTGTCGTACAAACTATAATATCACACAAAGAAAGTCAAACACTAAAGAAACCACCAATAAAACAATAAAAAAATGCCTTGAAGGCATAAACTCATGTCATGCGAGCTGACTCGAATTCTTTAACAACAGATTAATTTGATTTTTTTTGGGTTACTTACTTTAATAATTAGAAAGTGACATATATGTCATAAAGGTCTAATCTCAACAAACTGTTTTCTTAGCTGAAATATAAACTGCGTCCATTAATTATGGAATAGGCAAAAAAGTACTCAAATTTTAAACATCCATATCTCCATCAAAATTATATCGATCCACTCAATTTTAGATTTATTAGGTAGGCCGTCCCTTGGACTACTTAGCACAAAGTATTTCACCTTACTTTGTGTCTTTTTTATACAGGATGATGGCTAAGATACCAAGCCATGTAAAATGTGCTGATTTTAAAATTAATGTTTGGAAAATACGAAGCAATGGAAATTGAATTTTATTAGTGTACTGGTTACAGCTTTATGTTAGGTACTTACTGTACAAATTACAGCGCAGTGCCGTTCGTGTCAATTAAAAAAAATATAAAAAAACAAAAAATGGAATAGGTAAAAAAGTACTCGAATTTTAAAATCAATATCTTCATCAATCCATTCAATTTTCAGTTTATTAGGTAGGCTGTCCCTTGAACTACTTAGAACAATGTGTTTGACCTCACTTTATGTCTTTTTTATACAGGATCATGGATAAGATACCAAGCCGTGTAAAATGTGCTGATTTTAAAATTAATGTTTGGAAAATACGAAGCAATGAAAATGGAATTTTATTAGTGTACTGGTTATAACTTTATGTTAGGTACTAACTGTACAAATTACAGTGCAGTGCCGTTCGTGTAAATTAAAAAATCTGTATATTGCAAGTTATATTGACTGAAAACGTTTTAATTCTATTTGGATTTACGTTGCTAGTCAACCAATTGCCCTTGTCAATTTATCAAGATTATAAATTTGTTGGCAGTTCTTGACAAGGCCTTTTGTTTAGTTTATTTTTTTAAATGAATGCCAATATCCGATTCATATCTCTAGAAGAATGTTCCTATGCAAGAGGACTGTTCGAGCAGGGCCGGTCTCAGTCTGATATTGCCAGAATCATGAATAAAACGCAAGGGGCTATATCAAAAATTTTAAAACGGTATCGAGAATATGGATCGAATCAAAGAAGAGCAGGGCAAGGCCGACCAAGGAAAACAACTGCTAAGCAGGATCGGTTTTTAACAATGCAATGTGTTCGGGAGCGATTTACAACGTCGCGGGTTAGTTATGGCGGTGGATCAATTATGGTTTGGGGAAGTATATCTCTAGAGGCAAAAACGGAATTGGTATTTGCAGAGCGATTAACTAGTGACAGGTACATTACGGAAATTCTTCAGGAGCATGTTGTGCCTTTTGCTACCTTTATTGGAGAAAACTTCATTTTTATACAAGATAACGCACGTCCACATACGGCGAGAATAGTAACGGAATATCTAGCAGAAACGGGAATTACCGTAATGAATTGGAAAGCTCGAAGGCCAGATCTTAACCCTATAGAGCATTTATGGGATCGAATGAGTAGAGAGGTTCGTGCAGAAGCTAACCCACCAGAAACTTTGGCTCAGCTGAGATTGACGCTACAAAGAGTATGGGAAAATATAGATCAGGTTTTTATAAGAAATCTGATTCTCAGTATGCCAAGTCGTTGTCAAGCTGTCGTTAATGCCCGTGGAGGAAATACGCGTTATTAATTTTTATTCTTATAATTAAGTTGTTTCTTTAAATTGTTATTACTATTGTTAAGTTAGTGTTATATCACGATTTTTTAATTTTTTTTAATTAACACAAACGGCACTGCGCTGTAGTTTGTACAGTAAGTACCTAACATAAAGCTGTAACCAGTACACTTATAAAATTCCATTTTCATTGCTTCGTATTTTCCAAACATTAATTTTAAAATCAGCACATTTTACACGGCTTGGTATCTTATCCATGATCCTGTATAAAAAAGACATAAAGTGAGGTCAAACACATTGTTCTAAGTAGTTCAAGGGACAGCCTACCTAATAAACTGAAAATTGAATGGATTGATGAAGATATTGATTTTAAAATTCGAGTACTTTTTTACCTATTCCATTTTTTATTTTTTTATTTTTTTTTTTATTGGCACGAACGGCACTGCGCTGTAATTTGTACAGTAAGTACCTAACATAAAGCTGTAACCAGTACACTAATAAAATTCAATTTCCATTGCTTCGTATTTTCCAAACATTAATTTTAAAATCAGCACATTTTACATGGCTTGGTATCTTAGCCATCATCCTGTATAAAAAAGACATAAAGTAAGGTGAAATACTTTGTGCTAAGTAGTCCAAGGGACGGCCTACCTAGTAAATCAAAAATTGAGTGGATTGATATAATTTTGATGGAGATATGGATGTTTAAAATTTGAGTACTTTTTTACCTATTCCATAATTAATGGACGCAGTGTAGTATACCCCTTTAGGATTTATGAGATAATCTATTTTTAGTTAAAATCTAAGTTTTCTTAACAAGTCATGCATCTTAAAATCCCCATGGTACAGGATATATTTATATCTTTCGCAGCTGAGAACGCCAAAGAAGCCACAATATATGGCGAGTTTGCGGATCCTCCCAAAGACAGACAGAAACACAAGGCAATTCTCTAACTGGACCTCGGGGAAATACGTGCTACCAGCATCAAATATTATTTGCGCCACTGGCTTTAATAGAACGGATCTATGGCTTCTGCCTGTTCTTTACGTACCTACTTTACAAATCATTTGTGATACCTACATCAGATGCAAATAAAAAAATGTTATACATTTTGAAAATGCACAATAATTAAGGCCTGCCTTTCCAAAACGTTATAAGTAACATAATTTTAATTTTACATTAGAAACAAAAACCTGATTTATTTAGTTAACTTTACCAATATTACACAATTATTGTTTTTACATAGAAGTTCATCACATTTTACAAACTTTATCAAGGAGTTAATCAGTCAAAAAAATTTTACTTTTGGAATACTTAGTTTTAAAGGTTGTTCCTTGACTTCAATTGTTGCAAACTAGTTAATAGACTTTCCTATTCGCAGAATATTAATTTTTAAAAAAGGTTGCATGGCTCTATAAGGCCTCCAGACTTTAGCTATACCAAACTGAGCCTCAGTCAACTTACATTTAGCAGCTTTAGTTATTTTTAATTATATCATAATACAGGATTTCAGTAAAGCTTTCTATGTCAACATTACCAAATACACAGGGTGAGTCGGGAGGAATGGGCCTAACTCTAATCTATGCATCACAATATTAAGAAGAAATTCAAATGTTATTATCCAATATTCATTTGTTTTCAGTTATAAGGCAAAAACAAAATATTGCATTAATTTAGCTTTCCTGTAATAAATGTTATTATTGTTTGTTTTTGATTGTTGTGAGGTCACTATCCTATTAGTGTCAGTATAAAATGTTACATTAATTGACCGTTAACTTTTGGATTTGTATCATTTTAATTTTTTAAAATGTCACACATTTATTCACATCTCAAATACGCCAATATTTTTATTTATGGTTTGAGTAGTGGGAATGCTAAAGGGGCTGCTGTATTAATATTGTAAACGATTTCCACATGAAAGAACACCGCACAGAAAGGCCTTTATCAGAGTTTTCAACAAACTCTGCGAGACCGGAACGCTTCCAAGTGCTAATGTAACATCCGAACGAGCCATTCAACAGGATTTAGAAGAAACTGAAAATGTTTTAGCTTTAGTAGAAGAAGATGCGACGACGAGCTCGCGAAGAATTAGAATTCAGGGGATTCCCCAAAAAAGAGTGATCAATACGCTTCACGAGCAAGGCTTATACCCGTACCATGTACAGCGTGTACAGAATCTTCAACCTGGAGGCTACACGAAGCGTATGCAATTTTGTGAGTGGATAATTAATAATCGTCATCTTTTACCGCACATACTTTTCACTGACGAAGCTATATTCACCCGTGACGGCATCAATAATAATCGAAACTCCCATGCATGGTCGGACGAAAATCCTGATGCAATAGTAGAAAGTAATTTTCAACACAGGTTTTCAGTAAACGTGTGGTGCGGCATGATCGATAATAATTTATTTGGCCCTTTTCTTTTGGAAAATCGCCTTACAGGGGATCACTACTTAAGTTTTTTACAAAATGAATTGCAAGAACTACTGGAGGAGATTCCTTTAAACATCAGAATTGAAATGTATTATCAACACGACGGAGCGCCTGCGCATTTCGATCGTCGGGTCAAGTAATATTTAGACCAAAGGTTTCCAGGGGTTTGGATTGGTCGCGATGGTCCTATTAGTTCGCCAGACCTCACGCCGTTGGACTACAATTTATGGGGTTGGTTAAAAACTGAGGTTTACAAAGTAGAAGTAGATACTAGGGATGCATTAATTAGACGCATTGGAAATGCTGTACTCAATATTAAAGAAAGGCACAAATTAATTAGAAGATCCACGCGCGCCCTTCGTAAACGAAGCAGGAAATGTGTGGAAGTCAAAGCCGGTATTTTTGAAAATTTACTAAACCAATGATTTATTTAAAACAATGTTAATGTTGGATATTTTGGTTTAACAATATTATTATTTTATTTAACGCTGTAACTTAAAAACAAATGAATATTGGATAACAAAACTTGAGTTTGTTCTTATTATTTTGATGCATAGATTACATCCTTAGAGTTAGGTCCATTCCTCCCGACTCACCCTGTATAGCTTTATACTTTTTACTACTGCAAACAAATATGAACGATTTACAAATTAATACATCTAATATTCCCGAGATACTCGCGGAAATTTCCAGTATTTCCTCTCTAAATGTTATAAAGCATTAATATAAAATCACATTGTTAACTTGACAACACCGCGCTAGGGCTGTAAAGTGTTCATTACCGCACGGCTACAAAAAGAAACACTGATAATGCTTTTTGCTTTCTTGAGATCAGGTTGATATTTCACTACAAATTAATCGAGACAAAGGCCAATGTAATATTGCTATGTCAAAATGATAATTGTAAATAAAATCCTAATGTCACAAACATTTTACAAGATAATAATTAAAAGCTTATGATTTATATTATGTGTGCACACGTAATAATGCGCCACCTAATTACCATTACACCATTGTAATATAATTAAACTTGACCACTCTTGAACTTTCTTGCTTCTCTCACTGAGCTGGGTTAAGGGAATCAAAACGGGAAAAATATATTACTTAATATCACATAAATTCTTAAAATTACAAAGGAAAAATCTCGTAAAAAATAGTCGACGATATTTTATTTAAATTCCAACCCGGTTTTTTTCCCTTAGTATGTGAAGCCTTTATGTTGTCAACGCTTTTTCTCGCTTGAAGCCCAGCAACATAGTTGTGTTTCGGAATGTTAAATGAATGTCGGAAAACAACCTCAATTTGTTTTTTTTTCTTCTGTAATGGATTTGGTACGAAAAATGGGCCGGATTTTATTTTGTGAAAGGGAAGCTTTGTGATTTCACTGGGTAAACAAATAAAAATTACTGTAATTTGTACAGCTACTCCTCATACCTGTACACAAGGTGTAAATTATTTGGCAAAAAAATATTAGTCTAATATTTTTCTTTCTGTCTAAATTTATTTTTTTCGTTTTTCTGACTTTTTCAATAAAGTATTTGCTTCTGAAATATACACACTCTAACAATTTTTACTTTAAAGTTGATCCATATCTACCATTCTTCATGCCATGGATCTACCATGCTCCTGGGGGCCACCCTCAACATACAACAACCAGTCGACAAGTGCTTAATCCATCCCAAGATATTTGTCGCCAGCGGCCCTTTATAATATTACCTCTAAACATGTCATAAACAAAGCTTCTTGTTTGAAATACCTACTCCTATCATCCGCTTCATAAAGCTTTGAGATCCCATTTTTTCTTGGTGCAAAACCTCGGCCTGTATAGTACGACATCCGATAAATGGTCATGACTAACTAACGCCTTAATACTTTATACCTGCTTTTGGCAAATAAATCATTTCGGTCCAGGGTGGTAGTAGGAAGATTGAAACAATATTTTTATATGTACAAAAATTTATTGTGTATCGCTGAGTTTGACGTAAATTATTAATATGCGTAAAAGTACTAAGCCGTAATATATAATTTTTATTATACAGGGTGTCATACGTAACAGTTCCAGCCCCCCCCTTCTTTTTTTAAGTTTTTGAGATATCGGAATAATTTTTTTTTGTTAGAAAAACGAATGGCAAAGGCTTTTTTGACATCTGTGTAATTATGGAGTTGAAAATGCGGAACTTCTCCGTGGAACGCCCAGTATAAAACCGTATAAGTAAAATCAGTAATCTCAATAGTTTGAATCTATACTATATCATCCACTCATATAATTAAAGATGTTATGTTTTCCCAAAATTATTTATAATTATTTTCGACTTCAAGTACGGGTGTTCCACTAAGAACGGCTGTCGGCCGTATCTCAGAAAGTGTTAGTCGTATGGCTTGCGGAAAAAAAATATATTAGGTAAAGTGGTCATAAGAAATTGCTGGAAGTTATTTTCAAGTTTCTCAGACTGGCGCCAGAGGGCGCAACAGTAACGGTAAATATGAATCACGAAGTTTCCTCAAAAGTCGCCTAGTTAAGGTATCCCGAAAATAACATTTTTGTATATTTCGAAGATTTATTAATAAAGTTCACCTATAGAACGTGTTCGTCACGTTTCAAATAAAGTGGTGGGGGAAGGTTGAACATTATTTGTAATAAATGCTGATAACTCCGGTCTGGCCCAACATAATTTAGTAAACTTAGTTTTGTTAAAAAGTGCTTTTCTCACTGTATATATATCATCTTATGAACTATGGCAATATGTGTTTTACGCTAGGCGCTAGGGGACGCTGTCTTTCAACTTCACAAACATTGCGCGTTTTTTCCATAATTGTAAATATAATAGTATATTCAATTTTACCTGATTACAAGGATGATTAAAAGTCTAAGAAGTCAGCGAAAACCGCAAGTTAATATCTATTTTCAATCCGGAGATATCAACAACAATAATCATAATTACGGAACATTATGATTTTATTTTCAAGTTGCCATTGTAAAGGTATTTTTTAGAGTCAAATAGGCCTTGGAAAAACAAAATATGAATTGAAACTGTGCACCCGTGTCACCTTTCATTATTACGTCAAATTTTTTGTCGTGCCAACAGTGTTGTGTCGTATTTGATTTTTAAAATTCCTTTGTTACTCGAAGAAGCGGTTGACATCATTGCGGTGTATTTTGAATGTTTGGGAAATGCAACAATTGCTGAACGGGATTACGCAGTACGATACCCTCAAAGGCGCCGATACGACAGTAGAATGTTTAATCGTTTGGCTAGCCGTTTTCGTACTACTGGAAGTATTCGCCGCCCTGTATATCGCAGACGCCGCCGAGGTCGAACCGAGGAAAACATTGTAAATGTTTTGGCATATATTATGTGAAGTTTAATCCACAAATTAGTATTAGATTAATTGTTACACTTGGGCGTTTCTCGCTCTCCTGTGCATAGGATTTTATTAGAAGAAAGGTAAGTAATTATATATATTATTAAATAGTTTAGAATAATGCCAATATTTCTCTAAATAGTTTTCAAGTCAATGTAATAAGTATTTTGTTTGTCTTTAGGCTACATCCCTACCATATTGTGCTCCACCAGGCTTTGACCCCGCAAGATTATGATAAAAAATTGGATCATTGCTATTGGTTGCTCAATATGATATTGGAAGATAGAAATATCCTCTCCAGAATTTTGTGAACTGATAAAGCTACTTTCCGTAGTAATGGAGGAGTAAACCGCCATAATATGCATTATTGGCCGCGTGATAATCCCCATTGGATGCGGGAGGTGCAGCATCAAGGGAGATGGAGTGTCAATGTCTGGTGCGGCATTTTGGGTGGCAGAATAATTGGACCGTTTGTATTTAGTGAGTCGCTTACTGGGCAAAGATATTTACATTTTTTAAATTACGATCTCCTAATTCTTCTCGAAGATGTGCCCTTGGATATTCGCAGAACTATGGTTTTCCAACACGATGGATGTCCTGCACATTTTGCGGCAAGCGTTCGTCAATTTCTTGACGACACATTTCCTGCAAGGTGGATAGGAAGAGGGAGTATATTTCCGTGGCCTGCCAGGTAATATTATAGGATATATTGTGATACTGTTAATGAAAGTGGTAATTTCTATTTTAAATCACCTGACTTAACATGCCTAGATTTTTATCTATGGGGGAGATTGAAGGATATTGTTTTCGTTACCAGACCCACCAGGGAAACCATGATAAAAAAGAAAATGGACAGCAGCCGCCGTATTCTTATGGCAGAGGTGGAAACTGCAGTATTATCAACCAGGGAGAGATTGGAGTCGTGTATACAGAACGATGGGCGACAACTTGAACATTTAGGGCGCCACTGAAAATTATTGTCGTAACGATATATTTGCTTGAAACATACGTACCTTCATATTTTGTTTTTCCAAGGCCTATTTGACTCTTAAAAAAACCTTTACAATGGCAACTTGAAAATAAAATCATAATGTTCCGTAATTATTATTATTGTTGTTGATATCTCCGGATTGAAAATAGATATTAGCTTGCGGTTTTCGCTTACTTCTTAGACTTTTAATCATCCCTGTAATCAGGTAAAATTATTGAATATATTATTATATTTATAATTATGGAAAAAACGCGCAATGTTTGTGAAGTTTTAAGACAGCGCCCCCTAGCGCCTAGTGTAAAACACATATTGCCATAGTTCATAAGATGATATATAGAGTGAGAAAAGCCCTTTTTAACAAAACTAAGTTTACTAAATTATGTTAAGCCAGACCGGAGTTATCAGCATTTATTACAAATAATGGTCAACCTTCCCCCACCACTTTATTTGAAAAGTGACGAACACGTTCTATAGGTGAATTTTATTAATACAGCTTCGAAATATACAAAAATGTTATTTTCGGGATACCTTAACTAGGCGACTTTTGAGGAAACTTCGTGATTCATATTTACCGTTACTGTTGCGCCCTCTAGCGCCAGTCTGAGAAACTTGAAAATGATTTCCAGCAATTTCTCATAACCACTTTATCTAATATATTTTTTTTCCGCAAGCCACACGACTAACACTTTCTGAGATACGGCCAACAGCCATTCTTAGTGGGACACCCGGTACATGATTAACGCACGCTCTCCAACTGCTCTCTAGTGTTAATTCACCCTGAGTTTTAATTACTTCAATTACATTAGCGGACATTTTCGGGTTTACATTATTGCGTCAAACTTTGTTTTTTAATTCGGACTATATCATTTCTATAGGATTCAAATCGCAATGGTAAGGGGGCAATCTAAGTGGTATGTTACCGGATGCTTTTATAGCCTCATCTACGCAATATATTTTATCACACGATTTTTAGTACCTCAACTACTTTTTTTTTGTATAATTATCTTCAAAGTAGAGATCATGTTAGCTAAGGAACTTTTGCAGTACCTCTTTTTTGCTGCTTATGGTCGGTATTTTCAAATGATTTAAAAATAATTCGACAATTTCTAATGTGTCGACAGATACAATTAATTATACCTAAAATATGTACATTATTAAAATAAAAATATAATACCTCCCTGTTACTGAGAAAGGCTTACAAACCAGCTCTTAATTGCTTTATGGGGGGGGGGGGGGTAAAGTCACCCGACCTTAATAGAGCCGGTAAAATCATGACCACTTATCTTGTGTCGGACTATACTATTTGTTTTTGTTAAACTTAAAAAAACAACCCTTTAGTATTTTTTGTGCACATATGTAATCAGTGGTCACTGATCTCAGGAAAAATTTATAAAATCTGAGCAACTTGCTCCACTTTATGTGTTTTTATCGTATAAAGTGGTCTTTATTTCTAGAAAATAGAATAAAGCTATTCCAGACCCGTACTCTGTTCGATGACAGAGATTTTGCCATAGTGTTGAAATTAATATCGACATAGGTAAAGAAAAAAATTAATTGTACTGAGAATAACCTTTCAATAATTTAGCTTATAATCATTCAGATTTTAGTGCAAATAGATTAGAAATTAATAGCAATTACATTGGCATAATCTTTAACTATGGTCTGGTTCCACAATAATGTTAGCGACTCATTTTTACCGAGGTGTGCAAGACGTGCGGGTAACGCCAATTACAGAGGCGTATCATTTTAAATAATAATGCAGTAAAACCTCTGTTTCCGACCGCATCTACAAAGATACAGCCTGCGTTAAACGATCGATAATGAATTCCCCATATCTAAAAATGGAAATCCCGTTATTTTATGCTTCTCCTGCACTCATCATTGGAATTTTTAGTAAAGATTATTGCTAAAAACGCCATTCATTAGGGGCAGTAAAACCCGACGCGACAATTCTTAAGAATATTTATAGGTGCATATACTAATGACTTTATTACAGGCGGAGCCATTCAATTTTATTTACTGGCTGATAATTCGGTTGGTAACATTAGTCTTGTTATGAACAGTTTTTGTGTGTTTTGAAATAAACGAGGAAAGTGAAAAAAACTAGTTTATGTGCCAGGAAATTGGCTGAAAAATTTAAAGTGAGTAAAACCCAAGTGACTATGTTGCTTCAAAATAAAGCAGAAATTAGAAATTTGTTTTAAAAAGGTGGTAACGGTGAACAAAAAAAAATTTCTCAAAACCGAAGGACTGACAGTGGACAAAGTTGTTTTTAACTGTTTTTTTAAGGCACGAAATAAGCACTTACTAATATCCGGGCTCATAATTCAAGCAAAAGCCCTCGAATCTGCTCAATGTCTAGGACTAGATAACTTGAAAACATCAAATGTATGGTTAGAAAAATTCCGTCGTCGTCACGATATTACCTTCAAGATTATATGTGGCGGATCAGCCGATATCAATATCGAAAACGGAACTGCTTGGAAAGAAAGACTATTGACCATTTTAAAGGATTATGCCCCAAGGGACGTATTTAAGGCAGATGAGACCCGTCAATAGGTACTATCGTGCATTGCCAACAAAAACATGACAAGTGTATCGAAGACAAAACAGCAAAACAACGATTTAAAGTTCTATTATCTGCAAATATGGAAGGTGAGAAGGAAGAACCACTTATAATAGGCAACAGCAAAAATACTCAATGTTTTAAGGGCGCACATATCGATAACTTGCCTCTTCATTGGACCTCGAACAAAAAAGCGTGGATGACAGCAGACATCATGACAACATGACTTCGCAGATTTGATACCAAGATGAGGAAGCGGAATAAAAGAGTGGTATTATTTCTGGATAATGCAACACCTCATCAAACTCAAGGAAATGACACCGGATAATGTCAAACTTATTTTTCTTCTATCCGATACTACCTCATTTATCACACTGCCAACATCTGGACCAAGGCATTGTTTAGAATTTTAAAATGCTCTACATCTACAGAAGCTACCTCATTAAGAGGCTTTTAACATCTATAGAATGTGGTTGCTCTCTTCAAGAAATCGAAAATAATATTACCACAACCAACGCCTTAATATGGGTTTCGGGGGCCTTGCGCAATTTGTCCCCAATGACAATAAAAGAACGCCTTATGAAAGCCACATTTATGGAAAATGTGGGACATCTTTCGGATTCAAATAGAACATGAAAAAATTAGAAGATAAGTTTCTATAATTTTTTTTCTTACGGAGATATGTTCCCCTGAAGGACGCCGCTGGAATTCGGTTTTTCTTGAATACCTTTTAAAGAACTAAATATAATTTAATAAAATAAACATATTTAGCTTTTTTAGTTTAGCAGGGGCGGACTAAGCTTTACAACTTAATGCTTAAATTTTTAACACCCTGTATGAAAAAGACTTAACAAAAATAAATCTAGATGGTTTGCACCTTAGACTAAAGAAAAGGTATTCTTGTTTATTGTTGATAAAATGAACCGCTTTCGAGAAAAAGAATAATGAACGAATTCAAGGTTTATTCTTAATAAAAATGACCATGATTTCTATTTTGTGTCTTGACAACAAAGTGTGATACGAAAGTCATTCAAACAACAGAAAATTTCATTTCAAGTTGTTTAATCAGGAAAAATACAAAAATTAAAAAAAAACAAACAGAGACGTAATAGGAGGCACCTTAACGAATATATCGAAAACTTCAAAATAGAGTTCAACATGGCCTTCGCGAAGCCTGATACATTCGCAGGCACGACGAATGGAGGACTACTGTGTCCGTCACAATAACCCAGCCTTGGTCCTTGGTCCTTATCATATCGCAATGAAACGTGTTCCTCCTTAGTGCCGATCCCAGTGGAATACACCAAAATTTTCAGGTAAAAATCCAACGGCGTTAGGTCGGGAAATTGAGGAGGCAATAGGTTCTCCTCTACCTATCCGATGGTTTGGTGGTGCCCCATCGTGCATGAAGTATATGTTTCGGCGGGTTTTAAGTGGTAAGTGCTCTATTAAGTCCGTAAAAGCGTTCTGGAGGAGCTCCAAATAAAGTTGTCCATTTAAGCATCCCGGCAATTTGAATGATCCAATTAAAAAATTAGCAATGATTCCTGCCCAGATATTAATTGATTGGAACTGACGCTGATGATGCGAAATAATAGTGGCATGAGGATTCTCATCAGTCAATATATGCGTGTTGTGTAAATTGGTGATATAGTTTTTGGTAAACCTCGCTTCTTCCGTGAAAAGAATAATGCTAACGAAGTTTACATTATTTCGTTGCTAATCCAACAGCCAGTTTGCAAACTGCATTCTACGAGAAAAATCTTCAGGAATCAGTTCATGTACCTTTTAAAAATGATATGGATATAACAGCTGTTCTTAAAGAACTTCATGTACTATTGTTTTAGATGTAATACAATGTGCTAATAATTTTCGAGTGCTCGTTGATGGAGTGTCATCTACAGCATTTGAAATATTTTCCTTTAATTACAGCGTACGCACGGTTCTTCTCAGACTAGCATCAGTACTACTTCCTTCAAATTTTCCTAAAATTATAGAAAAAGTCAATAATATGTATCACCTTATTAACTGGAATCGCCCATCATTCTCCCTTAGACTTTGGTCAACTCGTTGAAATGTCTTCTGGTTTGGCATAGTACGATTAGGAAATCTTTCGTGATATAACCTTCTGGCTTCTAAATCATTGCAAAACGCAAGATCATACATCAGATACATATATCTGCATACTCAATAAACTTGTATTCCATAGTTTGAATTAATTCACAATTAAATTCTCACAAAATCCAAATATTAGTAAATTAATATCGAGGCAAAGGATCATTGTGTCAGGGATGTAAAAGATAAAAACTTGATTTCCAGCGGCGTTCTTCAGGGGCACATATCTCCTGTAAGAAAAAATATTATAGGAACTTGTCACTTTATTTTTTCATGTTCTATCTGAATCCGAGAGATCGCCCTAATTTTTTCGGGCACACTGCATAATTATCGCCAAAATGATTCGCTCAAATAAAGGATCTGGCTAAATTGCGTTTTCTATACTAAAATTGTGCAATATTTCACTGTTTTAAAAAACGTCGTTTTAAGTAATGGTGCCAATAACTGGGTGGGGTGCCAACGGCTATCATAACTAATGCCTAAACTTTGGTGCATAAAATCTTCCTTACCTACTTCGGTTCGCTAAAAGAAAATCGTCATTGCAAAAGTGATCCAACGCCACTCACACACCATCAACATATTCCAAACTTTAAACGTCGGCTTCGTTTAAACTTTCGTCGTAAAATAAACGAGCAGGCGGTAAAATTGGCTTAGAAAACTGTTAAACAGATAAGGGTGTCCATACGGCAGCAAACTCCGGAACATCATAGACGTCGATAACGGCCTTGTGTAATCCGAATGACAACGCCTTAATATCCCCACAACTGTCTAGAGAAAACGAAAAGAGATCTATTGGTTTAAAAGACTTGCTCTCGGAGAGCCCATTATCTTTGAAACGGAAAGATGATGTTTCGATATGATGCGAGTTCTTGTTGGTTATATATATTGACGTATTGTTAGCCATTCAGTTATTGTTGGCAGGGTGGTCGAATTTTTGAAGTACAATTTTATCACAATAAAAACATAAATAAAACAACCCTCCCAAAATGGACGCAAACGGTTTGGCTCCTTCTATCATGAACAGGCTTAGAAACTACATAGTTAATAATTACAATGTGATAATACAAGAGATATTGTAAAGTACTTCCCAATATATTTCGTTTGGCTTACTGCAATAAAACCCCTCATAAACTCCGCTTTCGCAGAGACGTACTAACCCACATTTATTTTTAATGCCAGTTTATAATAACAATAGATAGGTACATTACTTGATTTGTTATCAAAATTAATTAATATTCGAAATAGATTAGTACCTATCTATTTTACTTTGAAACAGTGTGCAACAAGTTAATATTAAAAGTATGTTTAGACCTTGGGAATCTTCAGTTAATGCGATATTTAGCTACCCTAAACATTTCAGGGAGCATTTATCTTCTGACGCCAAAGTGATCGTGAAAAATGGCGCACGCAAACTTTTCACGCCTATTTTGTACTTATAATAATATACATATAATACAAGTAATGGTAAAAATAAACATAATAAACATTGCTGCCATAAGGATAAGGTATTACTATGGCTTTCCATTTAACTACAAAAACCGTTGCTGTGCAAAGCAGTTTCTATAAGCTCAAGTACACTGAACTTAATAGTAGGGCAAATATTGTTACGACGAATGGCAGATTTTAGTTGGTGCCACACATGTTCGATGGGATTAAATATACAATGGTATGGTGGAAACCTTAAAACTGTATGCCCTAGATTTAAATCTAAACCCCATGTGTTGGATACACTTCCATAACGTTGTTCTGTCATATTTAACGCCGGTTTCATCTTTTTTAAGCCTCTTAATTAAATTATCTAATGTAGGCACGCTTTGTTCCTCGTATAACTTGTAAATTTTACACCGTATTATATCTTGATCACTTCCATCTACCTTGGAGAAAATGCCAGTATCGGTTCTTTTTTTCCTCGCTAAAATGGGATTATTCACAATTTTCCATACAGTTGATGTTGGACTTTTTGTTAATGTGCCCGTTTCTTCTAACGCTGCTTACTTGCTGACCGCACGTTCAATGAGTGCTGAATAAACATTGTTTATAACTTCCTTAGTTGCCGCAGAAAATTGCTTTCTGCTTTTCGACGGGGTTATCTCCTGAAATACATTGGGCTCGCACATATTTTCCATGACTCACACACGATTAAACAAACGCTGTATTACACACGAAGTAGGAATAATAAAATTACTATATAGCTTAAAACTAACTAGAGTGACTATCTATATATACAGCCCTTAGAACATAATTTGTTTTATGGGATTAACCCTCTCATTTTGAATCAGGTAAAAATCGGTTTTAAATCACCAAACTATTAGTTTAATAATGAAATTACGTCTTCCGGATTTGCGGTTTACTTTAAGGCATTTTTAAGTACGGCTGATCAATTTTTAAATAAGTAGATACATATTTATAATCTCCGTTGTTATACACCCCGTTTAAAATAATTTGGTTCTAAAATTTTGGATTAAAACATAAATCCCTCTTTAAATTGATATATAATTGGACTACATTATAAAATCACTATACTATTATATTTGTGTAAGACTTTTAAAGTGTCGATAGAACATTGTTGTATAAATATCACCAAATACACACTTCAAACAATTTTATAGTTAGTTTGAAGAAATAGTCCATTCTCAAACTGGAGTTGAAATATAGGGAGAGCAGAAAGTCAAAAAGTCTTTCACCACTGATTTAATAAGGAGCAATCAAAGGCTCAATTTTATAATAAAAAATCGTATACATGTTTCGAAGGTAGGGACCTTCATCTTCAGGAGACAAAATTAGTGTTGCTGTTGGTATTAGCAAAAAAGAGAAAATTATTGGTGAAAACTGATGGTGATGGAGCTTTAAGATTTGAAATTTGAAAATGTATTAAGTAGTGAGTGTAATCAGCATACTGAAATCTTAGGTCAAAATTTTAATTAAAAGTAGTAAAATGTTTGTCATATTTAGTGGGTTTTAAAGAAAGATGGTGTTCTTTTCATGAAAGTTTCAAGAAAGGATATATAAATGGAATTGTGGGATATTTCAATTCATTTAGTCAAAGTCAAAGTCAAAAACAGCTTTATTGTAATAAAAGAAAATGTTATTTACAAAGCGAGTTAATCTAATTTAGTCGACATAACGTTGGTCAGACCCTGGGTCTAGACAATAGTAGGTAGAATAAAATCTATATTATAGTTACAAAGAGTACAAAAAATACTATATACAACAACCAGAAAAGGTAAGTTGTAGATAATTGAAAGTAAAAAAAAATTTCAATGTACAACATGTGTATCCAAACGATCATTATAAAACTCTTCAACAGAGTATAATAGTAGGTCTTTCCAACCAATAGCATTTTTATTTGTCTTCTAAACTTAATAGGATTTTCAATCATTCTAATATTTAAAGGCAGATGGTTAAATAGTTTTTTGCTATTGAGTATAATTGATTTTTTCTTTAAAGTTGAAGACGGAATAGATAAAGCAGTTAAATGGGAAGAGCGAGTTGCGTACAAGCTGATAGTCTCAATTTCTTGCTTATATTTATTATGTATGAGACAAGCAGTTTCGAGTATAAAGATAGATGGTAGAGTCAAGATGTTTAAGGATATAAAAAAAGGTTTGCAGGACTCACGCGATTTTATCCTGCACATGGATCGGATGGCCCGCTTTTGAGAAACAAAAATCATATTAAACAGCTGACTTGAACAAGATCCCCAGAGGCACACCCCGTAACGCAAATGAGATTCAAACAACGCGTAATATACATTCCTCGCCATGGACATATCCAGACCTCGAGATATGACACGTAATGCAAAACAACCTCTACATATTTTTTTATTTAAATGCAGAATATGAGTCTCAAGTCTTAGTTCTATATGCAAGCCCAAAAATTTAGTTACGTTCAAATTTTGCACAACTTCATTATTTAATAAAATTTCGTTTATTTATCATTTGAAGGAAATTATATTTGTTTTGGATATATTTAGAGTTAGATAATTAGAATCACACCATTCTTTAATTTTCAATACATCTCTGGCAACATTGGCCTCCAACTCTTTGGTGTCGCCTCCATGCCATAGAACCGTCGTATCATCAGCAAACATTGTAAACGAACCCGATACGTTCAGATTAGAAAGATCATTTATATAAAGTAGGAATAAAATGGGACCAAGAACTGATTCCTGTGGAACACCAGAGGTAACTTCCTGTCCTGACGATTCCTCGTTATTAAAAGCCACACTCTGAATCCGCGCCGTTAGATAAGACCTTATCCAGGTCAGTGGTGCCCCCCTGAAACCGTATATTTCCAGTTTTCCCAGCAGTACCTCGCGATTCACAAAATCAAACGCTTTGGTAAGATCACAGAATTTGGCAGCTGTAACCTCTCCGTCATTCAGCTTGATGTTTAAGCGTTCTATAAATGAAAAGATGGCATCGCTGGTGTTTTTTGAAGTCTGAAAGCCAAACTGAACATTATTCAATATTCTATGTTTATCAATGTAGCCGACGACACGCCGTCTCACAAGCTTCTTAGCGACTTTAGCCAAAGTTGGAACGAAATAGGTCTAAAGTTAGAAGGCACCTTATTATCTCCTCCCTTAAAAAGCGGAATTATTTTCGCCAGCTTTAGACATGATGGAAAAACACCAGTAAGAAAGGAAATATTTATTGCCTCCGCCAGGATCTGAATTGCCGGATGAGGAAGCTTGAGAAGTATTATTAGAGATATACTATCCCATCCGGAACTACTCTCCTTTTTTATTTCGGAGAAGACGTTCTTAATTTCATGACTGCCTGTGGGATAGAAGTAAAATGTGTTATGGGATTTATATTTCTTGATAAGTTAGATGCTACCGAACAATAAAAGGAGTTTAAATGTTCACAGGTCAAGTTAGAACTGGCAGATGTGACCACTCCACCATTTAGGTCCTTTACGATTCTCCAACTTTCTCTCTGTTTATTGTCCGATTGGTCAATGCGTCTGTTATAGTGCAGTTGCTTAGCAACTTTAATTGACCTTCTATAAATGTTACGATATTCATTAAAGTATTGTATAAAAAAGGGGTTGTTTACAAAGTACTTTCGAAGACTGTGCAAGGAACGCATATTTCTCGCTGACGTTTTGAGCCCTTTGGTAAACCATGGCTTGGTATGTTTTTTCTTTAACGTTTCTAGAGGAAATGCGATATCAAAACTATGACTTAAAAGTTTGTGAAACATTCCAAGTGGATCAGATAAATGTAATATACTATCCCAGTCACTTCCATTACATAATTGTGAAAATCTTGCATAGTTATTGCTTGTATAAAGCCTACCCTTCTGTTTTACAATCTTGGTCCTTCTTTTTACACTTTAAAAGTACATAATGGCAAGAAAGAGATATTTTGTTAGAATTTGAGAGTGAATTAATTTTGTTGGAGACTCATTATAAAGGTTTAAAACATATTATGAAAATTATTTGGGGATACTTATTACTATCACCCGTAATTATGAGACTTAATTACTCGGGTTAGTTAGTTCAGTTATTTTTACATAGAAGGTCCGTTTAATTGCTCTCCAATAATTATATATATTGGTAAATTTTTTTGTTACTCTAGTTTGTGTTTCACATAAACTAAATATAAATTGTTATGGAGTATCAAGAAAAAAAGATTATTCTGTACATTTAAAATGTAACATTAATAATTACCAATAAGGAAGAAATAATCTTAGCTATTCAATAACTATACGGTTTACCCCTACTTTTCTTAAACATACTTTTCCATACAATATACCGGCTATGTGATCTAAAAGCCTAGAAAAATTGAAGCACTAATTAGCAAATAGCTTTTACAACACAAACATCTACCCGTGTATAGGCCCTTACTGAAAAAGCATCATCAATTACCTGCAGCCATGCGACTGTCCTCCATTTTCCAATTTCTTACTAAAACACTAACCTAATAATGGGCAAACTAGGTTAGTCTAGATATCGATTTTCTTACGGTATTCAGTCGTAAAAACAGCACATGCCATTTATTAACGAAACCATTTGCAACACCTGCCCATTATCTTATTTGGCTGGTTCGATATAAATGTTTTGGTTTAATGAAAGAAAGTAAGGGAAACCAAATATTAATGAAAGGAAACTATTTAATAAAAGTAGGGAGCCACTATATAGGAGAGTTTGAGAGTTTTCGCCTACGGTTTCTTTTAAGGCTCGTATTGCCTTTATGATGACACTCAACTATTTTGTAATAATATCATTACATGGTGCCACAATTTCTAAGACTTAAATAGAGTCCCAGAAGTAAAATGCTGTGTGTTTTTTTGGAAACGTCGGTTTTTATTTCTTAATGTGGTTTCTCTGATCGTAAATTCATGTATAAAGGGTAGCCCAAAAATATGCTACGACCATCAACTTAATTTTTTCAAATGAAAAGATCTATATTTTATTTCCTTTTTCAATTTTGCATCAAATTCTAAGTGTGTTTCATGTACCATGTCCTATACCCAAACTCATCAGTTATCGAAAAAATTACGATTAAACATATTATCAATAAGTAAGACCTTTTATTAAAAAAAAAAACAACAAATCAAATTAAATGTTGAAAATGTGCGCCATTTACGACTTGAGAATATCCAAGGCGATCAATAAACTCTCATTGCAAGTTTTCGACCATTTTCGGAGTTATAGTACGAACTTCTCTTTGTGTCCCCTCTTTTAACTTCTGCAGATTGTTTGGCCTGTAAACAAATACTTTCGATTTGGGGTAATGCCATAAAAGAAGTCTAGCAGAGTTAGGTTTGGCGACCTAGCAGGCCATTTGATAGGTCCTTTTCTTCCTATCCACCGAATGGGAAAGGTTTCATTCAAAAATTTATTAAAAAAAAAAACAACAAATCAAATTAAATGTTGAAAATGTGCGCCATTTACGACTTGAGAATATCCAAGGCGATCAATAAACTCTCATTGCAAGTTTTCGACCATTTTCGGAGTTATAGTACGAACTTCTCTTTGTGTCCCCTCTTTTAACTTCTGCAGATTGTTTGGCCTGTAAACAAATACTTTCGATTTGGGGTAATGCCATAAAAGAAGTCTAGCAGAGTTAGGTTTGGCGACCTAGCAGGCCATTTGATAGGTCCTTTTCTTCCTATCCACCGAATGGGAAAGGTTTCATTCAAAAATTTACGCACAGTGACCGCATAATGGGGAGTAGCACCATCTTGCTGGAACATCAGTTCTTCGACGGGGTAGTCTGGGTCCAATTGATTTGGAAATAATGTCACTAGGTCTAGATTTAATTCAAGTTGAAGAAATTCAAGATATACTTGTCCAGTTAAAGACGCCCTATTCCACACGTTTGCTATCTGAGGGTACTGACTGTGAACCTCAATCATCCAATACGGAAATTGTATTGCTTAATAACGACAATTTTGTCTGTTCACATTGCAGCTGTCATAATCATCTTCAAATAACTCATGCAATGAAATGACTTTGGATGGGTGATATTTGTGCTTTTAAACTATTTGACGAACAACAGATTTCCTCATGTGTAAATGTGCGACAGAAGAGTATATGGATTTTCTTCTACGGAAAACAAAACGTCAAGTTGTTCATTTTCATCTCGAGCAAGGCGATCAGATTTAAGCAAATCTCTAACATGATCGAATTCTCTAAACTTAGCCTCCATTCTTCTCACCACCTTCTCATATATGTGGGAGAACGATCAGGATGGAGTTCATTATATAATTGAGCTGTTTCTATTTGAGTACGTGTTCTATCACCAAACCCAACCATACATAGAATTTCAATTTTTTCTCCTTCCGTTAACTTCAACATTGTGGAAACCGCAACTTTGCAACTACACCTGACAATTACTTATATTATGAAGTAAAAGCGTTATACACTTTCTATGGAACTAACACGTGACAAGTCAACATTTAGAAATATCAGAACTGAAAAAGAAAAAGCAAAATAATAGTATATTATTAACCAAGGTTTAGACAGCCATCATTATTGCCCGAGCGGCAAGTTTAAATCACGAGAAGCGAAGCGACGAGGGATTTAAGACGCGAGGGCTATAAGCTGTCTAAACCGTGGTTAATATAATATTTTTTCCACTACTATAAATTTTTATAAGACATTTATCTTTATAGTATTAATAATTATAAAAAATTATAGGTAGGTATAAGTATATTTTTTAATCAAGCTACCTGCGCTTTGGAATTGGCAAAATATTTTGTTGTTTTGTCAGGTGGCTTTATCAATGTCAATTTTTGTTCATTTATGTCATCAGATTTCACGAGTTTTCGTTTTTTTAAATAAGCGAAGAAAATGTTAGTGATATTATTATGTGTACACCTCCAGAATTAAGGATGGAAGCAGAAAAAATGTTGATTGTACCTTACTTATTATTATATTTTACAATATCGGGCGTCTCTAATAATCTAATATGTATTGATAATTATCTGGTTGCCCAACCACAAGAAATGATGTTTATGAATTCATGTTGTAGAATCAAAAAATCAAGTTACCTGCGTTCAAATAGATTCTTGAAGATCGGTCAATAATGGATTTCAATGCCTTATTATTGACCATGGTCAATAATAACTTATAAGGTAGAGAAAAACGATTTCTAACGTTAATAATCGGTCAATAATGGCGATGTTATAGGTTAGTAGTGGAAAAACATACAATGGATTGTTTTGCTCGATTTACAAACAAATCCTCAGAAATAGAGTTTTACTTATTGGAATGTGCAAACGTAATTTTTTCCATAACTGTTGAGTTAAAGTATATGACATGGTACCTACATGATACATACGTAGAATTCGATGGAGCCCAACTAGCAAAAAGTAGAGCTTTAAAAGCAGCAACTTATCTTATATTTATCGAATGGCGTTGCTTTAAGAATAGTTTTATTTTATAGCGCGCATCGTTGCCATAATTTTGCCCATACAGAAAAATGCTTGCGTCAATTTGTATTATAATGGCTTTTACAACTATTAATATAGAACAAATCAACCTTGTTTGTTTACAATGTTTATAAAGGTATTATAATACTATATACAACCCTTAAAAATAAAAATATAAAGCTATAGGTATTGCAACCATGTTGTAGAAGAGTCGCCTACTTGCACGAATAGCTTTTAATTAGTGCCCCATAAAATACTTGTATATACATGCTTTATTAAGGTTATATAAGGAAAATGATAAAATTATTGTATAGCGTTGATATAAACTCATTTATAATAGTATATTATTAACCAAGGTTTAGACAGCCATCATTATTGCCAGAGCGGCGAGTTTAAATCACGAGGAGCGAAGCGACGAGGGATTTAAGACGCGAGGGCTATAATAAGCTGTCTAAACCGTGGTTAATATATTATTTTTTCCACTACTACAAACTTTTATATGAGATTTATCTTTATAGTATTAATAATTATAAAAAATTATAGGTAGGTATAAGTATATTTTTTAATCAAGTTACCTGCGCTTTGGAATTGGCAAAATATTTTCTTGTTTTGTCAGGTGGCTTTGTCAATGTCAATTTGTGTTCATTTGTGTCATCAGATTTCACGAGTTTTGCGTTTTTTTAAAAAATGAGCGAAGAAAATGTTAGTGGTAATATTATGCGTACACCTCCCGAATTAAGGATGGAAGCAGAAAAAATGTTGATTGTATCGATATTTTACAATATCAAGTAATCTAATATGTATTGATAATTATCTGGTTGCCTAACCACAATGAATTGATGTTGTAGAATTAAAAAATCAAGTTACCTGCGTTCAAACAAAATTCGGTTAAGGTCAAAGATCGGTCAATGATGGATTTCAATGGCTTATTATTGGCCATGGTCAATAATGACTTATAAGGTAGAGTAAAACGATTTCTAGCGTTCATAATCGGTCAATAATGCCGATGTTATAGGTTAGTAGTGGAAAAAATCATTTTATAGTTATGTTTAATCTAGAAAAAGACCTGCTCTTTTATAAATATGTTTTTCTAGTTTAGGTCAAAATTGATCCTATTATGAAGTTCATTGAAACGTTATAGAACAGAAAGAATGGATAGTGCGTATATACATGCATTATAAGACTACAATTTTCTGTAACGGATCATAATTTTGCGTTATATAGTTTTATCGGAGTTTTAAAAACAGGGTTGCCACATTTAATTTAAAATACAAAGGTACAAGTGAATTATATAAATATTACTTCGAAACCCTAAGATTTATACAAAGACAACTAATAAATCTAAAAGTTTAAGTCAATATCGGAAGTATTAAAAATGTAAAAAAGTACCTTCTAAGAAATCAAATTTTAGGTAGGTACCAAAAGAAATTTTTTACCTCACCTCAAGCTCTGATATAGTCATGTAATATTTTTCGAAGTCAAATTTTTAAAGCATAATCTTATTACAATAAAAAATAAATAAAATAACCCTCCCTAAATGAACGCAAATGGTTTCGCTCCCTGTATCATACACAGGCTTAAAAACTACATTTAAAATTACAATGTGGTAATACACGAAATATTGTGAGTGCCTGGAGGCGTTTGTGCATTGCAACACCAATATCTTGCTTCCTAGTTACAAAAAAATTTAAAACGCCATAATATCCAACACTATTAAACCGTTTTTTCCACTACTAACCTATAACATCGCCATTATTGACCGATTATTAACATTAGAAATCGTTTTTCTCTGCCTTATAAGTTATTATTGACCATGGTCAATAATAAGGCATTGAAATCCATTATTGACCGATCTTCAATTTCGATCAAGAATCTATTTGAACGCAGTTAACTTAATTTTTTGATTCTACAACATGAATTCATAAACATCATTTCTTGTGGTTAAGCAACCAGATAATTATCAATACATATTAAATTATTATTAGAGACGCCCGATATTGTAAAATATCGATAGGTACAATCAACATTTTTTCTGCTTCCATTCTTAATTCTGAAGGTGTACACATAATAATATCATTAACATTTTCTTCGCTCATTTAAAAAAACGGAAAACTCGTGAAATCTGGTGACATAAATGAACAAAAATTGACATTAACAAAGCCACCTGACAAAACAACAAAATATTTTGCCAATTCCAAAGCGCAGATAACTTGATTAAAAAATATACTTATACCTACCTATCATTTTTTATAATTAATAATACTATAAAGATAAATGTCTTATAAAAGTTTGTAGTAGTGGAAAATAGTATATTATTAACCAAGGTTTAGACAGCCATCATTATTGCCCGAGCGGCGAGTTTAAATCACGAGGAGCGAAGCGACGAGGGATTTAAGACGCGAGGGCTATAATAAGCTGTCTAAACCGTGGTTAATATATTATTATACTACAAACTTTTATATGACATTTATCTTTATAGTATTAATAATTATAAAAAATTATAGGTAGGTATAAGTATATTTTTTAATCAAGTTACCTGCGCTTTGGAATTGGCAAAATATTTTGTTGTTTTGTCAGGTGGCTTTGTCAATGTCAATTTGTGTTCATTTGTGTCATCAGATTTCACGAGTTTTGCGTTTTTTTAAAAAATGAGCGAAGAAAATGTTAGTGATAATATTATGTGTACACCTCCCGAATTAAGGATGGAAGCAGAAAAAATGTTGATTGTATCGATATTTTTCAATATCAAGTAATCTAATATGTATTGATAATTATCTGGTTGCCTAACCACAATGAATTGATGTTGTAGAATTAAAAAATCAAGTTACCTGCGTTCAAACAAAATTCGGTTAAGGTCAAAGATCGGTCAATAATGGATTTCAATGGCTTATTATTGGCCATGGTCAATAATGACTTATAAGGTAGAGAAAAACGATTTCTAGCGTTCATAATCGGTCAATAATGGCGATGTTATAGGTTAGTAGTGGAAAAAATCATTTTATAGTTATGTTTAATCTAGAAAAAGACCTGCTCTTTTATAAATATGTTTTTCTAGTTTAGGTCAAAATTGATCCTATTATGAAGTTGATTGAAACGTTATAGAACGGAAAGAATGGATAGTGCGTATATCCATGCATTATAAGACTACCATTTTCTGTAACGGATCGTAATTTTGCGTTATATAGTTTTATCGGAGTTTTAAAAACAGGGTTGCCACATTTAATTTAAAATACAAAGGTACAAGTGAAATATATAAATATTACTTCGAAACCCTAAGATTTATACAAAGACAACTAATAAATCTAAAAGTTTAAGTCAATATCGGAAGTATTAAAAATGTAAAAAAGTACCTTCTACGAAATCAAATTTTAGGTAGGTACCAAAAGAAATTTTTTACCTCACCTCAAGCTCTGATATAGTCATGTAATATTTTTCGAAGTCAAATTTTTAAAGCATAATCTTATTACAATAAAAAATAAATAAAATAACCCTCCCTAAATGAACGCAAATGGTTTCGCTCCCTGTATCATACACAGGCTTAAAAACTACATTTAAAATTACAATGTGGTAATACACGAAATATTGTGAGTGCCTGGAGGCGTTTGTGCATTGCAACACCAATATCTTGCTTCCTTGTTACAAAAAAATTTAAAACGCCATAATATGCAATACTATTAAACCGTTTTTTCCACTACTAACCTATAACATCGCCATTATTGACCGATTATTAACGTTAGAAATCGTTTTTCTCTACCTTATAAGTTATTATTGACCATGGTCAATAATAAGGCATTGAAATCCATTATTGACCGATCCTCAATTTCGATCAAGAATCTATTTGAACGCAGTTAACTTAATTTTTTGATTCTACAACATGAATTCGTAAACATGAATGTGGTTAGGCAACCAGATAATTATCAATACATATTAGATTATTAGAGATGCTTGCTTGGTATTGTAAAATATCGATAAATTCAACATTTTTTCTGCTTTCATCCCTAATTCTGGAGGTGTACACATAATAATATCACTAACATTTTCAAATTGGTTAAGGCTTTCGCGGCCAGTTGATGAACTGGTGTGGTCCTGATTCGGGTCTAAAGGCCGTCGTCGGTTGGAATTGCTTCCTAACGTTTCGCTAGCACGAGTGGCGAGCTTCTTCAGAGGTCCTTCCATCTCCGGTGCTGGAAGTAGACTGTCCAGTCCAGTCTACTTCCAGCACCTCTTCGCTCATTTTTTAAAAAAACGGAAAACTCGTGAAATCTGATGACATAAATGAACAAAAATTGACATTAACAAAGCCACCTGACAAAACAACAAAATATTTTGCCAATGCCAAAGCGCAGATAACTTGATTAAAAAATATACTTATACCTACCTATCATTTTTTATAATTAATAATACTATAAAGATAAATGTCTTATAAAAGTTTGTAGTAGTGGAAAAATATTATATTAACCACGGTTTAGACAGCTTATAGCCCTCGCGTCTTGCCGCTCGGGCAATAATGATGGCTGTCTAAACCTTGGTTAATAATATACTATTATCGTATACAGTTCTAATTTTCACTAGAATATTATTAAACGTTTTTAATTGAGATTAAATGGTTGTATTATAATTCGCCATGTTTAAAAAATAATTTGTTGGATCCGCGACTGCCGTCATTATATAAAATTAAGTCGGAGACGTAAAAATGTGTTAGAACTCACAGCGGTCACACCTTCGGCAGTCCTCAAAGAAATGTCGGGGTGACGTTTCAAAAAGCCTTTAATCCGCCCCCGACCTGGTCCAATGTCCTGAAATGGATTATCTCTTGGGCTGCCGTCCAAAAATAATTTCACAGATGTCTGTATATCTTGCACTCTGGCATGTAATCACCATTTTCTAACAATGAACTATCCAATTTTTAAGCCTTGTTTCTTCCTATACAGTCAGATACGGATTAGGCTCAAGGGCTGCCTTTTTAAATTTATCACTCCCACGAAAATAAAGTGTTGCTCTGGGTAGGCGAAAATGTTTTGCTGCGTCCCGCTGAGTGATACCAAGTTGAATAGCTTCTAAAGTTTTTTAACGTCATCTTCACTATACTTTCTAGTACATTTTATCAGATTGGAAGACACTTTTGGTATTCTTGCAAATCTGCAAATCAGTAGTAGCATGAAAGCCTTCATCTCTTTCTAAAAAAAGTGCCATTCTAAGGGCAAGTTTTGGTTTACTAAAGATTGCCTGCGAACAATTAAATTAAAAAATTGTTACTACTGACAATGGCATGAAAATCCTAACGTCGAAAATCGTACCATCGAAATATTATTAAAGTACATGGGGTTTCGTAAGTCTAGATCAACCTTCTGACTTATATTACTCATGCTTGGAATAACGCAATAGAATATCATGAAGAGTTCAGGGCGGAAGTTGTAGTACTGGACATTTCCAATGACCGAATATGGTAGGAGACTTCTAACTGAGTGAGAGCATACGGAAGGCCGGTTCAATTTTGATCATGCCTGTCGAGCTTTCTTAAAGATAATTCTCTGCAAGTGGCTATGAACGAATTCCTCGCAGACAGATTTACATCAATTCCGGAGTTCCTCAATGTTCTATATTATCGCCCACCCTCTTTTAACTATGCATTAACGATCTTTTGGAAAAAACTAAAAATCCTATACTATAGCTTCGCAGACAACAGCACACTTGTTTTATTCTTTACTTTGGATGCTTTAACATCGACTGCCAATTCACATCTCTATATACAGCAAGAGGTCTCACATCTCAACACAAACCTGGATGAGATTCTGTCTTCAGGTGAGAGTAAACAAGTAGAATTAAGCACTAAAAAAAAACCAGGTGGTAGTTTTCCCTAAAAAGGAAATGTTAAAGAACCGGATAGAGTGGCGGGAAACCCAATTCCCTTGGCTTCATCAATTCATTTGTTGGGCGTCAATTCGGATAGTAATATGTCTTGGCATAGTCACATTGCTAAGGAACCTCGCAAAGGCTTGGAATACTTTTCCAAACTAAGAACCTGTCCAAGCCCAAATTTGACCATCGCTGAGATACTGCTCACATATGTGGGACTCTGCTCCCGAACATACTCTGAGATTGCTAAGTTCCATTCGCTTGATCGGTGACGATGATCTGACAAACAGCCTAGAAAGTCTTGAACATCAAAGGCAGATTGCTATCCTGAGGTTGTCCGCTTTACTCCACCTAGAGCGATGCATGGTAGAAATATACGATGAGATGTTGCAGCCCACCTGTACGTGGTTTAGCTTAGTGTTCCTCGAACGACACTGTTTAAAATTCTTTCATCTGAGGTAGTGTTCCCTATCGAGTATAATTTCCAAATATTTAAGAACAACGAGAATTGTCTCTTTCGCCCACGCACCGCTCGCAAAGAGTTACTTCTCAAGTAACACTGTTCAATAATACTCTAATCTGGAAAGTCATCAATATTGGACGACTCGCACACGCATTACTCCCTGAGCATCTTAAAACATTTCTTCCTACTGCGCTTCTTTAGGGACTTCAGCTTCAAATCACTTTGTATCGAACTCGTACTTCAGCTGAAGGAAGAAGAAACCACAACCAAAGGATTTTTTTATTTATCGTAATTAACAAAATTTTTTAGTGTCATCCTGTAATAAAAACAAGGCTACGACGTGAGCTTTTTGTAGGATAACAATATAAACCGGGCTTTTTTAGTCGAGCCCTGGTGAAATAGAAACCGCTGCTTGAGACACTCGAGTTACTTTTGTATGGTCGGCGAAGAGAGCATCCATTAATGAAAATTGCCCCTTTAATGTAGCTAAGTAAAGTATTCGCTTACTTATTAGGGTAATATGTGGTAATAAAATTTTATTTCGGTTCTCATTTGCCAAACTTGTTTAATCTCTTGGCGGCCTTACCAGCAGCGATAACATTAACGATAATAATATATTGTTAAATTTTCTGTACTGAGATGTACCATTGCGTCCAAAAAAAAACTGGGACAACAAAATTTTGTGTATATTCTTGTTCTTGGACTATACTCTGTTGCTTAATGCGAGAGAGTAATAAAATATAAATTTGCAATGACAGGACCCATTAAGCAAGGTTGCATTGTAAATTTCAGGTAAATTGCAATGATAGTTTTTACACCTCCGTATTTTAGATATTTAAGACCTACACACCCCGAATCGGTCCTAAATTAGGGTCACCATAATTTGCATAGAACAGAAAGACTAGTTTGGTGAATAAAAGGAAGGTGACAGAGGAGTTACTTCAGGTAGTCTTTTTAGAATAAAAAGTTGAATAATAATTAGTGTTAAGCTGGATTTATAAACTCGAAAAGTTGGCGAGGTTGAGGTTCAGTTGGTGTTGGAAATAGGAGTTCAATTTAAACTAAAGGGAACACTCAGTTCTATTTATACACTCGTTCATGTTGTTCATGTAAAGCTCATGTAAGGTTTGAAAACTTCCCGGGTAGTTCGAGATAATCAATTTTTATGCTCGGAATTCGGAATATCTAACCTCACAACTTGACCATAACTTCAACCTCACCAACTTTTCGAGTTTATAAATCCAGCTTTACAGTTCGAAAATTGCATTTTATAAGTTTGATTATCTCTGTTAAGTTTTCGGTTTTAAATTGTTAAAATGCATATGTAGACTCTCACCTTAAACATTAATTGTTAATTAAGTTACCTGTATTAGCCAAGGTTTTCATTATGTTTAGTTTCAAACCTTTGTTGATGTTGATATTTCAGGAATGTTTTGTATCTTGTAAGACATAGCTAAATGGATTGATTTCTTCTGTTCATCGTTTGATACTACTTGCAGATAGGTTTGATTTCAAATATTTCTTTTAGTTAATTGGTAATTGGTAATTTATAACTATTTAACCTAGTATAAAAGTTGTAGGTTAATCGTCTCGAATGTTGTAAATCAGCTGTGTTTTAAGAAAATCGATAATAGGTCAGTGTCAGACTGACAGTTTCTGTGAGTTTTCACAGCGACTTCTGGTTAATTTTTGCTTGGTCGCGTGGGTTACTTCGGTCGCCGTTAGTTTACTGTGTTGTTGAGAGAGGTTAGTTTCCGTCTAACCTTTATTGTTCTATGGTTTTCGTAGATAGGGTGACTAATTTTCTTGTCATTGTTTTGTTTTGATATCTATGTACGTTGGAGAAAAATAATAATCGTCCCCTTCGATCATGGACACTGGAAGTTAGAGCACGTTTGTGGAAGTAGCTCCCCAAATTTAGTTTTTTTTTGGGCCGTGCAGGCTAAAGTGCCGTTAAAGCATCCACAAATGCATTAAAAAGGGCATGGTTTTGTAATTTGCCTATTCCTTTGGGCGGAATGCCGATTTAAAATGCTTAAATGAACTTCAACAGCGGTCATAGACGCCATCTGGTAAATTGGGAACCCTCGTTAGTTATTTGAGGGTTTTTTTTTGGTAGGGGCTAAAAGTCCGAGTACAAACTGGAGTACTAGTTTATTTTGTTGGAATTGCCTGGACGCGGGCCGTGCCAGTTGCCATGTACCATTTGAATTCTTGGATACTAGCTGTGTAGAAGTATCCACGGGTAGCACGTAAAGTTGCAGCTAAGTATCATTACCCTGTCTTCATTTTTCTTTAAAAAGTAGTCAACTTAAAATCTTAATATTCTGTATTTGCATATTGTTTGATATACAGTGTTTGGATAAAGTTTTGCGCCCATGTCATGTATAGAGCTTGTGCAATGTAAACGTGTAGCATATGTCGACATAGCGTTAAGACGTCACAAGAGTCTCTAGTAGTTGCGAACGTTAGGTAGTCTCTTACAGCTACTTTTGTTGTAAATATAGTTATAATTAAGTCCAAAGTAAATATTTTTGTTTCCCGGCTAAAGGCCATTTGTTTATTCTAAATTCAATACTTGTAACTATGACATTAAGGTTTGTTCCAACACCCAATTTTTGTACCGTCCGAGAACCGCCACGAAACTGTTGGGATCGATTTTGTGCGCAGGCGTTAACATTTCATCGTTTCGTGACCTTACAAAAATGGACATGAGTTGGAACGGTTTTTGTACTGATTTGTAAACGTGGCCCACTCGGTGGCGCGGAAGCGTCTTTGTAAAACTAACCTTACTTTTAAATGTAAACATTATTGAAAATTGGAAGTTTGCGATACGGCAATTAAAAATGGAAAATTACTCAATTTAAATTTTAAATTTTGTAAATAATGCATTTTTTTCTAAAAATACAAAACTATATAAATATATTAAATAGACTAATGCGCAAGTCAATCCAAACGATACTTGCTCTCGACCAAGTATCGAAATGACCGTACAGAAACCGATTCACGAACTATCCATAAAAGTGTTGGAACGCCAAGAAGGGTCGTTTGATAAACCATCACGGGTTCGTTGGAACGCTTTATTCTTTCTGCGCACAAACCGAACGATACAATGTACGGTTTTCGGGGGTGTTGGAACAAACCTTTTAACTTATCTATGGCCGAGTGGCTAGCATGCTTATTGAGTAACCACAGGTACTCGTAAGATATTGTATCATACTCTAACAGAGATTTTATGGTAAATTTAGTTAGTTGTGAGAGGTTCTTGCACAGACCTTGCGGAAATTCCATGTCTCAGGCAATGTCCTGGATGTAGGTCTATGTGGCTGCCAGATCAGACTGAACAGTCATTTTTACAGTGTAGGTCTGACAGTTGCCGTCTTGTGCAAGACCCTGTGAAACAGGGTTTGACTTCTTGCGTTCTTTTATCGATAAATTAATAAATTTAAACCTTCAGAAATTTTATTGTCAAACCTAGTACTATCACTTTAATATTCCATTTCACTCATTTATCTGTTAACTTTAAGTATCTATTGTCCACCAAAGTAAGAGGACCTTGCATTTATAAAACCAAGTAACCAAGGGCTTAACACCACCTTAAGAATAAATATTTGTATTGGCCTCTGCGAAAATTTATTTTAAATAGAGTGACATTGAGGGCTTGAGTGAATGCGAGCTTATAATAAGCTAGGGTATACCGATTGTGACATAAGTGTTTTTCTTTTCCTAGTTTGTTTTTATCTGAGGCCAAACACTAGAACATTTAAAGGCTTTTAAGTAAAATAAAACTAAGGTGGCGCCTTCAGGACTTGACTATAACTTACTTATAAGAGTGCTAAACCTCTTAAACTAGAAACAAAATAGCGAACCCACCCTGAGTTAAGCTAGCTAAGGGGTGTCTGAAGAACATCCTCCAGGGCGTAATTTGGTTCTTTATAACACACTTAAATTGTGGGTGTGGGTTTTTTTTAATATAACATTATACCTGATTATAATTATAGAGATAGGCAGATAATTGACAAATTAATTATTCTAATATTAAGTAAATAAAAACTTATGTAGAAGTAAGAATAATATGAAAATAGATAAATTGGAATAAATATTAATATTTATAAAAAAAATCTACTATGTACAATACGACTTAATTTTTAAATTTTAGTCATCATGTTCCGAGTAGTTCAATGAACTATCGTCGTTGGGGTCCTGAGAAATCATAAGGGGCTCTACAGTGTTTTCTAGCATATTATCAGCTTCCCACATTCTTTTTTCTATTGCAATCACATGTTTAACGCACTTACTCCATTTTTCACAATCCACTATCTTTATTCCCTCTTTCAAGAGGCTTCCAACGTCTCTGATTTGAAACAAACCCTTTTACTTGCACCCGCACCAATTCTATGGGGTTTAATTCACAGTGATATGGCGGAAGGCGAAGTACCGTTATATTTCATTTTGAAGCGATTTCATCGACAACAAATTTCGTACAAAGAGGTTTCTTCAACTTAACAATCTCCAGTAGCTCCTTTTTCAGCATATCTTTATAATATGGCTTTTGATTTACATTAAGCCAATGAACGATGTCATGTTTTTCCCAAAAAGACGTTGGTATTTTTTCAAATCTTCTTAAGTGGTAGCTGGCATTATTCATGACTATAACAGACCTAGGAGGAATAAGATCTAGCATTTGCTGGAAGTATTCTTTAAACACATCAGCGTTCATGTCTTCATGATAGTCTCTTTTTATTTAAATGCTAGCAAGCCGCCATCGACAAATCCATTCGTCCATATAATAGATATTCCTGTTTTCCCTTCCAAACTGTCTAACTGCCCACAAATATCGTCATCGCCAGCAGATGATTTCGTCTTTCTCTATGAAGAGTGATTTTCTGTTTTGAATTTTTTCATGATAAATTCCTCTTAGTACAGTAAATAGGTATATTTTACTGGAAAAAAATACTTAATGGCTGAAATTTTGAGGGGGTGCTCGGGGACATGTCCTGAGTCTAAAACTCAGTTTTCGTATTCGAGGGGGTGGGGGAAGATACAACCCCCTGTCTTTATGGGGGAAAGTTCGTTTTAATTCTCTATCTTTGTTGCTTTTGTCCGTAGAGAAAAGTCCAAAGGATCAAATTTGTAGGAAATGAAATTATCTATCCAATGATAATAAAATCAAGGTTGTAGGTTGATTAAGTCAATTACAATGGCCGGTCAAAGGTCAAAAGTTAAGAGTAGTTTCTGGTTTTTCGCTAATACCGTGAAACCGGTGATTTTTTTCGCATACTGCTTCAGTACCATATTAAAGTACTCAAAATTACCTACAAAATGAGTGCTGGAACACTCTTCTGCGGTTAATACTTTGCCATCAATCCAACGACAAAGTTGACCGCGCGCGCCGCGCCGTTCGCGCGAGCCGCGTACGGTGTGAGTTGTACTCTCATTGCGCGTACATTGCACTCTGTAGGTGCAGTTAATAAATATCGTTTAATTTTTTTCTAATCAAAATGTGAGACGTAGTGTAAGTTGTACTTGTTTTTCCGTGCGTTTTTTTGAAAGCGCTGTAAATTATTTATAAGTAAAAATGAAATAGGTTATTTCCGATTGTTGAATCACAAATGATATTTTCTGCATGTCTGATTCGACTGTACAATAAAAATATGAGTTACTTGTATTTTTAAATAAAATATTCTATTATTATTATTATTATTCTGCAAAACTGGTTGTGGAAAGGCCTGTGGATGTCGAAAAGCTGGGTTAAAATGTTCTCCAATTTGTGGGACTTGTAGCGGTACCGCATGAAACAACATCGCCCAATACTCTATCCTGCAAGAAGATGACGATTTCCTCAACGACGACGGGAACTCACCATCCATTCCTGAAGAAGATGTAGGTGATCAAGTAGAAGACGCCCGTGGTGACACGTTCGAAGAAGATGATGAATATGAGGGAGGCGAAAGAAGTCCATTCAAAAGGGCCAAACTCACATGAAAGTTGCCAGCAGGAGAACTTCAAGGTAACATCAATAATCGAGACACTTCAAATAGTAGAAAAGCACACAGAGCACTAAACATGCAATAGTTGAGGTTTTATACGGTTTTAGTGAGTAGGACTCTCACACTATTCGGCAAGGTCAGACCTTCTCGTTTGTCCATGATGGATTTCCCGTTTTCCCCTAGATAAAAAAAACAAAAGAAAAAAAAAACAAGTACAACTTACACTACGTCTCACATTTTGATTAGAAAAAAATTAAACGATAATTATTAACTGCACCTAGAGAGTGCAATGTACGCGCAATGAGAGTACAACTCACCGTACGCGGCTCGCGCGAACGGCGCGGCGCGCGCGGTCAACTTTGTCGTTGGATTGATGGCAAAGTATTAACCGCAGAAGAGTGTTCGAGCACTCATTTTGTAGGTAATTTTGAGTACTTTAATATGTTACTGAAGCAGTATGCGAAAAAAATCACCGGTTTCACGGTATTAGCGAAAAACCAGAAACTACTCTTAACTTTTGACCTTTGACCGGCCATTGTAATTGACTTAATCAATATACGACCTTAATTTTATTGTCATTGGATAGATAATTTCATTTCCTACAAATTTGATCCTTTGGACTTTTCTCTACGGACAAAAGCAACAAAGATAGAGAATTAAAACGAACTTTCCCCCATAAATACAGGGGGTTGTATCTTCCCCCACCCCCTCGAATACGAAAACTGAGTTTTAGACTCAGGACATGCCCCCGAACACCCCCTCAAAATTTCAGCCATTAAGTATTTTTTTCCAGTAAATGCGATGTATTTGTCTCTATTTACTGTACTATCTACTCTACTCCTACAATAAAATGTCTTAAACATTTGCATTTTTATCACTTTGACATCGATAAAAAAGGTGCATCCTTTTTTATCGGATATAATACCACAAGAGAGAAAATTTTACCTAAAAAATTTTTTCTTGAGTGGTATTCGTCAAGACCATTTCACGAATAATATTACACATACTTTGGTAGAAATAAATAAATTTACGTGAGATTACAACCTTTCAAAAGAAACAGTGACAATCTACTGTCAGTCATTAATTACCAATCTTAACAGTGAATGTAACTAAGGTAACAAAATTTTGCCGATAAAAAACTATGTTGCTAGCTATTTTCTGAAATTCTGATTGATCAGTGGGGCCGGCAAAATTATGAAGGTAGTGGTTTTCCGATAAAAAACAGGTAAATATCTAAAATTGCTACATTTTGATTGGTTCAAATTATGATGAGTGGAATAGTCGCGATAAAACCCTCTTCAGCTAAATACTAAATGGTAAAAAAATCTCCAGCTCAAAATCGAGTAGCTTTTCTTTTTCATTGTTGGGCAACCTGATATATTGTTACAAATTATTTTGATGCTGTCAAACATTTTTTTAGTGAAGTATTATTTTTTTTAGTATCTATTCATGCCAAAATTCGTGAATTTCTCTAGCTAAAAATCACTCGATCTTTTTTTTAAGATAGGATAAATTTTTATTTTTTAAACTCAAACTAGATTACTTTTTAGCAATTTAAACTCGAACAAACGGTAATAGATAAAAACGCTCCAGTTTCGCTGTCGCGTTTTTATCATTTTGTTTGTTCTCGTTAAATTTCTAAGCAATCTAGTTTTCGTAAAAAATAAAAGTTTATCCGATAAAAAAAAGCTCTTGTGGTTTTACGTATGACAAAAAATAATTTCCTTCAAAGCTTTCCATAGTTTCTCCTTACCTATTCATAGCCTTCTAGATTAAAAAATGAAATTAAGAAAAAATAAAAAAAATGGTGACAAAAAGCGACAAGTGACACATGGTTGTATTTAGAATGTCATATGGATTAAAAGAAAGTAAAGGTATACCAGGTGTCTCATTGAAAAATCAAAAGTTTATGTCACTTCCGGTAAAACCGGAAGTTCTATAAAATTGAATCACCCATCAAAAAATACAGTTTTATATCACATAGAAATCCTCCAAATTTCATTCCATTATCTTCCTTGTAGTATAAGATGGTTTAACACCGATGGGAGTGTTATGTATTTTATTTAAGACACGGATTGGTTTTAATAGTTTATTAAAACAAGAATATATGTACAAAGGTATGATAACAAGTAAATAGCACTGTTGAGAATTTCCGCACGAATGTCTATAATCCGTCAGAGTACCACTATCAAGGCTCACACCTAGAGCGCTCGAGTAGCAGCGTCGCGTTGTCTTTCAAGCGTAGCTTCTGCACGTCAAGGATCCCAACCAGAATGCCAAGGTAGAGGCGAGAGAGCGAGCTCGAGAAGAACCGCCGTCCTAAGGGCTGGTGGCTGCTTATCAAGGCGCTGGCGGCTGACGTCACAGGTGGGGGTGAAGCTGCTAAGGGTAGTACGGCGCGGCACTCGGCGATGAATACGGGTGGCGCCATCGAGAGCGGTAGTGCGGAGCGCGGCGGAACTAAGGGGTGCTACAATGGGATATTGAAGTTTATTTGTGGTAGAATAATGGGGTCATCAACTCCATTATACCGGGTGTTGCATCGTCGAGCGGGACATAGGAAATCCCATGTAATTTTAAATGGGGCCAATTATTGGCTTCCCTAATTATTTTAGAGAAAAATTCTATTTAGGTTTATTAAAGAGCACTAAAACCCACATTCAAAAGAATAACTTTAGATATTTTTGATGAGCCCGTTTACGGGTTATCGCCGATTTCTTTTTAACTATTTCTCCTTTTTATGGCCCCGTATTTGCGGGCACCAGTCAAGGTAAAAGATGACTGTCAAATAAAGTTGTCATTTTGAAATGTGTGCTTTATTGTTATAAAAACTCGTACATCGAAAATATTAAAGGTGTATTTATGAGTACAAATTAATCTGAATAAAACTAAAATAAAGTATCCAATTACAAGGTTAATTATGACATTTTACATGTTTCAATATTTTACTAATTAATAGGTAGGTACTATTAAATTGTTAGAACTTTAGGATTTAAGAAGATGTTCAAATATTCCTCAAAATGACAACTTTATTTGACAGTCATCTTTTACCTTTACTGATGCCCGCAAATACGGGGCCATAAAAAGGAGAAATAGTTAAAAAGAAATCGGCGATAACCCGTAAACGGGCTCATCAAAAATATCTAAAGTTATTCTTTTAAATGTGGGTTTTAATGCTCTTTAATAAACCTAAATAGAATTTTTCTCTAAAATAATTAGGGAAGCCAATAATTGACCCCATTTAAAATTACATGGGATTTCCTATGTCCCGCTCGACGATGCAACACCCGGTATAGCAATTTGTACAAGTATACTGTAGAAATAAATGATATTTGTTTTTTTTATTCCTGGCAAATTATATTTCTTAATTGCATTTTGGGGATTGGTATATTATATAATTAAGGTACTGAGAAAAGAGACAAACGCATTTCAACTCAACTATAAAAAAGAAAAAAAAACATAAAATAAGCTAAAAATAAAAATAATACTGCCATATTTTAAGAGTAATAATGATAAAACTAAATGAGTTTTTAATGTTGGCTCAAGAAGCGGTACGGTCCTTTTGTCACTGATTTGTAATCGAATGACGAAGGAAATGCATTATTTAAATTATTTTCTCTAAAATTGCGATTTGTAATGATATTTAGTATTAGAAATACAAAGTTCTGATTTCAATATCGGATTGCTAAACGAAAACGAGAATGTTATAATGTCTCTTGATTTCAGAAGCTGCCGTATTCAAATCTAAACAAATAAGTGCCAAAGATTCGACAGCTACCAAAGGTTATAAATCGAAAGAACGAATAATTATTAAGAATGTGAAAGCTACCATAGATTTATAATCCGAACGAATAATTATTAAGGATTTGAAAGCTACCCTAGCATTTAAATCCGAACGATTAATTACTAATAGGTAAGTAATTGTGAATTTAACCGCAGTTGCAGAAAAAAAAGTTAGAAATGGTTGACAAAGTTGAATGTATTGATAAGCTGAAAACAGCTCCTAATTATAACTAAATTGGTCTAAAATTGCTCATTTATAATTATAGAATGGGTAACACAAACATGGGCAGAGCAATGGATTGTATGACGATGACTTTGCTGTAGAAACGTTACTATAAACTTGCATTTTGCAGTCACATTTTGATAAAACAACAAAATATACTAAAATAATATTTATAAAAACACTAGCGCTCTACTAAAATCCAAACGATAATAACTTTGAATCTAAAATGTGTATTGGAACCTAGTGCCCAGTGGCACGACCATGTATTCGTTTTATGAGTTTTATATTTTGGACTTCACACAATTGAGACATAGGAACTCTAAAATACGTATGAAACGTAAAGAAGTTTAATGCATTCTAGGTCTCTAAACGGTCTAACCATAAATCCGTACATCTACATAAGAAGCTTTGTTAGATTAAATTAGAGATGTCAAATTTAAACGTCAGTTTGGAGTCAAGTGTGACCCCGAGGTCCCGTATGCTTTCAATTCGCGTGAAGGCCCTTTCATTCATTCTTTACTCAAAACGAATTAGGGTTCTCTTTCTATGACAGCTCAGTACATAGCATTTACTTATATTAAATTTATGATCATTTACCTGTGACCATTCAAAATCTTCTGTACTAGTAAGCAATAATCGATACTTCTTATTTTTGAATATAATTTCAGATAATTGGCAAAGAGTAGAACACCACAACCCAATATTAAATTCACAATATCATTCATAAATAAGTGAAACAGCAGTGGTCTTAAATTGGAGCCCTGCGAAATCCCTGAGCTAGCTTTGAAGAAAGAGGAGCTATAACCTTTTATTATAACTTTTTGCCGTCTATTGTCAAGATAACACTTTAAAAAATACCAGATTAGGGTGAAACCAAACTCGTAACGCAGGTTCTCTATAAGGATGCTATGTGACATGCTGTCGAATGCTTCCGCAAAGTCTGTATGCATTTACAAAACCTTGAAGTTTTTTTGTCAAGTGTGTCTGATAAATAATGCGTAATGCTAGTAGTGGATCTTTTTTCCATAAAGCCGTGTTCAAGTATTAAGATTCTTCTAAATTCAGATCTGTACCAATATTTATAGATTACAGATTCAAATATCTTTGCTAATACGTAGAGAATGACTGTGGGTCTATAGGTATTATTATTTGTCTTGTCTCCAGTTTTAAATACCGGACATTTTGATTCATTATCACAAGTATGAAAAGGTACATGTTTTAATTGAGCTATTAAAAGATCCTTAATGGATAAAACAAAATCCCTTATTATTATATATGCTGGAATGTTATTCCGACCAGTAGCCTTGTTTATCTTTTTTAATTGCTTCCCACACATCCTCATATATTGAATGTTAAAAGTTGTCGACGCCCCTAGAAGTTTTTGGGATGCTGCCATATGAGTTAATTTTTTGCAGTAATGTAATGTAAAACCAAAGCGTCAGTAACCCAAAACTTAAACAGCTTTAATACTCTCTATTCGTTAAAGAATAATTATTTAGTTTTTAGGTTAATTCACGTTATAAGAAAATCTATTGCATTTTGACATAAAATGGTCTAGTACGTCACTGAATCTATCTACACGCTGCAATTTCATAAAGCAAGTTTTATTTTCCAACCGAGACTTTTCATTACCTCTTTCATAAATTATTTTTTTAGCGCGGGTATCCTCGAAGCTACATTTTCTATTTTTTAACGAGCCATGGGATTACACTCGTCTAGAGACCATGCATAAAAAGATAATGTATGTTATTATACGCAATGGTGATCTGTTCTGGATAAATTTCCATATTATTACGAAGTTTTCAGAAATAAAGAGATAATACATAAAATTAATAAGACTGCATGATTTGTAAAATTTTGGAAATCAAAATCTTTGATTAGTGAGTTGTCACTAATCAAAGATTTTGATTGACTGGCAAGTTTTTTCGTTAAAAGTATTTTTTTTGGGGGAATTAGTTAAGTAGGGCTGTTTCTCACAAAAGAGACTATGCATCGAGTGTGTCATTTGTCTACAGGTGGTTGCTAATTAAATTTGATTGCGGAACCCAGTATTCAGTAACCAAGCATTCAGTAGTCGACCAATCCTATATGTGCGAATTAAAAATTTTGATGGATGAAACTTCCGAAGTCGTTTGTTTCCTATATCAAATGCATGGTACCGGGAACAGAACGCCTTGATATGGGTTTCGGTGGCCTGGCGTAATTTGTCCCCGGTGACAATAATAAAATGCTTTATGAAAGCCGGATTTATGTGTAACACAGATAATATTGACGACTTCGAAGAAGAAGATCATATTCCGCTCGCACAACTGTTTCCTCACATTAACGACACATTTGTATACTTTACGCCATTTGCCTCTATTGATAACAATTGGCGAACAGAAAGTGCAGAATTGACTACCATCGACTGTATTGAAGAGATCCAAGAAACAGATGAAACTACTCCTAGCTCTAAGACAGAGGAAGAGGAACCTGAACGTGATAGAATCATTTCCGGATAAGACACTCTTTTAGTACAGTTTTAAATATTCTTAGCGGTAAAATTATCATCTACTTTAGTAATCTGTTAAAAAAAAGTTGTCACGTAGTTTGAAAAATATAATTCTGTAGTTTTTTTTTTCTGAGGCCAAACACGAGAACCTCTAAAGGCTTTTAAGTAAAATAAAACTAAGGTGGCGCCTTCAGGATTTGACTTTAACTTACTTACATAAGAGTGCTAAACCTCTCAATCTAGAGACAAAATAGCGAACCTACCCTGAGTTGAGCTAGCTAAGGGGTGTCTGAAGAACATCCTCCAGGGCGTAGGGTTGCCAGAAAAAGGGTGGATAGGTTGCCTTGTCGCAGTTTATTTTAGGGTATCCTAAGGTGAATACCGGCAACCGATTATTGTTTAGGGCGTAATTTGTTTTTTTTTACAACACTTAATTATTTGAGGGTTTTTAATTATGAGGGTTTTTAGTTTTATAACACTTATAGTGTTATAAAAAGAACCAAGCAGGTATTTTTAATATGTTTGTAATATTTAAACTTAAATGCTGGACAATATAACCTAAATTAACTGTAATATCCAAACTCAAACAAACATGGTGACTAGCGTTTTTACCAGTATATTAAAATTAAAATTAGAAAAGACTTGTATGCGATTTTCTTATTTTAAGAAATAGCACTTTAAGATACAAATAGTAAAATACCCTATTGTCAAAAAAATCTTGCCAACAGCCACTAGTAAAGGTTCCTTAAGCTCACCTACACTTAAATTTTAACTTAATACAATGCAATGTAATGTAAACAATTAAAAACTAAAATCCACAATAACGTCCTGTTCTATGACAATCTTAATAATTAATTTCAGTTAAACTTAATTTGTTTTTGCATTTGTTGACAAAGGTTTCTACTTATTTTATCTTCTACAAAAAGTGCATATTATAAATACGATAATATACAATGTGTATATATTATAATATATGCAGGGTGTAATATCTTACAATAGATACGTTAGTTATTAGGCTATACTACTGTTTTTAAATATACATTTTTATAGATCTGATGATGCCATCATATTGGCGAGACGTAACCTAATTAAATAAAATACCTTTTGTTGAGACCAAGACTTCATAGGAAATCCCCTGTAAATTTTGATACCCTCAAATATTGGCTCCCCTATAGATTTTAAATAAAATTATATTAAACTTTTTTAAGGCCCTTATACAGTGACCGGCCGAAAGTGCGCAGCATATGGGAAAATTTTTTATCTATGAATTTAGTAAATTTGTTTTATTTCAGAAAAGTTTTGCATATCCTTAAACCAAAATTACACCCATCGAATCCGGCAAAAGTCTTATGGTATACGAGGCAGAGTCAAAAATTGGAAATTCCGCTAACAATAAAGTACCTCCATCTTTCATTTTAGAAAAAAATTTGGACAAAGAATAGGATTAAATCGTTTTTTTCTGAATTGCCCTGTATAAAAAGTACATCGCAACCATACAGTACACATATAGTACTTTCTGTACACTTTGTTAGAGATAACCGTAAATAGTATGTCAGATTAGTTAGTGTTAAGAATATTATGGTCTTTTAAAATAAAAACAAAAAAAAATTAAATATTCTTGCTGCACACCGCGTTTCATTTTTTGAGGAAATAACATAATTTAATCAAACTCATATTTTGTTTTATACTTTTTAACTTAAAGCATCGTCCAAATTGTTTATTTATACCTAAAAGTCCACACTTTTTCTTTATTTAGATTTTAATTATGATCGGCATAAGAAAGAAATTGAAAATTGAAAACATTTTTGTACGGATTTTATTTGTCATGATAATTAATAATATAATAATAACGATCAATATAATTTAGTTTTAGTACACTTTAAATGTAAACATTTCAAACTTTTATTTTTATTCAACATACAAAGGAATATTTCTTCATTCGAATTTGAAGCATAAATATTAATAATAATACAAATCATGTTTCTTCTCATGACCAACACCACCGTACATAAACAAACACTAGTTAAGATTAAAGCAGCCATGGAAACAAGTTAAGCATTGAAATTAAATTAATGACATTTTGTTAGTTCTATTGCAAAATTGGAAGTTGAAAAGTTGTCTTTACAGGAAAATATTGAAATAGTTTTAATTAATGGTGACAATTATTATCACAGTTATCGCGAGAAAGCAATTATTTTTAACATAATGGGGCTTTATAGTAAGGGAATGACTATATCAACAATTTTTCCAGAAGTAGACGATTTTCAGAAAATCCCTGGCCTGCAAGATCACCGGACATTACTTCTCTAGTCTTCTTTTTCTGGGGTTACGTAAAAAGCCAAGTGTATAAATATTGGCCTGTTAGAAATTTGTACCATCTGGAAAATATTATTAGACAGTGTTTTGCTAGAGTTTATCCTACTCTTTTAAAGAACGTAACCAAAGTGTAAATAGTCTTAATTATTAACACTTTTTGTTTCCTATCATTGAGTTTGAAAGATTTATTATCGATTGGACTATCCTCAAAATTTATTTGATAAATAAAAATTATATTGATCCTTAATTTGCTTGACAAATAAAATCCGTACAAAAATCTTTTCAATTTTTAGTTTCTCTCTTATGATGATCATAATTGAAATCTAAATAAAGAAATAACTTTGTACTTTTATGTTTAAATATACAATTTGGAAAGTGTATCACAAAATATCAGTTAAATTGAATTATTTTGTTTCCTCAAAAAATAAAATGTGGTGTGCAGCAAAAATATTTAATATTTTTATGTTATTATTTCGCAAGGCCATAATATTGCTAAAGCTAAAACTAACTAAACTGAGATACTATTTGCGGTAATCTCTAACAAAGTGTACAGAAAATACAATTTGTATACTGTATGGGTGCGAAGTACTTTTTATACAGGGTAATCCAGAAAAAACGGTTTGATCCTAGTTTTTGTCCAAATAAGCGAAATCTGATATTTGAGTATATCTTCGGAATTGAATCAATATTTATTAATAAAATTGTTTTCTAAATAGAAAAATGGAGGTACTTTACTCCTAGCGGAAGCTTAAATTCTTGACTCTCCCTCGTATATCATAAGACTTTCACCATATTTGATGGGTGTTATTTTGGTTTGAGGATATGCTGAACTTTTCTGAAATAAAGTAAATTCACTAAATTCATACATAAAAAACTTTCCCATATGCTGCGCACTTTCTGCCGGTCACTGTATGAAGAACTTGCACATTAAATCTTATTATTCTTTAACTGGCCAATTAATAGTTATTTAGATTTATATTATTTATCGAGATTTCGCGTATCGTGGCAAACATATTTTTTAATTATTTTGCAATGTTGCCAAGTTATTTTAAAATATTATTTTTTGGAAGAAAAAGCTTGACACCTTAAAATTAATTTACTCTTTTTTTCCAAATAGGAGAATTTTAATATTTTATCTTGTACAGTTTTTGCCCTCAACAACTTTTGTTAAAAGGTTCATTAGTTATTTTTGCTCATTTTGTCGTAATATTTTTTTTTTTATAAAAAGTCGGAGATAAATGTTTTTTTTTTTAATTTTACTTATTTAAGCTGCTTTAATCAGTTTATCTAACTGCTCACACAAACTATCCAATCAAATGTTTGAAGTGTCCTTCATTAGCCTCTATACACTTCTGGTCACCATCAAATTCTTCGCTTAAATTGCGACATATTTCGGGAGTAATCGCTTGGAAACAATTTCTTATGCATATTTTCCTTTAGTTGTCGGAAGCATTTTGTACACCTGATTTTTAACAAATCCCCATATAGAAAAATCCATTTTTGTCATATCCGGCGACCTAGCTGGCCATGATACAGGTTCTCCTCTTTCAATCCATTGCTGACCATAAATTTCGTCTAAGAATTCCATGATGAGCCTTGTGGAGTGCACCGGGGCTCCATCATGATGAAACCTCATGCGTTCTTGAACTATGTTCGGTATATGGGCAATAAGCTGTGGTAAATCATTTTGGAGAAAGTCCAAATAGAGTCCTGTTAGAGCTCCCTCGAAAAAATGTGGACCAACTACGTAGTCTCCTACAATTCCTCCCCAAACGTTTAGGGACTATCTGTTTTGTGAGTGAAATCTAACAAAATGAGGATTTGTAGTGGCTTAATAATAAAAATTATTAGTATTGGTTAGTGACCTCATTAATTTTGGTTGTTGTTAAGTTGGATTTAGGTCAAATGAAAAAAAAACGTCGGAATGAATTAATTGTATTTGCCAACGTTTCGGCCTAAAATTAGGCCATCCTCAGGGCACTAAAACATACGATTTGTATACATTAGAGGGGAACCAATATATAGTAAAGGTGTAATAATTTTTTCTTGTAACATCGAAATTTAAAACAACAAACAACAAAAGGGTAACTCTGTTCAATTTCATGTTGAAGAGAAATGGTTTTCTCTGTTAAAAAAATAAATAATTTGTTGTTCCTCTTTGCTGAGCCACCCTATAGAGTCAAGAATAATTTTACGTTATAACTCACTTACTGTCCTGCAACTTTTATATTTATTTATATTTTTTGTGTATTATAAATACAAGCGGAGCTATTCTACTTTGCCACACTAAACGGCCACCCTGTACCTCAATGAAACCACCAGTAATAATAATGATAATTTCCAATGTTACTAGATGTACCACCCTGTGAATATTAGTAGTGGGATCTATGGTTAGAATAATATTCTATTTATAACTTTGAGTTCTTTTCAGGATCCAGAAAGATCCATAAAGAGGCAACAAAAAATACCCAGTATTTTGCCGCTCATTTATCAAATTTTCATCAAGCAGCTTTCGAAATAGTTTGTTTTTATTTAGCAAGAAGCAAACTAAACAAAATAAATAGGTATGTTACACATCGCATCTCATTATCCCCCACGAGATCACTTAACGTAAGTTTACTTTGTATCCCCAACTAGTGTCGACGAAGGGATATTATAGCAAAGTTAATTGGAATTCATATTAGGCATCTCTGGGGATAACAAAAGCATTTGCCGTGTTCCTGTTACCTTGGTTTTCCGCAGAGTAATATTTGCAGCCCGGCAAGCGAGCGACATTCGGTTTTTTCGCGACATGAGTGCATGGTTCAGGTAAGTTTAGGTTAGGTTAGGTTCACACCCTTCTTTAGGTTAAAAAACAATTTTTTGTTCCACGTGCGTATATGTGTTCAAGGTTACATTCCCAAGGAAACTGATTTTCACCAAATAGGGGAAAGTCCCGCACTTTGAGCCACATTGTAAAGTGTATTCACAAATATATGAAACTGACTCAATCACTCTTTTTTATTTCTACCTAAATAGGGGTGTTGACACAATGCCGACTGAGCTAGGACCGTCTTAGAAAATACATAGTATTAAAATGTTTAATTTAGTAGCAAATAAATATGAAACTGATGTTTATATAAGTTTATTAAATTCAAAATATAAAAATAGAATTATGGTCTTTCACTTACACTTATAATGCTAAATTATTATATTAATTAATAAATTACCCAAGTAAATCTACTTCACTATCGCTATCATCATCTAAAGTAGTAATACACCTTTCTGTTGCATTCCTAATACAAATGTAACTTCCTTCTACTTTCTTTACATGTTGTACGCAGTTTTTCCAGTCTCAGAAGTTTTTTAGTTGAATAGACATACTTCTAATAAGTCTTTCTTTCTATAGTTTTCATGAAAATATATATATCATAATCAAACATATATTCTTGAACTTTGGCTTTAGTGCCTTTTGAAGAAGGAGCTTTGTTTAATTGTCTACTATGATAACTAGCGTTATCCATAACAATGACACTATTTGGTGGAATGTTCTGCAATAATTTAGTTTCAAATCAGTTTTCAAATAACTCCGCGGTTGTGTCTTCATGATAGTCAACACATGATTTACTAATATTTTTTGCGAGAGAGATAGACCATTCGGCACCCACCCATCTTCAGAACCAGCATGTAAGATTGTCATTCTTTTCCACGGTTTGACGCGGCACGTGTCACACATTTGTCGCTAGAATCGACCCAACCACTTGACGGGGTGTCATGGGTGTCAAACCACGTTTCATCTAAAAAAATGATCGGCCTACCTTCAGTTCTGTATTCATTTACTATTGTCAGATATTCCCACCGCTATTCTTGAAGACGCTTGGACTCCATCAAAACCTGCTTTTTATTAATCCTTTTGAATTTAAAGCCCATGTGTCGAAGGCGCTTCAACAATGTCGTTCTTGGGCATTTAATTTCTGCTTCATCTGTTGTCAGCCTTTTCATTAAATTGTCCAACGTTGGTACACTTTGCTCTTCAAACATTTTATAAATTTTTCGTCGTATAAGTTCCTCGTCCCCTTGGTCCAACGTTCTTGATTTCCAATATCACTTCTTTTTCTGCGTTCCAAAATTGGCCCTTGTGTAATTTTCCAAACTATTGGGAAAGGATTTTTTTGGTAAAGTAAAAGTAAAGGCGCTTCCTTTACAACTTCTTTAGGGCACAAATTTCCGCGCGACATTAATGTCAAAAACACATTCTTTATAATCTATTTGATATCTATTGATAAATGCACTCTGTTATTTACTTCAGTTTCATTGCTTTCACAAATCTCACAAGAACACGAAGGACGAAACATTTTCAAAAAACAAACTAAACTCAACAGTGTACGTTGACAGACTAAAATCAAAAAGGACCCTGGTTATTCCGCATTTTTTTTACCTGAGCACGGTACTTAAAATTTATTACGCCCATATCATTTCACATAACTGTGTTTATTATATTTTGAAAACCCTAATAATAGCAGTCATTTAGGTCGGTTTCTTTTATTTGTGAACACTTTACCTTTAATATTCGTCTTATTGGGGACCAAATAATTTGGCAACGCTGCTGTAGACTGTTGACGCACAGTGGTTCCTCCCTATGACAAAAATCAAGGTGGCGGGTGTCACGATTGGTGTCAATTGTTATCCGTTTTGTTGACAGTAAACGTCAAGCTGTCCAAAACTGTAAATGAAATGACTCAGTCGCCGTTTTTCATACTGTTACAATTATACAAAATTCCGGAACATTATTTTGTAAGCAATTTCAAAAAGGCTCTGATTTTTAAATCCATATTTGTTTAAATTTGTAAAAAAGATTTAGTGGTGTGCAGTTTTTTTATTATGGATATTCAAAAGATAGGTAAGTAACAAGTACACATGGAATATTATTTTACTTTTAAAATCGTTTTGTAGTTAGTTAAATATGATATAATCATAGCAGTGTACCTTATTTCAATATTTTTAAAAATTTTAAGTTTGGCAAAGGTTTTAATTGTTATGCCTCACCGATTCCCCTTAAACTTTTAAGTTATTCAAACACTCTTTTAATTTGCTTGTGCCGTATAGTAATATAAACTTCTACTTTTTCCAACTTTACCAGAAATTAATTACCATTTTTGGTAATGCGTAAAAAAATTAAAATCAATAACATTTAAATTTTGATTTACAGGTCCAAGAAACCAGGTAGTATTTTTAAGAAGATTTGTATTTGACCTTTGGACAAACAAGATCGGTGCAAATAAGGCCCAAATGGTTATAAAATATATTATTGAGGAGTTAAGAATTAACGATAAAGAAAATATCAATTTTGAAAAATTGATATTACGGTTGAAATATATTTGCAAAAAATTTTCAGCTTACTGGTCTAACCATCATTCAATAAAATCCAAAGTACTAGAAAATCATTCGGATTGGTTGAATATCCAGGAAAGGGTCATTATCGAAGAATACGTGAAAATAAATACTAAAGAAACGAAATCAAATAATCAAGTAAGTAAGAAAAGAGGTAGGCCTAAGAAAAAGTTTTTGGAAAGCAGTAAACGAACACAGAAAAGGAGAATAGCTGAACTAGAAGAAATAGATAATACACTAGGGCAAACCTTGAAAAATTCCTTTCATGAAGATAATCATATTTCGTTTAATGCAGAAGAAGTTTTATCTCTTATCGTAGAAGCTAAATTAAGTAAGCACCAATACCTCTTTATAAAAGATTTTGTTAACGATAAATTCTCCTCAATTGTCTTCCCAAGCTATAAAAATATTTTAAAAGAGAAAAAGCGATGCTATCCTGATCCCGAGTGCATTAAGGTAACTGAATCTTCTGCAGAAATAGAACTACAGGGCTTGCTTAATCATACTGCTTTACGTATAACAGAATTACAGTATGATGTGCTAAAAACTCAAACGGATGACGTGCTAAATAATCTTACATTAATTGGAAAATGGGGCTTTTACGGTAGTTCTGGTCATAGTGAGTACAAGCAGAAATTTTCAAGCAGTACTGTGGAAGATGGGAGTTTATTTGTATCGTCATATGTTCCACTACAGCTTATTTCTAGTAGTAATACAGTACTCTGGAAAAATCCCCGCCCTTGCAGTACATGTTACTGTCGTCCGCTACGATTTCAATATATAAAAGAAAGTACCGAAATATCCCTTAATGAAGAAAAATACTTTAAAGAGAAAATCAGTAAATTGGATTCAACATCAACGCAAATTAAGGACAAAACTATTAATATTAAACACGAACTTCAGTTAACCATGGTAGATGGAAAAGTTTGTGGTGCTTTAAGTGGGACTTCTTCAGCTAAATGTTATATATGCAAGGCGACACCCAAAGAAATGAACGATATAAACAAGTGTATTAGAAAAGAAGTAACTAAAACAACATATGAATTTGGATTATCACCATTACATGCTTATATCCGATTTTTTGAATATTTTATCCATCTATCTTATAGACTGGATATTAGAAAATGGCAAATAAGAAACATAGAAGAAAAAGAACAACTTTTAAAAAAGAAAAGGCACATACAAAGTGAGTTCAGAAAAAGAATGGGGCTTATTGTAGATAAGCCTAAAAGTGGTGGAAGTGGTACGTCCAACGATGGAAATACTGCTAGAAGGTTTTTTAAAAGTACCGAATTAAGTGCGCAGATTACTGGAATTGATAAGGGGTGCCTTGAAAGATGTGCAGCTATATTGCAGGCTCTAACATCTGGCTATCAAATAGATGAAAGTAGGTTTAAAACATTTTGTCTTGAGACTGCTACAAGACTAGTGGAACTTAACTCTTGGTATTATCTTCCGGCATCCATTCATAAAGTACTTATTCATGGCTCAGAAATAATAAAACATTCATTGTTATCTATAGGCGAACTTTCAGAAGAGGCAGCCGAAGCTAAAAACAAAGACATTAAGACATTTAGGTTGCGTCACACACGAAAAATATCGCTGACCATGACAAATATTGATCTGCTAAACAGACTTCTTCTTACTTTAGATCCGCTAATTTCAGGTGTCAGAAAGTTACCAACAACAAATAAATCTACTCTTTTAAAAGCCACCCTTAATTTATTAGCGTATTGACCAAATATATTCATCCAGCGGACCTTCTCCTACTGGCCATTCCGCCCTAACCCGTTCTAATGGCACCATCGCGACCAAAGCATAGGAAAAAGTAAACTTACTGGCGGAACTATTCTCTTTAAACTCAACGGTTAGTATTTAAGAAAAAAATCCGCCGAACATTCCCCATTAACTACTTATGCAATTTTTTCGATCGGTTCTCGAAAAGATATTAAATTTCCACCTAGGCCACCATGTTTGACGGTTATGGATTACTTTATTTTTCCTCATTTGTAGAACAATATTTTTAAAACACGAATTGAAAAGCCTTTTTGGATGAAAATAATTTTTGTTCGCACGATGGAAGGAAGAAGACAGGCCTTATTTCTGGACGACTAGCTACTGTGAATATTTCAGGGAGCATAGATTTAATGAATGTGGAGTTTTCCATGTTTCAGAATTTGTTTTACACAAAGTAGGCATAAAAAATATGGGTTGCAATGGTATATCTAAGAACATTTATTTATTATAACATGCTAAACATTATTATGAAATAATACTTTAGCCTTAGTGCGAGAAAGCATCCTAAAAAAATGCGCACGGAAATCTGTTCATAGAAAAAAAAAACAATTATTTTGGGATTAGTCTAACGTAGCACAATTAATTTCCCTCCCTTAGTTATTTCGGAGAACCCCTTTTTTTTTAATATCTAAACATCCTGGGTATTAAAAATTAAGTAATTTAGAACCTATATTTATATAAACATAATTATTTTTCGAGGTCTTCAAGTCTACTTAAATATTTCTAACAACGTAGGTAATTTCATTGATTGTCTAGAGGAGGAACTTACCACAAACTTTTCCCTAAGCATTCCATTCATATTTTACAAAGACATAACCAGACTAAATAAACTCGTTTCATACTGTTTCTCATCATCCCTCATAAGATTAGTTTACCGCAGTTTACTTTGTACCCCCAACGCGTGTTGACGCAGGTATATTTTACCTGGGATAATTGGGATTTATAATTAGCATTCCAGAGGGATGCAAAAGACTTTATAGCGTCTTAATTACTTTATATATTAACGCTAGGTATTATACAAGTTATTTTTGGCTGCATATTTTATACAGGGCATTTCATTTACACCTCGGTCATAAAATTTCAACCTGGTGATATAGTTTCAAAGATTCTTTTAGTAAACTTTGATGAATGCTCTGGAAAACATGCGCAGTAAAAGCTAGAACCAACGTTAATATAGGTTTACCAGTTTTATGTTGTTGTCCTTCTTTATCTTATGTATTCATTTGTCCCTCTGTTTGTAGAGGACGTTTACCGTAGTTATTAAAAAAACGAATGTCATTTTTCTCCCGATTATGCATTGATTTCTGGATTGTTTTTTAAAAAATATATTTGGTTACGTTTTGAAGAGGGTTTTTTAAAAGGTAAATCTGACAGTTTACCCAAAGTACATATGTTTATAGTGGCAACTTATATAAAAACCAGTGATAGTTTTCCCACTGGTGAAGTTCGGGGAGGAAAGGCAGATATACTTAATGCAAAACAAAAACCGATGCACGTCATACCCTTCGAGTGACATCAGTTATCGACAGTGTTGCCGGCTTGTAACCAAAATATCCGAGTGAGGAAATTACACAGTTTTTTTTTTATAAAAACAAGATAAATATATACAAAAATTTCCGATAGTTTATATATTTGTTTACTGCATAATACCTTTTACCATCAACTTTAGAAGATCTAACGCTTCTTTTATTTTCATCCTGCCAAGATCGACCGATGGTCCTATTCTGAAAAATCCATGTTTCATCCAAGCAAACGAATTGGTACAAGGATGCTCCTTTTTTTTTAATATATTCTTTCAAAAATACCAATCATTTGAAGGCTACATGGGAAAGTTCTATAAACCCTCGCCTCGGTTATTTTTTTTTCCATCCGAAGCCTATTTCCTTTAAGAGGCTTCTTAAAGAGTTAAGATAACCATCAAACAGTTGTCTGTCTTTTAATTTCTTACTGAAAGTTGTCAAAGTTACATAATGTTCTAAAATAAGTTACAGCTTAAGCATAACCAATGTAAAATATTAGTTTTTAAATAATACAACTTACTTGTTTCATACATTCCATAAATAGTGTCACGTATAGAACTTATATCCAATCTTGACACATTTACAACTTTCTTTAAATAAGAACGTTCCCTTTTAGGTAACTCCAATAATTTATTTTGCTTAACTGTTGTTAAAACTGCTCTCACAGTCGTAGATAAAAACGGTTAATATTCTATGCAAAGTGCGAAAAACACCAAAAGTGTGTTGAGGATCGGTCGCAAGAGATTTCTCCAACGCAGCAGTCCTTAGAAGGGTTGTTTCAATCTCCGTGGGTTGGCTGGAGTTCCTCCATTCAAAGGTCAACCTATTTATTTCCACATATTCACTCCGATCCGGTTGAAAAGCCCTCGCAAATGCAACAGAAATCGAAAATATGGGTGGTTTTTCAACTTAGAAACTTAGGGGTAGTTCGAGAAGTGTGGCTACTCTAATATTGGCAGCGTTGTGTTTCCCGTCCTTGCAAGGAAGAAAATATAATCTCCCAGAACTACAAGGAAATGCAACACGAACCATTAACAGCGGCAGAAATATCTGCTACCACCAGAGGGAGTTACATAACTGGAGCGCCTGGCCCGGATGGAGTACATAATTACTGGATTAAGAAATTCTGGTGCGCGCATGAGAAACGGGCTGCATTAATTAATGAAACTCTGAATGACCCCCGAAAGCTGCCACCATTTCTCACTCAAGGAACAACGTATCTTCTGTCAAAAGCCCACAAAAATACACATGATCCATCAGTGTATCGACCAATCACCTGCCTCTCCACGTTATACAAACTGATAACATCCTGTATTACCAAGAGATTTTCTTCCCACTATGAAGGATACAACATTATAGCCCCATAACAGAAAGGGTGCACCAAAGAAGCCGTGGGATGCAAGGAACAATTGAAGACCTAAGAAGATAAAGGTGCTATGTCGCAAAATCAAAGTTTTGAGAAAAATGCAATAAACTGTTTTTGTTTGGAACTTTTTTAAACTTAAATTTATTGAAATTTTTGAAATTTATTAATAAAATATATTAAATCTACTATTACTTCAGTAACTTTTAGCTGGTAAGAAATGCCGATTTACCAAAAAAAGTTCGATTTTATGTACATAGCACCTTTATCTACTAAATTGTAATTTAATCTAAGGGTAGGGTTGAGTGAATAAAAGACACAAAGTAAATTTACCATTTTATTACTATTGTTATGTTGTTAAAAATTATAAAAAAAAACAAGGATTTACATACTCATATAAAACACTTTTGTCTTAAAAAAAAATAGCAAAAATTTAAGTTTTTCTCTACTTTTTTGGATTTTCCATATTTTCTTTTATAACAGTTTCATAAAACCATCTGTAATCTTCGGCAACAAATTTAACTTGTTCTTTCAAATTCTGAAGTTTTTCAATAGTCAAGCCGCCTGTCTTTTCTTTTAGTCTAGTTGGTCTATATTCAGTTCGGTCAATATTTTTTGAACCATTTTTCTTTAAATCAAATTGTAGAAATGGCGTGTACTCACTTAAGCACGTTTTACAGTAATAGTAACCAAATTCGTTCACTCTGATCCACTTGACTTGATCACAGAGACTAATTTTGTCATTTAACGTATTGATTTGTTTTTTGAATGAGTATAATTCTCTCTTGGTCCACGTAAAGAAGTATGATTTCTGTCCAGCATGAGTATGCCGAAATTATAAAACCACATTTGTCTGAGAAAGAACGCTTTTGACGTTGACAACTTGGGTAGTGGCATAGTTTACTGTAAGTCCATGGTAATATAACACGTGTGTTTGTCAGAAAGAGACTTTTGTGTGTCTGCTCCTTGCGATTCAAAAGAAAAAGTATAGTTTTCTTTGTGCTCACCAGTATATCCGCCGGTATCACATACACTGCACGTGTCACTTTTAGGATACCCAAATGAAAGGTTAACTTTCGTCTCGAATAGATGACGATATATCGAGACTTTGACCAAATATTTCTCTTCAAGATTTCTCTCTTTGCATTTCTCAATGTATATTTGGTGCATCTTGGTTATATTTAGTAATGATGATAAAAATTGTTTCCGCTCATTTTTGGTTCTCTAGTAATGTGAACTTTCGCTGGAAATGTATTAATATGATCTACAACGCTGGCAATTACGTACAGCCTGTCTAATTTACAAAATCTAATCTTAAAATTAACATATTACTTATCACTGCAGAAACCATCTCGAAACACGACGAATTCTTGTGGATATAGGTGTTATATTACAAAATTGTGACATAACACCATATCCACTTAAATGTTACGCGTTGACATGCGACATAGCACCTTTATCAACTCGCAGTTTCTTTAAATACTTGAAATTTTTTCATTTAGGATTATTAAGGATTAGATTAGTATCAGGAAAGCTTAAAACATACATAAAGTTCTTTTTCCGAAAAATGTGACATAGCACCTTTATCCACTTAAGTCTTCAATAAGTAATTGATTTAGTCATCATAAATTGGTCATGAGATAAGATCGTATATGCGCACATACGATGTTTTTCTATATTCTTTGCGTAAAACTCCAAGTAATATTTTGACAAAAGGCAGTAAGTGGATACATGCGACTCTCTGTCAATAACCTGTTTAAATGTTATGAGCGAATCTGTAATATGTATGCACATGCGACTTTATGTGATACCCATATGACTAATGTGCTCCTGATTCTCGTATATTATGTTCATCTGACTGTACATGCGACCGTCTTCCGTATTGTAAAACTTGTTTTGGCACATACGTGATTTACGTATTGGTAGTTTTTAGATTTTTCTGTTAAAAATTACTTACAACCTTCTGTCATATTGTAGAATGGACCATTTTTACATATGTGGCTGTTATTATCTCAAAACATGAAAAATTTCAAATACGACCTTATTTTATTATGATAGCGAAATACCAGTTATTTTTTTGTGAAATGTATGTGCTGTTTAATTAAAGTTATTCGTTTTATGACCAATGTGATTTACCCCGATTTCGCGACACACTGCTTCCCGCGCTTTAAACTTGTTTGAAATTATTTGCCGGCATGCGGAACTTTAATAAATAATAATAAATTAATTAGTGATATTTAAGGCGTCAGATTTTGCATATCGTAATTTTTGATGTAATATATGCAATAGAAAAAAGTGCAGTTTCCGTAACGTTAGAAAAACGATTTGATATTTGCTTATAGCTGAGCTATTGTCAAATCGTTACCTACTATAATTATTCCTATAAATATATTCTTGGCCGTGGTGTTATTATCAATTTTTAAATTAATAGGACTCCCTATTTTGACATAATCTATTTTATTTTATTTGCAATACAAATAGTATTATCTTGACGTCCAGTTCAACTATTTCCTTCTGTCCAGTATCGTAGCAATTGGCATCAGCAACTTACTAAATTTTAAAAAATGTATGCAAGAAATAAATGAAACCCTTGTGCAAAAAAATACAATGCTTAATTAGCCAGCCGACTGAAATTAAGCGAAGCAATTTGATTCGTAAAGAAGTTAAAGAAGCTATTTAATCTTTTTTAATGGGCCTTAATTGATATTCCGGCACAGACATTTTTAACCGCCACGGCAAGCGAACAATTTTTTAGTTCCTTTAAATCGACAAACCCAAGAAAAAGGCGGTTTTTATCGGGGTTGAACGGGGGTACAGTAAATCCACAATAGTGAAAGAAACTGTTCATCATCTGAAAGAGCCCTGTTTAAATTTATATGAAGCAAAATAATAGATTTGCGTCCTGGTTTCAATGAGTTTGTAGTAATTCTGTAAGGTTACCACATAGGTAAAGCCGAGGGTAAAGCTCATATTATATAGGACAACAAAATACGTAACAATAATTACTTGGTCGACGTGCCACTACGGTCGTCGCTGCCCTTTGCTCGATACAGCAGACTTGTTACCACAAAATATGGTTGTCAGTATAGGACGAGTGTATCGATATCGATATATTTGATACTTGAATGCAGAGGCATCGATAATGTGCGATATATCGGTCAACGATGTCGATACTTATAAGTATTGCATAGACGTATAGGAAGGTGGGAGGTAACAAACAATAAATTTTCTAATTGTTATGTTTTTTAAAAGTACCTTAAGTAAAGTAAGCGCCACAAATATAACATTATCGTTTACATTTAAATGTCTATACCGTGTGATGCATGGCTTAGTGGAAATCGTGGGCTAAATATTGACTCCCCTGTACATTTTAGAGAAAAATTGTATAATAGGTTTTTGAAGAGGCCGATATAGTAAACCCATGTGCAAAGTTTGAATGAATTTTAGTAAGCCAATCCTAACTTATTCAATTAAATATGATGGGAAAATTACGAAATCTTCATAGTTTAGGTAATACAGCAAACACCAGCAAGTTATTATTTGGCATTGACAAAACGAAAAGCAGCCTCAGTGATAACATTTTTATTGAACGTGCTTTAATTATAGCTAAATATGAGCTAGTATATTAAGGAAAAGTAACTATGATTAAGTGGTATCATACAGGGAACAGTTTAGGTTCAATTCCCTGATAAGCATATCCCTTCCATTTCATTGATTAAGCTTAACTAATTTGAATCTAAAGGCACTGTAATAAATAACACAAACAAAACATCAAACCACAGTGTTGCTCACCTTAAAAAATATAAATATTTTCTTTACAAGTATGAAAACCATCAAGACCTAGGGCAAGGTGATGAAAAATGGAGAATGATATTCTATTCTGAGGTAATGGAAAGAGCAAATAATAATAGGGATTTTTTGAGAAATATTTATTATACCGATGAATGTACAATCACCCTCAACAACGAACCATACTCGGACGCAATATCCACAAAGAATAAATCTTTCGGCGGAATTGTAGGACATCACATTATTGGACCATTTTTTATGGAAGGCAACCGTACAACAGTAACCTATTTGGATTATCCGCACTAGAAGAAGTGGTATGCGGTAATGAGGAGATCTGGTATCAAATGGATGGTTGTCCTGCCCATAATTCTCGCATGGTTAAGGAATACTTGCAAAATATTTTTAACGGAAATATTATTGACCCACGTCATCTAATCCTTTAGCCAGCCAGGTCTCCTGACCTTTCGCCAAACGACTTCTTTCGATTGGGTGACTTAAAAAATTGTATTTATAAAAATGTAAAATTTGAAAATCTAGACCAGTTAAAAAACTATATTGCGTTAGAATGTGACAGAATTTCTTAAAATTAACTAACATTAATTAACAAAAGTAATTTTAGAAATGAATTTTATGATCGGATAGGTTATTGTTAAGCTGTTAACCCTTCGTTAGTGTTGTGGGGTATGACATACCCCAACAGCTACTATTTCTATTATAAAAGGAAATTTAGTCATGGTAGCGCCATCTTGCTCTCAGTAGCTGAAGTTCAAACTTTGATCTTGGGAATTCACCTGTAATTTTAAGTCTAATGGCAATCATTCATCAGGCAGACCACATGGGTGAAACTAATATGGGGAACTTCGCAACAAGAAAACCGTTACAAAACCTAGTGGGCCACCAGTCCACCAGAGGGCTCTTCGAACGGTCATTACCATGTGCTCCTTGTCAAATCAGACTTGCATATTAATCTGTCGACTATCTCTCTCTCTCATAATATTACTGATAAAAAGAGACAGACCTTGTTAAAAACGCAATATATATTACGCCAACTAATAATGAAGGGCTTTAATATCCGTTTTTTGGATAAAAGAAGAAGAAGAAAAGTTCTGTCAATTTTGTAAAATGTGAACCCCGAACGAATAGTTGTTAAGAACTTGATTTTTTTTTAAATTTTTATATCATAATTACCGTTTTAATCCTTTACAGGCCGTTTTACGAGTTTTCAAGAATTTTAGGATTGTTACGCGACCTTATATCACAGGTATGTAACCTAAATGTAAAATTTACGCCTTGAAGGTTAGGTTTGCTGAATTTTCAAATTAATTTTCTAATATTTTTAGCATACTCTTCAAAAAGGTCTACCAACCATAGTTTATAGAAGAGGTAGATATCCACAGCCCAAGCGAATGCAAATAGAACTGTATGATAAGTCATGCCGAAGGAGTTTTAATGTTCAGCCTCGTGTAAGTTTTTCATTTTGTTCTTTGCCATTTAATACTTTAAGTGTTATATTTAAGTGTATGCTCCTTATTTGCTTCTATCAGTATCTATGATGGCCTGTGTCGCCCATTCAATAACCAATATCAAGTTTTACTATAAATATCCCGGTTGCAAGAGTGCATTTAGATCTTCATCTGACCCTAATTGTGTCAATAACCATTTTTCTATACATTTCCCCTTACTGATGATAAAAGACTAAGAGTGTGGAAGAATAAATGTAATATTAATCCTGACATCGAGTGCAAAAACTTCAGGATTTGTGAAAATCATTTCAATGTTTGTCAATTTTAGAACTCAGTTTGAAAAAGACTGTCCCTGAGCTTTTACCACCTGATGTTTTAGGATCACTTCCACATTCTCTGTAGAACTATGGTAGTTCAATTCTTTTTTACTGGCAGTCTAAAACATTCTGTTTGGTCCTCTAAATGTATCCCTAACTAACCTGAACTAACCTGATGTTTTAGGATCACTTCCACATTCTCTGTAGAACTATGGTAGTTCAATTTTTTTTTACTGGCAGTCTAAAACATTCTGTTTGGTCCTCTAAATGTATCCCTTCTACTTTTGTCACATGTACACATTCCACTTTATATTATCGAATTTTTTTTCACTGCTTTCAGTTTCTCAGTACTTAATTAAAAAATTATGGTTTGTTCAGTCTGTTAGTCATTTTGGTAATAATCATTAACATTTTTTTCTGTTGCATGGACACCTTATCAAGCCCAAATACTGTGACAATTTAACTCTGGCTGCAACATTTGACCTACACCTGGCTAAGACATCGTGCATCTGGCTACGAGATTGCTATTTTGTATTAATAGTCAGTAGAGTAACTAGAAGACCTGGGCTTGATATGAAGCAAACATTTTTTTTGGGACAACGCCCAAATGTCAAGAATTCACCTATTTGCCTCGAGCAAACCCTGGTTCATTAAACACTTGGAACCATTTTAGTCACGTCGCTGTTATTAGTTACATTTTTGGTTTATTTTTTACAGAATGTACCTATAAAGTATTTCTATTGTTTTGATACCAATTTTTGTCAGAATTTGTTCACATTATGTTTTATGGTAAAGTTTAAATAAATTTTGAATTTTTCTTCATAAGCTTTGTTTGTTATTTACATCGGCATTCATAAAAATAACAACAATATTTGGTTTTTAATGACTTTTATTGACTTTTTGGTATAATTTGATATAAAATACATACATTCATTAAATTCTGAAATTTAGTGAATACATGGTATTTTAGAGTGAATTAACTCAAAAAGCGATAAAACGTCTTTAAAAATCTCAAATATTGTTTGAACAGTAAACCAGTAATTTGAAAACGAGTTATTTAAACTACCCGCCACCCGCAATAAATTTCCTACCGTAGCGCTCGGGGTGGACTGGTGGCCAACTTGAATCTTTGTTTCTCTGGTTTTCTACGTAGTTCGCATTTCTAACCTCTTATCTGTTTTGTGAGGCAGACATCCTGCAAGTCAGTTGGGGTATGATATACCCCAGTACACCTCTCCCGCAACTTTTTGTGCATTTTTTATTATAATGGTAAGTTATATTTTTTAATGATTTTTGTATATAATATTGATTATAATTTAACATTTTTTAGTTTTAAAATTTCAAATAATGGCATACGAAAAAGAACAAGATTACTTGAAAGAACTGTGGGCGGAATTACGCGATTCCGATGTGGAATCATGTATCGACAGTGAGTCAGATGGCGAAGAAGGCATAGTGGACCCCTTACCAGAACAAGAGGTATTAGAAAGGAATGGAGAACAACAGCGACTGGGACCGGAACAGAATATTGAAGAAGAAAATCAAGATACGCCCACAGCATCAGAGGATAAAGAGGTTATTGAACCAGAAAATGGCAGGTAATATCTTGATAAAAATAAGTCAAAGTGGTTTAAGGCCTCGCTTCAACAGCCCAATGTTCGTACTCGATCTGAGAATATAATAACCCATTTGCCGGGTACTAGAGGTATTGCCAAAGAAAAAAGAAATCCTTTGGATTGTTGGCTGCTCTTTATTACTGAAGAAATGTTAGATGATATTGTTTATTACACAAATAGAAAACTTACAACTAAGGCTTTACCATATAGGGTAAAAGGGGGAGTTGTTGGCACACAGGTAGTTATTGGCACTGACATCTCTTTTTTCCTAATATTTACATGCATTAAAGTTTTTCCCTATAAAATTTATTATAATATATTTCCGGCAACAATGTATATTTTATGCAAATCAACGAAAATAATTTTCCCGCCAGTGCGCTTTTATTCCTCAAGCTGAACTGCACGTGGTGCTCAGATAAGGTAAGAATTTTCATCCTATTCCTAAGAAGATGACATTATAAAATGCCGATTTGCATGCTTTAGGAGAATGCTGAGTTTATTAAACTTTTGTAGATAGATTTTCTGTGGTTTAAGGTTACATATTTAACAGGAAATACTTGTATAATTCTTTATTTTTATTTAATTTTTTGGGTGCCAACTACTACTATATAAAATAATTCATTTTTTAGTTATTGGCATAGGTGCCAATAACTAAAAGTCTGTAATGAAATTTGCCTTTAGTTGTTGGCATCCGTATAGTAATAAAATTTAATTTTTTTGATTGCTTTCAGATGCCAAAGATAAATAAAAAGGAAAAAAAGAAATTAAAATCTTATACAGATCTTCAAAATGCAATAGCTGAAATCAGAGATGGCGACGTTCCCAAAAAAAAATTGCAAAATATGTATGGAATCCCAAGGGCAACTTTACAATTTCGTCTAAGTTCAAAATTTCATAAGACAGAAAATGTCCAAATCCATATCTGACAAGACAGGAAGAAGATTTATTGCTCCAATGGATTTTAGATTGCCATCGAAAGGGATTTCCACGACGAAAGATTGATGTTCAACTAAGTGTTAAAGCCTTTCTGGACGCTGATCAACGTGATACTCCTTTCAAAGACAACATTCCAGGTGACTGGTGGTACAATGCATTTCTAAGAAGACATCCAATTTTATGCCACAGAACACCAGAAGCCGTCACCGCGGCATCATCAAATGTATCTGGAAATGATATACGAAAGTGGTTTTCAGAAATTGAAAATTATTTGAAAGGAAAGGGTTTGTTTTCCATTTTAGATGACCCATCTAGAGTTTTTAATGGAGACGAAACTTGTTTCTTATTTAATCCGAAATTAGATAAAGTCATCGCACCTAAAGAAGCCAAAAATGTTTATGAGGTTGACATCGGAGTTGCTAAACAAAACCTTACGGTAATGTTTACCTTCTCGGCTTTAGGTTCCATCACACCCCCCATGATAATCTATCCTAACAAGAGATTAAGTGCTACAATATCGAATAAAATACCTGACGATTGGGGCGTAGGATTTAGCGATAACGGGTGGATGAAATCTGAAATTTTCATAGAATATGTTGAGAAAGTTTTATATCCCTAGTTACAAAAAGAAAAAACTGAATTTCCAATCATTCTTTTTTTAGATGGTCATGCAACCCATCTTACTTTACAACTAAGTAATATTTGCACTAAACTTCAAATTATTCTTATTGCTCTCTATCCAAATTCAACGAGGATATTACAACCAGCAGATGTGGCTGGATTCCGACCTTTAAAGCTGCAATGGAAAAATGCTGTATTGGACTGGCGTCGCGAAAACCCATATTGCAAAATGAGCAAGGAACATTTTGCTCCTATTTTAGAAAAGGCTGTGAAATCTTTAAAATCAGACACAATTAGTCATGAATTCAAAGCATGCGGCCTTCAGCCTTGGAATCCAGACGCAATTGATTTTACAAAGTGCCTGGGAAAAGAGATGAACTCCACTACCTCAACAAAAGAAGTACTTATAGACAACAGTGCATCACTAACATTTGCTGATTTTTATAAGATTGTAGGAGAAAATAAGGTTAAGGACCTGGACAGACACGATTTAATTCCATGTCAGATAAATAAATGTGAGAACTTTGAGGTATTAAAACAAATTTTTATACATCTTAAGCCTTATACAAGAGAAAATGATCTAACACCTAACCAATCTTTCATTGCAGTGGATAATGAGTGCTTTGAGATAAAAGAATTTAATGAAGAAAATACGTCCTCTGAAATAATTTGCAATCCAGTTCATAATCCGAGAACGCAAATAAATGAAAATCAGAACATTTTTGAATCAGCAACCAACACTTTTTCAGAAAATGAATTAAATGAAATGCCAATTGTGATAGCTACTTGTAATAATGATGGGGTTATAAATTTAAATAGTGAACGTATTATTATTCATCAAGATATCAAAGTCAATCCAGCCAACAGTTATCCTGATTTAGTTGAATATGAGTCAATGAATTCTTTGACTAAAGTTTCTACTATATCCACGCTTGATGCTGACAATCTGAATGCCGCCAATGCAAATCTAGTGACAAACCTTGAAAACCGTCATAAAGAAAAACCAAAAATAATAAATTTTCTTCCCAAGTCATTAACACCCGAAAGAAAAGGAAAACGACAAACGAAAAAAACACCTTTTGTTCTCACTTCGTCGGGGTATAAAACAATCATTAAAGAAAAAGAACAGGTCAAAATTGAAAAAGAACAAACAAAGTTAGAAAATAAGAAAAGAAGAGAATTTAAATTGAAAGAAAAAGAAGAAAGCAAGAAAAGGGTTAAAACAACAATTGCTAAAAAAACTGTCAAAAAAAGTTGTGTAGAGACTAAGCAAAACAACTCTTTCTGTGATACTACAAGCAAGAATAACTTGCCTACTGAGAGCCATGTTCGAAATCTATTTAAGACTCCGGAGAAACACGAAACAAACTTTGAATCAAAGCCAAGTCAATAGTCAACGTCAGAATCAACTGAAATAATAAATAATACACATGCTAGAACCTAGAACTGGATCTTTATGTTTTATCTGTACAAATAATATTTATATTTTAAATATAGGGATAAAATGTCAGAGTTGTAATAGAACATATCATGTTAGGTGTCTGAAAAAAAAAACGTATAATAATATGCAGATTTTTTTAAATGCTCCGTTTGTCTGGTTAAGAATAACGAGTGATTTTCTATTCAGTATAACCCCACTTATTACCTAGGTACCGTTAAAATAATTTTTTCTTTAATCATTTTCAGTTGAATATTCATGATGTTTGTTTTTTATTGTGCTAATTAAATATTAGTGTTAGTTATAAGTTTCGTTCTACAGGTATTTTTAAATTACCTACCCATGGGTTTTGATTTTGTTTTTAAAATTAAGTTTTAATTTTACCTTCGCAATCTGTGTTAAAAATTTGAAAGACTAAAATGTAAAGACTAATTAAAAGTTAAGATTAATAAACGACTTTCTTTATTTTTTGGTAATGTGTATTATTTAGCAGTGTAGGTACTCAATATTTATGGTAAGAATGGGATGCCAATCACTGCTATTATGTCAGTGCCAATAACTACCAGAGAAGGGCCAATAACTATAGAATTCACACATCTCTGATTTTGTTATATATATCTATAAAACCAGTCAAAAAGGTAAATATTTGATTTGAATTTATCATTTTACAAACATTCTCCAAAATGAAATTTAAAAAATATTTCATGAAATTGAAATAATTAATACTTGGTGAATTTATTTATAACCATAGCTGCTTAAAGTGCCAATAACTCCCCCTTTTACCCTAATGCCGCTCATCAGTATTTAGTAAAAGAAACAAATAAAAAGGAACTAAAAGCAGTTATAGGTCCTCTCTATCTAACCGGTCTTTATAAGGGAAATCGCCAGAATACCGCTGATTTTTGGAATACTGATGGAAGCGGAATAGATTTGTTTCGCACGACAATGTCCCAACAAAGATAATATATTTTGTTGCAGTGTATACGGTTTGATAATATAGAAAATAGAGCTCAACGTAAAGAAATAGACAAACTTGCCCCATTACGAGCAATATTTGATCGATTTGCTGCTAACTGTATGGCGCACTATTTTCCTAGTGAATATCTGACGATCGATGAAAAGTTGGAATCATTTCGAGGCCGAGTCTCAATTCTACAATACATTCCAAATAAACCGTCAAAGTACGAGCTAAAAGTGTTTGCCCTTGTCGACGCAAAAACTTATTACTGCCTAAATCTTGAAGTTTATGTTGGGACCCAACCAGATGGACCTTATAAAAAAGGCAATGATCCACATAGTTTAGTTGTAAGGTTAATTGAGCCAGTTTCAGGGACCAAGCGAAATATTACATTTGATAACTGGTTTACCAGTTACCCCCTAATGATTGCTTTGCTTAGCATACATAAACTTACCTCTGTTGGAACGGTAAGAAAAAACAAGCGAGATATACCAACAAGTTTTTTGTTTATCCAGAATAGAGAACGGCACAGTTCCATTTTTGCTTTCAAAAACAATATAACAGCTGTATCTTATGTCCCCAAAAAATCGAAAAATGTAATACTGTTTTCTACTCTCCATCATGATGAGAGGATAGAGGAAAATAGCGGTGACAAAAAATTGCCAGAAATTATAGATTTTTATAACTCGACTAAAGGTGGAGTCGATACACTAGACGAGTTATCTGCAAACTATAATGTGTCAAGAAATAGTCGTCGTTGGCCCTTGACTCTGTTTTTTTCGTTTTTGAATACTGCTGGAGTAAACGCACAGGTCATATATAAGTTTAATACACAACATGTTAAATTAAAAAGACGTGAGTTTCTCAAACAGTTGGGCATGCAACTTATATCTGAGTTCCGGGATGAGAGAAGAAAAAAACCCCAGATACGGCGAGAACTACGTGAGATTGACACTCGTGAACATCATGAAGCTGTACCTAAGCGACGAAGATTTGATTTAAGATGTTCTGTATGCCCGAGAAGCAAAGATAAAAGAACATTTTATGCCTGCATGAGTTGTGACGTTCTTTTATGCATGGAACACGCAATTTTGACATGTCAAAATTGCAGTGGTTTTAATACCGAATAAACATTTTTTCTCGGGTATCTTTATGTTTTATTATTTTCACTTTACTTTGGTAACACTAATTCTAGGTTTATTAAGTTTTTTTTTAGATTTAAAGGTTCCCATATGTTTGAATTTAGGGAAATGTCAAACTATGTTTTTTTATAGACAAAAGCAGCATTGTGCTAAATTGTCACTTTTTCTTAAAAATAAATGTTCTTTTAAATTTATTTTTGTTTCATTAACAAATAAACAGATAAATAATAAACAATAATTAAATAAATTACTTTAATATAATTTATTTATTCCCATAAAAAAAATTTTAATTGGGGTATGACATACCCCACCACACTCAACTTGTTACTTTTTACCACAACACTAACGAAGGGTTAATGGAGGGTTGTTTGAACATTTAATTAATTAATATTAAATTAAATGCTTAATAGGAAAAACAAAATGTCCAGCTTTACGTTAATTTTTGACAATAGCGTCATATAAATTGTTTTCTAGTATTTGCTGTATTACAAAAACTATGAAAATTTCGTAAATTTGCCATCACATTTATTTAAATAAGTTAATACTGGCTTACTAAAATTTATTCAAACTTGACACATAGGTTTACTATATCGGCCTCTTTAAGAAATCATAAAACAATTTTTCTCTAAAATGTACAGGGGAGCCAGTATTTGGCCACCTCATCACCTTGATCGCTAGTAGCTAAGCGCCGATACGGCTTCGCTTTGTTCTTATCTATACTACGTAAAAAAGTGATAGATGCGAGGACGGCTCATGTCTGCACGAAATTATACTTGGCGGCATTTGGCTTTTATGTTCCAAGTGTGACAGCATAGAATATTTTATTTTATTTTATTTGTATTTAAAAGGCTTGCTTTATTGGAAGAGACATTTCCAAGAAACACGTTAACATGTGGTTCGTATTTATAATATAATTCGTATTTATAATAACCATAAATATTTCATCAACATCGACAAGTTTTGAATTGGAAAGAAAATATTTTCTATAGAAACTTAAAAACATAAATTTGCTCGAAACAGAACCCTTCTTGAAAATTATCTTTACCCAGACTAGTTGGGTAGAGGTATGGTATACATAAATAAATAGCAAATTTTATCAGCTTTTGAAATCAGTAACAATATACACTGTGTTTCGTTTAAAAAAAATCGTCTTTTACACATCTTTTTAGGTAACCAAAATAATTGAACTTTTAGACCACCCTGCATATTGCAGCTAAGCTTCAGCTATAGCATAAAAGGCCTAAGGGTACTTCCTAACTACCAACCGAATTTCAGTGACTTAGCATGTAAAAGTTTAAGAGAACACATGAATTTTATTATATGCAACGTTTCTCAAAAACAAAGAATGCACGGGAATTGAATCATATAATTTGATATTAATTTAATATTAATGAAAGATAGATAAAGCTGCGATTTTGAGACTGAAACCGGTATCTGCCTATACACGTTGTATAAAAGTTCTAGATCTGTTTATTTTCCCTACGTAACACCTGAATAACACAAGAAACAAGCAGAAACAACCTTAAAAGTGCAATTACGCTGGTGATCGGTCAAAGTACCATCAGTCATGGGACGCGAGAACGACCATTACATGTTGTGGTGGATGTTACACTTCTTGATAATAATAATAATAATACACTTCGATAGCTTGAATTGAATCTATTTACAGGATTTTAACTTATAATGAGACGCCCAGCATACCGTCCGCGACCGGTTCAAATTGTGACTTTTTTGTTACTTCCTTTTAAAAAATAAATCCGTTGCTAGGTATTTTTCTATAGGTATGCTGCGCACCTAACTTTATCAATTAACTCGTATATTAGCACAAAGGTGATAAACATAGCGCCCTCCTTGAAAGGACAAAGTCTTTCAACATAATCTTCATTGTTCATTCTCCATTGGTAATGGGCATATTTTGGCAACTGGCCGTTTTAGCTTATTATTCGCACATTGAACTGTTACAACGCGCACAATCCCGTCACTACCTGGATGGCACTCAGTGATACGTCCCAATTTCCAGCAAAGCGACGGTAAATTTTCATCCTTTATAAGGACTAACATTCCCGGTTGAGCACTGCTAGAAACGTCGGTCTTCCATTTTGTACGCACTTGCATATTTAAGATATAGTCTTTTGACCAACGATCCCAGAACATCTGGTACAGGCGCTGAAGTTTTTGGTAAGTTCTCAGTCGATTTTCAGGTTGACCTCGAACATCTTCATCAGGAATTGATGCTGCTGATCGTCCGATAAGGAAGTGGGAAGGAGTAATAGGATTAAGATCGGTGGGATCAGGGGACAAGGGATGTAAAGGACGTGAATTTAATACTGATTCGATTTGACTCAGAAATGTAGAAAGCTCTTCGAAGGATAATGCTGATGAACCGATAACTTTTCTCATATGAATTTTCATAGATTTGACACCAGCCTCCCATAAGCCTCCAAAATGAGGGGAGCTAGGAGGGATAAATTTCCAAACTATTTCCTGCTTCGATAAAAAGTTTGTAATTTCGTTTTGATTTTGATCTTTTTTTAAGAAATTAAACATTTCGTTAAGTTTGGAATGAGCTCCAACAAAATTGGTTCCATTATCGGAACAAATAATGTTTGGTTTGCCCCTACGTGCGATAAATCTACGTAGAGCTAGTAAAAAAGCAGAGGTGGTTAGATCTGAAACAAGTTCTATGTGGATTGCCTTAGTTAACAAACATACAAATAGAGCAGCGTAACTTTTAATTTCCTTGTAAGGTCTAGCTTTTCTATCACGTGTAATGAAAGGACCAGCGTAATCGACACCTACATTTTGAAAAGGAAATGATGCATTAAATCTAGACTTTGGTAAAGATCCCATGACATAGGACAAACCCTTAGGGTTAGTTTTATGGCAAGTAATACAAGAATGTACCGTGTGTCTTACTAAGTCTCTACCAGAGATAGGCCAATATTTTTGGCGCAAGGATGACAGTAGTAACTGAGGGCCACAATGCAGTAAATTGATATGTTCTTGTCTAGCTATAAGTTTGGTTAATTTATGACCTCTAGGAAGTATTATAGGATGTATTTTATTATGTGTCAATCCGGACATCTCGATTCTGCCGCCGACCCGTAAGATACCATCTACTAAAATTGGACGAAGTGATAAAATTTTACTCTTGCTATGAATTTGTAAACCTTGTTTTAAATAATGAATTTCTTTAGCAAAATGTTCTTGTTGAGTGGACTGTATTAAGATGATTGAAGCTTTATTTAATTCTTGAACAGAAAGACATCCTAAAGCACGATCTTTCTTTGGAACCTTTGAGTTAGATATAAATCTGTGGCACCAAGCGGTAACCCGTTGTAATTTGGTATACGTTGAGAATAAAGATATTATATCAAAAGGTAGAGCTTGTGATGCTAAGGAAATTTCTTGGCACCTTATTTCGGGTAGGTTTACCTCGTCTAAAACCACCGTGTCAATATTGAAATTTAAGTCATGCTCAGAGAGCCAAGAAGGTCCGTTCCACCAAATATGCGAATTCAAGATTATTTTGGGAGTTGTTCCACGCGATATAAGATCCGCAGGATTGTCACCTGAAGTGACATGATGCCAGTCGGCAATATTTGATAAAGACTGTATTTCGGAGACGCGGTTCGCAACAAAGGTTTTCCATCTTTGTGGAGCTGCGCGTATCCAGCAAAGGGTGATAGTTGAATCTGTATAGTAATAAAATTTGGAAAAGTTTATTTTGATACATTTACGCACCTTTTCTACCAGGTTAGCCAGCAGAATAGCGGCGCATAATTCCAAGCGTGGTAACGAAACACTTTTTAGTGGAGCGACTCTTGACTTAGCACACAAAAGCTTAACGGATATTTCACGGTTGTAGTTTACTGATCGAATATATACGCAAGCACCGTACGCCTTCTCGGAAGAATCTGCAAATCCATGAAGTTCGATATTAGTTGGATTTTCTGAAAGAACACATCGTGGAATTTCAAGGGAATCAAGCTCCTGAATTTGATCCTTAAATTTTAACCAGCGCGTGTGCAAATTCAAAGGTATGGATTCATCCCAAGTTAGGTTAATTTGCCATAGTTCCTGTAATATCATTTTTGCAATAATAATGATCGGAGATAATAATCCTAGAGGATCAAAAATCTGTGCGGTTAAAGATAAAATTGATCTTTTTGATACGTGTGTTTCAGATTTAAGATCTAAGATAGAGTACTTAAATATGTCCAAATTATTATTCCAGCAAACACCCAGTGTTTTTGTTTGGGAATGGTCTGGGTTAAGATGAAGATCGAAGTTAGGGATATTTTCTAAACTTTCAGAGAGGGAAGGATCATTGGATAAGAATTTTCGAAGAATAAAACCACCATTTTTTAGAATAATAGTAACTTGCTGTTTTAATGCTGCTAGTGATTCTTTGGAAAATGTGCCTGTTAAAAGATCGTCCATATAAAAATCTTCGGCAACTGCCTGACTAGCTGCAGGATATTGTGATTTATATTCGTCAGAGAGTTGTTTAAGACATCTAGTTGAAAGAAAAGAGGCCGAAGCTGTACCATATGTCACAGTGTTTAGTTGAAAACAAGATATTTCGTCTGAAGGGCAGTTTCTCCACAAAATTCGGTGATATTTCTTATCATTATCATGCAGCAAAATTTGCCTATACATTTTTTCTATATCGCCCGTTAAAACATATGGAAACTTTCGAAATCTAAGCAACAGAGAAAACAAATCTCCTTGAATGGTTGGACCTACTGATTGCACATCATTTAATGATAATCCTGTGCCTGTTTTCGCTGAGGCGTCAAAAACAACACGGACTTTAGTTGTTGTACTCGATGGTTTCAGAACACAATGGTGGGGTAAGTAATATGTATTTTCTTCTAAAGGATCCTCTTTTATTTTAGTCATATGACCTAAGTTTTCATATTCAAATAAAAAATTATTATACTGAATACCAAGTTCGCGATTTTTTAAAAGTTTTTTCTCAAGGTTATAAAATCTATTTGAAGCTAAAGATCGAGATTCACCTAATTCCGAAACTTTTTCGTTAAAAGGAATCCTTACTATGAATCTGCCATCGAGATTTCTCTCCGTATTTTGCTGGAAGTGAGATTCAACTTCTAATTCCTGTGCTGAAAATTTAGGAGAGGTTTTGACTTCTTCCTGCTCCCAGAATCTTGCAACTTGTGCTTCCAAAGGTGTGCAGGAAAGATAGGATAAAGATGTTTGAATTTGTTGATTAAATTGTAAAATACAATCGCCGGACAAAATCCAGCCTAGTTTCGTTTTTTGAAGTATGGGACAAGACTCACCTAGATGAATTTGACCAATGCATAAGATATTCCAGAAGATTGCGGCGCCCAACAAAATATCGATGTTGCCCCTAACATTATATGAAGGATCCGCTAGACGAATATTTGGTGGAATATTTAGTGTAGATTTGTCAAAAGTAAAAGAAGGTAGAGGCTCCGTTATATTTTTAAGAATTAAACAAGATATTATGTCCACCTCAAAGGCGTTATGATTGGATAAGATTTTAAGATTAGTTTTATAGCGAATATTTGATAAGTTTTTATTTATTCCGAGGATACGTGAGTTACTATCGATTTTTGGAAGATTAAGCCTTTCACATGCTTCCTCTGTGATAAAATTGGATTGTGACGCAGAGTCTAGTAGAACACGACAAGATTGTAGAATACCATTTGAATCAGGTACCTGAACAATTGCCGTAGCTAAAAGAACATTATTAAATTGTTTTTGATTCGCCGATACTAACAAAGATACTTGCTCAGATGGTTCTTGCCTTTTATTAGCGTTATTAGAAAGATTAGGATTTTTGTTGCTATTGTGTTCATTTGAATTACCTTGAGTTATATGGTCTGATTGCTTAGGATTAGTCTGATAATCCATATGAAGTAAAGTATGATGCTTTTTGTGGCACCTTCTACACGTTGACTGTGATTGGCAGTCTTTAAGGATATGATTTTTTCTAAGACAATTTAAACAAAAACGTAGTTTTTTAGCTTCATTTACTCGCTCATTTACCGATAGCTTTAAAAAATCAGTACAGTTGTAAATATTGTGAGTACCCTTACAAAAGTGGCAAGTAGACTGATTGGAACTAAAATATGAACCACCAACATTTGATGGTTTTTTATAATAAGGCCCTGTAGTAATATGAGATCTTTCAGGCTTAAAAGATTGAGTACTCATAGTTTCTAAAACTTCACAGCGTCTTTTAAGAAAAGCAGATAACTCTTCAAAAGTTGCAAGATCACCAGTGATTTCATATTGCTCCCAGGCGCGTCTAGTTGCGTTGTCGAATTTTAAAACAATAATAAAAATAATTAGAGTGTCCCAGGTATTTACAGGAAGGCCTAAAGCACGTAGACACCTTATATTTTTGTTAACAGAATCGTATAAATTTCTTAAAGCGATATGCGACTCTTTCAAAATAGTAGGTATGTCAAATATTGCCTTTATGTAATTATTTGTTATAATCTTTTTGTTTTCAAAACGTTCACGCAGGAGTTGCCATGCTATAGGATAATTTACTGATGAAACTTCTAAGGAGTCAATAACGCTAGCTGCTTCATTTTTTAAGCATGATTTAAGATAGTAAAATTTCTGTATGTTTGTTAATGAGATATCTGAATCGATCAGCGTATTAAAGGTATCATAAAATTGCCTCCACTCACTGTATTGGCCAGAAAAAGTAGGCATATTTATGTTTGGCAATTTAACCCCCCTAGAAGGAACCTTATTTGAAACTTCGCCTTCTATCTGTTGCGAAACACTGTTAGTAGAGCGAGCATCACTCTCAAAAGTAGCCATATAAGCTTTAACTTGGCTTAAGATATTAAAATATTTTTCTTCAAAGTCGTCTCGCTCAGAATCACTTTTAACTAAAATTGCCTGCTGTTCTGCGGCAGCATTATCCCCCTCAGAAGATTTACTGATTAAGATATTATCAATTTCATCCTGAAGGGAAAGAAATTCACTTATAAGAGGTTCTATTAGGATAAGTCTTGAAGCTAGTTGATGATATATAAGATCATCGATAGATTTTGTTTTAACACGACCAAAAAAGGTGCAGAATCTGGTTAATTGACTCTTATAACTAGTGCGCTGAAGCGTTTTTGCTAATGTTTCAGTCATTATGCAAGAAAAAAGATATTAAAGATATATGTTAATCAAGAAAATAGGGTAATAAACAAGATATTTGATATTACTATGCTAAATAATAAGCAAAAGGTAGGATAAATAAGGTAGGGTTTAAGGTAAATAATATCTGGATAGGATAAAGGAACGGACTCACTATTTTCTCTCCAAAGATTTGCGTCTTACGATCTGAAGTTTCAGATTCAGGTTTGACAGGATGACGTTAATTGTGCTGTACTACCTTGGCAGGTGAACAGGGTGGCGATGCAGCACGTCACGGACGATATTTGACGGATTTTGACGGATTTTGGCTGGAACTTCACTTGAGCATTTGATTCAATCCGGTTCGTTTGGACCAATTATGTGATGGATGTTACACTTCTTGATAATAATAATAATAATACACTTCGATAGCTTGAATTGAATCTATTTACAGGATTTTAACTTATAATGAGACGCCCAGCATACCGTCCGCGACCGGTTCAAATTGTGACTTTTTTGTTACTTCCTTTTAAAAAATAAATCCGTTGCTAGGTATTTTTCTATAGGTATGCTGCGCACCTAACTTTATCAATTAACTCGTATATTAGCACAAAGGTGATAAACACATGTTTTGAAAGTTTTTAATTGGTTTAAAGTTGAAACGTTGGGATTTTGGGAGCCAAGGGGTGTGGTATTCGGGCCACAAGTTCTTTTCAAAAACGCAGTAAAATCAGTTCCGAGATTTCACCAAACTCTCTAGTGGACTTCCTAATTCTCGTGTTAAGTGATCCTTTTTCTTAATCTTATAAAGTTCAATTTAATTTCTTCTCGTTTATTAATCAATGTTTTGAGGTAAGACGTGTACCATCTGAGAGTACATTCTGTTCAATTTCTTTATTTCTTTATCTTGGGGATTTTGCATTCGAAATTTTCATTAATTATTCTTTTTTTATTGGGGATTTTCATTAGACGCATGTCGATTATTCAGTTTGAATACTGAATAATTATCCAGTTGGGCGTTAGTTTCGAAACCTCTCTTTCTCGCTAGATGGAAATATTCCTTTGTAAATATATTTAAGGCTCTTTTTGTAAAATATCACTTTTTTTTTCTTTGTAATAGATTATAAGTGTTTTGAGAAAGTAGTTGTTTTGTTTGGCTAATAAGAATTCTTGAACAAACTACTTATACGGTTCACTTAACGAGGATTCTACGGTTCGCGGTAGTCTCGCGGACGCGGGTAATACTATACGTGTGCCTGCTGACCAGAGAAGTAAGGGATCCTTCCCCAGCTACAACTGCCTGTTAGATTCAGATTAGGTCCAAGTGGGTACGTGCATCTGAATAGGTACTAACAATATTAATTAACGGCTACATCCGACGATATCAGAACTTCGAGTTACGTCTAGATACCATCTGATCTTCCAGATTTTTCAAGAGTGCTTTTGCCCCGATTTAGATTATAGGATAGATAGGGAAACGTCTCCATTAAATTGTGCGGAATGATACTGACTTGGTCTCCACCCTACCACGTTCTCTAAACCAAGTCTATCACCACCACGTCATTCTGTCGCACAAGTAACGCACTGGTCGAAACCTCATAGTTTAAGCCGCAATGCAGGCCACGTATACTTCAATTAAAAACTTTACTTTAGGAGCTATAGGTATAGCTTCACATAAAAAAAGGTCGCCCATGTCAGGGTTTACAAAATAACTCTGTATAAGATCTTTTCTACTGAGATTTCTTAGTCCTCACGAAAATCCATTCATAAATGCCAGTCTTGAACTTCTAATATTTATATCTTGCCATACCTTCTTATCTGTGTGCCCTTCATTGAGCCATGCTTTGTCGATACAATTTTCCCCATTTCCCAAAAATCCCGTGTTTTTTCAAAATATTTTCGCCACCATACAATAATTTCATTTTTTTGAATTAGTAGGCTTTTTCGATTTCGTTTAATGTATCCAAAATTATTTTTTTTTTAAGTTTCCTTGTTACACTTCTGGTCCCTTCTTTGCCATTCTATGAACCTGGACAGGTGCTTTTTTCGGTAGTATATAACCGTGTTGATAACATTTTGTCTGTCCATCCGCGTTTTCTTCGTCTGTTAACGGTTTTGGTGCAGCAACAATTAACCAAAAACGCTACTTAAACCTTCTTGTGGTTGGGATCGTCGAAGATATAAACTGCTCGTATCTCACTACCCTCAGAGCAATGTCTCTTAAATTATTTTGTTCCAGTAACAAGTAATTCGCAGTCCGTACGGTATTGGTCGTCATTACGTGTAAAATATCCAAACCATCTATCTATGAGCGTTCCTGCCCGTGGTTACCCTAGCGCACTCAGCACACCTCGTTAAAGAAATATCTCTCATATGAATATTTCTGAAATATTTCACGAAGTAATTATGAAACTTGACAGGTAATATTTCACCGAGAACATTTAAAAAATATTACAGATTCATTAATCCAAGCTTGTAACCAAAATAACCGAGTGAGGGAATTGCAGTGGTTTTGCTTTTTTCATAAAAACAAGATAGATTTACAAGAATAAACACAAATTCATTTACTTCATTTGTAAAATCTTCCGGATGACAATAATATACCTAAATTATATTGGAATAGTCATGTAATTTTATTGTTACTTTTCTATATATGTTTTGGCTATTTAAATAATAAAAATAGTAATGCAAAGATGGATCTTTAATCATCCTCCAAATCACTTGAATCACTCGCTTCATTTACTTCAATAATAATCGAATGAATATTCAGACTAAATCTAATACATGTTCTCTTGGTAAATGAGTATTGCGGAGTTACCAGCTAGGCAGTCATCCATTACTAAGTTTCTTGATTTTCTTGACAACTTCTTGCAGCGCAGGCGTAATTTACTTCTGAAATAGTTCAAGAAAATATTGTGCAGTTAAATTATGATTTAAAAAGATTTATCCAATCACTGCTCAACAGAAAAATCCTCTCGATGAAATAAATTAGTATTTTGTAAAATTTGAACCTAAATTGGTATACTTGACTTGCAAATTGCTAAATTAGCCTCAAATTTCATAAAAAGGCTTTATAGGCCCTTTTATAGGCAATAGACTGGTGACGCATTTATTACCCGCAGACAACTGGGAAAATGTATTCAGAATTCCTTGAATATTGCTTTAGTCGTTACTATGTCGTCGTTCAGTGATCATCAATTTGTATTCTCCGCATTTTCTGTATAACGCATTTGATTTAACAAACATGTTGTCGCATGCTTGTGTAAATAAAACCTATAGCATTTGTTATACAGGGTCATTCCTGAGTTGATAATTCTGTTTGAACTGTGTATGGAAGTAATTAAAAAAAACAACATTTTCAAATACCTTTTATCAAAAACAGAAAAATAAGAAAGTTACATTAATGTATTACAAAATGCGTTCTGTCTTACTTGAAGTAATGTGTTCAAAGTTGTCACCATCAACTTGAACACAACGGTTTGCTCGACGTAACTAGTGTCCTGTAACTAATTGTTGCCGGAGCCTGCTCTAGGCGAGACAGGCGTCTTGAAAACTAAACTTTTCATAAAACCGCACAAGAAAAGTCACAAGGATTAAGAGCTGGTGACATCGGTGGCCACGCAACTGATCCATTTCGACCGATCCACCTGTTCGGGAAAGTAATGTCTAAGAACTCCCCTGACTTCCCGTCTAAAATGAGCAAGTGCAACATCCTGCAGAAGTCACATATTTTGCCTCATATTTAGTGGTACATTTCCAACAGAGCAGGCAGCCGATGCTGCAAAAAGTCTAGATAAATGTCGCCCGTCAAGCGGTCTGGTAAGATGTACGGCCCTGCAAGTAACCTGTGCACAATGCCAGCCCACAAATTTACGGAAAATTGGTGTTGATAATTGGTTCTTCGAATAGCATGGGGATTCTCAACAGACCAAACATGCGTATTTCGGAAATTGTTTTTTCCATTTCGGGTGAATGTTCCCTCGTCCATAGAAGAATGTTAATAATTTTGGTGCTGTTGTAAGAGCCATTTACAGAACTGAACTGCGAGGGAAGTCTTCAGGCTGTACTGCTTGGACATGTTGAACTTAAAAAACTTGTCCACGTTTTTTTTTGACTGCGCTGCAGTCACTTGAGTACTTGTTGGTGGATCTTCCTAGAAAATAATTAAATGTGTTCTTTCCTTTGCAAATTTTCAGGTCTTCTCGGTCTTCAAGATTAATGAAACTTCTGAGTGTAGAATGTGCCCGCAAGGGAAAACGTTCTGCGTGTAACTCCGAAGCAGCAGCCGCACTTTGACAACACTCCCCGTAACCAAGCACCATATCCATTAGTTTATTGCATTCATAGCGTACCATTTTTATACTTCAATGCTCACATCAGATAAACACAACGCCAATGGTTGACAACTAACTGACCGGTACACTGCCTACTTGATCAGAGAAAAAAGATAAACATAAACAGGCTTAGCCTACGTTTTGATGCACAGACCCTGGCTTAGATTTTTTACTTCGGTATCTTGCCATATATATACCAGATCAATGGTGGCTATCTATAGATTTGTCTAAAAAAAGTTTAAAAGCTGTTTTACTTTTTAGTGTCAACGAATATGCATCAGTTCCTTAGCAAATATGAAAGAGACATATTACTTATGCATAAAGTATATGGGTGTATAAAGGGGTAGCATTATTGACAGGCTGCAATCAAGATATTCAAAATACTGCTGATTTTGTTTAAATGGGATAGTCTTGAAAAATAATAAAATTAAAAACTGGCCCCTACACAAAACAACTGAGCTTGATGTTAAAAATGTGGCACCCGAAGCATTAATTCAGAAGAAAAGATACATTACCCCATTTTATATCAAGATAAGCCTCATCAAAAATTTTGTTAAGGTATTGAATAAAGAAGGAGCTGCTTTCTCTTATCTAAAAGAGAAACTTATAAGTGAGGCAAAGATTAAAGACCCAAAAAGAAATTTTCGTTGGACCGCAAATTAGACAACTGTTCCAAGATAGGAACTTCAGCACAACTTTAAATAACACTGAAAGACGAGCATGGGTTGCGTTTGACCACGTCTGCAACAATTTTCTTGGCAACAATAAATCCGAGAACAACCACGAATACGTGACAGAACTACTGTCTGACTACCACATTTTGGGATGAAAAATGTCGATTTTCTCCATTCTCATTTAGACTTATTTCCCAAAAATCAGTATCAGATGAACATGGAGAAAGATTCCGCCAAAACATTGCATTAATTGAAAAACTATATACCAGAAAATGGATCCCAAACATGTTGGCCGACCATTGAAATTAATGCTTACTTAATGATATAAATTGAACCAAATATTTGGAAAATTAATTTAAAATTAATATATTATAGTCTATCTACAAATGAAGCGAAGTAGTAAATCAATCAAAACCGTCCTCTTCATGGGCATGCAAGATTTTCCGGCATGTATGGATTTAAATAGGCCTGAATTTTGAAATTTGTGCAGAATTAGTACAAGTATAGATATTAAATTCCAGTTTTGTCTTCAAATATATATTTTAATATTAAATTTTTTAAGCCCAAAATTATGTACAGCCGTACCACTTACCTGTAGTTTTAGAAAGCAATTTTATCCAAACTAATTAGTCTTATTCTTATTCCGTTTCTGCTCTACTTATTCCATTCCTTTTTTTCTTGGACCTAATCCTGGTTACCTGTTTGCTAGTTATGTGGTTTTCATGCCTTTATGGGTACCTCTCTTCGAATAATACACCTATTTATATCCATACATACCTACCTTGGGTGTATGTTTCTCAGTGAAACTATTCAAAATGTGAAGTGTCAGTGTTTTTTTAATTAAATATCGAGAGTTTTCAACAATTGCCTAAACGCCCTAGAGTCGGCAGGCGCGGATACAGGGGGGGGGGCAATGGGGGCAATTGCCCCCCCCTGAGACCGACCAAAGCACATAGGTAACACGATGTATACAAGCAATAACCAATAACAAGCTCTAACCTGTTACAGAATAGATCTACCTTTTAACCTTTTTGCAATAAATCCACCTTTTGACTTTTTCCTTTTTTTGCATAAACTTTAAGAAACAAACAAAAAATTCCCTTCACCAGCTTTGCACCTGGGTTCACGACTTGAAAGTCTACTTTTAAACCTTCTGTACTCTGTACTTTAAACTCTTGAAAGTCTACGCGCTAACCACTAGAATATTGGTATCCTTCCGCAGTTCCGCAAGTTAATTTTAATTACTTATTGATGCGGTCCCAGACCAGAGCTACGCAAACTGTCGCAAACTGTCGCAAACGCAAATTCCCAAGAGGGTATAGGGTATCTGATCTGGCAGCGTGCAGAAAATCTAGCCGATCAACTGGGTGTCGAGCTGAATATTCCTCGGATCCCTCGCCATGGTGGACGCCAAATTTATCGTGCCAACCATCAAATGAATTCAGCGGAGGAATACTACAGAGTATCAATCTATGCACCATTGCTAGACTTTGTTCTCACAGATCTGCGAGAAAGATTCTCAGCCGAAACCTTGGACATCTTTCAGCTATCAGTTTTCATTCCAGAAAATATTGTCAAAAATTCTGCTGGTGAAAATGACATAAGTATAAAGTCCCTCCTCGACCGCTTTGGATTGCTTCTTGAAGTTGACAAGGGCGCTGCTTCTTTTCTGCTAAAAGATGAATTGTTGTTGTGGAGAGAGAAATGGATTCAAGAACAGAGCTTCAGAAAAGAGCTTCCCATAAGAGCTCTGGATATATTGGCTTGTTGCAATAAGGATGTATTTCCTATAATACATGAATTTGTACTAATCCTTGCAACCCTTCCGGTGACAAATGCATCTGCTGAGAGGTCATTCTCGTCGTTGCGGCGCCTTAAAACATATTTAAGAGCAACCATGACTGAAAACCGCCTCCTCGGTCTTGCCCTAATGCACATCCATAGGCATGTTCCCATTGATGTTGAGAAAGTAATTTCAAGATTTGCAAAAGCTGACCCTAGGACAAGATTGGAATTTAGTATTTAAGTGCATACTTAATTACTTCAAATTAAATTGTTTGTATTTCTTTTTTTTTTTAGACAGCATTGTTCAAATCAAATGCATTATTACATAAATAACAAATTAAAATTTTATGAAATTGTTTGTTTACAGCGAATTCTCTGGAAGATAGGTAAAATCGCAAAAATTAACTCCCTCACTCCTAAACGCACGGGGTTGCTTTTGTGATTTTCTTGAGGATTTTGTGTTGTATTTTTTTATTTTCCCACTTGAGAACCAAGCACCATGATTCAAAAAAGGGCGTGGCACCCAAAAAATTTTCGCCTGCGGCGCTATTTCTTTACCGCCTTCGGCGCTTTTCCATTTTGCCCCCCCCTGGACAAAATCCTAGATCCGCGCCTGAGAGTCGGTCCATGTACAGTAAATGAAAAAAATTAATTCTTAGCTGTTACGATTCTATTAAAAGTAAGAATGCGGATTTGAGTGTTGACAATGCAGTGCAATTTACAGCAGATATGCTTAGCATTCGCAAAACAACAATATATAAACGTTTAAAAGAAGAAAAAAGTGTTGTCGTCAAACCTTCAAAAACTTCTTCAGGACGACCAAACCTTTAGCTGGACGACATTTTAATGCAGAGATTCTTACAGGCAGTCCCTACGGAGATATGTGCCCCTGATGGACGCCGCTGGAAATCGGTTTATCTTGAAATAGTTGTAGAAGACCTATGTTCCCAACCCAAAGAATAGTTAAATTTGTTTTGACAATGTTTAATAAGTTTAGTTCGAAATTCTGGTAGTCTATTTTGTTTTGTGAACTTTATTAGTTTATACATTATTAGTCTGTTTATTCCTAAAGATAAATAAATATTTTTTATTATTCAATCACTTTTATTCATTTTTGCCTATGCCTGTCTATAAAAAAGTGTTACTGTGACCTTATTTTATAATTGTGAGGGGAAACATGATCATTAACAGTGTTTACTTACGTTCTAAATGAATTTTTCAAATTGGTCAAACTTTATTTAAAGATGACGCTAACAAAATTAATCAAAATATTTTATTAAAATTATTCACACCCTTATATTATACGTATAATATTCGTTAAATAACTTTAAATAGACTGCATGAAAATTATTAAAATTTTGCAACAGAGCTTGCTTATTGAATCCTTTAATAAAACTTAGTTTAAAATAAATAGTGAGGCCAATATATGATTACCTTTAATTTTGCATGGAATTTCCTATGTTATCCATTTATTAGATACATGAATATATAATAATTTATATTAATGTGACATTTAGAGCTACAGTTATCGTTAAGTATAACTGTGTTATAATAAAGATTTACTAGTTTGATAACGTACTCGGTTTGCCTAAAGCACGAATATCTCATATAGTAAACAGGCTATTAACTAACCCTTGAATGCAATTTTCATAGTCTACATCGCTTGAAGCTTTAACTGTTGCAAATTTCCTTAAATATTACAAAACTGTTTTAATTCTGAAAGCGTGCCCTCTCACCATTAATAATAATGAGAGCAGAATTTTGAGATCACCAAGAAAATTAAACTGTTCAGCCAAACATTAAATGTTTCATTTTACATTTACATTTTATTGCTTAAAATAACAGGTAAAATATATATGTATAAAAAAATCCGAAGATAGTTAAAAGGAACTAAAGTCCAGTTTAATTCAAAACGTTTAAAATGTTGATTTGAAATACCAAATTTGTTGCCTAAACAATTACTAACTGTTCACTTAAACGTTTTAGTTAATTGAATTAACATTTTGAAATTATTATAATGAAAACTTTAGGCTTTTGATTTAACACTCTGACATTGTTGATTGAAAGTGTTTGGTTGTTTGATTTTAAGTTCTTTAAATGTTGGATTACCAGTTTCAAAATATTGACCAAAAAACCTTAATTTGTTGGTTTAACATGCGTAAAGTATTGAATCAAAAATTTAGTATATTGGTTTAAATTAAATAAACAGCTTTGTTGAAATAGTATTCTTTTGAAAAAAAAACTATAAGCATTCGTAATAAAATTACAATTGAAAATGCTATTAGGTACCTGCTTGTAAATCCATTTAAATATGAATAGATTCTTATAGTCATTTTTGTTCAAGCGAACTATTTTATCAAGATTATAATCCTATTCATAGGCATCGTAACTATAGATCCGACACGCCATTCATAAATGCTATAAAATTGTGATGCCAAAATCGTTTGGTGGCGAGACGCAGTGAGGAGCTAGGTGAGGCCGGGAGTGGGGATTACGCTGCCTTTACATATGCATGCGACAAAACTCCGGGAAAACAACATCCGCTATGCCGAGTATTGCCGGGTCGATGCGGCTGGCCACGAAAATGATGGAATCTGCGCGGATCCTTTATTGCTGCGTTGCCATACTACAGATTTTTTTACAAGGTTTTAGGCAATGTTATATATTTCCCACATCATGTTATTCTAGTTAATCATAGAAGTTAATACTTTTAACAGAGTAAGCCCAGAAAACTACGTTTTCTGTGGCGTAAGTCTGGCAAACCAAGTGGAGGGGAGCAGCTTGCATGTTGATTTACTTTACACTGGAATACATTGATGACAACACGTTTGTTTGTTATTGTTCGGTCTAATAGTTACGATGTCTATGGTTCTATTTAGTTTAAACCAATAACTGAATTGTCTTGTCATGTTAAACAATTACAGTTACAAATAGTAAAACTTATTTAATTATTATTACGGCATAATTTTTTTTTTAATTAACACAGCCTAAAAAATGGTATTATAAAAAAACTCAAATAGAAAAATAAAAAATAACAAGTTATAAATAATATAATGTTGTATTATTAACAGTTTTACATAATACAGTAAAACCTCTGTTTGTGACCACCTCTATAAAGTGACCATCTGCTTTAAACAACCGGTTATAAATTCCTCATATTTGGAAATCCCATTATTTCATACTCCTCTTTACTGAACCATCTGTTAAACGACCGCGGGCACTCATCATTATCGGAATTTTTAGTAAACATTAATGCTAGAAACACCCTCCGTTAGGGGCAGTAAAACCCGACCCAACAATTCTTAAGAAATGTAGGTACATACACTAATTTTATTACTTTATTGTCGGCGGATACATTCAATTTGCTTTAAAGGCTAATAAATCGGTTGTTAACAACAGTTTTTCTGTATTTTAGGACTAACATGAGTATTTAAGGATGGCGGGAAAAGGGAAAGAATAAGCGAAAAAATTGAAACAATCGAGGAAAGTAAAAAAACTGGTTAAAGTACCTACCAGGAAGTAGGCTGAAAAATTTAAAGTGACTATGTTGCTTCAAAATAAAGCAGAAGTTAGATATTTGTTTTAAGAAGGTTGCAACGGTGAACAAAAAAGAGAATTTCCCAAAACCGGGGGACTGGCAGTGGACCAAGTTGTTTTTAACTGGTGTTGTAAAGCGCAAAACAAGCACTTACCAATATCCAGGCCCATAATTCAATAAAAGACTTCGAATCTGCTCAATGTCTGAGACTAGATAACTTCAAGGCATCAAATGAATGGTTAGAAAAATTCCGTCGTCGGCACGATACAACCTTCAAAAAAATATGTGGCGAATCAGCCGATATCAATATGGAAGACGTAACTGCTTGGTAACAAAGGCTATTGTCTATTTTAAGGGATTATGCGGCAAGGAACGTATTTAATGCAGATGAAACAGGTCTCTACTATCGTGCATTGCCAACAAAAACATATGCAGATGACAAGTGAACTGAAAAAAAAACAGCAAAACAACGATTCACTTTTCTGTTCTGTGCATATATGGAAGGTGAGAAGGAAGAACCACTTGTAATCTCTATCTCCAATGGGTCTCGAACAAAAAAGCGTGGATGATAGCAGATATTATGATAGCATGGCTTTACAGATTACCAAAATGAAAAAGCAGATAAGAAGAGTGATATTGTTTCTGTATAATGCAACGTCTCATCCCAAGATTACACTGGTTAATGTCAAACTTATTTTTCTTTCCCTCAATACTACCTCACATTGCCAACCTTTGAATCAAGGCATTATTCAGAGCTTTAAAATGCTCTACAGAAGCTACCTTATTAAGAGACTTTTAACATGTATAGACAGTCGTTCTCCTCTTCAAGAACTCTAAAATAATATTACCATGACCAACGCCTTGATATGGGTTTCGGTGGCCTGGTGCAATTTGTATCCAGTGACAATAAAAAAATGCCTTATGAAACCGGATTTATGTGTAATACAGACAATTTGACGACTTCGAAGAAGCAAATAATAATAATCCTTAATTTATGAAACCGGATTTATGTGCAATACAGATAACATTGAGGACTTGGAAGAAGAAGATAATATTCCGCTCGCACAACTGTTTCCCAACATTAAGGACACATTTGTGAACTTGAAACAATTTGCCTCCATTGATAGCGATTTGCCAACAAAAAGTGCAGAATTGACTATCATCGAGTGTATTAAAGAGATAAAAGAAACGGATGAAACAACTCCTAACTCTGAGATAGCGGAAGAGAAACCGGAACTTGCTGTGTCGAAAATATCACCTGAAGCCTGCGCAAGTTTGAGAGACTTTGAAAGAAAAACTTTTTTAATAATGTTAACAATTTTGACAAGTCTACAAATATTTCTCAATTGCTACTAAAATGTAAATCTGAATTTTATAACTTTATAAAAATAAAAATTAAAAATATGAACCAATCATTAATTTCGGCTTCTGAGGGTGGTCGCTATTGAGAGATTTTACTGCATTACATTATTAAAGTTAATTAAATTACTTTTAGTTATAAATATTACTTCAGACATCATTATTGTTGGATAATTTATTTTGGTTTTTATTCATTAATTTCATTCTTGTTTCTATTTTTGTAGTAGTAGTAGTAGTAGTAGTAGTCCTAAAACGATGAGGTTTTAAAAGAACAATTGTTACATCCATATCACATGCAAAAAGTCCAGGAACTTTTACCGACTGATCCCCCCCATGCGGCTTACATTTTGTCAATTTATTAGACACAAAAGAACCCGTGATCCAAATTTTTGTAGAAAATTATTGTTTACTGACGAGGCGTGCTTTACAAGAAATCTGCACAACGAACATATTTATTCCGATGAAAATCCACATGCCATTAAAGTTGCACATCATCATCATAAATTTAAATTAAATATTTGGGCAGGCATTATTGATCGCTACCTTATTGGTCCTATTGTTATTCCAGACAGGTTAGATCGAAATATTTATTTAAATTTTTTGCAAGGCACATTACCAATTCTTCTGGAAAATTTGCCCTTTTTACTTCGGAGGGAAATGTGGTATATGCATGATGGTGCCTCGTCTCATTTTTTGGTTGCCATTCGGCAATACTTACACCATCAATATCCCAACCGATGGATTGGAAGGGGCAATGATGCACCAGTAAAATGGCCCCAACGTTCTCCGGAGTTAAATATGTGTGACTTCTTTTTGTGGGGCGCAATTAAAACAGAAGTTTACAAGACTCCGGTAAACAGACGCCATGATTTATTGACGCGGATTTTAAATGCAGGCAACCATTTTAATAACTCCGAGACATTAAATAGGGTCCAATATAATTTTTTAAGGAGTGTTAATAAGTGTATACAGCAAAATGGCGGTCATTTTACACATTTGCTTAAGTCATGTTTTTGTTTTACTTAGTTTCTTACAATATTTCTAATACATACTTCCAACTTTGTTGTACTTTGTTTTATTATTACTATTAATAATTGATGCATGCAGGTAATTGAAAATATTTTTTTTCTGGCAAAACAGCTCATCCAACGAAAAATATTGAAGAGGTAAAATAGCAGCAAATATTTACAGCCGGTGACTATACTACTAGAAAACGTCATTTTATATTAGTAATCTTCATACTAAAAATCATTAAAATCGATTAGCAGGTTTTCACGTAATTTAGGAAAAACCAATATTCTTACAAATTTTTGACGCCCTTCACCGGCTATACCAGACAATTTTGGATATAACTAAGTCGGCTTAGATCGGCCTATTTTGACATCAGGATTCAGAATATCAAGAATTTGTGACATATTGACCAGCTCCAAATAATGACGATAGAACCCACTAAATTCAGTTTTCGTTACCAATAAAAATGCTACCAGTATATCGACTAGTCAACTTAATACATCTGATCTGGCAGCTGCACTGTTACCCGCTAAAGTACAGTACATAATGAAGGTGATCGACCAATGACCAACTTCATATTAGCTTCTCCGAAAGATTTAAAACATTCCATAAATATTCAACATTTATGATATACTGGTGAAATGTTTCACAAACCAAAAATGTCCCATAAAAGTAATATTTTATTTTATGTTTCTGAAATATTCCGTAATTCCATTTTTCAGAAATATTTCAAAAAAAGTTCTTGTAATATTTCTGAAATTATATAAAACGAATAACACACACACAATAACACCATGAGAAACGAGGACATTGTTAATTGTGTAATTAAACTAAACCAAAATAAAACAAAAAATTGGTTTTCTAGAATACATAAGAATCACATATTTGTTAACATTAAAATGAAGCTTATGGTCTTTAGTAAAATTTTTTTTCTTCATGATGCGGCACAGCACTGCAGGAGTAATCCTTTATGGCGCTCTGTGAGCGGTGTGTGTACGCAGGAAACGATTCACATTGGTCTCGAATCTATGGAGATTATACTCGTTAGGGAACACGGCCTCAAGAAGGTCGTTCCAGAGTGATGACGTTCTCTAGATGAAAGAATTTTTAAACAGTGTTGTTCGAGGGACACTAAGCTGAACCACGTACGGGTGGACTGCAGTGGCTCGTCGTGTATTTCTACCATGCACCGCTCTGAGTGGAATAAAGTGGGCAACCTCAGTTGAGCACTTGCCATGACAATCTTTGTAAAATGTACTTAAGTCGCCAACCTACCTTCGGTGCTTAAGGCTTTCCAGGTTGTTTGTAAAATCGTGTTCACCGATCAAGCGAGTGGCTCTTTTTTGAACGGAATCTAGCAATCTCAGGGTTTGTTTAGGAGCAAAGCCCCAAATATGCGAACAGTACTCCAGCGATGGTCGAATTTGGGCTTTATATAGCATCAAGAGTTGTTGGGGTATATAGGGGTTCTTAGTTCGGAAAAGTATTCCAAGCTATTGCGAGGCTGCCTTAGCAATGGCCGCAACGTGACTATGCCAAGACATATGACTATTCAAATTGACATCCAATAAAAGAATTGATAAAGCGAAGGCAATCGGGTATCCCGCCATGACTACATCCGCTTCTTCAACATTAACTTTTTTAGAAAATACTGCCTCCTATTTTTTATTCAGCGTTAAATTCTACTTGGTTACTGTCACCCCAAGACAGAATTTCTTTCAGGTCTTTGTTGAGATGTGAGATTGGCAGTCGATGTCCGAGCATCCAAAGTAAAAGATGAAACAAGTGTGTTTTCATCAGCGAACAATAAAGAACCTTAAGAAACTCCGCCATTGATGTTAAATGTATCTCAAAGAAATCGGTCCATCGCCACTCGAAAAGAACGGTCTTTAGATAAGACAGCCATGAACAAAATTGAGCCGGCATTCCGTAATCTTTCACTTTAGTTAGGAGCCCCTCATGCCATACTCGATTAATGGCCTTGGAAATGTCCAGTGCTACCGCCCGGGGCTCCCCATGATGTTCTATTGCGTTATTTCAAACGTGAGTAACATAAGCAAGAAGGTCTCCTGTTGGCCTAGACTTCCGGAATCCATACTGGCGGTAACTATTATTGTTGTAATGTTGTAACAACATTGTCAATAGCGGCCTGCAAAGTTATGCAATTTTTTTAGGTTTTATTTGCATAATAGATTTTCAAATCATCTGCAAATAGTACCTAAGCATAAAGCATTATTTATAACTTTAGTGACACTGATTACATATTAATACGAGAAATAACAGTGGACTAAGATTAGATCACTGAGGTATGCCTAAGGTTAGTGTGTGTAGTCATGGATACAATAATAATATGCTGTCGATTGTAAATATGTGTTTTTAGAAATTCAGTCAAATTAGAGTGGAAACCAAACTCTTTATCTAATTTATCGAGTAATATTACAAAGGATACTTTATCGCAAACTTTTGCAATAGTACGGCAAATGGACGATAATTGGCAATGTCTGTATTGTCCCCTTTTTTAAAAATTGGACAAAGTGTAGCCTTTTTCATTAGTTGGGAAACGTATTAATTTTAAGGCTTAAATTGAGAACTTAGTAAATGAGAATTAAATTAGTACCAACAAGTTAATATCTGGTTCTTATTTAAGTGTCGTTGACTATCGACTAGTTGAGATATTTAATTATTATCTCTTTTTCTTCATACATTACTTACAAATACTATTTCATAAAACGTAAATCGTAATAAATGAATAAGTTGACTGACAAAACTAAAACGAAGTAAATACAAACGGCAGAGGTTAGGGAAAGAGATTTACAACCATAGCAAATTTCATAAAGTTTAAATACCTAAACATTTCTGCTAACGAGTGTTTTGATATATATTTGCTTTAGACCTGGAAGAAACCTCAAAAGATTTTCAATAAAATGGCGTTGTACTTGTTTGGCTTTTACTTCAGTAATAATTTATTGTAGTCAGATATTATGTTTGAATAAACAGTAAAACAGGGATACTACCTATATATCGTATACTTGAATAAGTCTCATATAAAGTTGGAAAGCAAAGCGAAATTAAATAAATAATTCGTAATTTCAAATGGTACATTATGCAGAAAATGTGGCAATAACTAGGTTTGTAATCGTGGATCGCCCGAATTATCTCTTTTTATATTTGTATTCATCTTTTTTGTTCAGTTCGACTTCTAGTGACAACAAATGGCAATATTATAGGTTTTATTTATTTATTTTTTGATCACCAAGAAATAGCGATACATATGTAATGCTAGGCACATTTGCGGTCATAACAAGGTCATTAATCCATTTTTAGTGTATAATATGTGAAAATCATTAAAACACCTATAACATCAAAAATTCAACAAAAACTATTCACGATGAAAATTAAAATAGTCTAAATGGAGGCCAACATCACATTTTAAATAGATTGTGTTGGAGAAAGGTTCAGTTGTCTAGTTGCTTAATTAAATAACAACAAACAGGTATCAAGTCAAAGTAGAGAAAGCACGGCAACGCCGCCGTTTACAATCTTTTAATGTATCTACGGTGGATCAAGGCGAAAAATTCGCATAGAAACAAGACAAGACAGTTGAGTTTTAAAATGTATAACCAATAACAATTTCCTAGAATACCGTATTCAACGCCCATACTAAATTCCCAGAGTCTACCGAAGTAAAGCAAGCATCTAGCGCCGCTGAAGGCGGAATGAGCCTACTTGACTGAGCGCAGGGTTTGAAATAGTATGACATGATGATATTGTGTATATATGAAACGGCAGATGATGTATCGCAAGAAGTAAGACTTGACGTGTTTTAGCTTTTAGGGCGCGCAGGAGAGATCTGTACCAGGGTTCGTGGAAAGCATGCAGTTTTCCCTCGCGCGGGCTACGCAAGGTTTTAGCTTTTTATGGCACTCAAGCCAAGTAATTAAGTCGGACATTTCGCGGTGTTATCCCGAAAATATACTAATGTGATTGGTATATCCAGATTTAAGTAGGGTTCCGAATCACGCCTGGCAGAAAGCACACGCTCTCCTGGCGGCATTTTGCGCGGTTTTAATTGATTTTATGGTATTCATGCCATGAAATAGTTTGGAACACTCGCGGTATTGTATCCCGAAGGTGTAACTAATGTGATTATTACACCTCAACTCAAGTTCCGTTTATCTGTTAAAATAACGTACCAGAAGTAAATAGATATATTTTGCGTGAGAAAAAGCCTTTTATTTCAACTGACATATTTTGAACCACGCGACCTATGAGAAAAACAATTTATGTTTGGCGCAAGCAAATAAAGGCGGCGTCAACATATTGTTCTCTCGTTAATACTGCAATCTCTCATTGCACTGTGACAATCCGATTTTGTCACAAATGAATTATTATAATCTAATACCTCATATCACATTTCTGACTTGCATTTTAGCTTTACTTTTTATAAAAGTAAATACGTACCTAAGGTCAACGGCCTCTGTTTTTGTTGTCTTTGACCAAGCAGGGCTACATTATCCTCCTATTTTAAATCACATATCTCCCTGGAATACACTATCCGAGACTTATACTACTATTTCATTATGTATTTCAAATATATTTCCTTGTTTTCAATTTTCATTTTCACCTGTCAGGTTGGCTAATGAATTTTCTAGGTTAGTTCTTCTTTTGAAAGATGTTTGGGCCATAATACTCCAACAACCGAACTTCAACGACCGTTTTTCGAATGGCAAAGATATTTTGGGATTTAGGTTTTTTTTTTTAATAATTTATAATGGATTGCATGGATTACGAATTGATTTCTTATGTAAAACTAAATTTGGGTACATCTGTTTTATTTCTCTTGGCTTGGAATATCTGCAATTGAATGAACAAGGCCTTAAGACGTCATTATATGCCACCGCCAGTGTGTGAACTAACCTATTTTTCCTTGATTCGAACAGTAATTGGCCCAGACGTGCTTTGTCTCCTAGACACCCCGCCTCTCTGTGGTGAAGGAGTAACACGTCTTTTTATTTCTAACCTGAAATTCTTCAGTGACCGCAATTAACGAGCGATCGACGAAGCAAGAAGCCCACCTAAATCCAGTGCTATTCCAGCCATCTTTAGAGGATTTTGGATTTAGGGGCGTTATTTTCTGTGTTCCTTTTGTTTGCTGTGAATATTTTTGGTTTCCGGGGCAGCAGAAGACCACTTCGTGGATATTTTGTAGCAGTCGTTCGCTGTGGAGGTGGGTTTTTATACCATGCCGTTTCTTGTGTCAATTTTTCAACTTTTCTCCTAAAATGCCTTCTGGGGCTCTCTTTTAGTTAAGTCGGCTCACCAGGACCAAAAGAGACCGAGTATTCGGAGCATTCACCACCTTTTGGACCCCCTACAACTTTTAAGACCCTACCGCTCCCGTTAGGTAAGCGTAATTCATTTTTCTTTCCTTATTTTCCCTGTATATTGCTGCCAAGTCGCCATAATTTAACACCACATGCTTTGTTCAGATGAATGTGCTTTTTGTACTTATGACCGAGTATAATTGGCTTCGTTCGCTTAGTGAATATTTCTTGACACCTTTTAATCTTTTTTTTATGAGGCAATTGGACACCTAGAGTAGTTCGACCCCATTTTATTCATGTAATGTGTACTATCGAGACATGTATTTATAGAGTTCCCTATTTTTCTTTCAGTTGCTGGTGTATTGTCAATCTAATGAATTTTAATTAACTATCTTATCACAACACCAGTGTTTTTTTTGTGTTTTGTTAATTCTTTTATAAAGGGGTCCAACTTGCCTCGTTGTTTACATATCTGTTTTATGTAGCACAAGTTTGCTTGAAGGCCAGTGTTACATGGTATCTTAATTCTTGCCATATAGGGTGTGTCCTAAATATAAATATTTTAAGTGTTTTAAAATCAAACCAAATATACTCATATTACATTTTTAAAAGGTTGCTATATCCACATTAATAAAGTAAACTTACGGGCTCTTACAAAATAAAATTTTAAATCATTTTAACTTCTACAAAATTAAAATAAATTATTTGAACAAATTTAAGGTTTACTCCTCTCTTCTTGTCCGGGATGAATATAAATAGATGGTCAGTTTTTATCGTATCGACTTCCTTAAGTAGGTACTTGACAATAGTGACTTTCATAGTGACAGCTTCTCAGAGGCGGCAGGCTCAGCAGTGCCGACCCAGCATCAAACAGACAACAGACAGTATATTATATTATTTATCTACATCAACTTGCATGTTAATAACGCTCAAACTGTCAGTGAATATCCACTCCACTTTTTATATCGTGCTTGTAACCCCGGAGCTCATACTTACAAACTACAGCTTTATTTCTATGCTACAGTCGCCAAAAAATAAATTGTTTTACTTTTCAAGTAATCCAAGCTGGGGTCGGCATACCAGCCCTGTGGTAAGAAGATCAGGCGTAAAAATAGGCAACTAAACATATACCAATAATACACTATGTATTGAACAACGTTCGAAATTTAAACCCAAGGTCGGCAACTAAGATTTTTGGAGAGGATAGTTCAGTTTAAACTAACCTCTCTAAGAACCTTGATCGGTAACCAATGTACCTGCCGCTAAATTCAAAGTGAGGTTATGGTTACTATGTCTAATATTCATTATCGACAGGAAAGATTTTATACATCGGTCTGTTGTTTCTAAAATTTTTGTGATTATTCTTGAAAGAAAAGAACTAATTATAAACAAAACAAATACCGGTTCTCTCTTTGGTAGACACTACTTTAAGCCTCATTGTGGACTTTGCAAACAAAAGCGCGCGAAACGCAACTCGTTAAAATGTTACAATTTAGAGGTTATAACTTTAAAGTGGCGGAACAAGGTGGCTGCAGCGTTGTTGTCACTTTCAAGTAGTCCGAAAGTTAACAGGTTAGCTACATGGGCCCCTTGTTTAAAGAATCTAACTATAAAGTGGAATATTTTTAAGGCAAGGGCCTAGCGACACTTAAAGCACCGGTTCCCGTCAGATCACCGAATTTAAACAGTGTCGAGCGCGGTTAGTACTTGGATGGGTGACCGCTTAGGAAAAACCGCGTGCTCTTGTCTTAGGGAAGAGTGTAAAATGAATCGACATCAAAACCATCCTATTCACGCCGGACAGGCCGGATGAGATCGGATATCTCGTAGGATGAAGGTGCCGTTTCACACTCCCCAGTCGGTAGACCGCACGATTAAAAACCGTACGGTCGATGACCGGTTCAAGATGGCCTCTGATACGCCGACGACCGTAAAAAATAATAAATAAAAAAAAAATATTTTTAGTTTCTGCCACTTTAAATATATATTTTAGATGTATGTCACTTCAAAGTTCCCGTCTACAAAAGCAGCCATATTTAGAAACATGCAATATGAGAAAAATGTTGCCATTAAAAATAAAACTAATTCTTGTGTGTATATTGCGTGAAACTTAGTGTGCCATAACACAGTGTCCGGAAAAAGGTGGGAAATCCTTAGACTCACACAGAACATAAAGAAATAAATAAAAACAAAACTTCTGTCTTCCTCCAAGTTTTGTTTTTATCTATATTACCTACTCCACTGTAAGTATGGACTACTTCTTCAAATAGAAAAATAAGATGACAAGTTTCTATAAAGCTTTTTCTAACAGCCCCCCCCCCCTACGGAGATATGTGCCCCTGAAGGACGCCGCTGGAAATCGGTTTTTCTTGAATCACTTTTAAAGTACTTAATATAATTTAATAAAAATTTTATGTGATGGACACTAGTAAGGACTTCTTAAAATTGTGCCCTTGAAACATATCTTATTTAAAATTGAAGAAGTAGTCCATTCTTGCAGTGGAGTTGAAATGATATGAAATAAAAAGCTCTTAGTCTTCCTCCACAAATATTGTATTAAATTATCAGGCATTAATCCCTACATGTTTCAGACGTTTAAACATCCATCATCAGGGGAAACAAAATCGAGTAAAAATATTGAAAGTAGTTACCCAAAATTAATGGGCATAACTGTATTGTTTTATGGAATGTAGAAGAGTTCCGATGTATTAGGTGGATTTAGTAGATAGTTACATGTTTTAGGGGGAGAAAAAATTAGTTATTTAAGTCTGTGGAAGATCATTAAATAAAATTTATTATTATTTAAAGGGCGATGATGAAGAGATATTAACTGAAGAATTGTTTGAAATATAAAGGATTTTTGGGCTTACGCCCGAGAAGACGAACTGGGACATCGTCTTATTATTAATTATTTAAGTTTAAATTAGGAAATATTTGAATTTAATAGAAGTTCTCCACACTTTAACACGTGTAGTTGATTGAGAGAATGAAGTTGAACTTAGCTGCTCAGATATTAATTGATTGGAACTGGTGTTGATGATGCGAAACAATAGTGGCATGAGGATTCTCATCAGCCCATACATGTGTGTTATGTTAATTGGTGATACCATATTTAATAAACCTTGCTTCATCCGTAAAGAGAATAATGCTAATGAAGTTTACATTATTTCGTTGCTGATTCAATAGCCAGTTTACAAAGTGCATTCTATGGTGAAAATCTTGAAGAATCAGTTCATGTACTTTTTGCATATGATATGGATATAACAGCTGTTCTTGAATAACTTCATATACTATTGCTGTGCTGATAATTTTCGAGTGCTCGTTGATGGAGTGTCATATACAGCATTTAAAATATTTTCCTCTAATTGCAGCGTACGTACGGTTCTTCTCAGACCAGCGTCAGTACTATTATTTCCAAACTTTCCCAAAGTTATAAAGAAAGTCAATAATATGTATTACCTCACTTAGCTGGAATCGCCCATCATTCTCCCTTAGGCGTTGATCGACTCGTTGAAATATCTTCTGGTTTGGCATAGTACGATTAGGAAATCTTTCGTGATATAACCTTCTGACTTCTTAAGCATTGCAAGACGCAAAACCATACATAAAATATATATCTGCATACTCAATAAACGTGTATTCCATAGTTCGAAGTCATTCACAAATAAATTGAACACGAGATTCAAAAATCAGTAAATTAAATCGAAGTAAAGGATCAATGTGACAGAGATGTGAAAGATAAAAAGTTCTAATATGCAGGATATTTTATTTGTTTCGTACCATAGTAATGTTTGCAACAACAATACGTTTCTTTGGTATCGATAAATAGATAAAACGCACACTTCTTGCGAACATAGGTTTTCTATAACTATTCATTTATTATTCTTTTTTTCGAAAACGGTTAATTTTATCGACAGTAAACAAGAGTACCTTGAGTTGAAGTAGCCAAGATTGATACAAAATCATTTGAGGAATTTATATACATACTATTCGGGTCAAAGAAAATTTTAAGAATTTTAACTTCTTTTTTAAACAATTCACACGCGAGATGTTGTACGTGGCGATATCTCATGGCGTTCGAGCTATCCATTCAACCAGACCAGCGAGGACTTAGAAAGTACCAAACGCTAAAATGGAACGCGCATAAGCAGGTATTTAATAGCAGGTATTTAATGTCAGGTGGTTCTGAAAGTCAATTGTCGTTTTCTGGGAATCGAAAACGCAATGTAATAGAAAGAGCATGTATCGTTACGTTACATTATGTGTCGAAATGCACTGTAAGGTCCCTTTCCTTTTCATCAGACTCTATAGCCTTGCTGATGAGCCGTAATACGGCGAAACGCTTCCAAGGATTGGATCTGATGAAAAGAAAAGGGACAAACTTCTTACTTTTTTTCAAACATAGAATTTTTCAACGGCGCGGGCCTATACATCAGAGTAGAACACCCATATTTGACAGTAAATTTTGAATCGTACTTATATTATGCCTTGGGACTATCCTTATTCCCCTCACGTATTTGTAGATTGTTTTGTTATATTAATAGGAATTATTATTCAGTACTTATCTAAATAATATCGAGTATAGTGATGTATAGAAAAAGTAGGAATATTAGGATAAATAATATACAGGGAAGAGATGAACCTACATAAATATATTCAACCAATAGTGAAACGCCCTGCGTGGAAATAACCTTGGAAATACACATTAGAGTTAAAGTCCATCCGAACATATTTCGTTTGACCTAATAACGGCAATAATAGTTTTGTCATATTGTAAACACCCAAAGAAACCCTGTTACCTGTTCGATTGCCAAGCCTACGTTTTTAAAGAACTTCTTGGTAAAATGACCCATATAAAACTGTCGATGAGCGTGCCAACCAGCGAAATATACCTGGCCCCAGCTGGCATCACTGTTTATATTACTGAAATGAAATGACATAAGGGGTACTGCTTTGCACAGGAACGGATTTTGTAGTTACATGAAAAGCCATAGAAATACCTTATAGTAGCAATGTTTGTTATGTTTATTTTTACCATTACTTGTATATATGTATATTAATATATTATAAGTACAAAACAAGTGTGAAAAGTTTGCGTGCGAGAAAGGGCACCTTTTCGTACGCATTTAGGTAAAAGTAATTATAACAATCAATATACCTACTTTAATACATATATATTTACACATATACACACAGAAGGTTTAATTGATATGATAAAACGTTTTAATCTATTCCTAATTCAGTCTCGCTATCACTATTATCCACATTTTTATAATAAGAGGATGTATTTCATTTTGTTGTGTAGTTATATAAGAGTCTTCAATTTTTAAGACATGGTTAATTTTTAATTGGAATTCCACCGAAACGATTTCTTCCGCCATTTTATCACACACATACTCTTTTTTAATTCTAAATGCCTTTAACACTTCTAACGGCTGTTTTTTACTATACGTTTTCCCGAAGTACAAGTAGTTTTTTAACATGAACTTATTTTGTGCTCGATGCATTCGGTACTTTTTCCAGTTGCCGGCTGTGGTAGCTTGCATTGTCCATCACAATAACACTGTGTTCTGGTACATTTGCTGTATAAGCAGGTACCTGTAACTAAAAAGCTTTGAAAAATATACTAATAATTAAGTTGTTTCTAGAAAACCTTAATTAGATAGTTTATTAATTTTGATAACAAATCAAGTACCTACCTCTTGCTATTATAAACTGACATTAAAAATAAATGTGGTCTCTGCGAAAGCGAAAGCCGAGTTTATGAGGCGTTTTATTGCAGTCATTAAGCCAAACGAAATATATTGGGTACTAGTATCATGACCGCTACATTCCATCCACTAAAAATGCTACTTACATTCGGTCGGTCGGTCCACTAAAAATGCTACTTGGGGGTGTGGTCTCTAAAAATTTTCACCTGTGGCTCTAGTTTGCGCCTGTATAGCACTCCTGGCCCTCCGCAACATTTTCTCCTGGATGCATGCCTGCCGCACAGAACTACCGACATATTTTCGTCATGGTTTTTGGCAGTGGCGGCTTTTCAGAGGAAGTAGGGGAAGTGCCCCTTCCTCAAAAAAAAACAACAACAAAGCAATTAACTTATTCATTAAACATTTTATTTTAAACTTCAATAAGATACTTTTATTAATTTTATTATTGCATTATTAATAATTATTCGTTGTGCCTCTAGTAGTTTTAATGGTCTAATACTACAAACTGCATCTAAAACACACAGTGGCAAACACAACCAAAAATGTTGTCGCTTACAAATCGAACAAAATGTTAAAGCAGTAACAGTATTCTCATTCTCATTTGTGTCGACTTATAGCTGAATCCGCTTCCGACACGTAAGCAGACGTCGTCCAAAAACAAGGAAGTTGCTATGGCAACGATCGCGTTGCGTAGGCGTCAGTATGGACCACGACAAGCCTTCGTGAAGATTCGGCACTTGCACCTTCCTTTCGTGCGTGACGCGTGTAGTCGTTAAGTTGCCGTGGGCGGGAACTCTTCGGAGATATATTATTGATCAGTAACGATCGTCAGTCTCTAAAGACTATTTTAGTTTTAGGGAGTTTAATTTAATTATTTAACTATTAGTGTTAGTTTGTTATCGTGATTATTAAATTTATTTCGTGGACAATTATTTAATTGTGTAAAATTCATAGACAAAATGAATTTATTTGGACCAGTGAGTGACATAGTTTGTAGTTTATTAGAAACTCCATTTTCCCGGTGGAAAGATGAGGACAAAAAGGACCTTTTAATTACGGGTCGACCAACAAGTGTGCTAACCCTCAGTGGTAAAAAGGATATTAAAAAGTCTGGTAAGTCCTACAATATTCACTTCAAACATTCTTGGTTTTCGGAATATAAGTGGCTGTGTAGCAGTGGATATTTTCAGAAAATGTTTTGCTGGCCCTGTTTACTTTTTTGCCACAAACATTCTGCTTGGAATAAAGATGGGTTTGCAGATCTGTTAAATGTGACAAGAGCTTTTCGCAGACATGCGGATTCCGCCGAACATTTAAAATCCGAATTGATGTTAAGAAATTTTGAAAAAAATACGAACACTATAGCAGACGCCTTAAAAGAAAACGCCAGACTGTTTAAGAAACAATTTAATGAAAATGTTCGATTAAATAGGTTAGTTATGGAAAGGGTGATTAACACAGTTTTTTTTCTCGGAAAGCAAGAATTAGCATTTCGTGGGCATGACGAAACTACGGACTCATTTAATCGGGGAAATTTTAAAGAATTGTTGCATTTGCTAATATCGACAGGTCCGTCAGAAATTCAAAATCAATATAAAAAAATTAAAAATATTTTTAAAGGCGATTCGAAATCTATCCAGAATGAGCTGATAGATTGCATTTCTGATTATTTAAATGAAGCGGTCAAAAATGAAATTATCGATGCCATATTTTTTTTCACTTCAAGTTGATGACCAAACTGACCTAACTCAAACATCCCAGTGCTCTGTAATAGTGAGATTTGTAAACACAGAAGGTACATTGGTGGAGCGGTTCTTAGGATTTCATGATGTGAGTGCCGACAGAACATCTGAAAGTTTATATAACATGATAGATAAAATTTTGGATCCATTTGATTATAAAACTAAATTAGTAGGTCAGTGTTACGACGGGGCTAGTGTCATGTCTGGACACTTAAACGGACTTCAAATGAAATTCAAAGAAAAAGCCCCACAAGCTGTATTTGTCCATTGTTTGGCGCACCGCCTTAATCTTGTCTTACAACAAAGTTTTAAGAAAATTTCTAAATGCCGAATTTTTTTTGCAAATCTTGGTGGTATACCTTCTTTTTTTCATCACTCGGCTAAGCGATCCTATGTCCTTACGCTAAAGTCTGCCCGACGAATCCCCACAGTAACTGAAACTCGATGGTCATCAAACTCTAAATTACTTGATGTAATTGTACAAGACTGGGATAAATTAAAAGAAGTCTTTGAATTTATCATTCACTCTGAGGAATCCGATCAAAAATCAATACAGCTTGCCACTGGATTTTTGGGTAACATGAATGATTTCGAATTTACTTTCTTGGCATTAGTATTCAGTGACATTTTTAGTGCCACGAATATTTTATTTGACGTTTTGCAGAAAAAATCTCTAGACATTATTTATTGTTTATCCCAGATTAACAGCACTTCCGAGATTTTAAGAAACAAAAGAAATGAAAATGTTTTTAATCCGATTTTTGAGAAGGCCAATAATATAACCCAGATTAATTTGTTCAAACGTCAATATTCTGGTTTAAATCAGAATGATATTTGTGCAAGATACAGAGTTTTGTTTTATGAAATATTGGATCATATTTTAATTGAAATGGACACAAGGTTTCAGGATTGTGAAAAACTGAAGTTCGTTTGTCTTGGTGACTCGGCAAAATTTGAACAATATAGTTATAATTTTCCTTCCGATGCTCTTGAAAATTTAAAAACATTTTACGCTAACTTGTTTACTAAAAGCGCACGACTTAAAAATGAACTTTGTCTTTTGTACTCGGATGAAAGCTTACGAAATGTATCTTTACAAGAAGTATTAAAAAAATTAAATGTAAGTAAGGACATTTTCTTAGAAGCCTATAAACTGTTTAGCCTAATATTGACAATTCCATCCACAAGTGTTTCGGCAGAAAGAAGTTTTTCTTGCTTGAAAAGAATAAAAACTTATTCTAGAAATAAAATTGGCCAGGACAGGCTCTCTTCTTTGGCAAGTATATCTATTCAAAAAGAACTTTTAGAAGAACTTAAAATGAAAGTGCCTTTCTATGACGATATTATTGACAAGTACGCAGGGTTAAAGAACAGAAGGATCGATTTAATATACAAAAAATAGGTAAGTTTTTTTTTTATTTTTATATCATTTTGATATTTGCCTCTTCCTCTATATGTTCGCCCACGAGCCGCCACTGGTTTTTGGTGCTTGATAATAATCTGGAAGAAGAAGAACAAGAAGTGTCTTCCGAGAATTATCGTTTTTGCGGTTCAATTAGTTAGGGTATGGTACCAGTGTTGCTTTAAAATTCATGTTACTAGCAAGAACGTTAACACATTAACTTAAGACAGTCCGGTAAAGTACCAATTACCTTTACATTTTTAATTCTAGTTAGTTCTGCTGCAACCTGCTTTAAAAAATGTGGGAACTTATTCTTACACTGGCCGTCATTTTTCAATATGAAATCGTTGAGCATCTTGGGGAAATAAGGAGCTAAATAAAAAATAGTCCTTTTGCCTTTCAGTATTCCAAAAGTCACAAAGGCAACACAATAAATTCAATTATCAGAAAAATTCATCAAATATCACCACTACACAAAATTATTTTCGCCGCCATCCTTGAACATTAGATCACGTATTAATACTTAAAAGGTAATATTTTGGGTTATTCTGTAATATACCAAAATAGTTATCAAAATGTGATATTAGAAAATATTTACTTTTGTTAAAATATGTATGTAAATAGCTTAAAACATATTTATAAAGTAAAGGAAAAACAAATGGATGCGAAAGTTTTCTTATCCAGATCGCAGGACCTCCCTAAGGATTATCAGCATCGTAAAATTGATCTTATCTTTAGTTTTCGCCTTTACCACCAGATTTATGCGGTACTTTATTTTTATCCTCATGTTATCGAGCATTTGATAGGAGATAAAAAGGAATTCCTGTAGACAGATGTAACATAATTGTTTTTCACTTGTTTATTAATCAGCGTAACAATATTTTCTTGTAAAATATTTTAACATGTATTTGTCATTTTCACTCTTAAAATTACCCCAGAAATAGAAAAACATACACACATCTTTATAAACACATACCTACATACACTGAGGATAAACTTTGTGTGAAACACTTGTGACGAAGTCACTTTTCTTTTATATTATTTAACCATGTTTCCGGGCAAACAATGTGTAACACACCGTAATAAAACTAAAGTCTGTTCAGAGAGAAATTGACTAACTGATTCCTATTAGGAAAGACCCTGGTCAGCTGTAAAATTGAAATATGGCCGAACAGGTCCGTATTTTGCTTACAATTTAATTATGGTTTGCAATAAAAATTAGTAAGACATTAAATAATATTTTATTTATGTTTAAATGTGAAATTACAAGTTATTTTATTATTGAAAATTATATTTATGACACTGGAGTTAATAGTAGGGCAAATATTGTTACGACGAATGGCAGATTTCAGTTGGTGCCAAACATGTTCGATGGGATTAAATATGCAATGGTATGGTGAAAGCCTTAAAACTCTATGCCCTAATTATCACAGAAGTATTTCTTTTGCAGTTTTAAACTTTGTAAAACCTCAATGAATTGCCTTTTGGTGTACTCTTCCTGAAAATAAATGTCATTATAATACATGCAGTTTTGGATTGTTGCTTTTGTGTCATTTGAGGAGGGAGTCTTGGTCAACTGCCTACTATGGTAGTTTGCATAGTCTATTACAATAATTACGCTATTCAGAGATAAATTTGGAATTAGCTTGTTTTTAAACCAATCTTCAAATAAATCAGCAGTGCTGTCATGGTAATCCAGAGAAGAATCTTTAATGTTTCTTGAAGACAGAAAAAGTCCATTTGGAATCCGTCTTTAGATCCAGCTTGCAAAATCGTAATTCGTTTGCCTCTTTTTGAAAGAGCGTGTCGAACCAGGTTTCATCCAAGTAAATAATCGGTATTTGGTAATCTTTGTAAATCCTAATTTTTTGTAGATATTCAGATCGCCATTCCCGAATTCTACTGGATTCCATTAAAATTTGTCTTTTGTTAATTTTTTTAAATCTAAAACCCATGTGCTGGATACACTTCCATAACGTAGTTCTGTCACATTTAACGCCGGTTTCATCTTTTTCAAGCCTTTAATTAAATTATCTAATGTAGGCACGCTTTGTTCCTCGTATAACTTGTAAATTTCACGCCGTATTATATCTTGATAACTTCCATCTACCTTCGAGAAAATGCCAGTATCGGTTCTTTTTTTTCTCGCTAGAATGGGATTATTCACAATTTTCCATAAAGTTGATGTTGGAATTTTTGTTAATGTGGCCGTTGCTTACTTGCTGACCGCACGTTCAATGAGAGCTGAATAAATATGTAAAAAACAACTGAAAGCTGAAACCATATCATATTCGCTGCAAGTTGTGGGCTTGCTGGATCAGGATATAAGTTTGTCAAAGTTGGCAAGACATTACTTTGGAGAAGTGCTAAATAGTTATCGCCATTTAAATTTCCATTAATGAAAAGGGGACCTATGATATGATCTCCAATAATTCCTGCCCGAACATTAACCTTTTCAGGATATTGCGTATGTTCTCCTTTCATTCAGTTTTCCTTAGACCAATAGCGGCAATTCTGACGATTACCATGACCGTGAAGTGTAAAAGTGCACTAATCAGAAAACAAAACATGTTCTAATTGGATCACATTGTTATCTAACAATGCCATCATTTGTTCACAAAAATACGTTCTTCTATCAAAATTGTCTTCCATGAGCTCATGAGTATGTATCATTTTATAGGGATACATTTTATTTTCTTTTAATGTTCGAATAATCGATGAATGGCAAACATCAAATATTGGGGCTGTTTTTCGACTAGAAGTATGGGGGTTTCCCTGAAACTCAAGCATATAATATGGTATCATCACTTATTGCATTGGCAGCTACTTTTTTTTATCTGCTTTACATGTCCAAGCTGGCGAAACTGCTTTTCTATTTTACTAATTGTCCCTTGAGTTATAGGCGGCAAATTTGGAAATTTTTCATAAAATAAGCGAGTAACTTCCGTTTGTGTCCGTGTTTTATCTCCATATCCAATCATCTGTAGAATTGTTATTTTGTGCATTTCTGTTAAATAAACCATTTTTCTGATATGCAGTTAACGAAATTTAGACGACTATAACACTGACAACTACTGTCATGCAGACAGACAACAATTTGCTAAGGTAAGGCGTTTTAAACAAAAGTAAACAAAATATTTATACCTTTTTTTTATTTCATATCAGTAAAAACATTTTAATATGAATTTTCAACATCTCCTACATTAATGTTTTTTTTTGTTTTTTACATTATCAAGAAATAAACAGTATTACTTATTAGTCCCGTTTCAGATGGACGCGTATGGTACGCGCGCGTACTAATGGTCAAGCGTATGTGTACGCGTGGTTTTACTTTCACATGGGGCGTACAGACGGTCGCAGACAGTAGTAGCAAAAGAAACATGTAAGGGGAAACATCTAGCGCTGTTGCCATTGCTGCATATTGCCTTTTAAAAAAAAGTCTAAAAAAGAAAAGGATATGGGTGCACCCTATTATTGAAAAGCGATTACTGAAAGGTGCGTTCGTTACGATGTATTCGGAGTTACGTGAACACCCTAGAAAATTCTTTAATTATTTTCGTATGTCAACAGCAACGTTTGATGAATTACATAGCAAATTAGAAAATTATTTGAAGCATCCAAATGTTGTCCGACTGATTTTTGGTTAGAATCGGCAACAAAGACGAGCACTCACAACTACATACGCTCGTGTACGCGTCGTACCATCTGAAAACAACAACTGAACTACGAGCAATCTGCGCCTCGCGTTCCTACGCGGGGCGCACGGGCTGGGCCGTCGCCCGCGCGTATAAATCGAAGCGCGCTCACGGCCATCCGCTCAACGCGTTTATTTGAAAACCTACATTTAAGTTATGATATACGACCTCGCGCGTATCGTACGCACGCGTACAATACGCGTCCATCTGAAACGGGACTTAGTTTTTTAGTGTGTTCTGGATTTTTGCAATAAATCTGAAAACACTTAATATTTCCGAAACAGTTGAAGATAGGTATAGGATGTTGTACATGAAATATGACTAAAATTTTCTGAAGAATCCAGAAATTGCATAATAATAGGGTGTTGCATTTAAAATAAGAAAGTTAGTATTGGCCACTGTTACATGACACACCCTGTGTAAAAAGTTTTTACTGAAAAAAATGCGCAACTAGAAATATCAATCGACGTATCCGAGCGTTTTCTTAGACACGTCCCTATGTATTTATTATCGAATTTATTCCATTTGGCTGATACACACTGCATGCAAGGAGTTTTTAAACCTGGTCACGAAGATGTAAGATCTATGTGGGCGACTGATGGAATAGGTCGTGATCCTTTTTGATGTACAATGACATTGGCCAGATTATCCTTGATTTCTGAGCTGAAAGCCAGCTAAATATGGTTTAATAGTTCAAATTCTTGCCGACTCAAAAACATTTTATATGTGTAATGCAGAGGTTTATACGGGCAATGCGGAGACTCAAAAAAAAATTATGATTTTTACAGCTGTTGTATTGCGTATGACAGAACCGATTTATGACTTAAATCGTAATGTTACTGAAGACAATTAGTACACATCCATTCAACTGATTCGTGAACTAAAAAAGAAACAAGGGGCAGATCCCACCGGAATTTTTACCTAGCAGGCAAAGGCCTGTAGGTTTATCCATTTTTGGATTTACCTCGGATATAACCATGTATCACACGTGCCAAAGAAGGCACAAAGTGTTATTTTGGTCCCTACTATGCACCATAATAATAAAGTTATTACAAATGATACAAAAAAAAAGATATAAACCTGTTTTACAACTCAACAAGGTCAGGTGTCGATTCCTTAGACCAAAAGTGTGCAAATTATTCAATTTCCCGACGTACCCGTAGATGGCCAATGGATTTGTGTCATGCTGTTATAAACTTAGCTAGTATCGACAGTAAAGTCGCCCAAAATAAAGAAGAATTACCACGTGATTTGTTTTTGAAGAACTTTGGAAAAGATGTGTATGCACCGCATATGAAGTCAAGAATTTATAACAACAATGCTGCCCTCCTAAGAAAAAGCGTCCTATCTGCAAATTTCATGTTTTTGGGTTTCTTGCATTATTTGTCCTATCTACATGTGATCTAACTAATCCTACCGAAAAAAATCCTATCGGCAGCAGGATAAAGTAGAAAAACATCTATTTTGTTTGTCCTAAATGCAGTTTTCCATATTATTAAAACAATGTTTGTCCCAAGTACATGATACTAAGTGAATTTGTCCCAACTACATTTAAGTTGGTAGATAGGACTAATCAGCTTGGTAATATTTCCACTTGATATGTCCTAACTGTTCTATAAGTGCAAAACGGACAATATTAATAAGTAAACAGTTGCCAATTTTGCTTGTGTTTACAATTGACCTTATACACTTGGACGTATTTCTTTCTTTAATTTAAGTTAAGTTAAGTAAACATAACCTTTAAATTATATATCGGTTGAGTTTTTTACCACATTTTTGTGTTAGTTCTTATAAGTAAGGTAAGTTAATATAACGGCTAATTTAATTATTAAGTTTCTTTTACTACCCTAGTGTATGTTTAACACTACCTACTTTGTTTTAATTTCAAAAAGTAAGTAGGTACTTTCGAAAAAAATGAATTTTTTTGTTTACGTTGTTATATTAAAATAGTAACGTAAGGTCATTTTATATAATATATTTTTATTTTTAGAATAGCATCCCGAAGTAAACTTATTTTAACTATGGCCCTTAATAATCGCTTGCAAGAAAAAAAAGATGATATTCGGCGGTCGACGAAGCGCGTTAAAACAAAAAATATTTCTGATGATCCCGAATATGTCCCCTTTGCCAACTTAAGCAATTTGCCAACTACTAGCAACTCTCATAGTGTCCAAGAAACTAAGAACGAAAATTTAGAGCTAAATAATAAAACCGAAGCGCTTAGTATCGTTAGCATCGTTGATACACTCGTACATGAAATTGTTGGTAATGCAGTTGACACAGCGGAAATAATAAACTAAAAAGATATACTAAAAAAGGAAATCCCCGTAAATGAAAATGTTACGAAACCTCAGGTTTGGAGACAAACAAAAATAAGCAGAGTAAACTAGTTGAAGATCATAAGGTTAAATTACCATGCACTGGAAACTGCCACTTAAAATGTACAAAAGATATTTTCTGTGAAAGGCAAGAAGAAATTAACAAGCAATTTTGGGAGCTGGAAAATAAAAGTGAGAAAAACTATTTTTTTTTGGATGTGTACAAAAATTTCCCAAAAAACGTAGTACTATAGGAAATTCGAAACGTCAAAACACATTTAATTATTTTTTTAAAACTAACAGCGGTACTGAAGTAAGAGTTTGCAAACAATTTTTGGATATAATTTGAAAAATGACCGAATTTTGAAAACTGTGAGATATACGACAGATATTAAGCCAAAACCAAGCCAAAGAGGAAAATCTCACAACAAAAAAGAAATTGACAGAGAACTTATTATTTTCCATATAAGATCATTCAATCCGACAATATCTCATTACAGAAGAGAACATGCCCCTAGGAGATTATATTTACCAAGTGATGTATCAATTACTTCGATGTATAACGAGTTTCAAACAAAATATCCTGACATCTCATTTTTCTATGAAGCGTATAGAAAAGAAGTAGCAAATCTTAATATTTCGTTTACAAAATTGGGTCACGAGGAGTGTTTTGAATGTGAGCGTTTTAATTTACATTGTCTCCGGGAAGATCACGATACGGATGAGAATACCGAAGACTGTGAAATATGCACTAAATGGAAAAATCACAAAAGTGCTGTTTTATAAAACTAAATTTTGTAACGAAGTGTTTCAGGAGCTTAACTTTTTTGCTGCAAAATATGTAAAAGAGTTGCCAAAACCACAAACATGCACACTTCCTAGACGAATTGATGGCGTTCGAAAAAATAACTTAATTGAAAAATTAAGAGCAATAATTCCTCCTCATCGCTATCGATAGTGAATCCGGCAATGAGCTATAAATTTTTCTTCTTTTATTTTTTTTTTTTTTGTATCTACCACTGTCCATCCTAACCATAGTTTCAATAACTATTTACTAAGAAATATAGTCTTATCTGCTGTTTTTTCTAAAACCACTAAAGTTTTTGAAATTTAAATTTTTGAATCAATTTGTACTGAAGTAATAAAAATTCGCATAAAATGTTAATACTCTTATACTTTTTGCCTGCATGGCATAAAGAAAAAACTAAACCCATAAATATGTCGAAACTGTTGAAATGTTAGATAGGACTCTTTTAATAAGGAGGGCAGAATGTTCCTAGGCAGATTCGAAATCCTGCAGCGGAAACTCTTAAAATCAAAGTTGTTAGTCAGTTCGAACCTCCACAAAACGATATACAAAAAAAGAGAAAGCGATGTGGAATGTGTCCTCCCAAAAAAGACCGAAAAACAAACTATGCTTGTTCAATATGTAAAATACCCACATGCTTACAATATTCTATTCAGATTTGTGCAAATTGCAAATAGAATTATTACGCTTTATTTAGCGTTCGATATGTTCCATATTTTCCACTTTTTGCGAATAAATTTATATATATATTTATTTATTTATTACTGACCTCGAAACAGATACATCTGGTAATGAGGCCTATATATATAATAACAATACAGTTTTAACAAATTCCTTAAATGGTAAAAGTAATAGTTAAAATTCTAATGTTTACATTTTACAGAGAAAGTAAAAAAATGTCTAAATAACATGTTAAATTTTCTATAATATATTAGTTTGGTACTGTCTCTTTAATATATTTTTTCAGGTTGGTATGCAGCATTTTTTTTCGGTGTTCATTAAGAGGTTCATCAGGAAGATTATTATAGGTTTGAATGCTTCCCTCATATGAAGACTTATGTTTTTTCTTTTAGCGAGCAAATGTATTTCTTAATGCATCTTTTGATCTTATATTATAGTTGTAATAACCTTTGTTTTGTTTTAGGACTGTGTTTGCTTTAATTAATTTATTTTGTACACTATGTATTAATTTGGTTTGCTCAAATTTTCTAAGTTGATTTATAGTAAGAAATGGGTATGTTGTGTACAAGTCTTCACTGGGTGTATAATAATTTGTGGTAAATAAAGCTTTTATTGATTTATTTTGTAGTCTTGTAGTTTCTTTATTAAATATTCACTAGCATTACCCCAACAAGGTATTAGATATCTTAAATGTGGTTTAATAAAACTGTTATACAGAAGGTATCTTGAATTATCATTGAGTTGGTGGGAGCATCTTCTAAGTGCTCCAACAATAGGTGTCACTTTATTGATAATGTAATTTATTTGAGAATTCCATGTTAAATTGTTTTGAAATTATGAGACCAAGATATTTATATTCTGATACTTGTTTTAGCAGTTAATTGTTTAATTTTATTTGTGGATTACACGTCTTTTTTCATTTTGTTTAATTATCATATATACACTTTTATTTACATTAATAGTCAACTTGTTGTAGCACAGCCATTCATAATATAGGTTTATGTCAGGGTTCACAATCCGTTATAGTCCTTCTTCGCTCCTTGCAAAAAATACTAATACTGTATCATCCGCGAGCATATAATATTTGCATTGGAGTCCTACGAATTTAAGGTTATGCACATATAAAAGGTACTGCAATGGTCCAAGAACTGATCCCTGAGCTACGCCCACTGATATATCATTTAAACTGCTAGTATTACTATTTACAACTGCGAATTTTGTTTTCTTTCTGATGAGTATGATTTCAACAAACCTCTACATTTTCCTCGAAAGTTACTTAATTTTTATATAGGAAGATGAACGTTGACCGTATCAAAAGCTTTTTGCAGATCAATGAAGACAGTTAAAACATATCTGTTTTGTCAATTTCATTAGCTGTGTATTGTGTATTGCTTCTTTCTTGAAACCCATACTAATTTCTATCAAATTGAAATGTGGAGTTAATAAAGCTAATCATTCTTGACTTAATGCCCTTTTCAATAATTTTAGAAAATGTACTAAGTAGAGAGATAGGTCTATAATTGTTTAAATCTTCATGCGATCCCTTTTTATACACTGGTACTACTTTTGCTATTTTAAGCTCTTCTGGATAAATGCCACATTATAGAATATTATTTATAATTTGTACAATTTTTTTCTCTATTGATTCCCATATTATAAGTAAATCTTTTTTTGTAATGTAGTCAGGACCTGGTGCACAATTGTTTTTTTAGTTCCATTAAGATGTTTTGATTTCATCTGGATTTGTTGGATTTAAAAATATAGATTCACTTACTTGTTCTTCTTAGAACTGAGCTGGTCGAGTGTGATCAATTTGTGATGCTAAGTATTGCCCTATGCTTGAGAAATGTTCATTGAAAGATGTGGCTATGTCCTTGTCATTATTTATAGTTTGTCCTTTCTTATTTACAACGTGGCCTACAATTCTCTGTTTTCAAAACTTCTTGTTACATAGTTCGTTTAGTTCAGACCAAGTTTTTCTACAATCGCCACTTGCTTCTCGGAGATTTTTTTCTGCATACTCTTTTTGAAGTTTCTTTCTCATATTATTAGCCTTATTTTTAATTTTCTTGAATTCTCTTTCTGTCTATTGGTTTAGAACTATCTTCGTTCTTCTGTATAATTTGTCTTTATATTTTATCATCCTAATATACTCAAAAGTAACCCAGTAATTATTTTCTTTAACCTTTAGTGTATATTCTTTGGTGTAGTTTGTCTTTTCTTCTTGTAGTATTTCTACTATCTCTTCAAAGGATGTAATTTATTGGTCTCTCAGTCTTGCTTTTATAATATTAGTCCATTTGTTATAGTCAAGGTACTTTCTAGTTATTTTTTCAAAGCTCTATTTTGATTTAATTTTTGTGACTTCTATCTTTATAAATTTATGGTCGGATACAATATGATCTTCCAGGGTCATTAAACATTTTATATTTTTATTTGATAAAATGTGGTCCAAAATAGTTTTTTTGTCAGAGTCTTTTGTATTGTTATTTCATTTTGTATTGCAAAACCATTCATATCAATAGTGTTTTTATAATTTTTGACAACTTGTGTATTTTTTAAAAGATCTAAATTTATATCTCCTATTAGTATACATTCTTTTTTCTGAGCTTCCAGCATCTTATCTAATTGGTCGATAAAATTTTCAAAATTGCTTTGTGGGGCTTATAAACGCCAAAGATTTTTAATTTGTGTTTTAGAAGAGTAATGGACACTATATTACAATCATGGAGGTCATATACTGTTGCATCATTTTCTATAAATTCAATTCCTTCTCGTATAAAAATGGTTGTGCCCCCTCCTCTTCTGTTACGACAGTCATGTACTGCGTTAAATTTATTTATACAGGGTTAGGCATTTGGTATCACCTATTTTCAAAAATCTGTTATAAGACCAAAAAACATTTTATTGAAACAAAACTATAAAAAATAACAATATTAATATGTGCAATTTATGTTTTAAAAATAACATCCTTTAAATGACTTCCTTGACTATCATACATTTTTGTAATCGGGATCTAAAATTTTGCATAACTCGTTCCAACAATTCTGCTCCAATATTATTTATTTCTTCCAAAATACGTATTTTAAGTTCTTGGATGGTATTGGGACGCCTTTCATAAACCTTTTCCTTTAGATATCTCCAGAGGAAAAAATCAGGAGCCGTCAAATCGGGGGAATTAGCTGGCCACGTTATGTCACCAAATTTTGATATCAAGCGACCGGGGAACATTTCTTGCAACAAAATTCGAGTTTGTCGTGCTGTATGTGCGGTAGCCTCATCTTGTTGGATCCAAATATGATATTTTGTCCTAGTCTTCGCAATTCGGGCCGTAAAAATACCCGTAACATGTTAACGTAACGTTCGGCATTTATTGTAACAGTTCTGTTGTTTTCTTCAAAAAAATATGGCCCTATGATACCAAAAATTGAAACACCACACCATACGGTGACTTTTTTATCATGGAGGGGTCGTTCATGAAGCTGTTGCGGATTTACGTCGCACCAATAACGATAATTTTGCTTATTCACATATCCGCTTAAATGGAAGTGCGCTTCGTCTGACATCATCAAGAAATTTAACAGGTTTTCATCATTTTCTAAAATTTGTAAAAATTGTCTACAGAAAGCAATACGAACTGGTTTGTCTGCTTCTTTTAACTTATGAGCAACTTGGATTTTGTATGGGTGGAAGTGCAAATCAGAATGCAGAATTCTTCGCAATGTCCTGTTGGAAATTCGCAACGCAAGTGACTGCCTTGATGCAGATCGATTCGGACTTCTTATCACAGCTTGTCTTACCCGTTCAATATTTTCGGGTGTTCTGACTGTACATTATCATATACCTCCACGAAAATTTGATGCAACATTCCCTCTAACTTCAAAATCTCTTACCCACCTCATTATGGTTTGGCGTGTTGGAATTCTTCCGTGTCTTTCCACATTAAATTCGCGACGAAAATTTCTTTGCACTTGCACAACTGAATTAGTTAATATGAATTGTTTTACGACATAAATTCGTTGATTTATCGGAAATTTGTCCATGACAAATTAAATTGCAACTGTTGACCTATAGGAATGTGTCACTAAAATTGTCAAAATCAAATTATTATTTCCACAGCGCACTATGATAAATAGATGAAACCAGATGCCTAACCCAGTATTAAAAAATGACTTTTCATTAGAATATATCCAAAATCCATGTTTCAGTGAGAATTATTTAGTGTATGAATTTTTGACTTTGTTTAACAATATCATTAATATCATCGAGTTTATTCCTCAGGTTTCTTATGTTTATATACAATATATTAAGTGTTTCATTTCTATTGATGCACATTTTTACAATAATTTACACTTTTAATTATATTATGTAGTTATTTTCAAGTTTCTATAACCTAGCTTTATGCAGATTTTCCCTAGCGTAGATTTGCATAAGAATACTGTCTTCATTTTTTTCCAGGTATATTCTCCCATTAATGCAGTAGGCTGACTTATATTGATTTTCGACCTTATATTCTCTATATTCGCGAGACGGAGATGTGATGATAGTAGTTATGGGTTGAAAATAAACACACACCCAGGTGCAATAAAAGAAAACTGTATTTATGAGAATCATAGCACGTATCTCAAATTTGGCAACATGTTTAATTTTACGTTTATCAAATACTTTGTTTATAATAAGTACCGCAGACAGAACTGAGTGTTTACATTTTATTATAAACATGGCACTTCCCGTTTTAACAACAAACTTAATTTTGTTCAGTAACCTTTATTTTGGTACTTTTTTTATATATATGGGAGTGGTATCAAGACATTATCAAGTTAAGATTTCGCTAGTGTCTATGTACTTATTTCAGTTTAAAACATCCTTATCTACGATAAATATTTAGTTTAGTTTATTTTTAAATGAAATGGTAAGTACTTTTTACTGCTAATATTTAATACAAATGATAATAACGTAAGATAAAAAAAGAAACATCCTCAAAGTTTGCCGTGCAATCAATCATCAATATTTTAAATTATTACTCTTAATATGTAACATAGGTAAAAGGTAAAGGTGAATAAAAAATAGGATTATCACGTTCTGAGGTTTTTATTTTTGAGAAACTTACCTTATTAACTTTGCGTACACCCATAAAAATAATATAATTGATATGTGATGGGCTACATGCTTGGTGAAATGGATATTCCATAGAAGAGGAAATTAAAGTCGTACTTGTTATATTTCACGATTGTATTTGGTAGACCCCCGCTATGTGTTAATTTGTCTTTACTTTCAATTTTTGAATTAGCTATGTATTTACCTAGGTTATTTTTATTGACTTGTATGGGGATAAGTTTATGGTTTTTGAGTTTTTTGGAGATTTTTTGGCTAGTGTGACCTGTATATCAGATTGAACTGTATTCCGCGTTTGATGGAAGGGGACGTTCTCGGTAGAGTAGTTTTTGTGTTTTTTGTCTGAGTTTTTTCTTTAGTATTTTGTTTATGAATGTTGTTGAATAGCCGTTGTTTAAGGCTATAGTTTGTATTCTGTCTAATTATTTATTATATGAAGTTTCTGAAAGTGGGATGTTGACTAATCTGTGGATCATGCTATTGAATGCAGCTAGTTTGGTTTGTTCGGGCTGTTTTGAGTCTGATGGTATAACTATATCGGTTGTCGTTGGTTTTCTATAGATTTGGTAGGTTAATTGCTTGTTTTGATTTATTATTGTAAGGTCCAAGAAATTGATTGAGTGGTCAGTTTCCCTTTCTATGGTAAATTGAATTTTAGTGTTTAAGCCATTTAGAAGGTTTAGAAATTGTTCTAGTTAAAATATTAATTTAAAATATTCATGAAGAACTTTGAATATCACCTTTTTAATTTAAAAAATCCATTAATAAAGAATATACATTTCTGGCGCAGATAGATGATGTGTTTTGCGTTTGGACAGGAACAGAGCGACAACTAGAACAATTTCTAAACCTTCTAAATGGCTTAAACACTAAAATTCAATTTACCATAGAAAAGAAAACTGACCACTCAATCAATTTCTTGGACCTTACAATAATAAATCAAAACAAGCAATTAACCTACCAAATCTATAGAACATGTAGAGTTTTTAACTGTCTTTCTTACAATGCCTTTGATAATGGCCCGCAAGGGTTGAAACACGTGTCAGGAAACTGAAATATATTGTGAAATATAACAAGTACTACTTTAATTTCCTCTACCATAAAAATAATGTCTTTACGTAGAGCAGTTGGCTTCTAATCAAGAGAAATAGAATCTCAAAGAAAAAAAAAAATGTTTTCGTATTTGTGCACTTAGGCAAGAATCACACTGAGCGACCATGATCGACCGTCCGCGACCGACCGTTAACGACCAAATTTCCAACACGTACATTCTTACCACAAAGATCACACTGAACCATCGTCCTCGACCGTCCGCGACCGTCCTACGACGACCGTGTTTGAAATTCCAACCTGCTGGAAATTTTGGTCGGTCGCGGACTATCCCATTTAATTCGCATGACAAAGTTTTAGTTATTTCTTATTTTACACAAAGTGGAACTAGTGGAAGTGGCGTGCGCGTCCTAACTCTAACCTAACCAAACTTTGTGACGCTGGTTTTGTTTTTAGCTAATAATTATTGATAAGATATTTTAATTACTAGTAATACTAGTATATTGTGTGTAAAATACACAGAACAATAAAGGTTAGTTTGTAAACATTTCTGTGAAATATACGTAACCTAAAATCTCAGGTATGACATTTTCATAACAGCGGTCGGTTGTGGTCGGTCGATCAGTGTGACTTAGAACTGTGAATTTGAACTATTTCACCTGTTGGTCGTAGCCGGTCGATCGCGGACGGTCGATCATGGTCGCTCAGTGTGATTCCTGAGTAATTCCTGAATAAAAGAAAATATCATGTACTAAAATAGGTCTCGCTTTAGTTTGTACGAAAATATATTTTATACCGGGTGATGCACGGCTTAGTTGAACATAGGAAATTCCATGTAAATTTTGAGGTGGCTAAATATTGGCTCCCCTGTACATTTTAAAGAAAAACTGTATTATAATTTTTTGAAGAAACCCATGTGCCAAGTTTGAATAAATTTTAGTAAACCAATTCTAACTTATTCAATTAAATGTGACAGCAAAATTACGAAATTTTAATAGTTTAGGTAATACAGCAAACATCAGCAAATAATTTTTATGACGCTATTCTCAAAAGTTAACGTAGAGCTGGACATAACGAATAAAAATTATTTCACATTAAAAGCTCATTTTCGTCTCACCAATGCGGCAACCACGCATCCAAAATAAAAGACACCATTATGTTTTTCCTACTAAGCCTTTAATTTACCATAACATACCTAAGACTACAGATTCTCATAAAAACATTAATTAATGTAATGTTTAAAGAACCCTCCACTAACAGCTAAACCATATCCTAACCGGTCATAAAATTCATTACTAACATTACTGAGTTGATATTGAGAAATTCTGTAACATTTTAACGAAATACAGTTTTTTAGCTGGTCTAGATTTTCAAATTGTACAGGGTTTTCAGAGATATTTTCGGTCATATCTACAAGGTTCCCTATAAGAGATACAAAAAGACTTTAAATGTAGAAGTTGTGGGGTTTTATCTGAACCGACAGAAAATTAAAAAAAAATAGACAAGTGACGTTCTGAAATCTAAGAAAAATTTAAAAATTGTTTTTTTTTTAATGAAACACCCTGTATATTTTCTATTTTTCTTAAAGATCTTTCATTCCTGATTCCAAAAATATATAGTTTGTCTATATTTGCATGAACCGTCATTAAATTATTTTCGATTCGTTATTGTAAGCGGCACCATACAGTAATAAAAATTACGAGTAGAGTGCCTTGAAAAACAATAATTATTATTGCCCGACAGTGTTTAATTTTTAATAGGGAACAGTCAATTTAAAAATAAGATTAAAGGGGTTATAAACATTCTGTATTAAAAATATAAATCAACCATTGTAGTCTTTGAAACAAAATACAAACAAATAAATAAACTAAATTAACTCTCGGATTTCATAACGAATTCTATCTTCGAGAATTTGGATATTTCGCGTCCTATTATAATAAATGCGATTTTTTAAATAGCCCTACAAAAATATGTCCAGGGGTGAAAGGTCGGGGCTGCTGGCTGGCCATGGAATGAGGCCCCTTTTTCCTATCCATAAATTATATCTGTCATTAAGGTAATTGGTGACAGTTATGACATTATGGGCCGGTGCGCCATCTTGCTGCCAAATTAGACTATTATAATCATAAATGGAAAGTTCCTCTTTTAGCCTCTTTTACCCATAAAAAAGGAGTTTAAAATTTACCTTCAAAAAAGAGTAAGACATCTAAATCTTCTTCAAAATTTCTTGTAAATGTCCTTTTCTTACGTTCGAGACTGTGTCTCAACTCAAATTGCCGCACTACGTATCTTATTGTGTCAACTCATGGCGTGGGCCTTCCTGGATAGGTAATACGGTATTGGCGTTGAGTTCTTGGTCCATCATTAGCATGCTTATAGAATAAACGGGTCATATCTGATTTTTCTTCAGTGGAATAACCCATTTTAAAAAATATGCGAATGTTTTTTCCTCTATACTATAGATTCTTACATTGACAGTAGTTCCTTATTGAAAACTAAATTGTGCCATACAACTATTTTCCAAGGCACTCTACTCATAATAATTTTTATCGTATGGTGCCGCTTACAATAACGAATCGAATATAATTTAATGACGGTTCATGCAAATATAGACAAACTATATATTTTTGAAATCAGGAAAGAAAGATCTTTCAGAAAAATGGAAAATATACAGGGTGTTTCATTAAAAAAAACAATTTTTAACTTTTTCTTAGCTTGTAGAACGTCACTTGTCTATTTTTTTTTTAACTTTCTGGCGGTTCAGATGAAGCCCCACAACTTCTACATTTAATTTTTTTTTGCATCTCTTAAAGGGAACCCTGTAGATAGGACTGAAAATATCTCTGAAAACCCTGTACATCCTTGTAAATCAAATTGTTTAAGTTGTCCCACAGAAAGAAGTCGTTTGGCAAAAGGTCAAGAGACCTGACTAAAGGATTAGATGCCGTGGGCTAGTAATATTTTCGTTAAAAATATTTTGCAAGTATTTATTAACCATGAGAGAACTATGGGCAGAACAACCATCCACTTGATACCAGATCTCCTGATTTTTGCGTACAACTTCTTCGAGTGCGGATTCAATTCGATTTTGTAGTTAGTCCAAATATATTACTACTGTAATGTTGCCTTCCATAGAAAATGGTCCAATAATATGATGTCCTACAACTCTCCCCAAACATTTATTTTTTGTGGATATTGCGTTCGAGTATGAACAAGACGATGTTCATTTTCTTGGCTCCAATACCGGCAATTTTGAACATTTGGTTTATTGTTGAGGGTGAATGTAAATTCATGGGTAAAACAAATATTTCTCAAAAAATCCCTAATATTATTTGCTCTTTCTTCTTATTTATGTTTTTTTAAAATGCGCAACACTAAACAATTGAATAAGTAAGTATTGGCTTACTAAAATTTATTCAAACTTGGCAAATGGGTTTACTATATCGGCCTCTTCTAAAAATTATAACGCAATTTTTCTCTAAAATGTACAGGAGCCAATATTTAGTCACCTCAAAATTTACATGAGATTTCCATTTCCACCCCCTAGGCGCCCTACACCTCCACTTTAAAATTTCAAATGGCACCACCCCCTTTGTTATGCCTCAAATGAAAGGACTCACTGAGTAGTATGAAGCTGCGAAAAAAAAAATAGTTTTTAAACAAATCAGAACCGCCAAAAAAAACTGAACTAACCTAAACCGCTATACAGTGCGCGTCTAAGCCCCCCCCCCCCCCCTGTTAACTTTTGATATGTGAGAATAATGAAATTTTGGTACGTTTAACTAAAATACTACCATTTTAGTATAAACTCTAGATTCAGTTTTTTTAAGATGGTGGCAGGGCGCCATCTTGAATAAAATTTGTAAATGGCAGAGGGGGCCGAGTGATACCTCGTTGAAAAGGTATTTTCAATCTATGAACGATCCCTAAGTTTGAAAAGATTTTATCGATTAATTTCAAAATGACGGTCATTTGTGTTAATTTGATTTTTAAGCAACAGTAAAGGAATCTACGGGCGTCTAGGAGATATTTTTAGTATTTTATAACAATAAAAAAACTTATAAAAATAACAAACACTACTTAAGATGCTCAAAATGTTCACCATCCACTTATTGGCACATGTATAGCCTATCGTGAAATCCTTTGCAAATATTATGAAAAATTTCTTGACTAATTGATGCGCACCCTTGAATTATTCTCTGGCGCAAATCGTCCCCACAAAAAAAAGTCAATTAGAGTTAAGTCCGCTCAGGTCATTCGGCAGCACCACGACGACCAATCCAGCGCCCGAGATAGTGCTGATCAAGGTAGTTCCTAACATCTCTACTATAGTACGGCGAAGCTCCATCTTGTTAAAATATTATAGGCATATCACCAAATTCATCAGGATTTTCCTCAACACACTCCAGAATCAAATGTTCTACGGTATTTTCAATCATATCCATATACCAGTGGCGGCTTCTCCTATGAGGCAAGTGAGGCAGCGCCTCACCAATAATTTTGCAAATTAAATAAATTACAAATTTATATTATTTTACTATTTGCATAATTATATCCATTAGAATTAATATTAATATCTGGCTTCATAATAAATCAGTAAAATACGGGCCTGCCGTCAATCTTAACGCATTTGCTAGAAATATCATCCATCTCATTTCTGCATGCGGTCGTATATGGTCGAGACCCGGCCTCGCGCTTCCTTGTCTTTCATTATCCGTTGCGTGTTTTGTTCTTATATTATTACCATCCATCTCATTTCTGCATGCGGTATAGAGACCCGGCCTGACTTGCCTCGCGCTTCCTTTTCTAGCGTATTAGTAAAAATATCTAATGTGCCGTATAATACCGTAATAGTCCAGTCGACTCCAGCTTTAGGTAGCGCATAAAAACATTGTTTTGAGGCGCGCCTAACGTAAATTTAATGCGACAGCGACGGGACTAATTTATTAGATGCAACGCCGACGCGCCGGTATTTGGCGACATGCTATGTTTAGAATTAACAGGTTCGTCGTTGAAAGTTTAGGGTTTAGAGAGACTGCATGATGCGTGGGCAGTGATTTTTCTAAAATAATAATATTACATTACTTTTATTACTTATTAGTTTATTTGTTTTGTTCTTATTAGCGAAAAACGGATTTAGCGGGACCTAGCACAGCGTCACAATTTCCCCAGGTAAATGTAAACATTCGCAATCCTACTTATGATCTTGTTAATTTTTTAGTAAATGAGCAGAATTTTTCAAGTAATTCCTATGAAGATAAATTGTACATAGTAAAAGAAGTAAAGCGACCTGTTCCAGATTTAAGTAAACGTCTTGTTACTTAAATCCCCATTTCTCGCGACGACCTGAGATAGAAAAACGGCAAATTTTGGAGAGTCGACCAACACCAAAAATAACGGCAGTTTTTAGCGAAAAGAGACAGGGTAAGCAATATTCTTTTCAGGTAACTTAGTATGAAATCTATAAGTGTCTGTGCGGAAGTATTTATAAGGAAAGCTTATATTGTTGGCCTTGTATTTTATTAGGCAGGGCAAAAAACAATTGGAGTTCAGGGGGTGGGTATTCTGATTTCTGATTTTAAAAAAATTTCACGGGCGGTAAAATCACCCGAAAGTTCCAAAGAACATATTCAGAATTCTGTGGCGCTTACGAGAGTACAGCAAAATAGAGACACAATAGCGGATGCACTGAGAGAAATTGACCCTGACCTTGCAAATTGAATATTTTCTCGTGAAACCTAGTATTTCAAAATAATTATATTGCTGGTTCAATTCCTAACTATTCATTTTAAGCCAATGACCTTGAAATCGCGAAAAATTTTCCTCTGCGGCGCTATTTTCTAGCCTCGCCCACTTATACACCCACGAGCCGCCACTGCCATATACACCGGTCCAGTTAAATTTCCCTGGATAAAAAGTGGCCCGATAATATGTTTTCCCAAAATACCTGCCCAAACGTTAAGTTTCTGAGGGAACTGGGTATTACATTCCCTGTAAATATGAAGATTTACATCGCTCCAATACCGAATATTTTGACGGTTAATTTTTCAATTTAGAAAAAAAGTACACTTATTAATAACAGTTAAGGTAATTTGGGTAACGGTTCAATGTTGCACCCATTAATTCACAAAACTCCCGTCTACGATCCAGATCATCTTCTGTTAACTCGTGTAACATTTTCAATTTGTAGGGATGAAATTTAGAACGTTTCAATACGCTCTGAACATTTTTAGTACTACTTCGCATTCAGCTGCTACAAGCGATGTCGACTGCATTAGATTAACAATCATATCAGCCACTATCTGAATCTGTTTTTCTTCTTCTAATGAGAGCCGTCCACTTCTTTTAGCAATTCCAACACTTCCAGTTGTTTGAAACTTTTGAATTAATTCCCGCAAATATTTCCTTGAAATTGGGCGATCAGGAAAACGTTCATTAAAAATGCGCTCAGCAGCATAATAGCTACGTTGCGCCTCCCCAAAAATCAAAAGTCCTCCTATTTTATCTTCCATTGGACGAAACATTTTAAATGAATTAAATAATTGACTTTAACAATCACAGTAATATAAGCTACACAACTTACTGACAAATACTTATTTGACCAGTCAAAACAAAACAGTTTTTTGTGAAGAAGCAAAGCCTACTTTGCATTTCAAATTAAAAGAAAATGTGATCTATTGTAATGAAATAGCAGCTACGAAACCTACCTACTTATTCTCCTGTCCTCAAGGGTGTGGAACAGAAAAAAAGAGTCACCATTCTTTTTACCCCCCACAATTTCCGCAAGTGGGCAAAAACCACCCTTTTGCCCCGCGTCCTAGTGGATATGAGTGTTTGGAGGGGTGTGATTGGGATTGTTAAGAGGGTTTAAAGACATGAAAAGGGTTATGAGAGGATAGTTTCCTTGGCTATTGACCCAAAGGTTGTAATAGCCCTCACCGTATTATTGCTGTTTCCTTGTCTCTAAACTCTGACGAAGATCTCTATCATTCCCCCCAAACACGCATTACCACAAAAAAATTGCGAAAAAGGGTGGTTTCGGGGGTAAAAAGGTTTTGACTATTTTTTTTTTCACCGCCCTCGAAAACAAGAGAATGGGGAAGTAAATTTCATAGCTTCAGCTAATATTCATCAAAATGCGGCAAGATCTCAACTCATTTACAGTTTTATTGCTTAAAAATCAAATTAACCCCACATTGGCAAAAGTGGCCGCCATTTTGAAATGAATAAATAAAATTTTTTCAAACTTAGGGATCGTTCATAGATTGAAAATACCTTTCCAACGAGGTATCACTCGACCCCATCTGCCATTCAAAAATTTTATTCAAAAGGCGCCCTGCCGCCATCTCTGAAAACGGAGTCCAGAATTTATACTAAAATAGTAGTATTCAAGTTAATATTAAACGCACCAAAATTTCTTTATCCTCACATTTGTTAATCAAAAGTTAACAGGGGGGGGGGGGACTTTAGACGCGCACTGTATAAAGTATTTACAAACTGAAAAAAAGCTGTTAGATCTAACGTGACTCAAAATTGACCTACACGTTGAGAAAGACTTATCAGACGGCTCACGACTCACGACAGTTATTATTGTCAAAGTTTATTTTTTAATATAATCATAATTGGAGTTCTGCAAAATGGAACCAAGAATATTTCAACAAAAGGGAAGCAACCTGGTATATCGATATTTTATTTTTTTTAAATCGTTATTCGATATATCGATAAATTTATCTTATTTTTTTACGGTAATTGATTTATCGATATATCGAAACCCCTAGCGGTCATTATGAAGATTGGCCAATAAAGGGAAAAACAATATACGTCTCTTGTCAGTTAATAGAGTTTCAGATGAAATTTTGTCTTTAAAATGATAACAATATTTTGTTTACTTCTATCAATCTATGGTTATTTCGAGTTTTTAAAGAAACATAACAATGTAAATTAAATATTTCAAAAAAGACTGAAGATGATTGCCGATTGTTTTATTTCTTAATATTTATGCTGCACTTGAAAAAAATCTAAGTATGCAAGGCTTAGTTGTAGAGGTAAAACGGGATATCTACATCGATTTATTCATAGTAATAAATTACCATTTTACCAACAACGCTCAACCTTCATAAACCCGAGGTCAAAAGCTTACATTAAATACCAAGTACCCAAGGTGCAAATGCACCCCAAGTTTTTTTAAAATTTATTGGTATGTTTAACGTTTGTTTATAAAGTACAGTGAAAAATAGATACACTTTTATAGCTAACAGATTTATTATTTACATTTAAGTACATAGACAAATGAAAAAACTGATCAAAAATATTGAGTAAATAATACTTTTCAATCGTAATGAAAGAGAGACCGGTATTTTTTCCGGTTAAAAAATTATTTAGAAATTGCTTGCTTTCCGGTCGATTAAAAAAGGTAGTACATATTAATTAATTATAATTATTTTACTTTATATTAATATTTCAGATGAACAGTTCCCCAGAAGAGGATGATAGTAAGGAAGTAGAAGAGAACTGTTTTTGGCGGGAAGTGCTCAATGCTATTGACAGAAATGGGTATGATGAACTGCGGCAGTTATTGGCAACTGACGAATTTAATATAAAGAAGATCATTAATACCAGAGATGGTAGCAATACAAGTACATTACTCCACAGAGCCCTAAGGAAACGAAAACACAATAAAAACCCCGAAAATTCAAAAAAAATAGTTGATCTGCTAATTGAAAAGGGCGCAGATATAAATTTGCCTAATGACGCAGGCGAGACGCCTCATCAGATTATGAACAAGCGATTAAAAACTGGTCCACACAGCACCGACTGGGTGTCCACAAATAATTCATTTCTCTCCGACCAACCATCTTGTTCTTCAACATTGCAATGGGGTAATGACCAACTATCAAAGGACATTCAACAAAACAAAACATCTTCACCAAAGACAAACAAACATCATGATGTTAGGATGGACTGGGAAGAAACATCTGTAAAAGAAAATAATGATAAGTATGCTACTGGAGACCTTAAAAAATCTCTGCATGGAATTATTTATCAGCTGCAACTATTGATGCTGTTTTTATATAGAGCAGTTGGAGCTTACAACTTGGTTCAATTGGCGACAGAAATGAGTGTAGCAGAAAAATTTGATGACGTTGTACTAAAGTATAAAGTCTCGGAGAGGGATTTAGAATGGACATGGCGATTTTTACAGGCCAAACACATATTAGATAGTTCAACGCAGATTAGAAAAAGTCAACTTCTAACCAAAGCAAAACAAAACAATCCGTTTTCTTTACACAAATATTTCGTTTCTTTTTGTGAAATCAGACAGAAACCATTTTTTCGTGATTCGCAATTAAAAGATTTCATTCTTTGCACCAATATTGAGTTTGACAAACAGGCTAAAAAGCTTTTCGTTCAAGACGACTACTTTGATGACGATGAAATAATGCTTTTTAAAAATTTTAAATTTAAAACATTTAAATTAAACGAAGAAGGCAAGAATGAAGTTAAAGCCTTGTATCAGGCAAAACTTAACAAACATCCAAACGATCCACTTCTGACTGAGTTTCTGGATAAATTTATATTCATAACAAACTATCCTAATGAGAATCAACTTAACAATTTAATTCGCGGCGAAATTGGTGAAAAATACGGCCTTCTTAATGCTGAATTGGCAACAAATACCTTCAAAAGTCAAATTTTAGGTTGGTTTATGAGTTATAAAGATCAAAAGAGCGAATATTTGTTTATAGAGGACGGGAAAAGATTTTTACATTTAATTGAGCAACAAATGAGAACCCTTATGACCGCCGGATTATCAAAGGCATATCCTGAGGAACTTATGTACCATGGTGTTCACTTCGAAAATAATGTAGACTATATTAAAAGAATTCTGGATAATGACAATATTCGAATATTACATTTGGTGTCAACTTCCCCATTGCTAACTTCAATCAAAGTGGTCGAATCTTTAAAAGATATTGGTGAATATAAAGCTGAGGATAGTTTTATATTTGTATCACTAAAACAAATTCTTATCAATTCTATTAGAAATCTGGTACTGGAATCGTTCGCTTCGTTGATTAGTCACAATTTATTAATAATTACTTTTAAATCAGATGAGAAGTTACCTAATAATGAGCTTAACAACTTCTTTATGTTCCTCAAACGTTTAGTTTCATCAAATCGTGTTCAAAAGAAGGTTATTATTATAAGTCTTCCTCAATACCCAGACCAATTGAAAAATTTAGGCCACGGCAAGAAATATAAAAAAGTTGAAGACACAAACTCGTATACGGATCTTGATTATATCTCACAACACAAGATATTGCAGCGAGAAGTATTCTTTCAGGACAAGCGAGTTCCTTTAAACCAACTGATAAATACTCGCTCTGCACACATCCTTATAGATGAAAACAATCTGACGAGATTAATTGAGGAGAATGGCATACGCATCGGTAAACGCGAAGTACGAGATTTTGATGTTAAAATTCTAGCTTCATATTTACCTCGAACACTGGGTTGTCACAAAGTTAACATTAAAATTTTGCAAAATCGAAGTTTTACAATTTCTAATATATTATTTCTTACTGGCGTTACCGAGGAGACGTTAGAGGATTTAAATATAAGTGCAGAGGAAACATGTGCATATCAAGATAAGCAAACCTATAAGAGCGGAATTATCGTGCCACCAAAATGTTCCACCAATAAAATTAATTTTCAGATTTTTCAAAATCTTTGTGACAATAATTATGGAAGAAATGTCTTTTGGATTGAGTATAAGAATGCTGCACTTATCTGGAAATATTTTAGCGGAGATAACGGCATCCTAAAGCCATACTTGGATCAAGATATGTATTACATCAATGAAGCAGATTTGCTTCCATGTAAGGAAATATGTAAAGAAACATACATAGTTGAGGGCGAACCTGGAATAGGAAAATCTGCCTTTTCTATTAATTTAATACGCAATTTAAAAGCCATGAATCCGTTTTACTGGATAATTCGAATCAGTCTCAATGAATATTCTGGTGGTGGCAATCGTGTTCTTACAACACTGGATGATATTAAATTGGGATGGAACACCGATGACGCCATTTCTTTTATCATGGATATTGTAAATCCAGAAGATTCTGATGAATCAGAAGCACATTTTCAAAGAAGACTTTTTTCTTTCGCTCTTCACAGTTTTAATGATGAATACAAATATCCTAAGGTTGTACTGATATTTGACGGTTTTGACGAAATAAGCCCAACATACAAGGATAAGACTCTGGTATTATTAAAAGCCCTTCAAAAATGCAACAGTTTACAATTGTGGGTGACTTCTCGTACTCACGAATCCGTAAGTTTGGAGCAAGTGCTCAACACGCCTGCTGTTAACTTAAGCCCATTCGATATGGATCAAAAGATTAAATACATTAAAAATATATTTGATACATATCCGCATAGTTTTAATAATTCTGATGCAGTCTTAAATTCTCTGTGTAACTATCTCGAAGAAATAAAACTGAATTCTGCTGAACAAGACAAGGACAAAAATGCATATACATATGATTCTTTAAGTTTCTGGCAAACTAAGGAGACAGTACAAGAACGTCTAGAAAAAGCTTTAAATACAGAATTTGCAAATAATCCCTTGCATTTAAGAATGATAGCAGAATTGATCTGCAACAACAACAACCGTTTACTAAATGATATTAATCTGCAAGTTTTGTATTCAGAATTTGTGAAAACAAAATTCGATATTTATTACGAGCAAAAAATTGCATGCGATGGTCTGGTTACGTCATCAGCTCGGAGCTCACGGAAACGGGACCAAATGGTACTCCGATTAACTCATCAAGACATTGCTCTAAGAGAAATGTTCCCTGAATTATTTGTGGAAAAAAATTGGTTAGTTAGTAATGAGGATTTAGTACAAATTGGATTTGTCATACTGTATGAGTCAGGAATTAGATACGTTCACCGCAGCTACGCAGAATTCTTTTTTTCCGATTATGTGGGAGAGAATTTTAGAAATCAAGAAGTTCAAGATATGTTAACAGGCCCTATACTTGACGAAGCAGAGTTTTCACTTATAAGAAAGTTTTTAAACCATACCGACAATTTTGTGTTGCTGTTGCAAGATGTTGCACATAATTTACTTAGAACTAAAAGTGAGAATGAGCGGCGAGACATTTGGCTCCTTGGTCAGACAATTAAGGAGAACAACGACAATATTTTAAAAAGTCTGCTGGTAAATGGAAAAATGAACAATGTAAGTGTTCTGAATAATATACAAGCAGACTCACATGCAGCATATTTAAGGAATTTAGGGGAAGAACATAAAAAAATATCGATGCTTGTTGATGTTCTACTTTTTGACAAAGATTGTTTTATTGCATTATTTGAACATATAGTAAAACATAGGAATTGTTGTAGCCGTTTTTGCCATGATGGGTCTTCTTTTCATATATGGGCTTTATATTATTCGGGCTTTAATAGTATTCCAATCCTAAATCGCATATATGCAGTAGAACTCGAAAAGAGAAGAAAGACCGATCACAATTTTAGAGATATAGATAACTTAGAAGTGTTTCTTGAATTACTTACCCTTCCATGCTCAACAAAAAAAGGAGCGATACACGAGTTAGCTATAAGGGGTCGTTTTGACCTAATAAATGAATTAATATTGTGGGTGCAAGAAAAAACCAATTATAACCCTTTAGCAAATTATAGTTTAATAAGGACCATATGTGAGGAGAATTCTACAGTTCCAAGGAATAGTTATATGAAACCCAGTTATTACCCGTACTTACACGTTCTGGCTAGAGGCATGTCGTTAACCCAATTTTCGCCATATTTATTTCAAAACGTTGCCGACTTTGCACTTACAGAGTTAATACTTCAACATAACATACACGATTACAATATTTTGCATTACTTCGTCAAACACAATCGTAAAGATTGTTCGGCAATAGACATGTTTTTACAAATTTTATTAGATAACTTCAATAAGGAGATTATTAAAGGTTTTTTATTTAATCGAAATTTTAAAGCAACTGCATTGCACGATTATGCAGGGCCAAACAACAAATCGTTTAGATCATTATTAAAATTTGCTACATCCAATTTTGAGCCCACAACAATTAAAAACGCACTGTTATCGACCAAATTTGAATGGTCTATTTTCCACAATGCTACACTCTATGACAAGGCGTTAAGTGAATTATTAAAATTTTGTAGTATTCATTTTGATATGGAATTCTTTACAATGGTATTATTGTCCACCACAGACATATACCCCCCTCTTTTACCTTCTATAATTGAATATTCCGATAACAGTGCAGCACTAACTGTCTTGTTAGACTTCGTTAAAAACTATTTTGGTTTAAATGACTTAAGGAGCTTTTTGCTTCAGTCGGATTTATCAGGAAGGACAGTGTTTCATCATGCTTGTCAGCCTCTCGGCGAATTGGTTGAGGAATTGCTTATTTACATTAAAAACACTTTTGGCCTACAAACTGTTCGGAGACTGGTTTCTCAAGTAGATGATAGTGGGCTTACTGGACTTCACTATGCTGTTAAAGATATGTCAAACGCGATGAAAAGTTTTTTAAAATTTGCAATGGCTAATTTTGATAACGCTTTCTTAAACGAAGTGATACTAATGAGTGAATCAAAGGGTAAAAATGCTTTACACTGGGCAGCACAATGTGTTCATAGCTTCTTTTCCCTTGAAGTGTTATTAAGCTTTTTGCAAGAACATTGTGACGTCCATTTTGTGTTTAAAGCACTGTTACTAAATAAAGATTCAGACGGTAAAACTCCACTGGATTTATATGACGAAAGTAAAAAACACTATTTCCGTTCAATATATTTGTGGTTTATTCATCAATTTAGCCAAAGTATTTATACTATTTGGGTGGAAAAAATGTGCCCTATTATATTTTTAAGGTCAGAAGCTAATTTGCTTTATACACATTTAGACCAATTATTTTTTGAAGATCAGCCCAAAGAAGCCCACCTGATTAAAATATTAGATGAATATTTTAAAAAGTTTCCCATTGACGAAGAATAAAGATTTATGGTTCATCAGAGATTGGAGCCTGAAAGCGATATGGGGCCGATTGAAAATAAAAATAAATTTTAATTGTAATTTCTTTTGTACATTTACGGTGGTCCATCTTTCTCGAATTCGGAAATTTTAATCTCCTGCCCCTGGAAATGATCTTAATTGATGAAAAAATAATGCCATTAAAAAATAAGTGAGCAAAAATTAGGAGAAGGCTTGCCGCAGGATACGCCCGTTTTAGAATAAAGGAATAAATTGAATTGTTAACATACTGTTTTATACGGCCTGTTACATTTCATATTTTTTAAGATATGGCAACATTTGGCGGGTGTTCGGGAAAAGTGGTATAAGTCGAAAAATGCCGAAATTGAGATAAGTTTTCAAATCACTCCAAAAATGCACATCTTTCGATAGGGAAGAGCGCGATAAGTAGATTTAATTTACAAGACGCTCAATTACTTAGTGTCTTAAGGTATAAGTACATACGTCAGCTAAATTAGTGTTTAGGGAAAAGTGATATATCTCATTTTGTTCTTTTTTATTTTATCAGCAAAGATGAAAACAAATGGAAACAGTGATACAAGTAGACCTAACCAAAACCGATATTAAAAATTCATTGGAAAATGTGGTATATGTTTACATTTCCCGCATTCCCCTATAATACAAATAATTGAAATTTGTATAAGTCACATAATATATCGTTATTCCTTTTAGAATTAGCTATGATAAAAATGAATAAGTTGACGTTTTTCACTAATCCCTAATAAAATGAATACAAGTTAGTTTACCGGCAAATTGACTTGTTCCTATACATTCGGTCAACGTGTTTGTGTTTTGAATTTGGTACATATTGTAGTAAGGAAAAAAGTAAATAACGTACAGCAGACATTAGAAGAAATTATTGCAGACGCATGTAGAGATGATTTTGATGAAACTACAGGTTATCCAAAAAATATTGTGAACCAGGAGGAATCAGATATGAGACTAGATTGATTATATCTTAAATCCAGACCCGGCTGATAATAGCGACGCAGATCCTAATTACCAAGAAGAAATAAGTGAAGTTGCCACAGATTCCGAAAATGACGCTCCAAAGAAAAAAAGAAAAATTGACCAAAGTAAGAAGTCAATAGCAAAGGCTAAAAAAGAAAGCGAGAGGAAAGGCCAAAAAACATTTGTTGGACCGGAAAATGATCCTGTTAGGGATGTAATAAAGAAAGACCAGAACGAGAATCAACTAAAAACGAAACTAGAAACTTTCGTAAACAGAGAAATAAGAACAGGAACCTTGGACTTACGTACACTACAAAATAGGAAAAAATAGTTAACGAACGAACATGTCAAGAACTTTCAAAATGCCGTTTAGGATGTAAAAAAATAATACATAAAGAAAAACAAAAGCAAATTTTTGAAGAATATTGGTCATTAGGAGACTTTAATAAACGTGTATCATTTATAGCGAGACTTATACAAACAGAAGAAAAGAAAACTGAAACGCGTAAATCAGTTTGGCAAGAAACATAAAGATAGGTTAGTTTCGCATAAGTACTTTTTGACAATAGATGGCAAACTAGTTCCTGTTTGCCAAAGTTGCATTTTAAAAACTTTTAATGAGAAAAAAGGTTTGTAATAGATGTTGTTCAAAATAAACGTTCTTCGGTGTCGGGAATGCCATATGACGATTTACGAGGTCTGGTTACGTCATCAAATAAAACTACTGAAGATAATGTGAAATTGGGTAAAATCATATTTTAACTATTCCAATCTACGAGAGCCACTATTGCAGGGCTGATTCGTCATATATTCAACATCATTATGCCGTGGCAAGTATGTATAAGGAATATAAAAAATGGCTCCCTAAAGAAAAAAAACCTGTATCGATATTCATATACCAGAAAATATTTCATTCTTTAGGAATAAAAATCAAGCAGCCTCATAAGGATTACTTACGCGACATGTGACAAAATTGATATGATAGTGAAAACAACACAGGATGAAAACAAGAGGCAAGAAAAATTCTAGTCGATACGCATCAAAAGGATGCATCAGATGCCTATGAAGCCAAACGCATGGACAAAAACGCTGCTTTGGAAGATCCTTCAAAAGTTGTTTACACTTTCGATTTGCAGCAGTGTTTACCCACACCTGATCTTCGAACGTCAATAGCATTCTACAAAAGGCAGTTGTGGACTTTTAATTTAACATTGCACAGATGTAGTGACAATCAATCCTTCTGCTTTACGTGGCATAAAGGTGTGGCGGGACGAGGAGCAAATCAGATTGCTTCGTGCTTGTATAAGCATCTTTCTTCACTTTCTCCCGAAGTTCAAGAAGTTACTTTATACGTGTGCCGGCCAGAATAAAAATTCGTTCTTACCAGCTATGTTTATGGCGGTTTTAAAAAATAACCCTAATTTACGTTTGATATACCACCAGTTTCTTGTGTCTGGCCACACCCACATGGAATGCGATACAGACCATTCAATAATAGAGAAAAGAAAAGAAGAGATATCCATGTCCCATTGAACATCTACCGGATTGGATAAATCTAGTCAGATTGTGTGGAAATAAAAAGTCTTTTTAGTTACGGAAATGTCCCGAAAAGACTTTTATGAGTTTTCTCCTTTATATTAAACTGTCTTGCTGAAAAGAAAAGCCAATACTGCTGAAGAAGCAGTAGTATGGAGATTAATTAGATGGTTACGATTGTCACAAAATCCAGGTATTCTTGAATACAAAACGAGTATAAACGAAGATAAACATTTTAAAAGTATTAATTTACTAAGAAAGGGAGAGACCTGGCCAAAATCTGTAAAAATACCCTTGTCGTACAAGGTTCCAAATCCAATAAATCTTAAAAAAAAAGACACACCTAATAAAGCTTATACCATATATTTGTGAAGCCTATCAGGAATTTTATAAAACTTTAATAACCAATGAGGATGTTCGTAATACATTGCCTGGGAGTGACAGCGAAGGCAGTGACGATGATTAAAAAGAATCATTAGAAATTAAAATACTTTAATTTATACCTATTTATTTCTGTTTTATAACTGTCTTTTTTTTTGTTAGTTTTCTATTAAAAAATTAAAATAGGAACTTATACCAAATATTTGTTTATTATTTACATTTAATAAATAAAGCGTAAAATGACATATGTCACGTTTTTTTTCAAAAATTTTGGTAAAATATTGGTTAACATTTTTCACCTAATTTAAATTTTAATAAAGAATGCCAATCAAAAACGTACTTTACGAACGCATCTTAAGGAATGTTTTTATTTTAAAATAAGATCCTATCACAGTCTTGCAATTTCTTCTTTTGCGTTTTTCTCGAAACTAGATTTTTCGACTTATACCACTTTTTCCGAATACCCGTCATTTATTCGAATATCTAATAATTTATTAGGCGTTTTATGTTTCAGAAGTTATTAATGCACGGTCTAAATATGAAACATAGGATACATAAAATTGCAGCGTACGAAAAAATAAATTAAATTAAAAATGAAACTCAGGTTCTATTTTCGTTGAAAAAAACGATACAGCTTTTTTATTCCTTGATGTTCCTAAAACTATTTGAAATATACTAATAAAGTAATAAAATTTACTATATTACATACTCCAAAATTTGTGACATAATTTTCTTGTTAACATTTGGGAATCGTGATTTATAATATTTTACAACTTGGAGCAAAAATTGTTTTTTTTACAACTTGGAGCAAAGATTGTTTTTGTTCTTCATTTTTTGTTAAAATCGGATTATATTCACTGATAAGCTTGATGCCTTGCTCAGTTGCATCATTTACAACTTTAAGTTTTTTAACAATATCCAAACATTGTTTACAAGAACAATTTTCGCTCCAATTTATCAAAAATCACTTTACTTTTATCGCATATAAAGTTCACAATTTCTTTGTTTTTAATGCAAATAATATCAGTTATCAACAACCGTTTCATGCCTTCTTTATTTGGCTCTATTTTCTTTGAAGCTTCAACCATAGCCCGCTTTGCGACAACCGAAATTTCGTCATCGAAACAATTGAATTTGGTAAAGCGTGAACTCCAAGCAATTGCTCAACATCCCCACTGGTAACCAAGACAGCAAGCCTATCGATGTTTTCTACTTCAGATAAAGAAGGTAAAAGCTTTCCATCCCAATGGAGTACTGGTGCCAGCAAATTATAATTTCCAGAAGCCGTTCTTAATTTTAAAGATCTCTCTTCACGCATTTGTTGCCTACATCGCCGTAATGTGAATCTGCTTATGGACAAAGATGAAACATCATGTCCTAATGGTTCTGCTACGGCTATCAAAATATGGACTCCGTATCTGTCACTAATTTTGTAGGCATCAAATGAAGCTACTATTTTTTGGATAATTATATTATGTGTTACATAGAATCTTTGTTTTTCGGTTGTGTTGGACCAGGCTCTTCTTGGAATTTAACAGTTTCAATTTCGTTGCTCGACTCGACTAGACTACTGCTTGATGATGATAAAGAAAATGTAACTGTTTCCATTCATCTGGATCGTTCTTGAACACTTCGCTGCAATCGCTCGGATAGTTTTTCAGATCTTTCCATAGCCGCTTTCCCTTGGGAAACAAGGTGGTAATAGAACCCATGGATATACTCAGGACGCCCTTTTTTTATTTGATTAATAAAAAACTGTTTATCTTCATCTATTTTCAATAACTCGAAATCATTTGCATGTGACATATCAAATAATTCATCAAGTGTTTCTACAAAAATTTGTACTTCTTCTTTTGATCCAGGCTTTTTAGCTGACTTTTGTAATGCCCTCCACTCTGCTTGCAGCTTCTCAAGTTTCTCGATACAACCTAGAGGTTCCTGTATGCGATATTCATTTAATATTCCTTTTAGAAATCATATAACTCCCTATCTAAATGACAATTATTATATTTTAAATATGAGAAACCACCGAAAATACCATATGTGTCAATTTGTGTTTCGACTGTTAAAAAAAGGAGAACATTCCTATTTAAGAACACATTTTCAGTCATATAATCACCCTTATCAGACAAGAAATTTAAATTACTTTAGAATACCTCAGCATCGTACAGCAAATTTTCAAAAATCATTTAGTTTTAAAGCAGTTCAAACTTCGAGTAGCTTACCTAATAACGTTAAAGATTTTTTCCCTAATAAATTTAGGGATTATGTAAAAAACATCTTTTAGAGACCCAGAGAAGTGAAGTTTAGCCACTTTTTATTTATTTTTTTTGTTGTATTCCCGCATATGTTTAGAGTATATAAATACTATGTTACTACCATGCTGGCTATTTTTTTAACATCTACCCTCCTTCCCCTCTTCTCTGCCCTGCCCCTGGGTCGGTCCTCGCGTCGTCGTACCAATGAATATATTTAATATTTTCTTTTTTTAGTTTTAGTTGATGGGCTTTACCACACAGGCACAGTTCTTCTGTGCTTTGTGCTATCGGCTTTTATAATCGCGGTATTGCCCTATTTGCCCATAGTATTAAGAAATATGTATAAATATCCTGTCTCATATGTTTATTGGGTAAATAAATTGTTTTTGAGTTTGAGTTTAAGTTTGATATTTATGAATAATCCTCCATTATTTAAGTCTTATACCCGGTGATGCATGGCTTTAATTTAACATAACATATCTAAGACTACAGATGTTCACAAAAATAATAATTAATTAAATGTTCAAACAACCCTACATTAACAGCTAAACAATATCCGAATCGAACATAAAATTCATTTCTAACTGAGCTGATATTGAGAAATTCTGTTACACTCTAACGAAATATAGTTTTTTAGCTGGTCTAGATTTTCAAATTTTGCATTTTTATAAATAAAATTTTTTTAAGTGACTCCAGAGAAAGGACTCGTTTGGTGAAAGGTCTGGAGACCTGGCGGGACAAAGGATTAGATGCCATGGGCCAATAATATTTCCGTTAAAAATATTTACAAGTACTCCCTAACCATGAGAGAATTTTGGGCAGGACAACCATCCATTTGATATGATATAAAAACTGTATGTCGTTAGAATGTGACAGAATTTCTTAATATCAATAGTAATGTTAAAAATGAGACTTATGATCGGTTAGTGTATTGTTTAGCTGTTAATGGAGGGTTGTTTGAATATTTAACTAATTAATGTTTTTGTGAAAATCTGTAGTCTTAGGTATGTTATGCTAAATTAAAGGCTTAGTAGGAAAAACATAATGGCGTCTTTTATATTTTATGTGTGATTGCTGAATTGGTGAAACGAAAATGTGTTTTAAATGTAAAATAATCTTTATTTGTTATGTCTAGCTTTACGTCAATTTTTGACAATAGCCTCATAGAAATTATTTGCTGATATTTGCTGTATTGCTGTATTATCGAAACACTATTAACCCCTTCGCTACCAGACCGATTTCGCTATCTACTATATTATACCAATCGCCCATCATTACGGGTTCTCCATCAGAATAATCCGATATGCTGGACAGGCTGTTATTATCATCTTCCTCATCCGTATCTGGTACGTATTCAGAGCCCGAGTCCTGGAATGGCTCACTATCGCTTGAACTACTCATTTTCGGGAGCAAAAGATTTAACCCCAATAAGAGCAACCACTAAACTGAACAAAAAATATCGCACAGCGACTGCCGACCGCTTATGAATTCCACAAGACCACAATAGCGAGCGTGACCTTGGGAGGACCAATCAGAAATTGACTCCTCCTATAAAATTTTGCTATACCAGGGCTAGAATACTATCAACGAAATTATACTGGCCCGTAAAATGAACAATAATGCAACTAACAAACATGTAGCCATAGTGGCAACATGGTATATTTGAGAACATACATTTGTAGCCACTATGGCTACATGGTAGCGAAGGGGTTAATTGCATTGTAATTTTGCCCTCATATTTAATTGAATAAGTTAAGATTGGCTTATTAAAATATATCGGCGTCAAAAAATTACAATACAATTTTTCTCTAAAATGTACAGGGGAGCAATATTGAGCCACCTTAAAACTTACATGGGATTTCCTATGTTTAACTAAGCCATGCATCACACGGTATAGGTTTGGAAAGTTTAAAATCATACAGGTTTGTGACCCCGTTTGATATTTTGCCAGCCCCTTCCTCAACAAGTTGAAAAATCGTGAGAGAAATTTCATTCTTCTCAGTCAGAACTTATAACATCTTCTCCGTACAAGAACGAATTGGAAATGTCCGTCGACAAATGATCAAAAAAATTGTTACAGTTTTTGTCAAGAGAAAATCAAAACTTGAAAAACGGAAGAACACGGTTAACTCATGATGTACGAGATAAAATATTTACGGTAGATGATGAAGATGATGATCTAGAGGAATTCGGAATGCTTCCTGAAAATTAAGATGCAACGTACAATTATTGTAAAGGGATTTCTTCTGAAAACACCAAGGGCGAGTTGTGGGTATGCTGTATCACGTACAAATTGTGGCCACATGCATTAGGCTTTTGCGGACACAGAACGCGGCGAATACTTTTCCGATTGTTGTAAATAAACTTTCGTATGTTATGCTCTGTCATAGTAATGCTAATTTGTTTAATAAGCAAGTATCGGAAATTGCCCCCTAAGGGAGCTACAGCCCCCTAATAGGGAATCCATAAAGATGGTATTTTTCAGGCTATTTCCAAACAGTTGAACATAGAAACATGAATTTTTGGTATTTTAGTAACTTTTATATGCTAATCTATCTAAAATCAAAACTATCAAAATTTAATATTTTGAGTAGTACGAAGAATTTCGAACCGGTTTTCTTTAATTCGATTTCCAGCTGCATTTCCAGCCGCATTTCCAGCTGCATGAATTCGTCTTAAAAGCTCTTCTGGGCTTCTGTGGCATAAACAATATTGCACATATTGCCCCACAGATAATAATCTAAAGGATTTAGATCAGGTGTTCGAGCTGGCCAGTTTACTGGACCACCTCTACCTATCCACATCCACCTATTGAAAAAATTTTCATTTAGCCAGTTTCCCACAAGCTGGCAAGCCACCATCGTGCTGGAAGAACATCTCTAACCGAGTACGTATAGGAACATCCACTAGCAATTCTTCCAGCTCATTTTGTAGGAAACTTAAATAATTATGGACATTTAATCTATCTGGCAAAATAATAGGACCTATTAAAATATTTCCTATGATACCTGCTCATACATTGAAAGAAAACCTATGTTGGTAGTTAGTCCTTCGAACCACATTCGGACTGTCTTGAGCCCAAAAATGAGTATTATGGCTATTAAATGCCTTGCTTCATCCGACCATACAACTTTTCTCAACGTATTTTGGTGGTTGGGAATCCATTGGCAAAATTCTACACCAGGTTGAATATCTTCGGTTCTTAAATCATGTACTCTTTGATAATGAAACGGATGCAGTCCCTGCATCTGGGTCATTCTTCCAAGCTAAAAAAATATTTTTAAACAATTCACAATTAGTATTAACAAAAGAGTGATGCAAAGAAACTACATTGAAATAGTGATCTAGAGAAATTATTGAACTTAAAAAATTTGCGGTCAATTGTCATATAAAAATTAAAGGTTGCCTAATTTGAGACAGACTGACGTCCCAATTTAAGACAGATATCCTAGTTTGAGATACTATTCAAAAAAGTTCTTTCCTTCGCAGATAGAACATAAATAATTAAGATCTTTAATTTCCCCACAGTCTTTATGGGCCCATCTGCTGCAGTATATACATTTTGCCCATTGCTCGCCTTGCTGGTCCTCGGAATAGCTACCCGAACAAAATAAGCACTCAGCATCACTGTCACTCGTTTGAAGAGGAATCAGCCAATGTAAAACTGTTGTCGCTTTCTGAGTTTGAACTAGAGGAAGATGGGCGTTTTTTTCTTTTCTGTTGTAATTCTGATGTGGAAGGTTGGTTCTGTTTTCAAAGCTGAAGATTATCGTAAAACTGAAGTGGCTTTCTTCACCATTCTCTTTGACTGCTTCCCTTTTGGTTCTAACTATCCACTGATATTTTTCTTAAGTATTTTTTTAACTTGCTTTGTTTCTAAACTTTTTTGCAATTCGTTTTTGTAAGGAGTGAGAGTGATAATGGCTGCTTTATCAGCCCTAACATTCGGCTTAGTTCCTTTGGCTTTGTATACAGGCAGAGGACAAATATCCGTGGGAAAAACATAGTCCTTTAGAGGCTAACTTGCTGCGACTGGACTTGGTGTTCGTTCATTTCTGCCCTGCGTTTGGAAAGCCATTACATCATTTTGATTTTGGTTCGCCAGAGGAGCTTCTTGATGATTTAATTCTTCTGAGGGGTGTGCTTCTTGAATAACTATGCTTATGCTGAACTATAGTAAGACCTATTTCGTCGACATTGAAGACCCTCTGGGAAGGATCTTGAAGCTTGTTATATTCTAATTCATAGAGATCAAAAACGCTGAGACTTTTTCGGGAGTGAAAGATTTAATACGAGCCGCAGACATGCCTTGGGGTGTTCTCATTGAGAGTTGTTGGTGTCTCTTCAAAAATAACCTTAACCATTTTTTCCCAGCTGATTTTGTAACTCCATTAAATGTATGCGGTATTTTATTCTTAATTGCAAGCTGGAATGCCATTCGTTAAATATCGCCTGACTTCAGACCATAAAAGCGTTGTTCCATGGCTAATACATATTGAACTAGTTCATTTTCTAGGTCTGCAGAAAAAGTTGGTTTCCGACCTATCGATAATTTGACAAGTTCTTCTGGACTTTTATCTGAATTTCAATATCTTTCCACGGTGCCTTTAGGTACATCAAAAACTATTGAGGCCTTTAGATATCCCATCTCTCTATTACGCACTGCCTTTACAGCTTTTATCATAGCATGAGGGTCCCATTTTTTGTATTTTGTGGCACCTGTAATAAAAAAATGAAAATATTGTTTGGGTGCCTAATTTGAGATAGTCTCAAATATAGATCCCATTTGGTGTCTCAAATTAGGAATTTTCCGTTAAAAAATTGACGACAGTATATATTATATAGTCATTAAAAAGGTACTGAGTGCGAGCATCTGTCTTGCATACGATCTTGATGCCATATTTTCAAGGCTTGCTGGCATGCACATCTTAAACCTGCATCTGCCCCGGAAAGAGACCAACATCTCATCAATGCAGCAGTTAACTCTCAAATAATATAACGACTGGCAATTTTTAATGAACTGTTCAAACATTTCAGATATTGGAGCTATCAGATACTGTTTTTTTCTGAGATTTCGGTCTAAAGAATTAATAAATCTCTGCTTAATCATCACGTTCCAAAATATTTCTCTTCCAGTAGCATCAGTTGCAAATATTCTGGATAAATTTTCATGATTTGACACAAAAACTGCCGTATAAAATAACAGGCCGATAAAAGCTTTTATTTTAATGATGCCCAAATCTTGGTGCTCTGCCCTTGAAGAATTTTTTAGATTTGCCCTTTGCTTTTATTTTCTCATTAGTCAAATGTAAAATTAAATTTAACATATCATCTGGAATAAGCAAGTTTCACACTGCAGAAGGTTGTGCTTCATATCCTAACAGACCAACGGATCCTCGTAACGTTGGTAAACGTAGAACAATATTGGGCTTTTGTGTTCGGCTACGGGACACAAAGCTTTCAGATGACCACTTGTACTGGTTTTTGCCATAGAAATTTTTTGAAATTGCTTCATTTACCAGCTGTTTATATTTTCGATTATGGACTGTATTTTACTTTTTAACTTTAGGAATTTAAACAATTGAAAATATACTACTCGTTTCTATTACTTTACATTAACATTTTTGGATTTTTTAGAACGTGACAAAGTCGCGAGATGAAGTCATTTTTTACCTGCTGTCTTTCAATGCCAATCTGCCACAACCCGCCTGGTGGTTATCCCGCACACACAAGCTGCTCATAATTAAAGGTTTAAAGTATTAAACTTAAAATCTAACCCGCCTTAAAAAACTTCTTCAACACTCCACTTTAGTAATTGGAAGAGGACAAATCTTTGAAAAAGCACGTTTTATTATGCCGTTCGACGTTTTTACACTTACGACACAATTCACAAGGTCTTTTCCAGCATGCACGGCTACAACACGTCCCAGGCGCCGCTGCAAAGAAGGGGTATTATCTTCCTTGATGAGGACCAAAGCTCCTGCCTGTAGTTGGGATTGGGTTGACTTCCCTTTTACTCTTTGCGGGAGTTCACTTAAGTATTCTTTATTCCATCGAGTCCAGAAGTTCTACTTAAGCTGCTGAACACCCTGATACTTTGACAATCTGGATTCGAGAATATGCAACAAATCTGGATCTGGTAGCTCGGTGAGAGTTTTTCCAACGAGAAAGTGAGCAGGGGTTACGGGAGTTAAATGATTGGGATCGGACGATAAGGGAAACATAGGACGGGAATTTAGAATATATTCTATTAGCGCCAGTAAAGTATATAGTTCCTCAAAGTCCACATTACCAGCCCCTGCAATACGCTTTAAGTGAAACTTGGATGATTTAACACCTGCCTCCCATAATCCGCCCAAATGTGGCGAGTATGCGGGAATATGATGAAATTGCACGTTTTCCCTCGCGTAAGATTCTGTTAGAAAGTCTCTATTTTCGCATTAACATTAACATTTTTGATTTTTTAGAACGTGGCAAAGTCGCGAGATGAAGTCATTTTTTACCTGCTGTCTTTCAATGTCAATCTGCCACAACCCGCCTGGTGGTTATCCCGCACACACGAGCTGCTCGTATTTAAAGGTTTAAAGTATTTAACTTAAAATCTAACACCAGTTCTTCGTCAGCATCCTTAAGATCTTCCTGAGTATTTAAACTGGCAACTACACATTTTCCCCTTCCTGCTCCGAATCGGTCTCATGCTCACTTGGTTCGCAGACACTTTAGCTGGCATTATCTTCGTCACTCTCAATTAATTGCGTTTTCAGTTTAGATATCATCCAACCACTTTAAACCAGTAGCCTTAAAATCGGGATCGCCAAACCGAATTATTTTCAATGGACCTACACCATAGTCAGCCATAATAAACCAAAATATGCGTAGGAAGTAAAGCAAGAATAAGTTTCACTAATACTGTGCTGCGGTCAATGTAATCGCAAAAGAATTTAAACTCGACGTAATTTAAAAAGTAAGCTCGTAAAACACCGTGTACTCCAACTGCTTTCTTAAAATGCACTGGCGTAAACTGCTTAAAGCTACAGAGACGCTCAGGGCAATACAACAAGGGAGGGGGTAACTTCTGGAGGTGTTAATATACGCATCGGACATGATGACCGCACCACAGTAAGGATGTTCCGATACGCTGAAAGTATCGATCTTTTGTATCGATCCGGATCGTAAGGTAGAGTATCGATGCAATAAAATATCGGTTTGAAAAATATCGATACCCTAAATATCGATACTTTTTCGATCCGCGTTGTTATTTTTTGTTTTACGATTTTTAACGTTTAAAAAAAAAAAATAAGCGGTAATGTTATTTTTCCTTAGGTAGGTATACTAGTAACTGGTACTATTTATAGTCTTCAAGGTCGGACCGGGCATTTTCCGCTCGAGGTTTGCTGTTTTGCAAACCGCATCATAAAATTAATAAAATTGTGGGTTTTGGAATTTTGGGATGTATCGATACTATCTGAACGATACAGGGTAAAATATTTCGATACTCATTATATATCGAATAAAAAATATCGATACAAAATATCGGGTATCGGAAGGTAAAATATCGATACTCAAAAATATCGTATCGTATCGCGCATCCCTACACCACAGTAGTTAAGTACGGGTTCAGGTAATCTTCTGTTTTAAAATGCCCCTTTTTGAATGACCCCTTATAACATTTAGTGCCTGCCAATATAAAAAGGTCTAACGAGCCCATTGGAAAGTGGTACGTATTAGGGCTTTATGAAGGGATACATCATCCGAAAAACTTGAAAATAATGCAAAGAGAGAATAATTTAAATAATAAAAAATGTTTCTGTTAGATGCGATAAAGACCTTAAAAATCCTACAGATTGAAAAGTATAATCGTTATAAATAAAACTCACGATGGAGTTTTCAATAACATTTGCTCCCTAGGGACAATAAACCATTTCTATTACGATATAAAGGGTAAAAGGTTCCATCAAGATACCAGGACAATGGAAATTTGGAAAGGACGATGGAATGCAGCCGTGATGGGTGTTACTGTTGGCTTTTGAAGAAAGAAGATGGGACCCCAATGAAAGGAAAAAATAGAATTAGTGTGTTTAAAATAAATATTTTTTTGTTATGTGGCTGTTAGCGCTCACAGGACACTGATAATTTAAGCCTTATTGTCTATAGTTTGGCTATCTGCACCCAAAGGAAATATCGCGATATAGGCCTATTAAAATTATACAAACTCTCCTTCAGCGATGGATCCACATTTCGTGGGGCTTGGCACATGCGTCATGCCATATATTAAGGATGTTACTTTTCTTCTTGCTTGACGAGTAACTGGGCGAAGGGTAAAATGAAGTATTAGTACTTTTCAATATAACTGTTGAAAGTGAGATTATTAAATATAGACAGAAATTAGGATATTTTGTTGAATAGGTATTTTGTGGCCATAGGAAAAATAGCGTACTTTACTTATCTGAAAAGTGTCACGTTCTACATATACGTCTAAAGTAATATATTATTATGCTCGATGAATACTTAGAATTACCATGCAGGTTTAATAAAAGAGTGCAGTATTTATTTATTAGCTGAAATTTGGCAAGATGTTCAATTTATGTTGCCTAATCAAATACTTTGGGTTATAGCGGTATCACAGGATTGTAAATAGTTTACAATCCTGTGGCGGTATCGCAGACAAAACTGAGAGTTTACATTATTATGACACGTCGCGTTTAAAAATAGACATGATTTGGTTCAATAACTTTACTCCGGTACTTTTTTTAATATATCTTAGTGTTATCGGAGCGTTATATCGTTATCAAGTTTTGCATTTTGCTAGTGCTTAAATATATTTATTTTGGTTTAACACATCAGTATGATATAAATTTAGTTAATACATTTTGAAACTAAAATGGTAAGATATTGTTATTAATATTATTTAATACAAATGATAATAAAAGTATGTTTACGCTGGTAGTATACCCAAACACATGGTGTGTATGTTTACGGACAAATCCTGCAAAGCATTGCGGATCCAGCAGAAGCACGACCTTTTTTTTATTTAGATCATGCAGTTTTACAGTTTTGGTTGAATTGACCTAGTTTTAGTTGCAGGTTGGAAGCATAGACCTAAAAAAACAGACTGTATTGTTTTCATTTAACCGCTATCAAACTATAACTCTGAAAAACTTTACTGATCGACTGTAATGTGGCCCATAAGCAAAATCCAAAAAGTGTTAATTATGTTTTTCTTATTACAGTAAAATCTCTCAATAGCCACTCGGGGAATCAAATGTTGGTCGGCTAGCAGGGGTGATTTGTTAATAGAGAAAAATTAAAACAACTGGTCTGCATTTTATAGTGTTTGCGTATTAATAAGTAGGTATCTACATATATGTAAATCATTTTAAATATTTTTGTTTAACTTTATCAGAACTAAAATGAAATTAGATGAAGCCAGTTTACCAATATGTGTATACTAAACGTTGCACGTACATACATTGTACTGTATGTTTGAAATTCTTATCAGCATCATGTTTTTTTTTATTTTTACAAAATTCAGATTCACATTTAGATAGCAATTAAGAAATATTTGTAGACTTCTGAAGTTCAGGTTCTCTGTCTTAGAGTTGGGAGTAGTTTAATTCGTTTCTTGGATCTCTTCAATACACTCGATTATAGTCAATTCTGCACTTTCTGTTGGCAAATTATTATCAATAGAGGTAAATTGTTTCAAGTGAAGAAGTGTATCCTTATTATTAGGAAACAGTTATGCGAGCGAAATATTATCTTCTTCTTCGAAGTCGCCAATATTGTCTGTATTACACATAAATCCGGCTTTCAAAAGGCGATGGTTATGGTAATACTATTCTCGATTTCTTGAAAAGAATAACCACTATCTATACAGTGCCTATCAGCCAAATGAAATAAACTCGGTAATAAATACATGGGGGCGTGTCCATAAAAACGCTCGGATGTACAATATATTATGTACAATATCCTATACCTATCTTCAACTGTTTCGGAAATATTAATTGTTTTCAGATTTATTGCAAAAATCAAAAACACACTAAAAAACTAATAAGTAATACTGTTTATTTCTTGATAATGTAAAAAACAAAAAAAAAAAACATTAATGTAGGAGATGTTGAAAATGCTCGCCGCGAACGTCTTGGCAACATCCTAATCTTAAATAGAAATTTCTTCTAACGTTACTGAACATCTCGGGCGTGACCGATTTAATCGCAAGCGTTATTCGTCTTCTTAAGTCAGCTAAGTCAAGGGGTTTAGTTTTGTATACAATATTTTTGACATAACCCCATAAGAAGAAGTCTATGGCGTCAGATCAATGGATCGTGCTGCCATTCCATCGATTCACGCCTCCCTATCCACCGACTTGGAAATACTCGGTTGAGGTACTGCCGGATGTTGATTTGGTAATGGGGCGGTGCTCCATCTTGCTGAAACCATATCATATTCGCTGGAAGTTGTGGGTTTGCTGGATCAGGATATAAGTTTGTAAAAGTTGGCAAGCCATTATTTCGGAGCAGTGCTAAATAATTATCGCCATTTAAATTGCCATTAATGAAAAAGGGACTTATGATATTATCTCCAACAATTCCTGCCCAAACATTAACCTTTTCAGGATATTGATGAGTATGTTATTCCCTCATCCAGTGAGGATTTTCCCTAGACCAATAGCGGCAATTCTGACGATTAGCATGACCGTGAAGTGTAAAGGTGCACTAATCAGAAAACAAAACATGTTCTAATTGGATCATATTGTTATCTAACATTGCCATGATTTCTTCACAAAAATACGTTCTCCTATCAAAATTGTCTCCCATGAGCTCATGAGTATGTATCATTTTATAGGGATACATTTTATTTTCTTGTAATGTTCGAATAATCGATGAATCACAAATATCGAACATTGGGGCTATTGTTCGACTAGAAGTATGTGGGTTTCCCTGCAACTCAAGCATAATACCTAATTTGGTATCATCACTTATTGCATTGGCAGCTACTTTTTTTATCTGCTTTACATGTCCAAGCTGGCGAAACTGCTTTTCTATTTTACTAATTGTCCCTTGAGTTATAGGCGGCAAATTTGGAAATTTTTCATGAAATAAGCGAGCAACTTCCATTTGTGTCCTTGTTTTATCTCCATAACCAATCATCTGTAGAATTAATATTTTGTGCATTTTTGTTAAATAAACCATTTTTCTGATATGCAGTTAACGAAATTCGAACGACTATAACTCTGGCAACCACTGTCATGCACACAGACAACAATTTGCTAAGGTCAGGCGTTTTAAACAAAAGTAAACAAAAATATTTATACCTTCTTTTATTTCATATCAGTAAAAACATTTTAACATCAATTTTCAACGTCTCTTACATTAATGTTTTTTTTTTTTTGTTTTTTACATTATCAAGAAATAAACAGTATTACTTATTAGTATTAGTGTTGGTGATTTTTGCAATAAACATGACTATTTCCCTCATATACTGTAACTACAATGCGCTTTTCAATAGTAATATGTTAAGTGCATGTAAAATTGCTGAAAATCATGCATGAAGGTTTGTTGCCCTAGAAACAGCTTGAATGCATTCTTATTGTTATTTACCAAAAAGTGCCCGACCGAAGGGAGGGCACTTTTTAAGGTAAATAACAATAAAAATGCATGAAAGCTGTTTCTTTAGGGCAACAAATCTGAGTGCATGATTATCAAGCCATTTTACATGTACGAAATATATTTTTTAGACTATTTCCTGAATCATTTTGATAAATTGACGCGAAATTGTCAAAGCAGAAATTTCAACTTGTTGTGACAGTGACGGTTATTCTCGTAGGTAACCAACAATGAAAAACCAGAAGAGTGCAATTTTCAGCTCAATCGCGACCGAGGGCTGATTTTCACCGAAAATCAAGTGAAAAGCGCATTGTAGTTACAGTATATGAGGGAAATAGTCACTTGATTTTCGGTGAAAATCAGCCCTCGGTCGCGATTGAGCTGAAAATTGCACTCTACTGGTTTTTCATTGTTGGTTACCTACGAGAATAACCGTCACTGTTAACATTATTAAAAATGTTGTCTAAGTCTCTCAAGCTTGCGCAGGCTTCAGATGGGCTTCATGTCTTTGACACTGGAGCAAGATCAGGTTCCACTTCCTCTGTTTCAGAGTTGGGAGCAATTTAATCCGTTTCTTGGATCTCTTCAATACACTCATTCTGCACTTTCTGTTGGCAAATTGTTATCAATAGAGGCAAATTGTTTTAAGTTCACAAATGTATCCTTAATATTAGGAAACAGTTGTGCGAGCGGAATATTATCTTCTTCTTCAAAGTCGCGAATATTATCTCTATTACACATAAATCCGGCTTTTATAAAGCAAGGCGTTGCTTATGGTGATATCATTTTCGATTTCTTGAAGAGAACAACCACTATCTATATATGTTAAAAGCCTCTTAGTGAGGTAGCTTCTGTAGAGCATTTTAAAATTCTGAGTAAAGCCTCGGTCCAAAGGTTGGCAATGTGAGGTAGTATTGGGTGGAAGAAAAATAAATTTGACATTATCTAGTGTAATTTTGCGATGAGACGTTGCATTATCCAGAAACAATATCACTCTTCTATTCTACTTCTTTATCTTGTTATCAAATCTGTGAAGCCATGTTGTCATGATGTCTGCTATTATCCACGCTTCAACTTATCGATATGTGCGCCCTTAAAACTTAGGATGTTTGCTTGTGCCTATTATAAGTGATTCCCTTCTCACCTTCCATATTTGCACATAATAGAACTGTAAATCGGTGTCTTGCTGTTCTTTCTCCAGTACACTTGTCATCTTTCAATGCATATATTTTTGTTGGTAATGTACGGTAGTAGAGACCTGTCTCATCTGCATTATATACGTCCCTTGGGGTATAATCCTTTAAAATCGTAAATAGCCCTTCTTTCCAAGCAGTTACTTCTTCGATATTGATATCGACTGCTTCGCCCCATATTTTTTTGAAAGTAATATCGTGCTTACGATGGAATTTTTCTAGGCATTCATTTGATGCCTTGAAGGCATCTAGTCCTAGACATTGAGCAAATTCGAGGGATTTTGCTTGAATTATGGGCCCGGATATTGGTAAGTGCTTGTTTCGCGCCTTACAAAACCAGTTAAAACAATTTGGTCCACTGCCAGTCCTTCGGTTTTGGGAGATTTTCTTTTTTGTTCACCGTTGCAACCTTCAACAAATTTTTAACTTCTGCTTTATTTTGAAGCAACATAGTCACTTGGGTCTTACCCACTTTAAAATTTTCAACCAATTTCCTGGAACTTAAACCAGTTTTTTCAGTTTCCTCGATTATTTCAATTCTCTCGCTTAAAGAAAGACATTTCCCCATGTTCAAATATTCACGTTAGTACCAAAACACACAAAGACTATTCAAAACAGAAGTAATGTTAACAACCGATTTACCAGCCCTTAAAGCAAATTGAAGAATCCGCCTGCAATGAAGTAATTAGTGTTTGTACCGGGTGTCCCACTAAGAATGTCGGCCGTATCTCAGAAAGTGTTAGTCGTATAGCTTGCGGAAAAAAAATATATTAGGTAAAGTGGTCATAAGAAATTGCTGAAAATTATTTTCAAGTTTCTCAGACTGGCGCTAGAGGGCGCAACAGTAACGGTAAATATGAATCACGAAGTTCCCTCAAAAGTCGCATAGTTAAGGTATCCCGAAAATAATATTTTTGTATATTTCGAAGATTTATTAATAAAATCCACCTATAGAACGTGTTCGTCATTTTTCAAATAAAGTGGTGGGGGAAGGTTGAACATTATTTTTAATAAATGCTGATAACTCCGGTCTGGCTTAACATAATTTAGTAAACTTAGTTTTGTTAAAAAGGGCTTTTCTCACTCTATATATCATCTTATGAACTACGGCAATATGTGTTTTACACTAGGCGCTAGGGGGCGCTGTCTTACAACTTGACAAACATAGCGCGTTTTCTCCATAATTGTAAATATAATAGTATATTCAATTTTACCTGATTACAAGGGTGATTAAAAGTCTAAGAAGTCAGCGAAAACCGCAAGCTAATATCTATTTTCAATCCGGAGATATCAACAACAATAATCATAATTACGGAACATTATGATTTTATTTTCAAATTGCCATTGTAAAGGTTTTTTTAAGAGTCAAATAGGCCTTGGAAAAACAAAATATGAATTGAAACTGTGCACGCGTGTCACTTTTCATTATTTCGTCAAAATTTTTGTCGTGCCAACAGTGTTGTGTCGTATTTGATTTTCAAAATGCCTCTGTTACTTGAAGAAGCGGTTGACATCATTGCGGTGTATTTTAAATGTTTGGGATATTCAACAATTGCTGAACGGGTTTACGCAGTACGATACCCTCAAAGGCGCCGATACGACAGTAGAATGTTTAATCGTTTAGCTAGCCATTTTTGTACTACTGGAAGTATTTGTCGCCCTGTATATTGCAGACGCCGCCGAGGTCGAACCGAGGAAAACGTTGTAAATGTTTTGGCATATGTGGAATTTAATCCACAAATTAGTATTAGATTAATTAATACAGACTTGGGCGTTACTCGCTCTACTGCGCATAGGATTTTATTAGAAGAAAGGTAAGTAATTATATCTATATGTTATAACTCTTAAATAGTTTAGAATAATGCCAATATTTCTCTTAATCCTTTTCAAGTCAATGTAATAAGTAGTTTGTTTTTCTTTAGGCTACATCCCTACCATATTGTGCTCCACCAGGCTTTGACCCCGCAAGATTATGATAGAAGATTGGATCATTGCTGTTGGTTGCTCAATATGATATCGGAAGATAGAAATCTCCTCTCCAGAACTTTGTGGACTGATGAAGCTACTTTCCATAGTAATGGAGAAGTAAGCCGCCATAATATGCATTATTGGTCGCGGGATAATCCCCATTGGATGCGGGAGGTGCAGCATCAAAGAAGATGGAGTGTCAATGTCTGGTGCGGCATTTTGGGTGGCAGAATAATTGGACCGTTTGTATTTAATGAGTCACTTACTGGGCAAAGATATTTACTTTTTTTAGATTACGAACTCCCAATTCTTCTCGAAGATGTGCCCTTGGATATTCGCAGAACTATGGTTTTCCAACACGATGGATGTCCTGCACATTTTGCGGCAAACGTTCGTCAATTTCTTGACGACACATTTTCTGCAAGGTGGATAGGAAGAGGGAGTATATTTTCGTGGCCTGCCAGGTAATATTATAGGATATATTGTGATACTGTTGATGAAAGTGGTAATTTCTATTTTAGATCACTTGACTTAACATGCCTAGATTTTTATCTATGGGGGAGATTAAAGGATCTTGTGTTCGTTACCAGACCCACCACAAAGGAAAACATGATAGAAATGATAATGGACAGCAGCCGCCATATCCCTATGGCAGAAGTAGAAACTGCAGTATTATCAACCAGGGAGAGATTGGAGTCGTGTATACAGAACGATGGGCGACAATTTGAACATTTAGGGCGCCACTGAGAATTATTGTCGTAACGATATATTTGCTTGAAACATACGCACTCTCATATTTTGTTTTTCCAAGGCCTTATTGACTCTTAAAAGTACCTTTACAATGGCAACTTGAAAATAAAATCAAAATGATCCGTAATTATGATTATTGTTGTTGATATCTCCGGATTAAAAATAGATATTAAGTTGCGGTTTTGGCTGACTGCTTAGACTTTTAATCATCCTTGTAATCGGGTAAAATTGAATATAATATTATATTTACAATTATGGTAAAAACGCGCAATGTTTGTGAAGTTGTAAGACAGCGCCCCCTAGCGCCTAGTGTAAAACACTTATTGCCGTAGTTCATAAGATGATATATAGAGTGAAAAAGCCCTTTTTAACAAGACTAAGTTTACTAAATTATGTTAGGCCAGACCGGAGTAATTAGCATTTATTACAAATAATGTTCAACCTTCCCCCACCACTTTATTTGAAAAGTGGCGAACACGTTCTATAGGTGAATTTTATTAATAAATCTTCAAAATATACAAAAATGTTATTTTTGGGATACCTTAACTAGGCGACTTTTGAGGAAACTTCGTGACTTATATTTACCGTTACTGTTGCGCCCTCTAGCGCCAGTCTGAGAAACTTAAAAATAATTTTCAGGAACTTCTCATGACCACTTTACCTAATATATTTTTTTTCCGCAAGCCATACGACTAACACTTTCTGAGATACGGCCGACAGCCATTCTTAGTGGGACACCCGGTACCTATATTTCTTAAGAATTTTCGGGCCCACTTTTACTGCCCCTAATGGAGGGTATTTTTAGCATTAATGTTTACTAAAAATTCCAATGATGGGTGCCCGGGGTCGTTTAATAGATGGGTCAGTAAAAAGGAATATAGAATAATGGGATTTCCATTTTTAAATATGAGAAATTCATAAGCGGTCGTTTAACGCAGGTGGTCACTTTATAGAGGCGGTCACAAGTAGAGGTTTTACTGTATATGGAATTAGATCCTTTTTTTATATGCCACCCTCTTTATGACAATTTAAATATGTTTTATATAGACAGTCTACATAAAAATATGATGATGGGCATGCGAGGTCGGCAGAAGCGCCGCAGGCTAGAATTTTTGGAGGGCACGCCAAAATTTATTTTTTCTCGACTATTCTAATATTTGCATTGAACAGTTGCACGATAAATTATTTATTTTCACCTCCATTTTGTTTTATTTCTACGCAAAAAGGTGGGTTTAAGAAAATGTAAATCACGTAATTCATGATAATGATGTAGTGTCACATTTTTTGGTCATGCCCCCCATGACGTTTGGCTTAGTTTGGGAAATCTTCTTTCAGTTATTTTAGTAATGATATTCGTACGTCTTAAAGACATAGAGAAATGAAAATTCACTTAAATTAGCGAAAAAAAAATCGGCATTCCTTAATATTTTTACAGGTACTGTTTCTGGACGTCTCATCCCAAAATCACACTGGATAATGTCAAACTTATTTTTCTTCCACCCAATACTACCTCACATTGCCAACCTTTGGACCAAGGCATTATCCATTCAATTTGCTTTAAAGGCTGATAAATCGGTTGTTAACATTAGTTTCGTTTCGAATAGTCTTTGGATGTTTTGAATGAACGTGAATACTTGAACGTGGCGGGAAAAATAAAATATCTTTCTTTAAGTGAAAACATTGAAATAATCAAGGAAAGTAAAAAAACTGGTTCAAGTACCAGGAGATTGACTGAAAAATTTAAAGTGGGTAAGACCCAGTGACCATGTTGCTTCAAAATAAAGCAGAAATAGAATTTATTTCAAAAAGGTGGCAACGGTAAACAAAAAGAAAATTTCCCAAAACCGAAGGACTGGCAGTAGACCAAGTTGTTTTTAACTAATTTTGTAAGGCGCGAAATAAGCACCTATCAATATCTGAGCCCATAATTCAAGCAAAAGCCCTCGAATCTGCTCAATGCCTAGGACTAGATAACTTCAAGGCATGAATTCTGTCATCGGCACGACTAAATGTTCTACAAAAGCTACCTTATTAAGAGGCTTTTAACATATTATTAGATATATATGTAGACAGTGGTTGTCCTGTTCAAGAAATCGAAACTAATATTACCTGGCGCAATTTGTCTCCAGTGACAATAAAAAATGCTTTATGAAAGCCGAATTTATGTGTAATACAGACAATTTGACGACTTCGAAGAAGCAAATAATAATAATCCTTAATTTATGAAAGCCGAATTTATGTGTAATACAGACAATCTGACGACTTCGAAGAAGCAAATAATAATAATCCTTAATATTCGTTTACAAACTTAAATCCGCATGGCGGCTTAAGTCATTCAGTTACTACTCAACCTAAAAATATCGACCAAATAATTTTAGAAGTGCGTTTAAAACTTTTTAGAAATATAAATTTGAAAGGCCGTCCAGTGTGACCATATGGTCACGCTAGTACATAATGGGTTAGGACACATTTGTGAACTTAAAACAATTTGCCAACAAAAAGTGCAGAATTGACTATCATTAAGTATATTGAAGAGATCCAAGAAACGGATTAAACTAATCTTAACTCTGAGGCAGAGGAAGAGGAACCTGAACTTGACCCAGTGTCAAAATTATCAAGCCTATCTGAAGCCTGCGCAAGTTCGAGAGACTTTTTTAATAATGTTAACAATTGAGGCCCTTAGAATAAAAGGGGTATAAGTACAAAGATTATAGTTTTGAGATAATTGCATTTAAAGTTTATTGAACTTTAAAAAGTCGCCAAAAAAGATAGGAAATAGTTGTATCTTGGTCTATATGTAGTATTGGTAATTGTGTCTTAAATTTCATTTATTTTTTTGAAATTTGAAATATTTTTGTAAAAAATTTTAAAAAATGTACTTACACCCATTTTATTCTAAACTTTATTGTGTTCTAAGGTACAAAAATATACAACTAAAACTTATTTCAAAAGCTGTTTAATAAAACTCAAAAAACAGGAACCCTAAAAATATTTATGCATCAAAAAAAAATTATTTATTTAACCACTAGTCATCATCTGAATATAACAACTCTACATCTTCGGGAACTTCGTCGTCCTCGTCTTCTTCAGTGTTAGTTGGTATCTGTACCTCTGGCTTTACTGATTTTTTGTTTTTACCTTTTCCAATAGTCTGCTTACTTGTTGAACCTTGTTTTCCTTCATATTGAATACTATTATAAAACTCGTGGTATATTGGGGGAATAAAATCTAGTAAGGATTGCAAGTTCTTCCATTTCGCTTCTTTTATTTTTAAAGCACCTTCGTTTAGCATGGAAAATGCATTTTCAAATGTTAAATTGGGCCTGCCTGTCGTTTTGGAGGGACACATATGCATGTAGAAAAAGGCATTACTATGTCCAATGTTGGTTTGTGCTGAAGTGAAAATGTTACTGCAGCTTTTGAATAAAAAAAGTACTGAATTTCCCTCCATTTTATAACATTGTTATCGGTATTTTTTTTTGGGTCACTTACGATCTGGTTTAATTGAGCGAAACTGTAAAAGTTTTCTCTTTTCATGTTATGGACCGTAAACTTTTTAGACGATTCTTTAATCACGGTCCTCCAGTGTTCTGGGATAAAAATTTGGGGAATTTTCCGTTTGACCTTTTCAATGATACCAAAATCCTGATCACATTCCATAAACGTGTGCCCTGGTTCTAAAAATTTATGATGGATTTCTTGAATTCTTGTAGATTTAACTACGAACATAAATAATTTGGCGATATTTTTATTTTTGTTTTGCCCACCGCAGGAGTCACTATAAGCGATTATCTTAGTGATATTATCGGGCAAAACTTTATTAATAAAATTAATTAAACATGAGCCAATTTCTTGGGATCCTCTGGATGCCACTGTCTCATTCCATACATACATATGCGATTTGCCGGTTACCAGATTATGTACACAGAAATTATAAGTCCACAGTTGCCTAAGGTAAAATACTTTCGATGTCGTGATAAGTGGGGTAGGCAAAGCTTGCTGAAGATCGAAGCATATCACACATGTATCAGCAGAATCTTTATTATGTAGAACATCTGACTTTTTAGTAGCTAAGGCCTTTTCTGCTTTTTTATGATGGACTTCCTGTTTTATTTGTGCCTCCCTAATCTTAATTTCATCTTGAGAATGTTTGATAATATTTGCATAGGTATCACACTTACTGCACGTGTCGGAGTTAGGGCGGTGAAATCTAAGATTAAACTGCGTATTAAATATATATCTGTAATAGGACTCTTTCACAGGGGTAGCATTTTTTCCTGTGCAATATTCCTTGTACAAACTAAACATTTTTTTTACATTTAGCTCTGGTGACAGATATCGGGTATTTAAATTAGATTTTCGGGAATAGTGGGATGTGTACTTGGGAAACATTTGGATGTGTTCCATAACTAATTTTCGACTTGCAGGTTCCATTTTTCTACCAGGCCCGGTACCTCTCTGGTCCTTGGCGCATATACCAACAGCATCTGTCTTTGCACAAACCGAGGTAAACCTTTTGTTGCTTATGTCAAGCGTTTTAAGAAAAAACATCTTACATACTCGCTTATTAACAAGATATATTTCAGTGCTAAACTGTTTGTTGGTAGTCGCGTTATTGCTTTTTCTTTGGACGCCTTTTTTTCTTATGCACGAAGAAACAAAATAATTTTGTACATTGTAGTCGGCCAAAGCATAAAACTTTTGAAATATTTCGCGTCTTTCTATTTCGGAAATATTTTGGCAACACTTGTATCTGCAAGTATGTTCATAAGGCTTAACACTACGCTCAGTATGTAACTTATTTTGACAGCTACTGTACGCTTTTCCTGAATTTCTCAGCAGCTTCTTTCTGTTGATAGCCCAGGCAGCTTCGTTGCGCTTTCTTTTTCTGGATTTTCTTCCTGTAGCAGCATTATTAGGTCCATCCACATCATCACTGGACTTATCGCCTTCAGGTATATAATCACTGTCTTCATCGGTGGCATATGGATCGGAAAGTTCTTCTGAAAATTCGAAACAAAAACTTTAATTTTTTTACAAGGTTAACCAATGGGTATATTTTTATTTCTCTCAATTTTATTAAATAATTTTCTCTTAAAGTGGGAATTTGTCATCCTGATAAAAATAAACTAATAAAGATGTTGGCAAAAGCCGCGATTTTAAAGTATTATCACTTTTTAAACTAACCTAAAATTTAGCTTACCTTCTGGAATTTCGTTATTCATGATTTTTCCGAGGATTTTTCCTTGTAATTTTTTAGAATACCAGCAGTGAATCTTTATGCACTTCGATACTAAATTAGGTAAACACAATATAATAACGACAAACCACAACAACAAACACTTATAAAATACAAACGCCGAGCTCCAAAAATTATACTTATAATATAAAGTTTGGAATAAAATGGGTACAAGTGCACTTGCATCCGTTTTATTGTAAACATATTTCTGCTTTCAGATACATAGTATTTCTACTCGCTAATAGAGGGCGCACAAAGCCTGAAAATCACTTGTTCCTATTTTATTCCAAGCAAATATGAACTTTAGGTAGCCATTAATGCACTTATCTCAGATTTGCTTAAAAGTGTACTTATACCCCTTTTACTCTAAGGGCCTCAATTTTGACATGTCTATAAATATTTCTTAATTGTATTAAAATGTGAATCTGAATTAAAAAAAAATAAAATAGAAAAAATGAAGCAATCATATAGAGAGAGATTTTACTGTATATAATTTAACTAATACTTTCGATCAATTAATTTTGAACAGTTTTTGACACCCCGCTAAAGGCTTTCAAATCTAATATTAATTCACTAAATTGACGGTCTTACTTTTTTAATAGCTTAATTAATTACTTTGACAATAGACGTCAAACACTTGCGAATGATCTCAAGTTATGTGTGGTGATCTCGGGGCGGACTCCGGAGGAACTCGAACAGGTGATAGAAAGTGTGATTAGAGACTTTAAAGACTGGTGTGACAGAAACAATCTGATCTTAAATGTCCAAAAAATAGTGTGTATTAACTTTAGATGCAGAAATAAGTCCCTCAGTATAAACATTTCTCTCATTCAAACTTCCGAAGCATGTAAATTTCTAGGATTGTATGTGGACCAATTCTTGACCTGGACACATTACACAACCTATATTTGTAAGAAAATTAATTCAGCATACTTTGCTATTTTACAGCTAAAAAATATAATCGAGAAGGAAGCTCTTATAAATGTTTACTATTCACTAGTGTATTGCTATTTAAATTATAACATCATATTATGGGGACTTGCAGTTAAGTCCAACAGAATATTTGTAGCCCAAAACCGAATCATAAGACTTATATTTAACCTAAAGCCTACATATAGCTGCAGACCGATTTTTATAGGTCAAGGAATTATGACGTTTCCATGTACCTATTTATATATATAAGTTGATAATGTTTATAGGAAGCAGCGAGAACAAATATAAACGTAACTCTTCCTTTTATTCATACCCAACCAGAAGTTCAAACCACTTATCAATGGTTAAGCACAAGCTAACGAAATTTGAGAAATCCCCCGAGTATGCTGGGAAGCTACTGTTTAACAAAATACCTTGCAGAATTAGAGTACTGGGTCTCAATATTTTGAAAACTAAACTTAAGAGCTTCCTTATCCAAAAATTTACTATTCAGTATCAGAATTCTTAAATGACAATATAGATTAATGTTTTTAGCGTTGTTAAATGTCCGTATACACTTAGTGTAATGTTGTCACTTACATATTTATTTATACTTATTTTTTTGTCAAATGACGTGTACATCCATCCTAGATGGCTGCATTTTGCAAGTACCAAATAAAGATTTTGGTTTTGATTTTGATATTCAAGAACTAGAAGTATCGATGATTGCTTAATAGTACAGGGAAATTTGAATAGATTGGTGGAATGGTCACAGGTCAATGGGCTTAAATGTAATATAAGTAAATGCTATGTACTGAACTGAACTATTATAGAAAGAAACCCCAATTAGTTTTGAGGAAAGAACGAATGACAAGACTTTGGCGCGAGTTGAAGGCATACGGGACCTCGGGGTCACATTTGACTTTAAACTGATATTTAAATTTGGATATTTCTACAATATACTTGTGCAAGTTGTTAGGTAATGGAGTTGATGACTCTGTTATTATATTACAAATAAACTTCAATGTCCCATGTCATAGCTGCAGGCATAAATACTATTATTAATCTATTAATGTAATGTGTAAAAATCTAAATAATTGGCAACTTATATGATATATTCAATATAAATCTGAATCAATTAGAAATAAAATGTTGATATTTTATGGATTGTAATAATTATAATTATACATTACAACACTATAAGTACATTTAGTAGCTAATTGGTATTCCTACTCTGTAATTTGATTGTTAGATCTGTAGAGTTTGTAATAATGTAAATAAATAAATTAATAAATTCCTTATACTTGCCTTGGTTTAAAAATTCTTCAGGTTCATCGTGACAACTAAACGCTAATTATTGACAACCCAAAAAATAGGATGTCAACTAATCGACGCAAAACATACTGTTTTTAACAATTTTGTTGTGGTTAACACTTTCCGATCAAGCTGCATTGCGGACGACCATCGTTTTTTTATTTTAATTTAATCATCGAGACGAAAATCCACATTTTAAACTTAAAATATATTGAACAAGATCACTTTTTATCCTATCTTTGGAATGTCCACACAGGATATACAGGGTGATCAGTTAAGGGTACGGAGCGGCTATATCTCGAAGACTATTCATGTTACGATTTAAAGGTAAAAAAATTATTAACAAATATTGCCGTAAGAATTTTAATAAAAATACTTTTAAGTTCCTAATTTTACCGCTAGGGGTCGTATTTGCTATGATGTCACAAAAAGTCGTTAAAATCTCCTAACATTTTATATTTAATGTAGGTAAGATATTTACTTTTTACATTCCTTGTTCAAATATTTACAAATTTTATAATGATAATTTTTCTCTTATTACCATGGCAACGGCAGGGTGACCGATAATAATTTAGATAATCTAAACTGATGTAACTTAGGTTTGCGGTAACTGAATATAACAAACTAGGGCTTATTTTAAAGGTCTTTTATACTTGATTAAACATGGCTTTTAAAAAAATTCTATTTATTTTAATGCTAAGCGATAGGTGGCGCTGTTGAAAAAATGCTATACTAGTTCCGATTACTTCATAAATGCAAATGGTACCTTACAGATATCTTTACTTCGTTTAGTAGGTTATTAGTTAAGAAAACGAAATCTGAAAACCGGGGATCGATATCTCTTTTCGTTTTAAAATTATTGCGAGGATAGTAGATGAGTGTCGAGGCCGCTTTCATTTAATTTTTGAAAACGTAAATAAAGTGCTCTAGCTAACTATTGTCTGTTCAAAATTTGATCCATAGAAATGACTATTTTATATTTACTTTATTTTTTATTTATAACGAATACGTTTTATTTTTTTTTTTTATTAATTTATAAAATGCATCATAATATTTATTAACCTTAAGTGCTGTATTTATAGCGAGGCAGGCCATGATTTAATAAAATAAGACAAAAGAATGAAAATTCACTTACGCCGAATGATACAATGACAGTTTTGCTGCTGTTCGCAATATTTATAGCAACTGCTTACTGTATCACTACATCGAGTTTTTTTAAAATATTTTATTAAGTGCTCAAAATAACTGGGTAATTATTATTTTAAATAGAATTAAATCGATCATGAAATTATTTTCTAACTTTCTGAAAAATGTCTCCTGAAATATTTTGGCAAGCATCAACTAACCTCAAACCCAATTCTTTTAGAGAAGACGGCAATGTTTTATAACCTAGTGATTTAATGTACTATCCCCATAAAAAAAACATCCATGGAAGTAAAGCCAGGTGATCTTGGTAGCCACTCAATTGGACTTCTTCTCCAGTGGTTTAATAGTATATTAAAGTACACGTTTTATAAAGCATTATATTATAGCACGGGTCCATGTTAAAAAACGAGCCGCTTGCGGCGAGTTTTTTAAGGGGACAAGTGCTATAATGGCTTTATAAAACATGTGCTTTATACTAGTTTTTCTATTTTGTCGTTTTTTTTTAATAAATAAACACATATTTAAAAAGAAAACAAACCCTTCAAAATTTATAAATTATTATGTCCAAAATTTATGTTGGTAACACTATTACAATTTTTTTATCAAGCTTGCCATAAAAATAAATAAATTTTAAATTGTGTCAGCCATTTTGCCACAAAATTTGTGTTTTAAAACTTTATTTATATTAACAAAATATTATGGAGCAAGATAATTTAAGTTTAACTCCCCCTGAGTTAAGGGATATTGCACATAAATGTATAAATCAACTTTTGCCAGAAAAATCCCGAAAATTATATGAAAAGGACTATGAGACCTTCACAAGTTGGTGCAATACAAAGGGCGTGTGTAAGATTTCAGAAAATGTTTTACTAGCCTATTTTGAGGAAGAAAGTAAAACCAAAATGTCATCCACCCTGTGGTCCTTATACTCAAAATTAAGAGCTTGCATTAATATTGACAAGAACATAGATATAAAGGATTATGCTAGACTGCAAGCATTGTTAAAAAGAAAATCTGTGGGCTACAAACCCAAAAAGTCTCTTGTTTTAGACTTAGACGATATTAATAGGTTTATAAATAGGACTGATAATAGCAGTTATTTAGTATTAAAAGTAAGTAGTATTTACATATCTATATGCATTTTGTTTTGTACAATTTCACAGGTTTTATAAAAATAATTTTTTTACAATAAAGTTGGAGAACGAACATTTTTAAATTACACCAATTTCTATTCTATCGTATGAACAGTAGGTAGACAGCTATCGAGATACAATAGTAGTAACTATGTAAATTCTAGGTTGCTTTAATTATGGGGTACAATGGAGCATGCCGGAGAGAAGGACTGACCAATATGGATGTAAAAGACATTCACTTTAAGGTTGCTTCCATTACAGTACACATTCCCAAAACTAAGACACATGTAACAAGAACGTTTCTTCATGGATTAATTTGATTAGACAATATTTTGATTTACGTCCTAAGAATGTTACAACATCAAGATTTTTTCTTACGTATAGGAATGGGCATTGCATAAACTCACCTGTAGGTCTAAATACAATGGGAAAAGCTCCTAGCCTTATTGCAAAATACCTGTGCAAACCAAATCCAGAATGTTTTACTGGCCACTGCTTTAGACGGTCTAGTGTCACCGAGCTGGCCAACAAGGGAAGCGATTTGGTTACCATTAAAAGGCACGGGGGATGGAAGTCTTCAGCCGTGGCTGAAGGCTATATTGAAGATTCTCTAAAAGCGAAAATGGATGTAGCGCAGAGCCTCTCTTCTAGTTTAACACCTTCATTAATAGATAATATTGATAATACTGCTACACCCTTACCTGGATCATCAAGATCGACAATAATTGAAGGAGTAGAAACTGCTTTTCAACCAAGTCTAATTAAAAATGGATTGGATTCTGGGGTTAGTTATCACAAAGTTTCGCATACTATGAATACTCAAACTATGCCTGAATTTAAGGTTAACGCGTCCGACACGAGTACAGTGACATTAAATGTTTATAATAACTGCACTATAAACAATGCCTAATTAGCATTATAATATAGTTGGAATTTGTATTTTTAAGATTTAATTGATATTTTTTGCAAAATAGTTCTCCTGTTAATAAAGTTAATATTTAATATGTTTTTTAATATTTTATGAACCAAAACAACACGTCAATCACGTCATACAGATTTGTAGATCTAGGCAACCAAACATACATACGTGGTTTTGTGTAGTATTTCGCACATTTGGACTAAAAAATATTAGTTATCTAGAATGCTATGCCGAACGGTGAAAAAAAAACATGTCAGTAGGGCCAACCTTTAAATAATAAAATTCGGAGTTCGAAATGGATATATTTCGAACTCGCTAGCGCGTTCGAAATATCTATTTTTCGAGACAAAATTAGAAAAACAATTTTTGTCCAGCCAGTCCCTCATCACAGCAGCATAGTGTGAGGCGCACCATCTTGCTGGAAGTGTATAAGATCTTCGTTCAAATTTAAATTGTCTTGTAGGTCTCTTTAGTGTCAAGTTCATAAATAATTGAGGATTCTAAAGGTTGGTCGAGTGTTTCAGCGTAAATTTGGCCGGCTTACTTTCCTTCAATACATTAGAACCTATTATCGTGACTCAGAGGCGGATGGGCCCGCTGGGCAACCGGGCAAATGCCCGGTGGGCCGGTCGATCTCTAAATGTTAAGACTGACACTTTTTTTCTCAAAAAGATGTCAAAGATAGTTCTGGAAAATATAAATGGAGAAATGCATAAATTCAGTTTATAGTCGTTACCATGTTGTTTAATGCAGTGAAAGCCTCATCACAATTTTCTTTGCTTAATTCAGTCGCCACCTTCTTTTGTGAATCGTATAAGAGGATTGATGTTTGGCCATCTATTTCTTGTGACAAAAAAAGGAGAAAATTAGGAGTAATTGAACAAACTAGATGGTGGTCTAAAGCAAAAGAGTTGGAGAAGATTTTTGGAGATAGCCCATTATACTTAGATGTTCTTGAATCATTGTCAAGTATTTCACAAAACCTTGAACTAAATCCTGATATCCGATCTACTGAAGAAAACTTAAAACAGCAATTCCTTAAATACGAAAATATCTTTCTTTCCCAGGCCTTTTTAAAACTGTTTTCTATCACTGGCCCACTTTCAAGATATCTACAGACTAGAGGTTTGGATTTATTGAAAGCAAATGGCATGACTAAAACGTCAACGGCCGAGTTAAAAAGAATTCAACGAGATTTTGAGGCCTTTGAAAAGTCAACACCAATTTTTCTAACTTGGGCTAATAGTGAAATGAAGAAAAGAGATATTAGTTTTGACATCGAAGATGAGTTCCCAGTTACGAAAAGTCAAGAAATTCTTCGACGAAAATGGCAGTGATGAAGCTGTTAGTAATTCGAAAGACAAATTTAAAATAGAAACGTTCAATGTTATAATGGATACCGCCATTATGTCAATGGAAAACCGATATAACAGAAATATAAACTTATGTGCTGATATGTCCATTTTCAATTCTATAAATTTTAATGAAATCAAAGCCAATGGTATTTCTGAAAATAGCTTGCAGGGCATTTTAAAGAAAATTTTACAATTTAAAGAAGATGACCAAGTGTCAAATATTAAGGAAGAATTGTGTCATTTTGTATTGAATTGGGATATTAATAAGATGACTTCAAATGAATCCTTCCAAAAAGGTACTTTGGCAGATTATGAGGAGATAACTGACGAAGATGACCCAGATGTTATAGATTCACAAACAACCTACAAATGTCAAGAAAAAAGTCCAGTAGTCTCTGTAGAAGCTGTGTACATTGTTGCTATCTAGCAATAATGAAATACAATATGTATCAGAATGCCTATCCATGCTTATCTGTAGTCTACCAATATATTTTAACTTTGCCTGACACCCAAGTGTCAAGCGAGAGAAGTTTCTCTATTTTAAAATACATCAAGAACCGACTACGCAATTCTTTAAGCGATGAACATTTGGAATCATTTATGATAATGAATATTGAAAAAGAAATCTTATGGACAATCGACAATGAGGAGGTGATTAATGAGCTAGCAGGATAATCTAGTTTCTTAGGTAGATTGTTAATCTTATAATTTAAAATATTCTTTATTTTTAATTGTCTATTTTGATAAAATATTGACTGCTATTACACAAATACTATTTTATCTCAGTTGCTAAATTTAGATTTAGATTCTGTTGTAAAAAAATTTTAATAGGAGTTAATTCTATTAGAAATATTTTTAGTTTTGTTTACTATTTTATTAGGTTAGTAATAAACATCGCAAAATAAAGAATGGTATTATATTTTGTTGTAATTTGTGGGCCGGTTTTAGCAAGTGATTGCCCGGGCCGGTCTTAGGTAGCCCATCCGCCCCTGTCGTGACTCCCGGTATTCCTGCCAAAACATTCGCTTTTGGAGGATATAAAATGTTTCCCTCGGTAAAAAGAGGTGGATAATCGTCACCCAGTAGCGACAGTTCCGTTAATTCACATGACGATCTAGGAAGAAGGCTCATTATTTAAGCAAATATTTTTTATAAATTCAGGACATGCTGTAATTCTCTATGTCATGGTTTCACAAAACTTAGTTCTTCTGTTCTAATAATCGTCGCCAAGTTCATGCAAAATTTCCAAAATTCCAGGTTGTTGTCTCTTTTAATTCCAATAGAGATCATCAATAATCATCCCATCACAACCGTGTGCGCAGTAATCTACGAAATGATAGCGTATTATCAATCCCTAGACACAGGACTTCCCTGTACAAACGAAGCTATGTTTATAATGCAATTATGTTATACAATTCAGTGCCATATGATTTAAAAAAACAAACATCTTATATAAAATTTAAAAAAGAATATAAAAGCTATCTACTGTTAATGTAAAAATGTTAGAATATAGGAAAAAAACAAAATATATAGTGTGTAGTAATACAGTGACCTATCTGGGAAGATCATATAGATTTGGATAATGAATAGTGTGTAGGTGTTTTTATTTCTTTGCTGCCTTTACTTCATTGTTTTGCTTTTCACTCTTTATTCACTCTTTTGTTGTAATTTACTAGCCTCTACTATCTTGATTTTTTTTTGCTTCTAGTGGTTAAGTAGAATAGCTTGAAGCTAGACTTCGCCACACTGAAGCATGATTCTTAAAAAGTGTAATTTTCATTCTTTGATGCTAATAAAAGTCGTTTTTATTTATTTATTTATTTATTATTTTACCAATTTGAATTTTAGCTTCATAGGTTAATAGAAAGATTATTTTAATGGGGTTTAACAAGTAAATATCTATGGTCTTCTTAGCAAAAACACAGTATATAATTTATCTCTTCATTTTGTATTTCATTAGTTGTTTACATTGTTCACGTTAATTCGACATCCTTAAGGTATGAAATATGTTTTAAAAATTTTAACAATATTCCTAATTATTTTATTTTATATCAATATTTTAGATGATCAGTTCCTCAGAAGACGATGATAGCAAAGAAGTAGAAGAGGACTGTTTTTGGCGGGAGGTGCTCAATGCTATTGACAGGAATAGGTATGATGAACTGCGGCAGCTATTGGCAACGGACAAATTTAATATAAAGAAGATCATTAATACCAGGGATGGTAGCAATAAAAGTACATTACTCCACAGAGCCCTAAGGAAACGAAAACACAATAAAAACCCCGAAAATTCCAAAAAAATAGTTGATCTGCTAATTGAAAAGGGCGCGGATATAAATTTGCCTAATGACGCAGGAGAGACGCCCCATCAAATTATAAACAAGCGATTGAAAACTGGTCCACACAGCACCGACTGGGTGCCCACAAATAATTCATTTCTCTTCGACCAACCATCTTGTTCTTCAACATTGCAATGGGGTAATGACCAACTATCAAAGGACATTCAACAAAACAAAACATCTTCACCAACGACAAACAAACATCATGATGTTAGGATGGACTGGGAAGAAACATCTGTAAAAGAAAATAATGATAAGTATGCTACTGGAGACCTTAAAAAATCTCTGCATGGAATTATTTATCAGCTGCAACTATTGATGCTGTTTTTATATAGAGCAGTTGGAGCTTTTAGCTTGGTTCAATTGGCGACAGAAATGAGTGTAGCAGAAAAATTTGATGACGTTGTACTAAAGTATAAAGTCTCGGAGAGGGATTTAGAATGGACATGGCGATTTTTACAGGCCAAACACATATTAGATAGTTCAACGCAGATTAGAAAAAGTCAACTTCTAACCAAAGCAAAGCAAAACAATCCGTTTTCTTTACACAAATATTTCGTTTCTTTTTGTGAAATCAGACAGAAACCATTTTTTCGTGATTCGCAATTAAAAGATTTCATTCTTTGCACCAATATTGAGTTTGACAAACAGGCTAAAAAGCTTTTCGTTCAAGACGACTACTTTGATGACGATGAAATAATGTTTTTCAAAAATTTTAAATTTAAAACATTTAAATTAAACGAAGAAGGCAAGAATGAAGTTAAAGCCTTGTATCAGGCAAAACTTAACAAACATCCAAACGATCCACTTCTGACTGAGTTTCTGGATAAATTTATATTCATAACAAACTATCCTAATGAGAATCAACTTAACAATTTAATTCGCGGCGAAATTGGTGAAAAATACGGCCTTCTTAATGCTGAATTGGCAACAAATACCTTCAAAAGTCAAATTTTAGGTTGGTTTATGAGTTATAAAGATCAAAAGAGCGAATATTTGTTTATAGAGGACGGGAAAAGATTTTTAGATTTAATTGAGCAACAAATGAGAACCCTTATGACCGCCGGATTATCAAAAGCATATCCTGAGGAACTTATGTACCATGGTGTTCACTTCGAAAATAATGTAGACTATATTAAAAGAATTCTGGATAATGACAATATTCGAATATTACATTTGGTGTCAACTTCCCCATTGCTAACTTCAATCAAAGTGGTCGAATCTTTAAAAGATATTGGTGAATATAAAGCTGAGGATAGTTTTATATTTGTATCACTAAAACAAATTCTTATCAATTCTATTAGAAATCTGGTACTGGAATCGTTCGCTTCGTTGATTAGTCACAATTTATTAATAATTACTTTTAAATCAGATGAGGAGTTACTTAATGATGAGCTTAACAACTTCTTTATGCTCCTAAAACGTTTAGTTTTATCAAATCGTGTTCAAAAGAAGGTTATTATTATAAGTCTTCCTCAATACCCAGAACAATTGAGAAATTTAGGCCACGGCAAGAAATATAAAAAAGTTGAAGACACAAACTCGTATACGGATCTTGATTATATCTCACAACACAATATATTGCTGCGAGAAGTATTCTTTCAGGACAAGCGAGTTCCTTTAAACCAACTGATAAATACTCGCTCTGCACACACCCTTATAGATGAAAACAATCTGACGAGATTAATTGAGGAGAATGGCATACGCATCGGTAAACGCGAAGTACGAGATTTTGATGTTAAAATTCTAGCTTCATATTTACCTCGGACACTGGGTTGTCACAAAGTTAACATTGAAATTTTGCAAAATCGAAGTTTTACAATTTCTAATATATTATTTCTTACTGGCGTTACCGAGGAGACGTTAGCGGATTTAAATATATGTGCAGAGGAAACATGTGCATATCAAGATAAGCAAACCTATAAGAGCGGAATTATCGTGCCACCAAAATGTTCCACCAATAAAATTAATTTTCAGATTTTTCAAAATCTTTGTGATAATAATTATGGAAGAAATATTTTTTGGATTGAATATAAAAATGCTGCACTTATCTGGAAATATTTTAGCGGAGATAACGGCATCCTAAAGCCATACTTGGATCAAGATATGTATTACATCAATGAAGCAGATTTGCTTTCATGTAAGGAAATATGTAAAGAAACATACATAGTTGAGGGCGAACCTGGAATAGGAAAATCTGCCTTTTCTATTAATTTAATACGCAATTTGAAAGCCATGAATCCGTTTAACTGGATAATTCGAATCAGTCTTAATGAATATTCTGGTGGTGGCAATCGTGTTCTTACAACACTGGATGATATTAAATTGGGATGGAACACCGACGACGCCATTTCTTTTATCATGGATATTGTAAATCCACAAGATTCTGATGAATCAGAAGCACATTTTCAAAGAAGACTTTTTTCTTTCGCTCTTCAAAGTTTTAATGATGAATACAAATATCCTAAGGTTGTACTGATATTTGACGGTTTTGACGAAATAAGCCCAACATACAAGGATAAGACTCTGGTATTATTAAAAGCCCTTCAAAAATGCAACAGTTTACAATTGTGGGTGACTTCTCGTACTCACGAATCCCTAAGTTTGGAGCAAGTGCTCAATACGCCTGCCGTTAACTTAAGCCCATTCGATATGGATCAAAAGATTAAATACATTAAAAATATATTTGATGAATATCCTCATAGTTTTAATAATTCTGATGCAGTCTTAAATTCTCTGTGTAACTATCTCGAAGAAATAAAACTGAATTCTGCTAAACAAGACAAGGACAAGAAAGCATATACATATGATTCTTTAAGTCATTGGCAAACTAAGGAGACAGTACAAGAACGTCTAGAAAAAGCTTTAAATACAGAATTTGCAAATAATCCCTTGCATTTAAGAATGATAGCAGAATTGATCTGCAACAACAACAACCGTTTACTAAATGATATTAATCTGCAAGTTTTGTATTCAGAATTTGTGAAAACAAAATTTGATATTTATTACGAGCAAAAAATTGCATGCGATGGTCTGGTTACGTCATCAGCTCGGAGCTCACGGAAACGGGATCAAATGGTACTCCGATTAACTCATCAAGAAATTGCTCTAAGAGAAATGTTCCCTGAATTATTTGTGGAGAAAAATAGGGTAGTAAGTAATGAGGATATAGTACAAATTGGATTTGTCATATTATATGAGTCAGGAATTAGATACGTTCACCGCAGCTATGCAGAATTCTTTTTTTCCGATTATGTGGGAGAAAATTTTAGAAATCAAGAAGTTCAAAATATGTTAACAGGCCCTATACTTGACGAAGCTAGGTTTTCAATTATAAGAAAGTTTTTAAACCATACCGACAATTTCTTGTTGCAATTGCAAGATGTTGATCATAATCTACTCAGAACTAAAAGTGAGAAAAATCGACACATGTGGCTGCTTGGTCTGACAATTAAGGAAAACAACAACAATATTTTAAAAAGTCTTTTGGTAAATGGAAAAATGACCAATGTAAGTGTTCTTAAGAATATGCAATCGCACTTACATGCAGCATCTTTAAAGGTTTTAGAAGAAGAACATCGAAAAATATCGATGCTTGTTGATGTTCTACTTTTTGACAATGATTGTTTTATTGCATTATTTGAACATATAGTAAAACATAAAAATTGTTTCCAGCATTTTTGCTTTGATGGATCTTGTTTTCATATATGGGCTCTATATTATTCAGGTTCTAATAGTATACCAATCTTAAACCGCATATATGCAGTAGAACTTGAGACAAGAAAAATGATGGACAGTAATTTTAGAGATATAGCTAATTTAGAAGTGTTTTTTGAATTACTTACCACACCATGTGCAATAAACGAAGGAGTGATATATGAATTAGCTGTAAGGGGTCGGTTCGATTTAATAAATGAATTAATATTGTGGGTGCAAGAAAAAACTAATTATGACCCTTTAGTTAATTATAGTTTAATTAGAACCATATATGAGGAGAATTCTACGGTTCCAAGTGATAGTTATATAATACCTAGTTATCCCTATTATGGTGACCGAAAACCGCATTTACACGTACTGGCTAGAAGCAAGTCGTTAAACCAATTTTCGCCATATTTATTTCAAAACGTTACCTACTTTGCTCTTAAAAAATTAATACTTCAACGTAACGGATATTACAAAACCGTTTTACACCACTTTATCACGAATAATGCTAATAACTGCTTGGCAATAGACACTTTTTTACAAATTTTGTTGGATAACTTCAATAAGGAAACTATTAGGGGTTTTATATTATATAAAGGAAATTTTAATAAAACCGCATTACACGAATTCGCAGGGCCAGATAACGAATCGTTTAGATCATTATTAAAATTTGTTATATTTAATTTGGAGCCAACAACAGTAAAAAGCATACTGTTATCGATGGATATTGGAAGGTCTATTTTGCACAATGCCGCACTCTATGCCAAGGCGCTAAGAGAACTGTTACATTTTTGTAGTATTAATTTTGATAGAGAATTCCTTACAATATTATTACTGTCCACAGACTTGGACCCTCTTTTACCTCTTATAATTGAACATACCGATAACATTGCATCACTAACTGTTTTGTTAGACTTCGTTAAAAATTATTTTGGTTTAAATGACTTAAGGAACATTTTAGGTCAGCTTGATTCGTCAGGAAGGACGGCGTTTCATAATGCGTGTAAGCATAATGGCGTATTAGTTGAGGACTTGCTTATTTACGTTAAAAATAATTGTGGCTTAGAAACTGTTCAGAGACTGGTTGTTCAAGTGGATCATGACGAACGAAGTGGCCTTCATTATGCTGTAGAATGCATCGATTCTGACGCGATACTAGGATTTTTAAAATTTGCAAAGGCTAATTTTGATAAAACTTTTCTAAACGAAGTAATACTAATAAGTGAGAAAAATGATGAAACTGCCTTACATTGGGCAGCACAATGTTTTTTTAGCTTCTCTTCTCTTGAAGTGTTATTAAACTTTTTGCAAGAACATTGTGACGTTTATTTTGTGTTTAAAGCACTGTTAATGTACAAAGATTCATCCGGTAAAGCTCCATTGGACCGATATAGTTTAAATAAAAAATACCACTTTCGCCCAATTTATACGTGGTTTGTTCAACAATTTAACAGAAGTAATCGAGCAATTTGGGTGGAAACAATGGGCCCTATTGTATTTCTAAGGTTAGAAGCTAATTTGCTTTATACACATTTAGAAAATTTATTTTATGAGGATGAGCCAAAAGAGATTCAACTGTTTGCAACAATGGATGAATATTTTAAAAAATTTCCAATTGATGAAACACTAGCATAGTAAAAGCTTTATACAGGGTATAGCAGCATAATCTTATTATTCCAATATGTAATAAACGCAAATTTATGAAGCAAGCATGTTTATATTTTTTTTTTTTATAATGTAGGTAGAAATCTAAAGTTTAATTATACATGGATTAAAAACTTATACGTGGTAGGTGACGCCCCCCACTATCAATACACTGGATCAATCGAGTTCTGGCGTTTGCCATGACTCTTTTCAGCATAGCGACGGGTATATTGGCCTTTAGGTCTTCTAGGGTCCTTGGGCGGTTGGCGTACACGCAGGATTTGAAATATCCCAAAAAAAAATCGGGGAGCGCGCTGGTCACCCCAAATCGTCCCTTAGGGAGATAAGGAGCCCTGGGAAGTGTTCTCTTAGAACTGCCATCGATGCCCTTGAAGTTTGAACCATTGCTTTGTCCTGTCGGAAGTCCATTTCATCAAGAGGAAACTGCACACCAAACAGTGACTTTTGGTGAATGCAGAAGCCTCTGATGAAGTTCAAGGGGATTGGTGGTGTCCCAATAACGCATGTTTTGTTTGTTGACGCATCCACTCTAGTAGACATGAGCTTCATCACTAAAAAACACAATCGCGTCTTCAGGGACGTTTTAGAGAAGCACTTCACATAAGTAAGGATGGTAATGAAGGTTGTGAAGAATCCGCCTCACAGAACGATCGGAAATTACGAGGGCAGGCGCATGTTTTCACGCAGAATGCCGCGGGCCGTGGGAGTCCAATTCTGATTTGCGTCCCATTTCCGGTACCTTAAAACGTAGTGACCCAATTATGAATCGATTTCCGGTCCAGGACAGGGCCCAACGGGCCAATATTCAAGTGATTTCGGAAGGCGCGCTGGGTTGAAATCACCGAACGGCCGCTAGAAAGTAAGCTTCTACGGCAAACGCGTGCTCGTCACTGTTCCAACGCATGATGGTGACTGACCCATAGATAAAGGTTTATAGGGGGAATAGAATGGACTCTCCCGTACTAATGAAACTGTGAAACAACTTGCGCCATCTATGTAGCTGGGTACAAGTTTTTACTGTTACATTTGAAAGAAAACTGTTCAGATTTTATTTGAAGTTTGATATTGGAACCACACCTCCACGCCACTAGATGGACTACGGCGACTTTCGGCGGGAATTTTAAACGATTTCATTTTTTAAAATATTTAAATGATTTATTATTTTTGTATTTTTATGACACGAACGTTCATATTAACAACCTATAGTCAAGCCTATATTTGAATTCAATACTTATGAAATAACCATGACTTCAAATAATACATTCTAACTATAAGGCCCGGTTGTACAATCCAAGTTCAGACTCGGTTCAAGGCTGAACTCTACTCAGGATACGAATCCCAGTTGTACAAAGCACGTTCAAGCATAAGCTTGGTTCTAAAGCCGTCATTTTCAGCGGTTCTGTTGAACCATGGAATTCATGGGCTTAAATCAAGTTCATCAATTTTTTTGACAACATAACCGAAAGCATATTTTTGACGTTTCCGTGCATTTGTGTAGTTCGTAATTTTTGTTCTTTGAAAAAAAAATAAAGTAATATGGATCCAAACGTTCGCGAAAATTTTCTTCAATTAACAGATGATGAAGATTTTGTTGAAGCAGTTGAAGTTCTAAGTCATGCTCGAAGGCGAACCAAGAAATATAAAGATAAAATATATATATATAAAGGCTAGATCACTTCCAATATTGGAACGACAAAGAATTTATTCAGCGATTTCGTTTAACAAAACACGGAGTACGTTTTGTTGTTGACCAAATTTAGCCGGAAATTAGGTCTTTCACAGAACAGTAAGTAGAGATTTTTCTCATTATAACTCGAGTGATAACTACACCTATATAATAAGGATTCTCTCACTCACTCCACACTATTGTAATTGACTTTTCTTTTTTAGGAATCATGCTGTAACACCACAACAAATGGTTTTAATAACTTTAAGGTATTATGCCACAGGAAACTTGCTTCAAAGGTTGGAGATTTTGTTGGTATTGACAAAGGTACAGCAAGGCGAGTAATTTGGAGAGTAACAAGAGCTATTGCAGGACTTTATAATCAGTTTATAAAAATGCCCACAATACTACGTTGCATAATATATGTTAATAACAGAATCTGCCAAGTGCAGAAGTCTGAAATGATGGCCATTTATTTGCTCGTATTTATAGTATAAATATAATTTTATTTCCACGTTTTATAATATATTGTAATGCTGTGAATGCATGGGTAAATAATAAACAGTTATTTATGTATTTATTTATTTTATTACTATAATATTGTTTAACTAAAGAAAGGAGTATGGATTCTTCTTTGGAAGTAAAGTTTGCAGACCGCTTTGCTTCAGACATTTCCTGAAAACTTGATATTATAAAGTGTTTGCCTCGGATTTTCCACAACATTAACAGTAAAATTATTTACCTTTAAAAAATTCAGTTTTTTACTTTCTTCCTTTACCAAAATTTTGTTAAATTAAAAAGAAATGGAAAACCACCACTCAAAACACTACAATCTCCAACACAGGACACGAACTAAAAAGCTTTAATACAACCAATAATTTTTGAAATTATCCAAACATATCATTTTTGACAGAACAAGTATCTCTACGCAAGTTAGACCTGTTACCAACAATACGCTTATTTGCGTGAACGACGATCAGTGGAGCTCGGTTTAAAATTGGCATGTACAATGGTATCCCTTGTTTTCGACAGGTTCATCGTTGAACGTGGTTCTCTAGAACTCGGGCTTGAGCTCGACTTGTACAACCGGGCCTAAGTTGTAACATTTATGTCATAAGAATAAGGAAATATAAGTATAGATTATTTTGATATTTTTACAAAGAAACATTTTCTATTACATTTGAAAACTTTACGTGACGCCAATTCATATTATTTCTAAAATTAATATTAGACAACAATAGTATTTTATTATTTATTTAAATAATTATACTGTACATACTGTTTTCTTTCTCTTAATTTTATTGGTAGGTATACATTTTTTTGCCATCACAAACTAACCTACAATTCTTAAAACACTGCGGTTTTAAACTTACGGTTTAAATTATCACAATTCTAACAATGTTAACAGTTCAGTATAGTGTTCAAATGTCTTCTAGATATAAGCACTTATAATAATTTACAAAAAAGCACAAACTATTAACAAAAAATCAAACAATAGTTTATCAAAAACAACGGCGGTTGGCGTCACGTCACAAGTCGGTTGTCGTTTGAACTGCCGTGTTCCCCCTATAAACGTTTTTCTATGATGCCGTGATAAATTGCGCCGTCTGGTGGTAAGGGTACAACTAAATAATGAAACTCGAGCGGCTAATTTGAAGTGTGCAGACCATGGACTGACCAAAGAAAGAGTGAACAAAACTTTAAGATCCTTTTGCTCAAATGCGACTACTCCCACCCCACTACGACCGTTAGTGCTCCAAAGGCGCGCATTCCAAATAAGGAAGTTATGCTGTAGTAGGGTTGGCATCCGTCCGGATTTCCCCGGACAAGTCCGGGTTTTAGGGTCATCCGGGGACGTCCGGGCAGATTTCAACAGCTTGTCCGGATTTTCGAGGTCCCAACCACTATAAATGTGAATTTATAAACTCGACGTCGTACCGTTTGCGTCTGCATCGTATCTGATGTTTACGCCTCCGTTCTTAGATACAAAATTCGACCGTTAATAAACTTGACGTTAGATGTAAGGTTCACGTCAGAAAACAATAACATAACCTGTTCTTTTCTGCTTTTTCTTATTTTGGTGTAATTGTATTATTAATTTTAGTGTTTTTATTATTCTCAAAATGGACTTAATGAATCATCAGTATGACGATGTAATTGCCAGATTGGGAACTATCCTATATAGGTAAAATTTGTTCAGAGATATAAGAAAGTGACTAACTTTTTTTTTTTTTTTTATTTCAGTGAGGTTTAGGAAATGCTTTTCTATGCACTCTGTAGCAATGATTGTCGTTTTGCTACAGGCGTGTGGGACTACAGCGCATGACTGACCCACTAAAACCCTGTCCTCACTCTTCCCGGAACCGCCTCTCGGCATTACTTCGGGGTTTCTTTACTCTTTTTTCCTATAATATTTCTTCTTTTCTATCGTCTCCTTTCTTCCTTTTCTTTTTCTCTCATGATTTCTCTAAACATATTCATAACTGCATTCCATCCTTTTTCTGATGTTATGATTATCTCCTCCACATTTTCCTTTGTAATCTCTCTTTGGCATATTATGTTTGCTTTTCTTCTACCCTCTATATGTCTATTACATTTGAATATGGTATGTTCTGGGGTATCCCTCTCTCCACAAAACCAGCAGTCTTCGTCCTCTTGTTTGTTTATTCTTTTTAGGTACGTTCCAAAAATCCCATGTCCTGACATCGCTTGTGTTGTATAGTAGTCCAAATCTCCGCCTTTTCTCTTGATCCAAGTTCGTATATCTGTGATGAAGTTTTTTGTCCAGCCTTCGTATGTATTCCATCTTGCTTGCCATTCGTTCAGCATCTGTTCTCTAGCTTATTTTTTAAAGTCTTTCCCTTCCTTGTAAATCATTGACCGCTCTTTCACTGCCAGATCTAGAGGCAGCGTTCCTGCCAGTACCTGTACCGCTTCTAGTGATATGGTTCGGTATGCCGATATTATACCTATCGCCAGTCGTCTATTTACTCTATGAAGCATGTTTACATATTTTTTATATTTAATACCTTTACTCCAGATTGGGGCTGCGTATAAAATTGCTGACGTCACAGCACTTGTCAATATTTTTCTCTTGTGGCTTTTTGGGCCTCCTATTTTGGGCATTATCCTCATGAGTGAGTTTATCGTGTTGTTTGCTTTCTCTTCCATTTTTTTAGTATGTTCTTTCATCTCCATATCTCTGTCTATATATACCCCCAGATATTTAACTGCTAATTGACTTTGTATTACTGCGTGTGTCAGTCTTACGTCTGAATTTCTTATAGTTCTACGTCCTGCCAGTATTACCATCTCCGTTTTACTATGTGCAACTGATAAATTCATGTTCTCTAATTTCTCTATTATATTTCTTGTTGTAAATTTGGTCTTTTCTTCCAGTTCTTCTCTTGTCCTAGCTCTAACTATAACTGCCAGGTCATCGGCATACGCTACTACGTATATTCCTCTTTCGACGTCCGTGCGTAGAATCTCATCGTAAAAAATATTCCACAGTAGCGGTCCCAGGATCGAGCCTTGTGGTACTCCGCAACTTACTTTTCGTATTTCGTTGTTTGGGGTGATTATACTTCTATCCTCTAAGTAGGACCCTATGATTGCACGTAAGTATTTACTGGTTCCCCTTTTCTTTAGGGTCTCCATTATGCCTTTCCACGGCGCTGAGTTAAAAGCGTTTTGTATATCTATAAGGACCATTACGCAGAATTCCCTATTTTTCAATGTTTTCCTATTTATTTCTTCATGTATCGTTTTTACCATATTTAGTGCGTCGATCGTCGATTTACCTTTCTTAAATCCAAACTGATTTGGGCTTATCATGTTTTTTTCTGTAGCTTCTTTTTGAAGTCTGTTTTTTATTAAAATTTCGAACAGCTTTCCCGCTGTATCTATTATGCATATTGGTCTATATGTTGTTTGATCGTCCTGCCTTTTTTTTGGTTTTTTCAGTAGTACCACTCTAGATTTTTTCCATATTGTCGGAAAGCTACTAAAGTCGGAAAGTGACTAACTGATCCTTATTAGGAAGGACCCGGGCCAGCTGTAAAATTAAAATGTGGCCGAACAGGTCCGTATATATTTTGCTTAGAATTTAATTATGGTTTGTAATAAAAATAAGTAAGACATTAAATAATATTTTATTTATGTGTAACAGAACTTGCCCAACTTTGTGAAATAATGTTAAAAGCTTCAGTTTCTATAGGCGCAAGTACACTGGAGTTAATAGTAGGGCAAATATTGTTACGACGAATGGCAGATTTCAGTTGGTGCCAAACATGTTCGATGGGATTAAATATACAATGGAATGGTGAAAGCCTTAAAACTGTATGCCCTAGATTTTTTGCATAATTATCAGAGACGTATATTTTTTGTAGTTCTAAACTTTGTAAAATCTTAATTAATTGCCTTTTGGTGTAATCTTCCTGAAAATAAATGTCATTATCAAACATGTAGTCTTGGATTGTTGCTTTTGTGTCATGTAAGGAGGGAGTCTTGGTCAACTGCCTACTATGGTGGCTTGCATTGTCCATTAAGCCGGGGATACATCTGAGGAACGTTGCCATTCGTTCGCATTCGTTTACATTGCCATCATTGCTGCTCGTTCGTAGACATTCGCGGCAACGTTGCTGGGTACACTGACACATTTACGAACTCTCGCCAATTCGTACTTGCCATTAACAATTTGCTAGCGTTCCACTCATTCGCGATGATGGCTCTGCATACTTCTGGAACAATTCTGGAGATCAGCTGTCTTGATATTTTAAATGTGTATTGTAAACTTATGTACGAATCCCCACTAGCTAGAAATCGTAAACAAACAGCAAGTCTTACTTCTGGTGGTATGGCTTTTCTGAAGTATGTATTCTGCTTAGCAATTTTTGGTTTAATTTCTAGAAGGAAGGTGAAATCTTCTCGAGACATTCTGATGAAATTTTTAAAAAATGTATCATCCAAATCGGCTAGTAAGTTCATAGCATCATATCTACTTCTACTTAGATATAAATCACTCATTCAAACAAGTCTCTGTTTTCTCTTCTTTTTTTCTAAACGTCGCTGGATGATTTTAATAATGATCTACGAGGCACTGGCCACTATTAACCGATTTTCACTCATATCAACCTGTCTCGTCGAATTGTAGTAAACTACTGCAAATTATTTTCAGCACGTCCACATATGAACGCTTACCAACGTTCGCAGACATTCGCAATTCGGATTTGCTTTTGATCTTTTGAGGTTTACCGACAGACCATGGAAAACGTTCGTATCGCTGGCCATTCGCAGCAAAACTTATTCGTTGCAAATGACCACAAATGACCATCTACACTTGACGAACGAAAGCGGACAAATGCCAACGAATGCGAACGAATGGAAACGTTCCTCAGGTGTATCCCCGGCTTTACAATTACGGTATTAGGAGGTATATTTGGAATCAGCTTGTTTTTAAACCAATCTTCAAATAAATCAGCAGTGGCGTCCTCATGGTAATCCAGAGAAGAATCTTTAATGTTTTTTGCAGACAGAAAGATTCAATTTGGAATCCATCCGTCTTCAAATCCAGCATGCAAATTCGTAATTCGTTTACCTCTTTTTGATGGCACGCTCGTTTTACACTTACCGCTTGAGTCAACCCAACCCTTTTTTGGGGTATCATATGTGTCGAACCAGGTTTCATCCAAGTAAATAATCACCATTCCCGAATTCTACTGGATTTCATTAAAACTTATCTTTTGGTAATTTTTTTTAAATTTAAAACCCATGTGTTGGATACACTTCCATAACGTTGTTCTGTCACATTTAACGCGAGTTTCATCTTTTTCCAAGCCTCTTAATTAAATTATCTAATGTAGGCACGCTTTGTTCCTCGTATAACTTGTAAATTTTACGCCGTATTATAATCTTGATCACTTCCATCTACCTTCGAGAAAATGCTAGTATCGGTTCTTTTTTTCCTCGCTAAAGTGGGATTATTCACAATTTTCCATACAGTTGATGTTGGAATTTTTGTTAATGTGGCCGTTTCTTCTAACGCTGCTTGCTTGCTGACCGCACGTTTAATGAGACTTGAATAAATATTGTTTATAACTTCTTGACACTTTCGTTGATGCTACCTCTAATGTGGTCTTTCCGTTAAATTTATTAAAGAAGCGCCGTTTCATTAAATTAGTTTCTCCTGCCAAAGCATTAATTCTTCATTATTAACTTGGTTTAATACTGAGCGTTCAATATTCATAAGCATAAATGCTTCTAGCCTGTTATTAGATAACGTATTTCTTAGTTGGTATTTTGTAAATTTTAAAATAAGAACGACTTTCCACATTCTGCTTGAGATTTGTGTTAACAAATATGGGTATGCGGAAAAAAGTGGGGAATATGCTCATGTGACTTTGTTCATGATAAGCAACAGCTGAGAGCCAGGGGATGGCATGACAGTTGGGCCGTGCGTATAGGAACATGTTTTCTCGCCCATTATATAACTTTTTACTGCCCACCCAATATTCTATGGGAATCTAAGTGTATAGACCATATGATGTGAATAGTCACTTCTACTTCTACCGATATAGCATCATGGTCTGCGCACTTCAAATTAGCCGCTCGAGTTTCATTATTTAGTTGTACCTTTCCACCAGACGGCTCAATCTATCACGCCATTTCAAACGACAACCAACGTGTGACGTGACGCCAACCGCCATTGTTGTTTTTGATAAAATTTTGTTTGATTGTTTGTTAATAGTTTGTGCTCTTTTGTGTATTTGATTTGTGAATTATTATAAGTGCTTATATCTAAAAGACATTTGAACGTTATACTGAACTGTTAAAATTTTTAGAGTTGTGATAATTTAAACAGTAAGTTTAAAACCGCAGTATTTTAAGACTTGTAGGTTAGTTTGTGATGGCGAAAAAAATGTATACCAATAAAATTAAGCGAAAGAAAAACAGTATGTACAGTTTAGATATTTAAATAAATAATAAAACGCTATTGTTGTCTAATATTAATTTTAGAAATAATATGAATTGGCGTCATGTAAAGTTTTCAAATGTAATAGAAAATGTTTCTTTGTCAAAATATGAAAATAATCTATATTTCCTTATTTTTATGAAATAAATGTTACAAGTTATAGTTATAATGTATTATTTTTGAAGTCATGGTTATTTCATAATTATTGAATTCAAATATAGGCTTGACTATAGGTTGTTAATATTAACGTTCGTGTCATAAAAATACGAAAATTATAAATCATTTAAATATTTTAAAAAATAAAACCGTTTAAAATTCCCGCCGAAAGTCGCCATAGTCCATCTAGTGGCGTGGAGGTGTAGTTCCAATATCAAACTTTAAATAAAATCTGAACAGTTTTCTTTCAAATGTCACAGTTAAAACTTGTACCCCGCGACATAGGTGGCACAAGTTATTTCACAGTTTCATTAGTACGGGAGAGTCCATTCTATTCCCCCTATAAACCTTTATCTATGGATAGCATTCACTACTCTTAAGTTGAAGAGTAGACGTCTGGTGTCCCTTCAAGAGACGGCGTATTTCGCAATATGTACAATCGGTATTGTCAGGCTGCGTTGAACTTTCTCTAAATTACAGGAGATGTTCATTTTACCTCGCTGCGCATTTTGTACCCTAGTATGCATCTCACAATACCTTTTGTTTATATTAGTTTGCCGAAACAAAATTGAAAAATAAAATAGTACTTTTCAAACCAATTTTTCACTGGTTCCGGTGCTTAAACTGTTAAATCAATCAATCTGTAGGATCAAAGGACCATTTACTCGCGCTAAATCGCCAATTTTACTTGCAATAAACCCTGCAATTTGTGTTCTTTCTTCTTTCTGTCCTGGGACGTTTTGATAAATCGTCACCGGTCATGGCAAACATTTTTTACTGCTTTACTGTGCAAAAACCCTATTGCAAGAAAAAGTATTATCGAGCAAATGAGACTTCATTAGCTTTCGTCGTGTTAGCAATAACGTATCCAGTGGAAGATGTGAATGAGAATTATTCTTCTTTCCTATACTTTCACATAGAACTGATGAACGGGTATTTTTGTTTGAGACAACCCTTTAATGTAATAATAATATAAAATTAAAATATCTTTACAGGGTGTCCCCAAATATTATGTACATACGGAAGGGGGTTTCTTTGCCTTGACTAAAAATTATGTATTTATTATGTCTTTATTGTAATTAAACAAAAAAAAATTACAAAAGGCGAAGTTGAAGCAAAGCTTCCTCACTTAACCCAATGTTCTTAACTATTACGTAGTTGGGTTAGATCTTAAACTAACGGGAACTTTGTTGTAAATTAAGGAAGCTTGATAACTGAATGGTCTCTCGAACAGAGTGGTTTTGTGCAACGGAGGAGTGACATTAGATTTACGCCGAAGGTTCAAGGCAAGAGAGTCATATCTAAATTTTATTTTGTTAATATAAATGATTCGGGCATTTTTTAGCGATTATTTCATTAAACATTATTAGGCTATGAAATATTATTCTCTCTCTCATGTTAAGCCATCCTATGTCTCTCATTGTAGCACTTATTTCTCTTTCATACTTTCTTATTCCACCTATCATATATAAACAGCAGTTCTGAATCGTCTGGCATCCCAAGGGACATGGACCGTACAATGCATCACAAGAAGTGAATTATTGGCATAAGATCAGGCTATCACTGTAACGATTTTCTGATATTAGGATTTAGAAGGGGCCTTTTGTAGTATATAAGTTTTATATTGCCAAATGCCTTTTTTATGCAGTTATTGATATGCTCGGTTAATCTAAGGTTTAAGTCAAGTAGCAATCCAAGGTTTCTAGCAATGGTTGAACAGGATAAGGATTGACCACCAAGAATAACGCGAAACATGTTTCGACATTGCACCGTGCGCAGGCCTGAAATAGGGCTTCGGGTTAATGGAGTTCAAGTGAACTGGTGCCAGGAGGTGAAATACCTGGGACTTATATTTGATCGAAGGCTTTACTGGAGGCTCAATTAAATTAATAGAATAAAGCTTGCATTGCGTCAATTAGGCTCCTTCTACCCCCTGCTTCACAGGCGAAGTAGACTTTCAAATAGGACTAAGGTCAACCTCTACAAGGTATTGGTCAGGCCGGTTCTCACTTATGGTGCACCTTCGTGGTGCAACATAAGCAGAACGGAGCTTAATAAGTTCCAGGTAATTCAGAACAGGGCGTTAAATCGAATTATGCGTCGGTATCAAACGATATAATAATAAAATAAATCCATAGCAACGCTAGCATGTAAAATTCAAAACTTCACATTTTTAAATTTAAAAAATTTAAAATTTGTATTTTTATCTTTCTATATTTTAACGACGCGACGTTCGAAGAAAAATAGTATATTTTATTCGTAGTAAAAGCAACTTGTTATGACTAGTCTGTAATTGCCGGACTCACTTTGTTCGTCCGGCAAACTTTCAGACTCGTCGTAAAAAGTACTGTTATTACTCCTTATAAAACAATATACTATTATTGTATTGCGCTATAAACTTCTCTTTCTACAAACGTGTTAAAAATGGAACTTTTGACACTGTCTACTAGCCTTACAAGTGTTACTTTAAGGCACCAGTGCCTTAAAATACCTACTTTAAGGCACTAGTATTAAAAGTAAAATGTCAATTTTTTCAAAAAACGTCAACAAACATTTCTATTTTATTTATTTACACTTGTATAAATAGTACAATTTGAAAAATTTGAAAAATGAATTCCTTCCTCAGTTCTGCTGTTCTTCGCGGTTAAGTAGGATTGAACAGAAACAGCAGCATGTCCAGTTGATATTAAAGCATCATCGGCTAATGTCGTTTGTACTGTAAGCAATTTTCGAGCAATAGAATTTTTATTTTTCAAGGAATCCACGATGTACCCTTCCGCAACGGTTGAGGATTTCTATCCCCCATGCCACTTATTTGTCGTCAAATTTGCTCCAGCATCGGTAAGTAAGCTCGCAGAGGACCAGCGAAAGCAATGCCCCGTATAGAGTGTTGAATTTGGAAGTTGCAGAAATCTTGCTATAGCAGCAGGAAATTTTCCAAACGTATTGATTTCCGACCGGATATCTGGTACATTTACCTTTTACATATTTTAAAAAGAGTCCCCGATGTACGACATCTGCTGGACGAAGATCAGTATATTTTCGAAAAAAATCCAAATAAAATTTTTCAACGATAGTGAAATTTCGTATTACCTTGGTTTCGGTATCTGATATTTTAATAACTAATGAAGTCTCCCATACATACCCCACCAGAACTACGAGAAATCGCGGAAAATAGTTTAAATAATGTGTTACCGAAAAAAGTCGCAATGTCTATCAAAAAGAGTATGCAGATTTTGAGCTATGGTATGAGCAAAATAGTGTAAAAGATATTTCAAAAAAGGTTCTGATAGCATTTTTTAACAAAGAAAATAAAATTAAAAAGGCTTCATCGATGTGGTCCCAATACTCAATATTAGGAAGTTGTTTAAATATATATTAATATGGTTTTGGCCCTTTATTAACACCCTTCATATTCCTAATAGAATGTATTTAAATGATATTGAATATCAAGGAGGTAAGGATATCTGTAATGCATTTGCAGAGTATTTGAATAGTGTATACACACAAGATCCCCATAACAATTTAAATCCGAATATTACAGAGAACGTTACCTCTTTGCCGGTAATACTGAATACCGTTGGGATTGAGGATGTTTTAGAATCCTTAAATGATCTAGAAAACGGTAAAGCAATTGGACCAGATGGTATTCCATCGTTTATATTCAAGGGCTTTCAAGATATTATAGCACAGCCATTATTAACCATATTTAATTTAAGTCTTAGGACTGGCATGTTTCCTGATCAATGGAAGAAGGCCAAAATATGCCCAACCTGAACTAACCTGAACTAATGAAGTCTCCATATCTTCCACGTTGTCAAGAGTCAACTGGCAAAGCTCCTCCCTGCGGCAGGCACCAAATACTCCTACAATAGTAGCTACTTTCTTCAGAAGGTACTCATCATCCGGTCCGCACTTCAGAGACTGTTCAATTTGGTCTCTAGTAAAAATGTTTGATTTTTTGGCCTGGTAACCCTCTCCTTGACGCTTCAAGTAGGCAATCAATTTAAAATGTTTGCTGATATCTACGCCGTTATTTACACGTAGCGTAGCTTTGATCATTAAATAATGGGACCAAAGAGAAGATGACTTCCATACCTTTGCCTTTTCCTCAAAATAGGCCAGGAATATGTTTTCGGAATCCTTTCCAGAAACACCTTTGTTTTTACACCATTTTATAAATTTATTATGAGCAATCTCATATTGAATTATTTATTTTCGTGCCAGTAAATCCAATCTGTTAGCAGCTTCTTCTATGTCTTTAAGTGGATCGATTTCTTGTATTTATTGCATTTTTGGCAAGTTACAATAGCCAGCGCTAGCGTTTCAATAAAACTGACAGGACCTTTTAAATTTTCAATTTTTCTGTAAACAAATCAGCGAATAATGATGGTTGCTAGGTTTTATTGACAAATGTGAACTAATTTAATATAAATATACGATGCTATTAGAAACTACCGGGATGTAAGAGATTTTAAACATTTAATTTTCAATAATTGTATGCTTTTTATTGCCGTTTGTAAAATAAATATTGTATGATATTTGTGTTAAAAGTATTTTTAAGGCACTCTTGTGGTTTGCATAATCATAAATATCATAAGTAACTATTATGGAACCATTTTTGTTGTATACTCCTTGCTTAATCTAAATAATAAAACAATGCCATGAATTATAACCCAGGTTCATTCAGGTGGTCACTATAAATAATTGCCAAAACCACTCAACATAATTTGTCATCAATATTTGTGCTTTTATTTGCTTCGGACTTTTAGTCAAATACAAACAGTTTATTTAGATGTTCACAATTTCAATTTGATTTTTAATATCTCTAATGCCGTTAAAAAAACAAATTAGCATACATAAACATGTTTATATTTGACTATCCTATCCAAATCAGGATCACTTTACAGTTTCTTGTTCATAACACAAAAGTACCTTATTTAAATGGTCTTTTATCAATTTCCTCTACTTTAAGATAAAATCCCGGTAAATTTAAAATATGCTCCACCCCAAATATTTAGATTTGCAATACGCCACCTAATCCCACTGTTTGCCAGATTTGAAAATAGCTCTCAATCTACAACTCGATAAATGCCATCCTGTAGTTTTGGATATGGATAGTTTATATTTAGTGTATAGTTTAGAAATGATTAGAATTATTGTAAGAAACTACCGACATATTATCATACAATATTCATCATTATATCCACCAATCTACCAATTAAACAACTAAACTTGTATTATGGATATACAGGGTGTCCCACCGGGAACCTCTTCGATCTATATATGAAAAACCATACATAGAAAATTCTTCAAAAATTGACAGTATGCTAATATTGCTGGGGGCAACCCGGCTAAAATATTGTCAATAGAGTGACACTGCATAGTATTGTAATTTTGAATTCTACGTAAGATTCTAGGCAGATTTTGAATATCATGTCCTATTCCCGAGTCAAACCAATTTTGACATATTTAAGATTTTATGTCAAAAAATGACGTTTGTAGGCCATAATAGTCTATTATAACATAAGTTTCATAAAACACAATGTTCGAGCACACGAGCCGCGTAGCGGGGATGAGACGAGTGCTCTAAAATGTCTTATGTAGTTAATAATTTCCAGTCAAAATTTTTATTTTTTTTGAGGTTGGCAACACAATGTTACAGAAAAAACAATCGGGCACCCCAGCCGCCATTATTTGAAAAGTAATACATATTTTTAATAAATTGTCATTTTTTGCTGTCTTGGATCATTAAATATGATTTAATAATTTAGAAGTAAAAACGAATAAAATGAGCCAAGACGGAAGACATATCCCACCAGAACTACGAGAAATCGCGGAAAATAGTTTAAATAATCTGTTACCTAAGAAAGTCGCAATGTCTATGTCTAAAAAGAGTATGCAGATTTTGAGCTATGGTATGAGCAAAATAGTGTAAAAGATATTTCAAAAAAGGTTCTGATAGCATTTTTTAACAAAGAATATAAAATTAAAAAGGCTTCATCGATGTGGTCCAAATACTCAATATTAGAAAGTTGTTTAAATATATATTAATATGATTTTATTTTATTAAATTAGTGGAGCAGACTTTGTGTTTTATTCCATAAATAATATATAGAAATATTGATATATCAAAACATAAAAAATTACAGGCACTTCGAATTACCTGAAGTAGGACATAAGATATTGTATGTACCACGGGCATTACTTGATGTCTATACCCTCGGGCAACTTACAAACCCTCGGGCCAAAGACCCTCGTCTTTGTAAGATTGTTGCCCTCGGAGGCATAAACATATATTTTATAAAACTATTATGGCCATGTCAAAAAGGCTTAGACTTGGACATAGGATATCATATACAATATCTACCTAGAATCTTACGTAAAATTCAAAAATGTAATAATATACTGGGTGTTCCATTTAAAATAAGCAGGCTGATATCTACTTCCGGTATAACCGGAAGTGTAAACCTATTAAAAATGTTTTAACCGGATTGGCCCCAGCAACATTAGCATACTGTAAAATCTCCAAGAATTTTTTATGTACAGGGTGTCTTCTTTTCGACACTTTTGACGGGTATCTCCGTTATTAGTACAGATAGAATGATGCGGTTTTCGCAAACATGTGTCACTTTTTTGTTAAACAAACGATGCTCTAAACGGATTTATCATGGCCATCTTGGTTTTTGAGATACAGGGCGAAATTGAAAATGGTGCATTTTCAGACACCCCTTGTATTTCAGTTATCTTATACCCTATCAAAAATGTAAAAACAAGGGTGTTTAACAGTTTTTTACGTAGAATTCAGTGGCTTACTTAGTATTTTTCCAGGTACCCCCATTTGTGAGAAATATACCAAAGTTATGTTTTTTTAAATGGAACGCCCGGTATATTCATTCATAGTTACATTCTGCTTACTGAGAGCTTTCCAAAAACATATAATAGTTGACACTTTGTTTTAACAGGACGGTTCAAATTTATATTTACAAAATTTTAAAACAAAATTTTCATAATGGCGTTTTTTATTAACGATGGCCCAAAAGTTTGAGAATTATGAAAAATACGATATGCTAAATAAATTATCAGTAACTTTTTAAACTTTAATACCTAAATCCAATTCTGACAACAGCTAAAGGCCATTATGAAGCTTTTGTTTTATAGCCTGAATATGTCTAGGCCTACTAGTAGATGTTTTTGTTTATTCCATCAATATACAAGAAAAAAATTCTTTTTACTATTGTGAGTATTAGAAAACTTAAAAAGTTTGAAATTAAACTATAAGGTAATATTCATGGTGTATTGTATCGTCAATAAATTATTTTTATTAAAACAGAATCCAAAGCCTACTGCCAATTTAAAGTTTGTTATTCAAAAAATATAAATTTGAACCGTCCTGTTAAAACAAAGTGTCAACTATTATATGTTTTTGGAAAGCTCTCAGTAAGCAGAACGCAACTATGAATAAATATACAGGGCGTTCCATTTAAAAAAACATAACTTTGGTATATTTCTCACAAATGGGGGTACCTGGAAAAATACTAAGTACGCCACTGAATTCTACGTAAAAAACTGTTAAACACCCTTGTTTTTACATTTTTGATAGGGTATAAGATAACTGAAATACAAGGGGTGTCTGAAAATGCACCATTTTCAATTTCGCCCTGTATCTCAAAAACCAAGATGGTCATGATAAATCCATTTAGGGCATCGTTTGTTTAACAAAAAAGTGACACAGGTTTGCAAAAACCGCATCATTCTATCTGTATTAATAACGGAGATACCCGTCGAAAGTGTCGAAAAGAAGACACCCTGTACAGTTTTCCATATATAGATCGAGGCGGTTCCCGATGAGACACCCTGTATAATACTAAATAAACGCTTCTTGGGTTAAATGAGAAAGCTTGGCTTCAACTTCGCCTTTTGTATATTATACAATAAAGACATATTATTTTTATTATTATATTAATATTAGCTCACTCACCATCAATTGTGGGAAATGGAAATTTTTTCTTAACTAAAGGGCGAACAGCGAAACATTTGCAATTTCTGCACGGCTTTATTTTACACCTAGTATAATGTGATAATCATAACTTTTCCGATAAGTTGTACTCTTCTGCATAATCCAGATGAAATTGGATTGTGGGCAGTGCAAACCGTTTCAAAAAAGTTAACTTTTAAAAAAGTAATAAGTAATTGAAAATGGTGACAGAAATTGCTTATGGCAATCTTCTTGTTGACCGGTATGAAAGTAAGTACACACCTAACAAGGTGCTGAACTCTAGATATCGAAGACTCATTAGGTCGCATTAAGAAATACAAACGTTTCATATTTGAATTTGGCAGGTATCCACTTCCAATTAACGATCATGTTTTTTGTGAGATATTTTTTTAGGTTCATAAATGCTTAGAACATATTATATGAATTGTGAATTTTTAATTTTATCTATTTCGCAATAATTCAGCTGTCTTATTTAAATATTAAAACAAGAAAATATCTTTAGCAAATCGGCAATCTAGATTTTCGAACGATTTATAGGTAAATGCAGCAGAATATATTTATCCTATTAATACCTGGGAGCTAAAAAAAAACATTAGCGATTCCCTTAATTGGTAAATTTATACCCTGTCGGCCTTACCTTATTATAATATTGATTTATGGTCGGGAGTAAGGATTATACTATAAATCTTTATAAAGTGGGTATATCTGCCCCAGTTGCAGCTAATGAAAATAATGATATCTTTACAAGTCCTATTATAAGTTTTTGGATATTTTTATGTAAGCGGTGAGCATCGAACCCTCCAATAAAAATTACCCGTAACTGTTGGATATACGACTAATGCAGATGATTTTTTTTTGAAAGCCCTAAACTTAAAAATATCTTTTTGTCTTCTGTCTCTTGTCTAACATATCAACTAATAACACAGGTTTGCGTTTTTACACCATGTTGAATGTAATTTGAATAACAAAACATAACATTTGAAAATACCACTGCATAAATCACAGTTACAAAAAATTAAATCTGAGCCAGTTCAGCTGAGTGTAATAAGGGCATTTCAAAATGTTGGAAATTTAGAGAATTTTTGGAAAAATATTGTCAAAAAACCATTTCCACCCAATCCACGCTTAGAAAGAAGAATGTCCATTCAGTATACGAAACCGTTTTAGAAGAAATTCCCTGGGCGATAAAAATGTTTACATTATTGTTGATGAAATCACAAATGCTGGTGGCAGGTATATCGCACATCTTATGATTAAAGCATTTTAAGAAGATAAAGCAACAAACCCATATTTAATAGCTTCTAAGCAGCTAGACAAAACTAATAATATGACCGTAACCCGATTTATTCAGAAGTCCCTATCGAGCTTTTTCTTAATAAATCCAGTCCCAGACAAGAAGTTTTCAGTGCTTTTGTCTGATGCAGCAGCGTATATGGTAAAAGTAGGCCTAAACTTAAGAATCCTTTTACCCAATATGGTACATGTGACTTGTCTTTTACATTGAATAAACCGAGTCGCAGAAACCGTCAGAACTGAATATCCTTTAGTAAATAAATTAATTTCAAATGTAAAAAAAGTGTTTCTAAAATCACCTCTAAGAGTACAGATATATAAGGAGAGATTACCAGGAGCTAGTTTACCTCCAGAACCTGTAAAACATGGATTAGGGCCGCAATACTCTACGCAGAACATTTCGAAGTCATTAAAGAACCTATTTTGGATTTAGATGACGATTCGCAGTGTATTGTGCAAAGTAAGGAATTGTTGAAAAGTGCAACTGTAGTTAAATATCTTGTTTTTATTAAGGCTAATTTCAGTTTTATACCGGACATAGTATCCCTGTTAGAGAGAAGAAATTTAAGACTAATAGACTCAATTAGTATTGTTAAAGTTTTTTCCGCTAAATGTAACAACATTCCCGGTAAAGTTGAAGGTCAAGTAAGGAACAAATTGGGTGTAACTGCAGTAGAAAGCATTTATGGAGGTAAACCATCCAACAAAGTTGTATCTTGGCCTTATACTTTACCACCTTAGTTGCAGTAATGTCCGATTACATCAGTAGATATTGAAAGAAGCTTCTCTTTGTATAAACATATTTTTACCGATTAAAAATTTTGGAAAATATTTAGTAATATGTAAATGCCTTTTATACAATTTCAGGTTTAAAGATTGTTTACTTTAATTTTTCTTTGCTTTTTTTGCATTTTTTTTTAATAAACATCTGTTTTAGAATCCAGTGTGTTTCTTTACCCTATTTTACTATAATAAATTAAGAAATATTGCATACTAGTATGCTTATTTGGTCAAAAAATGCATTTAACTGCATATTGTAAAGGCAAACAAGGCATATTTTGGCTGAAATTAAGTGCATCTATTCCGCCCTTTACTTATTAGATAGATTAGATAAGTGAATTTAAATACTGCTTTTCTCTTGATTTAATAAAATAGTTGAGTCAATTTAAGTATAAAATGTCTAAACGTAATTTTTACTAAGCGAGGCAATTATAGCAGTAAAATTGTTTACACAAATTTTAAAAACCTCTCATTTTCAAAAAAGACTAAAGATTAATCGATTAATCGAAATAATCGATAATTTTTCATAATTGATAATCGGTTATGACTTTTAATAATCGCCCACCCCTGCCGCACAGACGTGTTTGGTCTCAGTTAAGCTCTTTAGCAGTTGACAAGCAAATGCGTTGTTGCCATTGTTGCAGTCACGTTTGGCAACACTGTAAGTAGTCTTTCATTTCCATAACATTTTTAAAGAGTTTTTGCTTTAAAATTGTTCGAGAACTGTCATTTCTGAAACTTGTTTTCAAGTGATGGCGAGGAAAGTGCTTCATCCAACGATTTTCTTTTTTAAACTATTGTATACACTCTGACTTCCCGACTAAAATTTCAAAAATGGTTAAAATTGTGTTGACCTATATCACGCAAGACCTAAACCAATCCCTTTAAATATTTAGCTTCAAATCCATTAAAATCCGTGCCAATTTGTAATTCCAAAATTTACGGGTAATGAAACAAAACACACGTTTGTAATAATTTCTAAACGTCCCTAAAAATGCAGATTTAATTCCTGGCCTAAAGAGGATACAGGATTCTGCATTTCGCGTATTATAGGGGATCAAGGCTGAACGAGAACATGTGCAGGTATTAGAATTATAGGCGGTATTTAATTCTCGTATTAGCGGTTTGAACAGGATTCCATTTGTTTCCATTTAGGTTATTGCTTAATCTTTTGCACATTGAACCAAATAATGACAGAGTGTAGTCAATATAAAGAAGGTTAACTTTTTTCCTCATGCAGGAAAATAGTATATTGTTTAAAAAGCGTGTAAGGTTGGTCCTTGCTCATAAGGATGGAGGCAGGTCAGTATAATTTTCGTGGAGCTGATTACCCGGTTATGTACGAGTTACTGCTGGATATTGGTTGGACTTTTCTGAACCACTTGGCCGATGTTGATCATTGTTGTAAACTATTTTACGATAAAATTTATAATGTATTTGAGATTTGTGTCCCGAAGTTCGGCGTATTGAATCGTCGTACCTACCCCCCATGGTTTACGATTAACATTAAACGCGATATCCGACTTAAGACCATTGAATGGCGGAAATATAAGCGAACTGGCGACGGTTTAGCTTATGAAAATTTTTCTCGATTAAGACGTCAAATTTAAACTGAAATTGACGAATCGTATAGGGTGTATACGCTTGGAATCGAGCATAGCGTAAATCAGGATCCTAATAAATTCTGGGCGTTTGTTGACTCTAGAAGGGGCTCTGTGGGAGTTGCTCGTGGAATGCATTTTGACAACACTACGCTACAGAATTCTGAAGATATTGTCAATGCGTTTGCTGATTTCTTTGGTCGCTCATTTCTGGTGTCTTCTGGCTCCTCCACAGATGATGATGTGTCGAATATATCCCCATCTACTATTAATATTACCAGTTTTAATGAGACTGAAGTTTTCAACGCAATTAAGCTGATTAAACCCAAATAAACTGCTGGTCCGGATAAAATTCCCGCGTTTGTCATCAGAGACTGCGCGGGAGTCTCCGCACGTCCTCTATCAATCATATTTAACAAGTGCCTTAATCTATGTAAAATGCCAAACATCTGGAAATGCTCCAAGGTTTGTCCAGTCTTCAAAAAAGATTATAAAACTGATATCTCCAACTATAGACCAATTTCAATAATTTAAAATTTTTCCAAAGTTTTTGAGTTACTGTTACATGGCATTATCTTTTCAAATGTTAAAAATTCTATATGTCCTGCTCAGCATGGATTCATTAAGGGTCGATTGATTATTGACCAGCGCCGCCAAACAGACGTTATATATACTGACTTCTCTAAAGCTTTCGATCGGCTTGATCACACCATTCTATTGCAGAAACTTCATATTTTTGGATTCTCAGACCCATTATTGTTATTCTTTAAATCATACCTGGAGGATCGACAACAGTTTGTGGCTTATGGTGGTGTTAGATCCACAGATTATATTGCTACTTCTGGTGTACCCCAAGGCTCTATTTTGGGACCACTATTTTTTACGCTGTTTATTAATGATATTGTCGATAAACTCTCAGTTCATTGTCTGCTTTATGCTGACGATTTAAAGTTATTTTCTGCAGTCTCTAACGAGGCTGACTGCCAGGTCCTACAGCGTAATCTGGTTATTTTAAACGACTGGTGTATTGAAAACAGATTGAGTTTGAATGCCTCAAAATGTAATGTTATGACATTCACGAAAAAAAATGTCTTTTGTTTGTTTGTTAACATCAATGGTAAAACTTTAAAGCGACCCGAAGTGTTTAAGGATTTGGGGGTCGTCTTTGACAGTGAGTTGTCTTTTATTCCTAACATTGAACATACCGTCTCAGCTGCATATAAATTACTTGGTTGTTTTGTTTTACGCACAACAAAAATTTTCAAAATACGGTTTCACTTAAAACTTAATTTTTTCCTTTCGTTTTATCAGGGGCGTGCGGTGAGTTATGAAGAAGGGGAAGCACCGCCGGAAGTCCCGCCGGAAGGCCCGCCGGAGGCCAGCCGCCGCAGGCGAAAAATTTTTTGAGGACCACGGCCAAATATTGGCAATTTTTCGACGTTTAAATACAGGTAGAATACTGTCATGTAGGTACTGTCGAAAATGTGTGATTATGTACCTATGATTTTTTAATATTTCTTCTATTTTCTAAATGGCTACCTATAATTTTTCATTAATTTTTTACGTAATTTGCCCGTCGAAAACCAATTCTTTAGTGACCCAACCCTGCCTAAGAGTGGTTAAAAACAAGTTAACAAAATTTCATAACAGAAACTAATACAGAAAACTATCTATACATTTTTACTTTGAATTCACAGTTTGATTTAATTTTAAACGGATTTTTTAGCCGCCTTCTCTTTTGTCTTTAAATTAAAATCTGGTGTAGGCCTACCTGTTGCAATAATATTCCTTTTTTCATCAAAGAAAAGCGTTGAAAATCCTTTTTCCAATAACTTGCATACAGAACAGATACACTTTACATTTCCCGAACTCGATGGGCCGGCAATTGGTTGCTCCATGACAAAATAAATCAAGAAGTAAGATAAACAAAGTCAAGTCAGACAGATCCTCTACCGCGTACCGCGTATTCCTGGCGAAAAATCGCGACAAACAATCGTAACCGCCGACTACAAACACGTGGAAACTAAATATTTTGGCGGCTTCGTTACCGGCGTCGCATCGCGGCGAAGGAAATGCCGAGATCTAACGATTTACCCTTTCCTTGGCACGGCAGACCATATTAATTATTACTCGTATACGCGTATACAGTGTAGTATACACGTATTGAGATCACTTCGATACATTTAATATTGCGTTGGTCAGGGATGCATACAGGGCCGGATTTGGTTTGGAAATTATATAGAAATAAATACTTGGGTATTTTAATTGTATGGATAGGTATAGATTAATATAAAATTTGTTTTGTCTTATGAAAGCGTTAGGGGAAGCAGTGCTTCCATCGCTTCCATGGACCGCACGCCCCTGCGTTTTATCTAAGCTGGAGTACGCATTACTTGTTTGATCTCCTTATTATAATATCCACATAAATTCTATAGAGTCGGTGCAGAGGCGATTTGCTAAGGCTCTATGGTTCAGAGCGGGCGGTGTCTATCCGATTCAGGGTTTTCTCCATGCTGCAAAGCTTTTCGCTTATAAATTTGGATAGAAGACGTGATTACCTATCTCAATCGTTTTTGAGCAAGCTTGTCAGCGGTCATATTGTCTGTGAGGAGTTGTTGTCTTAACTAAATTTTAGGGTTCCTACTTTAAATTCTCGCAACACAGATACTTTCTACCTACCACCAACGTTTATAAGTTTGCACCTATTAACTCGATGTGCGGCTGCTATAACTCCAATGCGTTGGGCGCAATCAAGAGTCACTTTTCTCGACGACTGACTTTTTGATGTTTAATTTTCCTTTTTTTTTATGATTTTGTTCTGTATAAATCTTTTGTGTAATATTGTGTAATACATCATATTTGTTTAGTTATGTAAGTAAATTAGGTAGTTTGTAATGCATTTTATTAGAATTTAATTGCCTGAGTTTAAATTTATTCTGAGAAAAGGCAAAATATTAATTGATCCGAATTTACGTTTGATTTGACCAAATTCGCTAATGATTCCGTTAACTAATTGTGTCTATTTTATTTTAGCTTTACAATAAATAAAGTTATAAAGATTCGCTTGGTACACAGTAGTTGTCAATATACTATTTAGTATTAAGTTTATCATACAGTGAGAACATTTAATTTGGAATAAACTCTGTATTATCACGATTAGTCGATTTTTCTTAAAATCGCTCGGACACGTGGACTATTATTTTTTATTGCGCAATTTAAGAACTAAAATACGCATATACAGGGTAAATCAAAAACTACTTATAATGGCCAACTTTTTCTTTGAATGAAAACCCCGTGTTTTTATCACATTTTTAAATAACGCTAAAGGTGCGCGCCCACTTGGGCGAAGCGTCGCGTGGCGAAGAGAAGCGTCGCTTAGGTATTGTCCGCACGCTCAGGCGACGAGAAGCGAAGCGAAGAGTCGCATTGCACCCCAATAGTAATCAAACGCACTGTACAGTTGGGTTAGGATCGACAACGATAGGCAACGAAGTGTGTTTAATATTTTTAGTGACACTAGCATTATTATCAACTGTCAAAATCATTTTATTTAGAGAATGGCATTACTGTGGAACTACCTGTAAAGGATGTTTTACCGCAGTGTTTGTACCCAATCATAAAAAAAAATTAGACCAAGAAGGAAACTACACATATGCAGGACCGCTTAAACTTTTTGCAGGGGAATTAAGTAGTTAAGTAACTGTGATGACATTTAAAGTCTAAAGGATAACATTTTGAGACGTACTTTTATGTGAACATGATGTATGGTTATTACCACATATTAATGAACCAACATAATATTAAGTTTAGAAATTTGCTTGTAGCTAAATTAGATTTTATGGCGGCAATAAATGTATTCTGTTGACCTTTTCCGTTATAGGTAATTATTTTTAAACAATGTTATTTTGCTTAAAATCAAAGATTATTTATTATTTCTCTGGCCCAGTCATTTTGAAACTTATTTTTGAAAGCTGTATAACTTGAATTTAAATGTAGTCTGTCCGAGCTTAACGTCTAATAACAAAAGAATCTATTAAATTTGTATGTGATCGTTTATAAACTTAGTATGACAAAGGCTCGAAAGTGTAGACCGAGCCTAATAATTTCACGCATTGCAAATGCATGGTTTAAAACTGTCTTTAATTCGTTTGTTGTTGTTGATTTTTAATAAAGTAGGAAGAAATTCGCAGATAATCAGCCTGTACTCATCTATTTCTGGGTAGCATACACTTTCAAATACTCTCACGTTCCGACACCAGACCTTGCCATCATTTACCATCACCATTTAGGTTAGGCTACCATATCTCGACAAGTCGACAATATCTGTCACGACAATTCCTCTTTGAATCTCTTCTATCCGAACTTTATGCCGTAAACAAAGACAAACTTCTTGAAAGTCCTAACGGCTCAAGATCATTTTGGTCGGTAGCTAAGGCCGTCAGTCAGAATTTTACAAAGTCAACCATTCCACCTCTAACACGTTCAGATGGCACAATTACGACCAAAGCACAGGAAAAAGCAAACTTACTGGCGGGACTATTTTCTTCAAATTCAATGGTTAATTTTCAGGGAAAAACTCCACCGAAGATTCGCCCTATAAAATCAAGAATGCCCAATATTGTTTTCTGGCAGCGCCATGTTAAACGAATCTTGAGAAGTCTTGACACCAAAAAAGCTTCTGGTCCTGACAAAATTCCAATCATCGTAATTAAGACATGCGCTGATGAATTGACACCGGTGTTTTATAAGATTTTCAACTTATCTTACAAAAAAGGAATATTTCCTTCTTGCTGGAAAGCTGCGCGAGTCTATCCCATACCCAAAAAAGGCAAGTAGACCTTGCCAAACAACTATCGTCCAGTCGCATTGCTTTCGGTTATATCCAAAGTTATCGAAAAGGCTATCAACAAAGCATTATTAAAGTATCTGGAAGGCTTCAACATTATTAGTGACCGCCAGTATGGATTCCGTAAGTCTAGATCAACAGGAGACCTTCTCGCTTATGTTACTAACGTTTGGAACAACGCAATCGAACTTCATGGGGGTCCCGGGCGGATTTTTTCAAGGCTTTTGACCCAGTATGGCATAAAGGGCTCAAACTAACCAGCAGCATATGGAATGCCGGTTTAATTTTGTTTATGGCTGTCAAGCTTTCTTAAAGACCGTTCTCTGGGAGTGGCGATGGACGGATTTCTTTCAGACATATTTAATACCAACGCCGGACTCCCTCAAATATTGTCGCCCACTCTCTTTTTACTATATATTAACGTTATTTTCGAAAAAACTAAAAGTCCTTTATATAGTTTCGCTGATGATAGCACACTTGTTTCATCTTTTACTTTGGATGTTCGAACATCGACTGCCACTGCACATCTCTATAGTCAGCAAGAGATCTCACACCTCAACAAAGATCTGGAAGAAATCCTGTCTTGGGGTGACAGTAGCCAATAAGTAGAATTTAAGACTAAAAAAAACCCAGGGGGCAGTGTTTTCAAAAAAAGTTAAGGTTGACTAACCGAATATAGTCATGGCGGGACATTCGATTCTCTTGGCTTCATCAATTCGTTTATTGGGTGTCAATTTAGATAGTCATGCCTTAATATAGTCATGTTGCTGCTATTGTTAAGGCAGCCTCGCAGAAGTTTGAAATACTTTTCTAAGAACTAAGAACCTCTATACACCCCAGCAACTTTTGATGCTCTATAAAGCCCAAATTCGACCATCGCTGGAGTACTGTTCGCATATCTCTGGGGCTCTGTTCCTAAGCATACCTTGAGATTGCCAGACTCCATTTAATCGACAATCGCCTATGTACGCATGTCTAAGTAAATCTCAAAATCGGCCGCCATTTTGCAGTTTAGATGCGACATGCAAATGCGCGAGGCTAGCTTTTTCAAAAAATATTTTCTAACACTTTAATTTAATGAAATGAAAACAAATATACTTAACAATATAATTAAATAAATAAATCTAGCCCCATATAAAAAAACATACAATATTTGAATAATTAAACTTTTTCTTTAAAACATAAATACAACATGGGAACAATCAAAATCTGGCTTTCATATACCTAAGTAAGAATAAATGTATGCATACTTTTCCTAAAGAGAACTAACAAAATAGTAGTTTGAAATCGGAGGGCTGGAAACTGATGGTAGGGCTGGTTGGGTGTAACTATAGTTGGGTCAAGCAAATATTTGACGCGTGACACTTCCACATTGCCATGGGTGTCAAATACGGTAGGCAACTCATAATATAAAAGTTACTAATGGCTAATTTATATTATAATAATTACCACCCACTCGAAGTATTTGTATCTTTATCCTTTTATATGACTAAAAAGAGACATACATAAACCGAGTTACCTCAAGAAAAAAGAAGAGAAGAAGAAAGGAAAACACATGAATCGAACATCGAACGTAATTTTGTTTGTTTCTCCCTCTTGTGCATTTTCAATGTCATATCACTTGTCGACCGTACGTGAATTCTCGTCGATTTGGTAAAATGCAGATCCGCATTTTATTTATTCCAAAACGAGTGATGTCGTTGTCTTGTTGACATTCTGTATTTGGTTTTGGATTTTGAGTATTTAAATCATTTTATTGCCTTTTTATAGTGTTCTATTGTCTTTATTTGTGTAGTGAGTGTTAAACATTGTTTATAGTTTATAAGACTTTTATTTAGTATTATTTTTTTAGACGTGTGTTTATCTTAAGAAAAGTAAGTAACTCTACTGGCATTATATCAATAAACATCATTTACGTTGATAGAATTAGTCAGAAGTGGACAATAAAAAAGGCTAGTGAGTGCTTGCCAACGTTTCGCTTTATTTATGTAAAGCTTCATCAGGGATGAAATATAATAATTTTCTTAAAAATTTTGGAGCCTGCATATAAAATACATGACAAATAAAGAACATATTATACACAATGACAATGAATATTAACGAATTGTAAGGTTAAAAAGTTAAAATACATTTATTTATAGACATTTATTGGAAACATCACTCTCGTCGTCTTCAGAATCTACGCCCTGCGACCTTAAGTTAAAAACCGCATTGCGTTGCGACGAATTCGTATAATATAATCTAAGTAGTTATTCGAGTGATCATCCAAATTATAATCCGATTTTTAATATTCGAATACGAAACATCTGATCATTTAAAAAGCTGATTTTGGCCATCAGTAACATCAGTTTTCTCAGTGCATAATTTCTTGCATGGTAGGTACTACTTAAGAGTGCAAAAAAATACAATGTCGATTATGTAACTTGTGAATTGTTAATGCAATTCCTCTGAAATGCCAGACATTAGAAGAAAAACGTTCAAATTGGGTTTCAATAATTATGCTATTTTGTTTACAAACGTTTTAACAAAAATAATACAGAAAACATATTATCAAGGCTAAAATATCCAAGGAATATAAGAATATTTAGGACCTTTTTAGGACACGTTATCCGTAGTGTTCTTGAAATCTTATAATATTCGCTCTTAGAATTTTCCTGCAAGGTAATAATTATTTGAAAACTTACAATGGCTGTATCTTATTATGGTGTCGCTGAAAAACATTTCCGAAGAGATGTCGCAAGTAGGGTAGTGACATTTAAGATTTTAAAGTGGACGAGGGTAGTGCTTAGAAGTGGTGGGTGGCAAAATGCCAACGCGTTTTTATAGAAACTATTTTTTCGTTTTTTCTTGATTTGCGTAGACAATATAGCCATTGTAGGTAAGTTTTAAAAGTTTTCACCCGCTATACGAAGGATTACTTATGTTATATATTTTGTAGTTTAACATAAATAAAAATTTAAAATTAAACAGTTGTTTTCATAAAACAGTTTTCCAGGTACAAGTATTTCCTGTTTTTACGGTAAGTCATTATTTTTAGCTAATTACCCATATTCATTAATTAATATAAATAATATTAATCCAACCTAAACAAACAAATAGTTTTTAAGTGTAAACTAATATGTACTTAATTGACTTAGGCTGAAGGACTTTGGGCAATGGCCTTTTGGTGTGAACCAATGAGGTACTTAATAAATAAATAAAAATAATATTAATCGTTATACACTACTAAGATTGGTTTTGTTAAGGCCTGTGATATTAATGGTCAATCCTAAATTCCACCATTACAATGCACAGGATTTATCAAAACAAATTTATTTATATTATAATTCATATTCTTAGACCAATTTCCCAGCAATCATTTTCTGCAAAGGTTTATAAATAACAATATTTGTCAGTCCGGCCCTGACTAAGTATCAGCTGTAATAAAGTTGGTGAAATCGAAATAACTAGTATTGGACAAATATGACAAGATGGAAGTGTCACGCGTCAAATATTTGCTTGACCCCAACTATATAAGACCATGAAATAAAGGCATTACAGGGTTATCGTGATAAAATTGATAGTGGAAATAGTCGTCGAGAAGTAATATTTACAGTTTAAAAACATACATTGCACTCGGGGGGTACTGATTCAGTATTTTACAACTTCTCCGCGGTTCACCGAAATTATATTATACTTATACTCCGTTACCAGAATAATTGGCAGTGACTCATTTTTACCGGGGTGTGCAAAACGTAAGGGGAACGCCAATTCCAGAGTCGTGTCATTTTAAGCAATAATAATTCAAAAAATATATGAATTTTTTGTTTATTATTATAATATATTTACATTTACTATAATAAATATAATATTATAAATTAAAGTGAAAAATAAATTAGGCTTTCACATTTGCTGATCTAATGAAGTAATTAGAGGAACTAAATTACGCAGGTATAAAATCCAAAAAGAATAAAAAAGCAACGGTATGCATTATTTTGATAATGTTTTTATTATACTACATAATAATAGAAACATATAATGATGGATTAAAAGCAAAACCTAAACCTAAACTATACATTTGAAAAAATAGTCCATACTTTCAGTGGAGTCAATGTAATATGAAATAAAACAATGCAGTCTTCCTCTACAGTTTAATTGTTAACATAAAAGTTATTCCCGACATGTTTCGAGCACTTAAGTACTCATCTTCAGGGGATACCAACATCGAGTTTAACTTCGAAGTAATAAGTTGTCTCAAATAAATGAGTACAACAAAAAGGCTGGAGACTTGGTGCATTAAATGATTAAATATTTGTAAAAACTAATGAAATTATCTCTCAATTAAAAATATTTCATTCGTTTTTACAAAATTCTTATAATAAAAATTTTTCTTTTTAAAATAAAACCTATAATTTGAAAAATTAAAAGAAAACTTCTCTCCACCAAAGTTCACATTATTTCTTTATTTAACTTAACATATGTGTTACTCCTCTAAACTTAACCATACAAGCTTAAGATTCTTAATTTTTTAAACAAACTTTTCTTTAATTACCTTCAGATGTCATAACCTTCTATTATCATACTTTAATATGTTAGACTTATCTATATTACAAAACTTAATCTTAACTTTACCTCTCATTCAATTTATTTAATCATTTAATGCACCAAGTCTCCAGCCTTTTTGTTGTAGGTACTCATTTATTTGAGACAACTTATTACTTCGAAGTTAAACTCGCTGTTGGTATCCCCTGAAGATGAGTACTTAAGTGCTCGAAACATGTCGGGAATCTTATAACTTGTATGTTAACAATTAAACTGTGGAGGAAGACTGCATTGTTTTATTTCATATAAACTATAAATGTTTATAAATTTCCTAACTATTGTTACCTAATGAACACTAATTGATAATACTTGACAAATTATATTCCACGCCGACATTAAAAAGTGTTATAATGACAATTTTACATCTTTAATGCCCGTATTCTCCGTAATGTTTTAAGCTGGCTTAAAAAAAAAGCCGCTTTAAGATGCCGTTTTCTTAAGCACCGTTAACCTTAAGAACCGTAAGCTTACCTAATTTTAAGCCCACAATATTGGAGGCTTAATATCGGGCTTAAGATTTGCATCTGCGCATTTATAAAATTAAAAATACAAACAGTAAAATCCAAAACTTTTAACACTTATTTTTAAACACAGCACAAACTGTAATAATATACATTTGCTTTTGTAGGCTTTAATTAGCAGAACTTGGCTAAAACTATACTGACATGACAGTGACTTATAAACTAATAAATAGATTACAAACAGGTTACAACATATAACACGTAAATAAGGTATCAGGTAATATGCATATACAAGTAATGCAAACAGCAATTTTATTATATTACACAAAGCACATGAAACGAAAAATAAGGTTACAATGTTACAAATTTCTTCCTCTGTACTCTACCACTTGACGGCCTCAGTCTCTGAGCAAAAAAGAAGAGAAAAATGCGACGTTGCCAAATCAGAAGGAGGCTTAATTAAGCCCGACAATAATTGTTTCGGTGCTTACCTCAAATTATTTAAGCGAGTTTAAGAAGTTAAATCGACTTTAGTTAAGCCAGCTTTTCTACATAACGGAGAATACGGGCGTAAGGGTATAAAAATGAAAGATTTTACGTTATTAACAAGTTTTATTTTTTGTTCAATTCTGATTAATTTCTCTACAAAATGTGGCTTACATAATTACGGGTTACGGGGTCTTGAGTCTCCAGTACCCCCCAAAAACCTTAGAAAACATTTTAAACCTTTTTAAATGGGTCTTCAACAAAATGGAGTAAGTACAGATCTTATTAATAATTTTAACTAATGACTAATTACACTTTCTTTTCATTTTACAGAATCGTACTTAAATTCTAACACAATATTTATTCCATTCTATCAAACAAATATCATGATATGAATTAGAATGTCCCATAAATCCTCTTTATATTATACCCCTTCATTAGAACTTTCATAGGAAGAACTTCATTTTTCTTCATAACCTGTCAAGTGTGACAAACCTTATACAAATACATTTGAATTAAAAAATTTTATCTAACATTTTGGTATGCTGATTGCTTTCGCTGCTTAATACATTTTCAAATTCTAAAGCTCCATCAACGTCAAATTCCACCAAATAAATTTTTTTCTTTACTGTTAATACTAACAGCAACATTTCTTTTGTCTCCTGAGGATGAAGGTCACCACCTTCGAAACATGTAGACTTATTAATATAAAATTGAGAATTTGATTGCTCTTCGATTAAAATTAGTGGAGAAAGACTTTTTGACTTTCTTTTCTTTCCCTATAATTCCAACTCGACTTTGAGAATAGACTATTTCCTTAAATTAACCAATAAAGGATTGAAATTACTTTCCTGCGATAAAAAATTACCCATTTCCTGCAGATAATTGAGAAGAAAATCACAAACACACACGTCAGCCTCAGACACCATTTATTAAAAAAATCGGAAAATTAGATTTACATACAGTCTGAACTTTTAAGAGGGAGGTTGATAGAGAACAACGTCCAATAACACATTGTAAAAAAAATGACATGAGAAATGTCAAAGAGTGCGGCGATTCTTTCTGCTTTTTCTGCAGTGTATCCTTATTACAGCTGTCATCCTTCTGCCTCGCTTTCTCCAATTTGGGTCTCACCGGGCTGTCGCTAATCAACTTAAGAAACAAATATGAATCTATATACAGGGTGTTCCAAAATTAAGGGGCAATACTTTACCACCATATTCTCCGGCTATAAATAATAGAATTATTTCATATGGACATACCTATACCCCCCCCCCTCCAATGAGGAACTCTGAGATCATTTTTTTTTTTTTATTTTCGAACCCGTTCATAATTAAATTTTGAAAATAGTATAAACTTTTAACGATAAATCAGTTTCTGAATTCATAATTTCAAAAATTTAGTCATAGGCGTCACATACCGGGATGGTTAAGGGTTAAAATAATCCCATTTTTTCAGCCAGTCGTTTTATTTATCATTTTCTTTCAAAGTATTCTGCGTAAAAAGGTACCCTTAGTTCACCTTGATAGTACAGTTTTTGAGCAAAATCGTTTTAAAGAAAATCAGATAAAAAAGGAGATAATTAATAAGAATAATAATCAAAGTGAAATTTGTGAATAGACGGTCATGGATTAAAATTGATAATTTGTTTCCTTTGACATTTCTGTGTCATATTGTCTGCTGTTATTACTGTTGGAAAATTTAGACACAATATATAGGAAAATGCAAAATGTTTCAAACCACGAGCTTACCGATATCCATTTTGTATACAGACATTGTAATGGACGTTCCTTTGCTGCGGTACAGGAATATCGCAGACGTTTTCCGCAACGGAGACTTCCTGGACGCAAAGTATTTGAGAGGATTCATAGAAAATTGATGGAGAATGGTTCGTTTGAACGCCTTCATGGGCAAGGACGACAGGGGGGACTATAATTTGGAAAATGCACTTCAACAAATAGTAGTTAATCCTCAAGTTGAACTTATACATTACATTACATTGGCTACAGAAGTCAACATTCCGAGATCAATTGTAATGCGTTTCACTTTACCATATTGCTATCCATGATTATAACGAATATTTATTTTAGATAGGAAGAATGACTCAGATGCAAGGTCTTCACCTATACCATTACCAGAGGGTTCAAGAGCTGTTGTCTAGAGAATTCCCACCCAGAATCGAGTTATGTCGGTGGATTTTAGGACATCAAAATTTGCTAATCAAAATTTTGTGGTCTAATGAGGGAACATTTAGTAGAACTAAAGTGATGAAAATCCAAGAGCAGACCGAAGAACTAATTGTCCATATAGGTTCTCCGTCAATTTGTGGGCGGGAGTAATTGGAAATCAGTTAATTGGTCCAATTTAAATGCCCAATAATTTAACCAGCGAGAGATATTTGGCCTTTCTTCAAAATCAGTTTGCAGGACTGTTGCATGAAGTACCCTTAAGGTCCAGGTTGGGGATGTTTTTCCAACACGACGGTGCCCCTGCCCATTTTGGACAGCCTGTTCGTAACTGGTTAGATGAGAATTATCCTGAAAGGTGGATAGGCAGAGGTGGACCAGTATCCTGGCCAGCGAGATCGCCGGACTTAAATCCACTCGATTATTATTTTTGGGGTCATATGGGCATAGTTTATGCAACGGAGGTTCGATACCCGTAAGGATCTGCTTCAGCAAATTTCTCAAGTTGGAAATGAAATGAGAAGAAATCCTTTTCAGATTCTTAGGGCATCTCACAATTTTCGCCGTAAAGCTGGACTTTGTATCAGACAAAACGGGGTCTATTTTATACTTGTATATAACGAGTGATTATTAATTATTTTGCTCAATGGCGGCTGTGACCCAGTATACATAGTGTAGCAGTAGCGCGTAGATCAAATCATAGGGCGAATTTGCTAGAACGCAGCGTTGTCACGTTGAAAACCTAAAATAATGTTTTTTGACGGTATGTAATATAAAATCCTGAGCTATCTTACTTTGAAAGCCTACTTTATATGGCCGCCTCCTACTTCTAGACACCTCTGATGTTTCTTCTTACCCTCAGAGACACATTAACCAATACGTTTGGAGAATTATTAATTTCGGCAATTTTTTCTGAAATCCTTCGTTTAAGATCATTTATATCCTCAATTGGTGTTCGATAAATGGAGTTTTTTATAAAAGGACACAAGAAGAAATCGCATGGTGTTAAATCGCAGGAACGAGGTGGCCATATTTGTTGCGTATTTCGGCTTATAACTCTGTTTTCAAAAAATTCACTTAAAAAATTTAAATTTTCTCTGGTTACATGAGGTGTAGCGCCATCTTGTTGGAAGTAACCTTCCCGCAATTCATCATCGTGAAGCTCATTAATAAATGTTGTCAGAATTTCGATCCGATATCTCTCAGCTGTAATTGTGCCATCAAAGTAAATTGGGCCTACTATTCTTCTAGAACTAATTGCTGCCCACACACCAACTTTTTGAGGATGAAGAGGTCTTTCTACAAAAACATGCGGATTTTGCGTATTCCACATTCGCATATTTTGTGAACATAGCCTGATAAATAAAAATAAGCCTCATCGGTAAAAAATGTTTTTTCAAAAGCACCACTATTTTCTTCTTGAAAATTGTTTAAAACCCATTCACAAAAATTAAGTCATTGGGGAACGTCATTGGGAAGGAGTTCATGAATAGCCGTAACACGATAAGGGTATAGATGCAGATCCTTTTTCAAAAGTGTTTGACATGTACTGTAGCATAAATCCGTTTGCTGAATTTGTTGAGATAAATGCCTAATAGAAGTTGAAGGATTATTTTCCATAATTTGCCGCGCTTCTTCAATAACCTCATTCGATCGTTTCGTTGGTCTTCCAGCCCCTTTTTAATGTTGGACAGAACCAGTCTGACGAAATTTATCAATTAGGTATTGTGACCCAGTACGAAAATTATGAAAGGTCACCGCAACATCAGGAAACTCGGTTCGAAATTCATCAAAGCAGTCATGCATAGAGTAATTCCACACACCGCCTATTTTGTTTCTATTTCTAAAAAAACTTTCAACAATAAAAATTTTTTGTGCTTCACTAAACATTTTTACTGTAGAACTTTCAATCCGGCAACAAAGCTTCACCAAAACTTGATACGCTGAAAAATAAAAAAAAAATAAAAAATTAAATCATATCCTGCAAATAGCACTTTATAATAGTCAAAAGACGACTCCCCGGAGAAATATTAGTTAAAGCAATAGTAACCTACCTTCAAATAACTGCGAAAATTACAATATTTCTCCAATTTTTAAACTTTACAAATACACAAATTCAAATAAGACGTAAATGTCATAAAACAATCATGTCATCTTATCTACGCAGTACGGCCATGATGCTTTTAAAATGCATGGCCTCCCTTGAGCAAAATAATTAAAAATCACTCGTTATTTTAAAAGCATTTACTTTCATTAATTTTGTAGTATTTAGTACATTTTTGATATAAAATCTTTAAGAATACTTTTATTAATTATGGACGTGATTTTTTTTAAAACGATTTTACTCAAAAACTGTAAGTCTTGTCAAGGTGAACTAGGAGTACCTTTTTTCGCAGAAATTTCATAATTATTAAGAAAATAACAAAAAAATGACTGGTTGAAAAAATGGGATTATTTTAACCCTTAACCACCCCGGTATGTGACGCCTATGACTAAATTTTTGAAATTCTGAATTAAGAAACTGATTTATCGTTATAATTTCCTATTCGATGGGGGGGGGGGGGTAGCTTCTTTAACAAGCATATCTGCACTTATGTCCATATGAAAAAATTCTATTATTTTTAGCCGGAGAATATGGAGGTAAAGTATTGCCCCTTAATTTCGGGGCACCCTGTATATGTGACATATATTTACAGTGGCGCATTTAGGATTGGGGGAGGGGAGGCTATGGGCGGAACATTTTTTTTATCGTGTGAATACATTATACAACTTATTTTTTACATTCGGTAAGCTCATACGCATTTCCCTCAAAACTGACAGGGAATACACCCACCCAGCCTCCCAAGCCGAAATCCTGGGTGCGCCACACAAAAATGAAACTAATGTAGAGAAATTACATTTTGTAATAATGTTGATACACATCATACAAGGTCATGTGAGAGTATTAATTTGACGAATTTAAGGACATATAAAGATTTATGCAATCTTATTAATGTAGCATCCGATACGTATAATGGTTTACTTTCGAAATTAAGAACATTAAAAATAAGGCGAAATTTAATAAGACTTTAAAGTCATATGTGAATGTTTATTGTTGTTAGTTTAATTTGTTGGATATTTATTATATATTGTGCATAATTATATAGAACATTTATAATGCCAAGATAGTTGTTATGCTGTTGCTTAGTTCTTAAGAAATCGTTGTAGCAATTCTCGATGCCAGTGCATCAGCACTGCTTAGAGTATAGCTATATTATATAGAATTTGTAATAATTTTTGGTCATTATCAATTATTTATCAAACTATGATTTACTTATGTTACATTCATTACTATTGCCGAAATAGGAATATTAGTAAACAAGGTAGTTTTAATTATTACAATTAAGTTCACGAGCATGTAATACATTAACAACGAAGAGCGTAGTGGGTTCCTTTGTCGAAACTTGCGAATGGGGACAAAACTTTGTAGTTGTTGTCCTCCACTGTAATTTTAAATAAGCGTCATAGCTGTTACCGTTGTTAAACAAATATCAATACAAAAATCCCTTTTTTAGTTGCTGACAGGGAAAATCAATTAATTTGCACAAAGCTTTAAAGAGAGTATTTTCAGACAAACAAAAATACAAAACAGCACAAAACAATCATTAAACAAACTCAAATACATCAATCAATCGAACCCTGGTTTCTGGCGATTTGCCGAAAAATCTGATGCGACAACTAAGTTTTAAAACAAAATTTGTTTTAACCATTAAGTCATTAGTGAAACGTTTTATCTTTTTGTCATTTGTTCCGTTACTAATCCATTTATTGTTTTTACGCTAAGTCCTTCCTCTGGTCTCCTGTTTATTTTTTGTAGTTGGATAGCATTCATGTTGATGTGACACGTGACTTGAAATAGCAACACGGCATTTACCGAGGGGCTAAATCATAAAAAGGATTTCGTAATAAAGCATAGAAGCGTTTATGCCGGTACGCCGTTTGGTTGGATATGAGAATATTATGTTTGTGATGTTATAGTTGTATTGTAAAAAATGAACTAAAGACACCACGATTGTAAATTAATGAGAATAATCAAAAAATGCATGTTTTTGTTCTTGTACATTCTGTATTAATTTTTCTACCACCACCTATGAGAAAGCAAAAAGCACGGTTAACTTACAGAAAATGTCTTATGTAACATTACAACCTTATTAGGTAGTTGGTAACAAAATATAAACAATGGAAATTTCATTGTTGAATAATTATTGGCTATTATATTATATTATTATATTATTGAATATATATCAGTTTCAACACAAGGGTAGAAAACTCAACCTATTAGAAACATTAGCAATCAAAAAAGCCTTAAAAAATCGATGTAATGTTATTAACAATCAAATTGAAATACCTTCAGGTGCCAGTCTAATACTTAATAGCCTAATAACTTAAGATAAATACGCAATAAACACTGTCAATAATTACCAACGAAAAAACCCATAATTATATACACAATATCATTTTCTTAATTTTATTACTTAGATGTAAATACCTCTATATTCACACCTGTAATTTAGTTGTACCTTTGGTCAATACCTGTAAATTAAGAACCAAAATAACCCATCATCTGTGAATTTTTATTTTAATGACATGTAGAATTTATTATTGTCATATATGCCTTTTTTACACGTGTCAGGAAACTAAATTAAATTGTGAAATAGAACAAGTACGACTTTAATTTCCTCTACCATGGAATATCCATTTCACCAAGCATGTAGCCCATCACATATCAATTATAGGAATAAAATGAATGAATCATATAAGATTTCGCGTCGCACGTGTTAAATACGTCTGTACAGCGTTGCCACAGGTATTTCTTTCTACTTATTGCTTAGTGTAATAATTAGAAAACAATAAATAATTTTAAAAGCAGAAATTACGTATCTTAATTCAGGAAGAGAACACGCAAATAATTTAGTATATTATTCTTACTTACGCACACAAAAAGGATGCATTTAATATAAGTAATAATACCTTTTGTTGTCAAACACAGGCGGTAGATCTAGGGCAATCCGCAGAAGTTCGCCAACATTGATTTCTGATTAAAACGGTGTGTGATCGGGTTAAAAGGTAAACAATTTTGTCTCTTTTATTATATGTCTATGGTTGTTACTTATTGTTTTCGCGTATATAATACTACCTTGGAGTTTGGTCCAATCCTTGCGACTCACCCTGTATACATTTTTCTGTTGTTCTTTAAATTTTGTTTTAATAATTCGTTTTCACCATTTTACTTTATTTTTATTTTCCGTAGATATCGAGGGTAAGGTTTTAACGTTTTTCGCAATGCATGCTATTTGGTCCTATTACAGAGCGAGGCTTGGTATTTCTTATACTATATTGTAATGATTCATAAGTAAGGGTCCTATACATAAAGAAAATCATCTATTTTATCAACGCACAAAATAATTTTTAAATATATAAATCCATTTAGGCCAGATTACAAATTGCTCTTTCCAATTTACCAGCTAAGGCCGTTTTGCCTTTTCAGGTCACGTGTCGGTTTGATGTGTCTGCCATTAAGCGACAAAAATAAAAGAGAAGCCAAAGGAAGGACTCAGCGTAAAAACAATAAATGGATTAGTGACGGGCTAAATGACAAAAAGATTAAACGAGACCCTAATGACTTAATTGTTAAACAAATTGTTTTTTTAAGGCGAGTTTTTCGCGCCAGATTTTTCGACGAAGTGGAAAGCGCGCGCTGTTCGTGTTCTTAATGGGTATTGAAATTATATGATTGGAGTACTAGATATTTAGTTGATCGGATATTAGCATTAATCGGTTAACTACGAAAAATCAATGGTGCAAAAATTATTTATAATATACAGGGTGCACCCAGTTAAAATATTCTTGATAATGCCTACTCGAAACTGAAAGTACCTAACTTTGATGTTTTGAATGTATGTTAGGCTGGTCCAATATACAGGGTGTTTCCTAACCTCTCTGAAGAAATGAAGGAGGTGAATCCTCACCTTATTTTAAGACGAAAATGTGGTACTTATATAAGTTTTTCGCATGTCGCTTCTTTTTCGAAATATAGGGTGTTAAAAAAAATTAGTAAAGCAATAATAATCATTTTAATAATTGATTTAAAAACTTTTAATAATGAACTCACCGAAACAAAAGTCAAATAAATCGCTGAAAATGTCCTTCATGAGCCAGTAAACACCCATGTACACGACGTGCTAAATTGTCTCTTACGTGTTGGAAAATTTTTCAGTTTCAATAGGAGTACTATAAACGAGTTGTTTAAGGTGACCCCAGAAATAAAAATCCAATGGATTCAGATCCGGCGAACGGGGTAGCCATGGATGAGGTCCTCCTCTACCTATCCAACGAGCAGGATATTGTTGATCTAGATAGTTTCTAACACGTACCGCAAAGTAAGGGGGAGCGCCGTCATGCATAAACCATTAAAGTTCTCGTTCTTAATGGCACTGCTTCAATCAATTCTGGCAATTTACCTCTAAGGAAGTTGAAATAGACATCACCAGTAAGTCGATTTGGAAGAAAATACGGTCCAACTAAGCTATCTCCAATAATCCCTGCCCAAATATTAAAATAAAATGTATGCTGGTGATGTCCTTCGATGATAGCATGAGGATTATCTTCTGCCCAACTATAGTTGTTGTGAAAATTTATGACGCCTTTTCTGGAAAAATTCGCTTCATCTGTAAATATTATTTTTGCCGAAAAATGTGGTATTTTTGCCGAAAAATGTAGGGCCCTTAAAGAATTTTCTTAAAACCAGTTACAAAAATTAACGAGCTGGAAAGTCTCTAGGCAACAAAGCTTGCACTCTTTGAAGTCTTTGTGCGTGATTAGGAAAAATTAAATAGTCCTTTAAGATACTCCATACTGTTTTGTAACTCAGATTCAACTCGTTCCCGATTTTCCTCGTACTAGTGCCTGGAGATTCTTCCACCATGTTTAAGACCTCTTCCTCAAGTTGTACGGTTCTAACTATAAGTGGTCGGTCGCCTATTTTGCTTTTTGCAAAGCTACCTGTTTCCTCTAACCTGAGGTGCAATCTTGTAAATGTTTCCGAACACGGTACTCGTCTATTAGGAAAACGTTCTGCATATAAACATCTCGCCCCTAGCGCATTTCCATTTGCCAAACCGTACAGAAAATGAATTTGAACCATTTCTTGACTGGTAAACTCAGCCTCTATGAAAAGTATGTAATGTGGTACAAATAAATTCAAAAACAATTCAAAAGGATATTATTTAAAAGATGTTAAACAGGAGACAAATAATATTACGGAGAAAACAAATGTGGTTGCCATAGAACGAAGCAAAGCCTACTCGTATCATTATGATTCAACATTATGATAAAAATATGAAAAATAACTAAAAAATTAAGGTACTCTTTTACCCAGATCCCCGCCAATGAACTAATTGTAAAATTTAAAATTGACCCAAAGTAAAGCGCTCTAATCCCTTATGTTTAACAAATATCATTAGAATATCGTTTGGCATTAATTAAATAAATGAAAAAAAAAATACAACATTTTTTTTAACACGTATTTTGAAAACGAAGCGACATGCGAAAAACTTTTATACCACATTTTCGTCTTAAAATAGGGCGAGAATTCACCTCCTTCATTTTTTCAGAGAGGTTAGGAAACACCCTGTATATCCACATGGCCTAGTTTTGTCCACTTGAATGTAGTAATTTGAGTGCCTAATCTGAGCGCATACTGAGCAAATATCAATTTTTTCGTCATCTTTAGACAGCTTCGCAATTGACCAAGAATATCAACCTATAGAGTCAACTTCTGCAGCAACGTCCAGTCCTCTAATTACCATCAAAACGACCTAAAAACATATTTAAATTACCCGAAGTCATCGGACCTTTAAATAGTGTTAATCTTCCCGACAAAGGTGCTGCATTTATTGATGGAGCTCTGGTAAAAGCGCTTGGACAAAATATTTCCGAAATACTACTCCCGAAGCTCTATTAGACTATTTAGGAGACAATTACGACCGGAATCTAAAGCAGCTGAAGGAAACCAGTCGTCTTTTGAGATACCTTTCCGAAAATAGAGAGGAACAGGAATATCTCAGGCACAAGCATGTATTGAAGCAATTAAGCAGTAGATTGTTGAAACTCAAATCTAAAGACTAGTGTTTGATACAACAGCTAGTTATACTGGGCTTCCCATGGAGGTTTGTATTATAATAGAAAAACCTTGCATGTGGCTCTACTGGTTGTTTAAAGACTGCGTTGTTTAACTGATTTAAGAAACTGTGGCCCACTATTAATCAAACTGATTTTAGTTAGCTTAGTAGAGCTGCGGTAGCTCTACTAAGCAAAGAAAGGAGAGAAGAAATTTGAGAGTATCTACCACGTGTTCTTCAAAAACAACATTCTAAAGATGATTATCTCAATATTCTTAGAGGATGATAACTTCTACGTCTGTCTCTTTTATTTTGTGGTAGAGGAAGTGGAAGTGAAATAATTCGAGCTTCTGGGCCGACACATCATGGATGGCGAAGGGTATTGACGCCCTAAAAATTTGCCTGTGTCAAAACCAGTTTGAGCTGAAGAATAAAAAATATCGTAAACTTGGCTTTGTTTGTTTGTTTGTCTTGTATATGTAAGATTTTGAAATAAAACTCCTCTCGTAATTAGAGCTGCATATAATAATTTTCAGCTTCTACATTAACTGAAAAGCTATTCTTATCCAACAGTTAAAGCCGTTTTAAAAACTATAGAAAAAATAGTAATAAATCTAAAATTGCCAAACAAGACTAATTTTCTGCGACGTACGCAAATAGCTGAGAAAAAAGGATTAAATCTATTAGAATTTGTAACTGAACGGACAAGCAGCTTTTTCTCTCTCTTCACCCAGAAGGAAAAAATGAGTCTAAAGCGATTTTAAAAAAGTCGATTCAAGATGATCCGCTATACATGAATTTTGTGAACGTTGTTGTCGAATGAGAATTTTCAACGATACTACTAAACATGGAATCAGTTTAACTCAAAAGTATAACCAGTCGCTTACTAAGAACGAAGAACAGAAACAGTTTATTGTTCGCCTGGTGTCAAATCATAAAAAACAACTTCCTACTCTATCAAACGCCTCTCTTGTTTAGTGACTTGTTATTTTGTTTTCGAATATCAAGAATTTGTATTTTCATTTTATATCTCTGATTTTTGCTCATTGATGGGCGTCAGTCTAATGGCGTCAAGTCAGGAGACCTAGTAGGCCATTCTATAGGCCCTCTTCGCCCTATCCATTTATCTGGAAACTCGTCGTCTAGCCATTGCCGAGCCGGAAGAACATAGTGAGGAGGAGCGCCGTCTTGCTGGAAATATATTACAGCCTCATCAAGTATAGGGTTTCCATCGTCTTCGATTTGGTTTTCAATGGTTGCAGTGATAAGCGGATTGATGGTATTTTCCAACATATCTAAATAAATGCCTCCATTTAAATTCCCATTAATAAACAATGGCCCAATCACTTTGTTTCCTAAAATGCCTGCCCATAGATTAATTTTTTGGGGGTACTGAGTATGCCCTTCTACAAAAGCATGAGGATTTTCATTGCTCCAATACCTGCAGTTATGCTTATTAACAAATCCATTTAGATAAAATGTGCATTTATCACTGAAGCATTTAGAGCTAGATCACTGGATTTTAATATTAAATTTATAGTCGCATGAGAATTTCACTAATGTATTTAGGCTTGTGCTTGTGCATGTACAGGGTGGTTCAAGTAAGATGACCCTGTGCCTTTTCTCGGAAACTGTAAGTTATGAAAAAAAGTTTATAAGAAAAATTAATTAATTATAAATAAATTTTTATTTTCTTATATATTTTTGTATACAGGGTAAGTTGTTTGACTAGAGTTGATACCAACTTTCGTTTCCGAATTGGAATACCCTATATCTTATAAAACTCTTGGATTCTACATGAAATAGCAATTATTTTTTGATAAGTACATTATATTGCTTACTGGCCTGCCTTACTTCAGTGGGATAGGAATAGTTTACAGAAACTCCAGAATGCTTGTTTAGGATTTAGCTTTTGTGTTCGTAAATTTGACCACATCACTCCCTTGTTGATTGAGTCTGGGTGGCTTTTACTTAAGAAGAGATTCGAATTGCATATATTACGTCTGGTCTACAAGATTGGGATCAACAAAGTTCCCAAATATTTACTAGATAAACTTATTAGGTGTTCTGATCTGCACAATCTTTTTACTCGCCATAGAGACATGCATATAGTGTGCCCAGACACACTCATGCATTTTTTCAGCGCTCTTTTAGTTATACCGCGTTCAATTCCTTGCCTGATCACATAAGAGCTCCCCCCAGCACGTCTTCATTCTGTATGGGTGTAAGGAAGTTTTTGCTGGCGAGTCGCGCTTAAGTAGCACTGCTTTTTAATACCTTTTATTTTGTTTGTTATTTTTCTCAATGAAGGTACTTATTATTATGTCTACCATTAGCCATAATTAGTATAGTCCATCGCAAATTGTATTTATTAATCTCTCTTAAAAAAATATCTGTTTATGCGTTTATATCTTTAAACTCTTTAACAACTTCTGAGGACCTTCTCTTTTTCATTAATTCTTCTTTTTTTTTCTCTTTTGATTTGTATAATAATATGTACCATCTATTTAGCCATTAGAATTAGTAATCACTTTCTACAGGCTATAGTTGGATACCGCCATCCACTTTCTAATTTTTTAATTACATTATTATTATTATAAGTCTGAACTTAATAGTTGCCATGATATCGACTTTTGAAAAATCACATTTTTGAATTTTAACAGCTTCTATGTGTCTATACAATATTCCGCTCGCACAACTCTTTCCTAACATTAAGGACATATTTGTGAACTTGCCTCGATTGATAACTACTTGCCAACAGAAAGCGCAGAATTGACTATCATCGCGTGTAATAAAGAGATCCAAGAAACGGATGAAACTATTCCCAACTCTGAGACAGAGGAAGAGGACCCTGAACTTGCCCCAGTGTCGAAAATATTAAGCCTATCGAAAGCCTGCGCAAGTTTGAGTGAGTTTGTCATTAATATGTGAATCTGGATTCTATGAAAATGGAATCAAAAATGTGAAGCAATCCTTCATTTCTGATTATTTTAAAAAATAAAGATTTCAAAGCAAACCTACACCTACAGTACATTGTATAACATGTATGTTAGAATGCACGTGCAGTATATACGTATTGGTAAATTGGCTCCATCTCATTTAATTTTAGTTCTGATAAATTTATTGACAAATATGTAGATACTTATTAATACACAGACAGTGTAAAATGCAGACCAGTTTTTTTTTAATTTTCTCTATTATCAGACCACCCCTGTTAACCGACATTTGATTCCCCGAGAGTGGTCGCTATTGAGAGATTTTACTGTACTTTTATATACGAAACTATATTCCTAAAAATAAATGTTTAGGTCACCGTGAAAAAAATTAGTTTACTAGTCAAGTTTAAAATTTTAACTAAATTTATAAACGAAGTTCTTTTAAGTAGAATGGAGAAAATACCTACACTTACCCCTAAATCAACAGGTATTTTATGACCACTAAACTCCAAGTAATAAAACATCATATAAAACAATTCCATCGCCAGGAAGGAAGCAAGGAAGCTTTACCGGTTTATAAGCCTATAATTTTTATATGCTCCGCTTGGGTTTGCAACACAACCTTAAACTAATTTTGTTAAATGTCCTTAGAGAATTGTTAGTTTCCTATATTGTATTCATATTTGGCGTAGCGTCATTCCTAGAAAATTGACAGTTTATTGTCAATAATTGCTTGCCACTTGCCTATTACACAGTTTTGCAAATGCTTAACTAGTTAATGGTATTGAAAAACACAAACTTAAAATAAGTTCGTGTATAGTTGTCCCTTATCCTTTCCGTCAGACCCAATCCTTGGACGCGTTTCGCCGTTCACGGCTCTTCAGCAAGGCTCCGGGTATGACGGAAAGGTAAGGGACCTCAAGGTGCTTTAACACAGAACTGCAAGTTTACGAATGAGAGTTGCAGCACGTGGCTACATCTCGTGGCAACCACACGTATCAACCCAACCAGGACAGCGAGAATCCATATAGGTTCAAACTCTGGCAAGGCGGTCCATTGCGACCATTGCGGGAAAACTACGTTGGGTGTCGCTGGAAGCCAATGTATCGGTTCAGCCTACCGAAAGCATGTATATTGAAAAACACAAACTTAAAATAAGTTCGTGTAAAGTTGTCCCTTATCCTTTCCGTCAGACCCAATCCAGCAAGGCTCCGGGTCTGACGGATAGGTAAGGGACGTCAAAGTGCTTTAATACAGAAACACAAGTTTAAGAATGAGAGTTGAAGCACGTGGCTACATCTCGTGGCAATCACCCTTACCTTCCAGCAATTTCTCATGACCACTTTACCTAATATATTTTTTTTCCGCAAGCCATACGACTAACACTTTCTGAGATACGGCCGACAGCCATTCTTAGTGGGACGCCCGGTACATATGGGAAGACGATCAGGATGGATTTCATTAAATAATTGAGCTATTTCTATTTGAGTACGTGTTCTTTCACCAAACCCAGCCATGCATAGCATTTCAGATTTATCTCGTTCCGTTACCTTCACCTTGTGAAAACTGCAACTTTGCAACTACCCTTGACAACTACTTATTTGAAGCAAAATTGTCATACAGTTTCTATGGGACTAAACGCTGACAAGTCAACATTCAGAAATACCAAAATTGAAACAAGAAACAAAATAAACACACAATGGAATTACCTCAGAAATACGGTCTTACATATTGATATGTTTAATCGTAATTTTTTCGATAACTCTTAAGTTTAGGTATATGACATTGTACATGAAATATACTTAGAATTCGATGCAAAACTTAAAAATGAAATAAACAATATATGTTTTCATTTGAAAAAATGAAGTTGATGGTCGAAGCTTATTGGGCTACCCTGCATACATGAGTTTACCATAAATAACCACATTGTTAACAGCAAAATAGTCTGACGCAAGTTGTTATTTCCGAAATAAACACAGCCTCACTTGTCAAAAAGGTTTTAAAAATGGTACTATTTAGGATACTTTCCGTTTTACGTTATTTGTTGCGTGGACGATTTGTAAACTTTATGATAAAAAATACACAAGGTGTCTCGTTAAAAAAAATATTATGTTCAAATCTGCTTTCACCGTATTAATCAGCAGAAAAAATACTACTACTTTGCTAACTTAACCGCCTTTGTATTTCAAATAATAACAGAATTAGCCACAGTGCGCAGTTAATTTGGGGTACCCTGTATAAAGAGATGTTCGTTTCAGGTTGCGTGAATTCTTTTTCCAGATTTTACGGCAGAGGTTCGTATGCAATTTCGTGTCTGCTGTGGGATTAGCAAATGCAGCACCTATCTTGCGAAAGTTTATCATGCAAAATGAATTTAGCCGGTTAATGGAGATGATTGTGGCCTTTGCTAACTCGAGCATTTCCACTAGCCAGTTGGCCAAAATAATAATATAATATTTGGAGAACCACCTGCTTGTTCGCTGGTTCCTTCTAGAAAAAGTAATTTAATCACAATTCGAATACCAATTTTATCCATTTTACACTTTCAATTCTTGTATTTAAGGAACTGACGAACATAGCGTTAGTGTCAGAATAACAGTATCTAACACTAACTTATTAATTGTGGAAATGCTTCAAAACTATATAAAGAGATGTCGCTGTCCTCTCTGCTCACTAGCTACTTATCGATTCGTAACATAATAATATTAATATATTCACCAACTAATGCATTTGTCGCCCACATAACATGAGAAACAAGAGAGAATTAGCGTCATTAAAAATCATGGCCCGCTATGGCAATTCCCTTCTTATTCATTGCCCTTTTGTTTCTGCACAAGAGAACTGACAACAAGTCGGCCTGATTATTATTCAGATCGCTTTCTGTCTAAATCCAGGGACACGAGAAGTCGTATTACTAAATGTTTTAGAAATCCGATTATGTACTTAATGTAGTATCCCACCTAAATAAATACGGACCTAATTGTTTTCTCCTTTTGTGGTGGAAATTTTGGCGCTGCTTTAAACAGGAAATTTTCACAAGAAGAATGATTTATGGCCCAGTAAATGAACTCGAATGTTTCTTCCAAATTGATGTTAGTTTTTTGCTTTATGGAAGGAATATGCTTCGTTACTCAATTTTGATTGCCTGCTCTATTTTAAAAATAAAATGCTGAAATATTTTTTGGCATTAATATTACCGTTCCATTAAGTATGCTTTTTTAAAATATTTTCGCCTGGTGTACGTCCTTTCGTATTATCTACTGGTATTACTGAAACTTTCTTAGCAAATTAGTGCATCAAGTTCTTCGCTCTTTTTTTCGTATTGGCTTTATATTGGGCATGGCCGTCATGAAATATGTTAGGTCAGAACAACAGGGTAAAAAGAATAAAGAGTGATAAGGGAAAAGCAAAAACGAAAAAAAATGAACAAAAAAAGATTAACAGCAACGAAGAGGAAAAAAAAAAAGAAACTAAAGTGAAAAGACAAGATACCAGGAACTGGTGGAAGGAAGGAGGAAAATATAAAGCAACAATAGGAGAAAGAAGAAGCGGAAATCTTAAGGATCTTAGTTAATAAGATTAAATACAATTGCGACAGAGTAGATCAGGCCCCTAGCCGATACGACACAGTAGCAAAGAAGCTGTGTTTTACAATGGTGGATGTACTAAAATTAACAGAAATATGGGGGCCATGGGGACTTAAGCAAATTGGGAAACATAGTGGAGAGGCACGAAACAAATAGATCCATAGAACAAGAAAGAGAGGGAAAAGGACGGGAATACTTCGCCACTGCGCGTGTAAAAAGAGACATGTTCGAACCCAAAGTCAAGACTAAGACTACCGGAAAGCAGAGTCAAAGTCAATAATAAACAGATACCGTGGAAAAACACGGTTAAGTACTTGGGGCTTGTCTTTGATAAAAAGATGGTCTGGAACGCAAATGCGGATTACCGTTTGGCGTGCGCACAAAGACAACTTTGCGCGCTTTACCCACTTATTAACCGCCAAAGTACGTTAGACAATAGGACAAAGACGAATATTTACAAAGTAATATTACGGCCAGTACTGACTTATGGTATACCAACATGGTGTACCATAAATAAGACAAAGTACAAAAAACTTCAAATCTTTCAAAACAAAATACTACGAATCATTACAAATGCACCTAGACATACACCTACAAGAATACTACACAATGACATGCACAATACATGGAGACATTAGACGAATTTCTTGACAAAATAATTACAAAATATTACGCACGGACGGACGTTTCAAACAATGTACTTATTACTCAGTAACACACTCACGCACCACACCAAGCTACATATAGACTTCCACGCGACTGGTTCCCACCTTAAGAAAAACAAGCTGCACTAGAAAATTGTAAAAATATCATTAGGAAAATAAGAAAAGCATTACATATTAGCTTACAATCAACAAAGCAGCAAAAACAATAAAATTGTCAGCACCCAAACCCACCCAAGAAGTTGTTCCGAACAGAAGTACGATAAAGAAGAGGAGTAAAAGATAAAGATCTAACTCAATGTCCAAATTTATTTCAATAAGACATATTCGAAATGATTGATTTGAGATATTTTAGAATGAAGATTTTTCATAACTTCAATTCAATTTTTTAGGGTCTAATAGTTATTTTTGTATTAAGTGCGTGAAGTGAGTGTTTTTTTAATGGCATATGAGAGTGTCAATTTTTTGCCGAGACCGCAGGTCGAGGCAAAAAATTCTCTCGAATGTGCCATTAAAACACGAATTTCACAAACGAAATACAAACAACATTTTTTGTACAACTGAAAGTTTGAATTAATCGGTAAAATTGTATATTATAATAAAAATTTTACCATATAATTTCACATAATCAAGTTAACAGCCCTGTCGTTACTATAGAAATGGTTTGTTGGCACGTTGCTTGTTTTGTTGTCATACGTTGATAGCTGTTCATATTTATTGCAATTTTTTAAATAAATAGTATAAGTACTTAAAATGGATGTAGATTACGATAGTGATAGCGAGATTCCTTCAGATATAGCCGATATAGCAAATTCGGCTATAGCTAACATGTTACCGGCGAAATCAAAATTTATATACGAGAAAAATTATAACCAATTCCGTGAATGGTGCGGCAAGAAAAATATACAAAAAGTGTCTGAAAAGGTACTTATATGCTATTTTGAGGAGAAATCAAAAACTGTAAAACCTTCTACTTTATGGAGTGTCTACTCGATGTTGAAGAGTACATTGAATGTTAAAGAAAATATTGATATAAAGAAGTTTTCAAAATTGGTGCCTTTTATTAAGAACAAAAACGTCGGATACCGAGGGAAGAAATCTAAAGTTTTATCGAGAGACGATATTAATAAATTCATTCAAGAAGCTGATGATGAAACAAATTTACTTTATAAGGTACAGATGATCAAAATTTTGTATTATTTCAGTAATTTCAATATTTTTTTAATTGTAGGTTGCGTTAATTTTGGGAATCAGCGGTGCTTGTCGCCGTGAAGAATTATTGAAGGTAACTATTGATGACATTGAAGATACCGGGTCTATATTGATTGTTAAAATACCGGATACAAAGACCTATTGCCCAAGAATGTTTACCGTTTCAAATTCTGATTATATTGAGATATATCGCAAGTATAGAGTACTAAGGCCGTCCCATACACACAAAAAGAGATTATTTTTAAAATATTCAAGAGGAAAATGTGTTGACCAACATGTGGGAATAAATAAAATAGGGGAAATTCCTAGCTTGATTGCAAAATGGCTGGGAAAAGAATTGCATAAGAGCTACACAGGTCACTGTTTTAGGAGGAGTTCTGCAACTCTCTTAGCCAATGCAGGGGGTAACATGACATCTATAAAACGCCACGGTGGTTGGAAATCTGCCGCCATAGCAGAAGGATATATAGAAGATAGTTTGAGTAATAAAATTGATATTTCTAATAAATTCAATTGTTCCTCTACTTCCAAACAAATCAATATAACTGATACAATTGTGGACTCAACTTTTCAAGGAATATCTAGCGTTTCTGATCAGCAGCAAGGTGGACTAGCTTCGGGAATTAATATTGGAAGCAATTGTTCGAACTTCACCATCAATTATTATTGTAACAAATGAGATTTTTTGGTAGTTGGTAATTAATTAGTAAATTTGTACAAAAAAATTCAATACATTTTTTAAAAAGTAATGTTTTATCGTTTTTTTTGTAAATCATTTTTCCAGTTAAAAAAAGTCTTTTTTTCACCGTGAAAAAAAGTCTTTTTTTCACTGTTAAAAAAACAAAAGGTTTACGTATCGATAGCGATGAAAAAATGTCAACTTTTTTTGACAGTTGTACAAAAAATTAATATAAGCCAATAATATTGACTCGAAATGTATTTATTTATTATAGGAGAATAAAAAATAGAAATATTATAACAAAAATTATAAGTACTTTGCAAAAATTACAAACCATTTGAAAATCTTAAGAAAAACTAGTTTGACAGTTGTAATTTTTGAAACCAAATTTTGGACACCCTGTATAAAATAAGATAAAACTATTTACCGTCAAAATATCGCTAGACCTCTTGTATTCAAGTTCATACTATGTAGCTCGGACAAAACAGATCTAAGGCCGTTTTTTTAATAATTTTTTCAAGGCGTGCAAAACATAAAAGACTACAGCAAACCAAATAAAATCTTGGGAAATAAGAAATAACACTTAAAAGGACCAAAATATGCAAAATAGTACATGGTATACCATTTCAATTTTTTTTTTGTCGTCATTCTTTTTTGGACCATTCTGTATACGAAAATATTTTCGCGAAATATACTCATATATACAGTATAGGTCTGCTGTTACGGTTCGAAAATTGCATGTTCATAGTTTGGTTATCTATGTTAAGTTTTCTGTTTTAATTTTTTAAAGAACCTAGGTAGACTTTCACCCTAAACATTAATTACCAATTAAGTTACCTGTAATAGCCATTATTTTCACTATGTGCAGTTTGAAACCTTTGTTGATTATGTTTATATTCCATGCATGTTTTGTATCTTGTAGGACATAGCCAAGTGGATTGATTTCTTCTGTTCTTTGTTTTATACTACTTGTGGACAGGTCTTATTTCAAATCCTTGTTTTAATTGATTAGTAATTAGTCAATTCAGGTTATCAAGAGTAGATAATAATTTCTTAACCTTGTATTTAAGATGTAGGTTAAATATATCGGCTGTTGTAAATCAGATGTTTTTAAGAAAATCGATAATTTGTTACATGTTTGTTATATGAGATGGTAGATGTTGGCTCACCCGACATCGCCCGGTGAAATACCATCGCATAGGCTTAGGTGGCGTGAAGTTGCTCTTTGAGCTAACGTTTCGTCACTGTGCCGATGTCTCCGGTTTCCAGGGTGGGAAATATACAAAAAATGCTGTGATGATGGTTCCAAGATCAATATATTCCGGAGTTAAAAACGCCCCCCGATCGGATCTCCGGGTGGGGGCGGGTCCTGGCGCCTTATCAAGCGAGATTATCCAATCATCCACCATGTCCAGTAGCCATGCGGGTCCTTCGAACAATATTCTAAATGGAAATGGTGTGAAAACTGGAGTTGTTAAAAGACCCGAGATTAGCAACTTCCAAATTGACTTCTGCAATATAAGAGGACTGAACTCCAACATCAATGCAATCCATCAACATCTACAATCTACCAAACCTCATGTACTTGCACTAACCGAAACCAAAGTCAGATCATCGATTAGTACGGTCAGCTATTTATATCCTGGGTACGACTTTTATCACCGATTTAGGCGGAATTCTGGCCTTTGTCTCTTTGTCTGGAGTGATATTTCTTGTCAACGAGAGGAGACACTCGAGCCTAAGGACTTTGATGTAATGTGGTTTAAAATATCAACGCAGAGAATTACTAAATTCATCTGCTGCCTTTACCGGCCGCCAAGCGATACCCATTATAGAGACTTGTTCTCCTCTCTTGCTAATACTATCGACTTTTTGCAAACCCACCATCCCAATTCCGAAGTTGTCATCCTTGGCGACTTCAACATTCATAATGTCAACTGGCTCAAATACTCAAACATGACTGACGAACAAGGTCGTGAATCCGAATCCTTTGCCATCAGCTCTGGCCTCACCCAGCTGGTGGGTGAACCAACTCGGATTCCAGACCGAGATGGTGATTTTGCTAGTTTGTTGGATCTTTTCTTAACTTCAAACCCCGACTTGTACACTGTCACCGTGAAGCCGCCGTTAGGAACGTCTGACCACAACCTTATTTCGGCACTGAACAAACTACCAATTAGTGCTGAAGAGCCTCCTAAACCACGCAAGATATGGCATTATACATCAGCTAAGTGGGAGGACCTAAGGGACCATTTTCGAACCTTTCCTTGGCGGGACGTTTGTTTTACCTCTGATGATCCATCCATCTGTGCAACAGAAATATCGGTGGTTATCCTTACTGGTATGCAAGCCTTCATCCCTTTCTCAAAAGAGTGCCCTTCTAACGGCAAGCCTTGGTTTACCAAAAATTGCGAACGAGCTGTTAAATCAAAAAATTATTTCTACCGACAATGGCGTAAAAATCCTACCGCCGAAAATCGTACCATCTTTGTTAATGCTCGAAACCAATGCAAGCAAACGATAAACCAAAGCAAAGAAGCACACAACCAGAGGATCAGAGACAAACTTCTTGAATGTCCTAGCTGCTCAAAATCATTTTGGTCGGTAGCTAAGGCCGTCAGTCAGAACTTTACCAAGTCAACCATTCCACCTCTAACACGTTCTGATGGCACCATTGCGACCGAGATTGCGACCAAAGCACAGGAAAAAGCAAACTTACTGGCGGAACTATTCTCTTCACATTCAACGGTAAATTTTCAGGGAAGTACTCCACCGAACATTACCCCTGTAGAATCGAGAATGCCCGAGATTGTCTTTCGCCACCGCCATGTCAAGCGAATCTTGGGGAGTCTCGACACTAAAAAGGCTTCTGGTCCTGACGATATTCCAGTCATTGTAATTAAGAAATGCGCTGACGAACTAACACCGGTATTTTGTAGGCTTTTTAACTTATCCTACAAAAAAGGAATATTTCCTTCTTGCTGGAAAACTGCGAGAGTCCAGCCCATACCCAAAAAAGGCAAGAAGACTTTGCCAAACAACTATCGTCCAGTCGCATTGCTCTCGGTTATATCAAAAGTTATGGAGAAGGCTATCAACGAAAAATTACTAAAATACCTGGAAGGCTTCAACATTATTTGTGACCGCCAGTATGGATTCCGTAAGTTTAGATCAACAGGAGACCTTCTCGCTTATGTTACTCATGTTTGGAACAACGCAATAGAACACCATGGGGAGTCCCGGGCGATAACACTGGACATTTCCAAGGCTTTTGACCGAGTATGGCATGAGGGGCTCCTAACTAAAGTGAGAGCATACGGAATGCCGGTTCAATTTTGTTCATGGCTGTCGAGCTTTCTTAAAGACCGTTCTCTGCGAGTGGCGATGGACGGATTTCTTTCAGACACATTTAACATCAACGCCGGAGTCCCTCAAGGTTCTATATTGTCGCCCACCCTTTTCTTACTATACATTAACGATATTTTGGAAAAAACTAAAAATTCTATATATAGCTTCGCTGATGACAGCACACTTGTTTCAACTTTTACTTTGGATGCTCGGACATCGGCTGCTAATGCACATCTATATAGGCAGCAAGAGGTCTCACATCTCAACAAAGACCTGGAAGAAATTTTGTCTTGGGGTGACAGTAGCCAAGTAGAATTTAAGGCTAAAAAGACCCAGGCGGCAGTTTTTTCTAAAAAAGTTAATGTTGAAGAACCGGATATAGTTATGGCGGGACACTCCATTCCCTTGGCTTCATCAATTCATTTATTGGGCGTTAATTTGGATAGTCATATGTCTTAGCATGGCCACGTTGCGGCCATTGCTAAGGCAGCCTCGCAGAAGCTTGGAGTACTTTTCCGAACAAAGAACCTCTATACACCCCAACAACTTTTGATGCTCTATAAAGCCCAAATTCGACCATCACTGGAGTACTGTTCGCATATTTGGGGCTCTGCTCCTAAACATACCCTGAGATTGCTAGATTCCATTCAAAGAAGAGCCATTCGCTTGATCGGTGATCATAGTCTGACAAACAACCTGGAAAGCCTTGAACATCGAAGGCAGGTTAGCGACTTGAGTCTATTTTACAAATATTTTCATCCCAAGTGTTCAACTGAGGATGCCCGCTTAATACCACCCAGAGCGGTGCATGGTAGAAATACACGACGAGCCACTGCAGCCCACCAGTACGTGGTTCAGCTTAGTGTCCCTCGAACGACACTCTTTCAAAATTCTTTCATCTGGAGAACGTCATCACTCTGGAACGACCTCCCTGAGATCGTCTTCCCCAACGAGTATACTCTCCAAAGATTCAAGACCAACGTGAATCGTTTCCTGCGCACACGCACCGCTCCTAGAGCGCCATAAAGGATTTGTCCTGTAGTGCTGTGCCTTATCATAAAAAAAAAAAAAAAAAAAACCGCAAGTCAGTGTCAAACTGACAGTTCTGTGCATTTTCACGACCACGTCTGGTTAATTTAAAGATCTTGGGTTAATTTAGGCATATTTTAGTGGTTGACGCGGGTTGTCAGGGTTTTGTTATTAAAAGAGGTTCGTTTTCATAGATAGGTACAACTAATTTGTCCACGTTTTGTTTTGGTAACTATGTACGTTGGAGACGAAACAACATCCGGCCCTTTCGACAATAGACGCTTGAAGGAAAGCACGTTTGTGGATATAGCTCCTAAATTTTGGATTTCTTGGGCAAGAAAGGCCATCTCGTGCCAATAAAACATCCATAAATGGTTTAAAAAAGGACATGGCTTTGTAGTTTGCCTATTCTTTGGGCGGAATGCCGATTGAAAATGCCTTTCCATCAACTTCAGCAAGGTCCTAGACGCCATTTTGCAGATTGGAGCCCTCGTTAGTTTTTTGGGGTAGGTTTAGACTTATGTATCTGAATTTCCCCTTGACGGTTATGAAAGTTTTCTCTTGCATGTTGTACATCTAAAATTCGATTTTAGGGTTTTTTGCTTTGGTAGGTTCAAGTTCAAACTGGAGTACTAGTTTTCTTTTATTGGAGCTGCCTGGACGCGGCACGTGCCAGTTGCCATGTACTGTTTAAATTTTTGGAGTATAGCAGTGTAGCAGTATCCACGTTAGCTACAAGAACTATGGGTAGCACATAAAGTTTCAGCTAAGTATCATTGTGATCATTTTTCTTTAAAAAGTAGTCAACCTAAAATCTTAATATTTTGCATTTGCGTATTGTTCGATATGCAGTGTTTTGGTAAAGTTTTGGACCCTTGTTATGTACAGAGCTTGTGCATTGTAAACGTGTAGCGTATGTCGACATACCGTTAAGACGTCACAAGAGTCTCTAGTAGTTTAAAACGTTAGGTGGTCCGTGGTACAGCTAATTTTGTTGTAAATATAGTTACAATTTATTAATATAAAGTAAAAATTTTTGTTTCCCTGCTAAAGGCCATTTGTTTCTTCTAAATTTAACACTTGTAACTTATCTACGCCCGAGTGGCTAGTATGCTTATCGAGTAACCACAGGTACTCGTAAGATTTTGTATTGTACTTTAAGAATGCTCTTATGGTGAATTTAGTTAGTTGTAAGAGGTTCTTGCACAGACCTTGCGGAAATTCCAAGTCTGAGGCAATGTCCTGGATGTAAATCTATGTGGCTGCCAGATCAGACTAAACAGTCGTTTTTCCTTTATGGTGTAGGTCTGACAGTTGCCGTCTTGTGCAAGATCCTGTGAAACAGGTTTTGACTTTTATTTATTCTTCTTAAAATTACTTTTTAATTTGAACCTTCAGAACTTTTATGTCAAATCTAATACTACCAATTTGTTATTACATTTCACTTATTTATCACTTACACATTTACTCAAGTACCTATTGTCCACCAAAGTAAGAGGAGCTTGCATTCACAAATCCAAGTAGCTAATGGCATAACACGACATAAGAAATAATTATTTGTATTGGCCTCTGCTAAGTTTGGCTTTTATTTGAAAGAAAGCGACTTTAAGGGACTTGAGTGAATGAGAGCTTATAGGAAGCTATTGAAAACCGATTGTGACATATTTGTTTTTTTAACTTAAATGGTATAAAAGCTATGGAGCCTGACGCACTATTGTAGGACCCTGTATAATATACAATAAATTTTAAATTCATGATTCACCCTTCTAAGAGTATACTAAATAATATAATATGCTAATAATAAATAATAAAACACAAAGTACTTAAAAACTTATTATCCCGTTACAATAATATTAAACTATTTACTACAATTTACTACAATCCGGGTTTTTGGATATAAAATATTATTTACTCTTCAACAGCAAACTTAAAGTATTACACCAAAGTGTGTACTAGACAAGCTCTGACAAGTTATGTGCAAGCGAAGACAACTTAAAAACTGTTTAGTGGTGGAAGAGTCAAGTTTAGTTGGCTTATGCTGCTCAATCCATATGTTAGTGTATACAGAGTTGTAAATGTAACTCTAAGGAAAATGAAATACAGTAAAACCTCTGTTTGCGATCGCCTCTATTAAGTGACCACCTGCGTTAAACGACCGGTTATGAATTCCCCATATTTAAAAACGGTAATACCATTATTTTATACTCCTCTTTGCTGACCCATCTGCTAAACGACCGCGCGCACTCGTCATCGAAATTTTAAGTAAAGGTTAATGCTAGAAACACCCTCCGTAAAAGGCAGTAAAACCCGACCCGACAATTCTTAAGAAATATAGGTACACACTAATTATTTTATTGCAGGCGAATCCATTCAATTTGCTTTAAAGGTTGATTAATCGGTTGTTAACATTAGTTTTGTTTTGTGTGTTTTTTTAGGACTTACGTGAATATTTAAAGATGGCCGGAAAAAGTAAAGTGGGTAAGACCCAAGTGACTATGTTGCTTCAAAATAAAGCAGAAGTTAGAAATTTGTTTTAAGAAGGTGGTAACGGTGAACAAAAAAGAAAAATTCCCAAAAGCGAACTACTGGCAGTGGACCAAGTTGTTTTTAACTGGTTTTGTAAAACGCGAAACAAGCACTTACCAATATCCGGGCCCATAATTCAAGCACAAGCCCTCGAATCTACTCAATGTCTGGTATTGTCTAGAACTAGATAACTTCAATGCATCAAATGGATAGTTCGAAAAATTCCGTCGTCGGCACGATATTACCTTCAAGAAAATATGTGTCAAATCAACCGATATCAATATCGAAGATGTAGCTGCTTGGAAAGAAAGAATATTGACCATTTTAAAGGATTAGGCTACAAAGAATGTACTTAATGCAGATGACACAGGTCTCTACACTGATAAAACTGTGCTCCCTTAATCAAATAATCTGATTTATTTGGTGAATAATTATTGGTAATAAATAAATGTGATTTTAATTAACTAAATTTGATTTAACTGAAATAAATGAGAGTATTTCGTTTTATTTGCAAAGTTATTTGACTGTTGGTTGATTTGTGTCAAATCATAGAACCCTTCAAACAAATATGTTACCAAAAAACCACTAAAATAACAAAATCTAAATAACTAATTATTTAATCGAAATAATTTTTATTTAGGAACTAAATCCCGTTAATCGCTAGTTAAATCACCCAATGAAGAACTATTTAAATGTCTAGGTCATTTAAACTAAATAATTATGTATTTACATTAAATCCTTAATATAAAACAACTAAATATTTACAAATAACTAATTATTTAATCAAAATAAATTTCAAGTTAAGAACTAAATACCTTAAACCCTAATTTAAATCATTCAATGCCGAACTTTTCAAACAATTTGGTCCTCCAAACAAATAATTAAGTATTTAAATTAACTCCTTACTGCCCCTGGAATTCGGAAAGTCGCCTGCTTTGAGTAACGTGATTGGTTATACAAAAGTGGCCTCATAAATCGACATCGCGGTACTCGTGTTAGATCTTGTATTTTGTCTCCTAGAAATTTTAGAGTGAGAGTGAAAATTAAATGTTCTTTAGTGACTTAGCACAGAAGTTAGTGAACCTGTTTCATTTTTCCATGGTTAGTGGTTTCAGCAATAATAAAGTAAGATAATATGGGGGATAAACGTAAAATTATGACAAATTATTTCGAAGATTGGGGTATATCCCATCTGCTAGATAATTTTCAAGGTAGGAAACTATTTTTGAATATTTTAGTTATGCATGAAACGAGTAAAAAAATAAGATAAGAGGCAAAGAAAGGATACTACATGTATTATTGAGGTATATTTTAAGGGGGACAGCAACTAATGGTGGGTTTATACAGCAAAATAACATAACATAAAAATAAAATAAGAGTTGAATCTACAGATCTGCCATAAGACGTTTATAGAACCAAATAATATAACATAAAAATAAGAAATAAAATAAGAGATGGTTATCTTTTAACTTTTATGTTATTTTTATGTGAAAATCGTTGTGCGCGTGCGCGTAATTTGTCATAACTTTTATTTTCGGCAAAAATGTGTTTTTTCAGTTGGTTTGTCTTATTATTTAAATACTATAAACAATTTGATAAGGTTTGTGATTATTTTGGTATAGGTACTGATTAAACCATATTCAATAGCAACATTTCAATATTTCTTATTTTTATGTGACGTCTGTATAAACACGTACTTGGATAAAATAAGAACTGATTTGAATGAACATTCTGATCTATTGAAAATTAAAAAAAGGTATTTAAACCAAATAAATTTATATTTGATCTAAATAAATATAAAAGACAAGTTAAACAATTATGTACTTAAATAAAAGAACAACGACTTTGATGGAAATTACCGGTTTATTTAAATCAAATCACTTAAATTGTTTAATTAAATAACAGTGTTGTTACGGCAAATACATGTGAAACAAAAGTAAAACAAATATATACTTGATAAAGTATGTATAAATGATAATCAAATAAACATTTTGTTAACTTAACTTTTAACATATTTACTTTAAGTCATTGAAACGGCTTATTTAAGTTAGATTACTGTTAAGGAAATAAATATTTGCTTGAATTTTGTATTCAGCGATTAACTCCAAATAAAAAGTAATTTGTATCAAATCAGATAATACTAATTGAGGCAAATAATTCCTTGGTATTTTTCAAATACATATTTGTTTGGCTAATAGGAAACAAATATTTATTTGAGTCAACGGTAAATTTTTTTGATTCAAATAATTAATTTTATCAGTGTTCTATCGTGAACTGCCAACCAAAACATATGCATTGAAAGATGACAAGTATACTGAAAAAATAACAGCAAAACAACGATTTACAACTCTTTTCTATGCAAATATGGAAGGTAAGAAGGAAGAACTACCCTTAATAGGCTAAAGCAACAATCCTCGATGTTTTAAGGGCGTAAATATCGATAAGTTACCTCTCCAATGAGTCTGGAACAAAAAAGTGTGGATAACAGCAGACATCGTGACAACATGGCTTCACAGATTTATAATAGAATGGAAAGTGCAACATCTCATCCCAAAATTACACTGGATAATGTAAAACTAATTTTTCTTCTACCCAATACTACCTCACATTGCCAACCTTTGGACCAAGGCAGTATTCAGAATTTTAAAATGCTCCACAAAAGCTACCTTATTAAGAGGCTTGTATAGACAGTAGTTGTCCTCTTCAAGAAATCCAAAATAATATTACCATAACCAACGCCTTGATATGGGTTTCGGTGGCCTGGCGCAACTTGTCTCCAGCGAGAATAAAAAAATGCTTTATGAAAGCCGTATTATTTATGCGTAATACAGATAATATTGACGACTTCAAAGACGAAGATAATATTCCGTTCGTACAACTATTTCCTAACATTTAGGACACATTCGTGAACTTGATAAAGTTTGCCTCTATTGATAACGATTTGCCAACAATAAGTGCAGAATTGACTATCATCGAGTATATTGAAGAGATCCAAGAAACGGATAAACTACTTCCAAATATAAGATAGACGAAGTCTACAAGTATTTCTCGATTGTGAATCAATGTGAATCTGAATTTTATTAAAATGAAATAAGAAATATGAAGCAATCATTAATTTCTGATTATTTTAAAAAATAAGAATTTTAAAGCAAACATACAGTATATTGTATACTAAATATGTTAGAAATGTAAACAAACATATTTAAAATTATTTCCATATATTATGTAGATACTTATTAATAAACAAACACTGTAAAATGCAGCCCAGTTGCTTTAATTTTTCAGGCAGATCGCACACCAAGGATGCGTCGAACACGCAACATGCAACATATAACATAAAATAAATGTTGTATGTTGCATAACCTCGCACATAGTAGCTGCAAACATTGATTTGCAGTAATAAAACAAAATGTCGTCAAGTGATTAATCAATCAATCAATACTTTATTCATAACTTGCACAAAGTGCTCTTACAATTCAAATTGCAGTGTAAAAAGTGCTGCATTAAAAAACAGTTAATAAATAAATAAAATGTTACACATAAACCTAAATAAATTAAATTTAAGTACAAAACTAAGCGTCACATACAGCTACATTTTTGAGGAATTATTTAAAAATCATGAGTTAAAATAAATTGCAGTTAACATAATATATTAAAATAACCTACCTAACAGTCATTGGTCAACGTCACTATTTAAAAACTCGTCAGAAGTATAAAATGCTTTTTTCAAAACATATATTGGGAAAAATATTTTTAATTCCCTAGCTGATAGGTTTCTAACTCCCAGAGGAAGCTTATTGTAGTATTTCAACGCCAAGAAATTCGGACCGGTCTGGCACTTTTTAATTCTACATCTAGGTGTTAGAAGATCTGACTTATTACGTGTATTATAATCGTGAACAAATTCATGCCTAGTAAAACTATCGAAATTGTCCTTTATATAAAGAATATTTTGTAATATAAATATACAGGGAAAGTCAAAATATTCAGGCTGATGAAGTATTCCCTACAATCCTCCCTGTACCCTATATTGGCTATAATACGAACTGCCTTTCGTTGGAGAGCAAAAATTCTATGCCACAGCGCAGCCTGTCCCCATACAATACAGCCATAAGATAATATGTTAGAGTGAATAAGCCCAAAGTAGGCAGTTCTTGACCCAGTGGTACTCAGGTAGTTTACAAGATTTCTTAATACAAACAAGTTTGTACAGATTTTCTTTGCAAGATTTTCTATATGTGTCTCCAATTTTAATTTATTATCCAAATAAACTCCTAAAAATTTTGCCCCCTCCACTGTACTTGGGTTCTCAGAAATGATGAGGAGGATGTCATAGTAGCTTGGCAGTATTTGCGAAGAAGATCCAAGCGAAAACAAAAGCAGCGTCATTTCAGGATTCATCTCCTATTTGTACCTAATATAATGCATAGCGTTACAAAAGAGCAATTAACTCTTAATCCAGAAATATTTTTTGAGGTTTATAGGATGATTCAAGAAAGCTTTAATTTGTTACTACATATGGTAGGACCTATTTGCCCTGAAGAACGTTTATTAATCACTTTACGGTAAGTGCATCTATACAAAACATTAATTATTATTAGTAAATATTTGAACTTAGTAATTTAATTTATTAATAATTAATTAATTGCATAATGACTAAAACGTGTAGTAGAAATTTTTAACCCCAGGAGAATAAATATTTGAGTTACTAAAACTATAATGAGTTACTAAACGTACGTGTTTTTTTACTATATTTGAATATTGGTAATTTGTTATAAAAATAATAAAATAAACATATTTTTGCTCACCTGTATCTTTTACTTCTTCTGCCACCTCCTTCGATGCTTTTTCTGTAATATTTATTCTACTATATTCAGATAAAGTACAAATCCATAAGCAAGGATGATTCTCTATCGCCTTAACAAAATTTATATTAAACAAAGGGTCTTCATTACAATTACTATTAGCCATATTGTTGTTTTCCTTCGAACGCGCAACAAATACTGCGAAAAGACATGCGCCAATGTAGCATTGACGTTTATGTTGTCAGACGTCTGCATGCGTTGCATTGGTGTGCGACACATCCGCATATTATATGGTTTAATGCGCCACAAGTCTATACGCGGTATTTACCTCATATCGTGTGTTGCCTGTTGCGTGTTTGATGCATCCTTGGTGTGCGACCTGCCGTAACCGACAAACATTTGATTCCCCGAGGGTGGTCGCTATTAAAAGATTTTACTGTGTATCCTTTATACGTATAGTTAGAGCCGCGGTGACAAAAATCCCTTGGAACTCCCAAACGGATGAAAAGCACGTTATTGTATAGTTCGAGTGTCGTTCTCGAAATCCGTGTTGTCGAGTAGGGGCCTGGCGCTCGGCGGTGAGCGGCTATAATATTTTTTTCAAATTTTGACCAGCCGTTTAAAAAAACATTTCCCAAACGGATGAAAATTACTGGAGGGCATCTAGGCAACCCCCTAATTACCGGAAAACTATTTTCATCCGATTTGATTTTTGCCGTAACCTCCAGTACAATTAAATGGACCCAAACTCCGAAATTTAAAAAAAAAATCAGCCGGATGCATGCACGCTTCTCTGCATTTCATTTTATACTTCCCTTTCTTGTAATTGCTTTAGTAATAATTCATTTATTATTTTTACATCAAACAGGATCAAGAAACCCTTATGCAACCGGACTGAAACGAATCGTTATTATTTATGTTATTAAAAAAAAAAAGTTTTCATCCAAAATGAGCCTGGCTAAACCATGCCAAATAACAAAAAACCTCGCCAGCACGCGTGATTTTGATCCCGGAGTTCTTCGTAAATTTTCTGCGAGATTTAGATGGAAGTTTCGTAAACTTATTTGTCTCTGGTTTAAAAATATAAAAAAAAATTATATGCTCCCGAGAGGCGATAAAATGTTGAGTGACTATTCAATGGTAAGTAAAAATTTTTTTAGATTTTGTAATTGAAAGCACAAAAACGTATATTTTCGTGAAAATTGGCTGATTATCAGCCCGCTCCCGCTTTTCTGTCTTCCTCATCGTTCCTGAACCCTGGGCAACCTTCATTAATCACCCCCAAATATAATGAACCCACGACTCATTTTCCATCACTGGTTAGAAAGTTATGGGCGGTTTTTGATTTTGCAGATCGAATAATTTTTTTAACCTATTTCCATAACATGAGTGAAATAACATTGCCCACTAGTAAGCATACAGTAACCACATATTCTGGGCTATCAGAGGAAGCTTCTGAACCAGTTTGGTGATAAATATATCAAAACTCTCCTTCTGACAGCCGAAAAACTTCTTGCGCGCATGTATGTCGGCTGCCAGGAGGAGAGTTTTGATTCATTAATCGCCAAATTGGGAGAAAACCTTCCTCTGACATCCCGAAATATTTGTATATACTTTGGTAGCAATCGGAGCAATAGGAAAAACTAGAGGCGCTTGGATGTAAGCGCGACGAGAGCTGAAATTCCAATGAACCTGCAGCCAGAAGCAGAGTTTTCATCGGAATGGCACCAAACAGGCTCATAATCTTTTTCTGGCATTCAGAAGCAAGATTCTCAAGGTTGGTGCCAGTTGGAGCAACCAGTTTTCAGTTTTTTTTTTCATCGATTTATGATCGATCAGTTGTGCGCTGAGTAGCGCGTTTTGCGGCTGCCGATTTCAGAGTTTCCATCGGAAAGGCACCAAACTGGATCAGAACCTTCCTCTGATATCCGAAAATATGTGGCTATATATACACTTTAGTATCAATCGGAGCAACCGGAAAAACGAGACGCACGATAGCTGAAATTCCAATGATCCTGCTGTCAGAAGCAGATTTTTGCTTGGGGAGTCACCAGGATGGGAAAGAACCGTCTTCTAATATTAATCTAGTTAAAATCCGAATCTCTAACACAAAATATAAAGCGACTATAATAACCAAATTTCATCCACGAGCAAAGCGAGTCAAACCCTACTAAAGATATACTAGCTAAAATGTGGCTGAAGTATGCGCTTGTCGCGTTCATACGGTCTAAATGTCAGAGTTTTCACTTCATAATCGTAAAATCAGAGAAAAATATTCTCATCAATGTTTAGGACAATAATATACAATTTGATTGTAATCGGCCTTTCTACTTTAAAGATTGAACATTCGGATCCTGGAGTTTCCGGTGATAATGAATATATCGGAGCATGTTCTGGAAGATCTGATCTTGGCCGCAATAAATTTGGATGAAAATAATTTTTCGATGTTCTGTAGGTGTCAAAGAACCTGTGTGCAAATTTTCATCCATGTGGGAATTACTTTATCAAATTTTGCCCATTTAAATTTTGAAAAACTGTTATGAAGCGATGGCGACACATGGAGCAAAAAAAAATTATTTTACATATTCTCAGACACGAACTCTAGCTCCCTGCCAAATTTCAAGTTTAAATGAGCAAGTTTTTTTCCCCCCCTTTTTTCCATTTTTTTTTAGCTCCTGGAAGAGCTCTTTGCAAAGATCAAATCGGATGAAAATATTTTTCCGGTAATTGGGGGGTTGCCTAGATGCCCTCCAGTAATTTTCATCCGTTTGGGAAATGTTCTTTTAAACCGCTGGTCAAAATTTGGAAAAAATATTATAGCCGCTCACCGCCGAGCGCCAGACCCCTACTCGACAACACGGATTTCGAGAACGACACTCGAACTATACAAAAACGTGCTTTTCATCCGTTTGGGAGTTACCAAGGCATTTTTGTCACCGCGGCTCTAACTAGTAGCAGATAGCCCAAGAACACAAATATTTTTCAGATAAATTTCTAGCTGCACAATTGAAGAATGACAACTTTAATGATCAGTTTAAAAGTTATCTTTAAAGGCGCTTTTTGAAGTTGACTCCCTTTGCACGCGCAATGGCAAATTGAGGCAATGATGCCATAACGGATTTTATTATTTATCAGATAACCAATAAGCAATTAAAATTCATCAATAAATAGCAGTGGAAAAAATATATTGTAAAACTTCCAAGGGAACATATATCGCACGCTCCCATGTGTTAGTAGAACATCCATAAATTTTAATTGTGTTCAGAGAAGAAAATTTATTGTTCATTTTCATAGTACGACATGACCACCGAAGTTGTAATGGAGTGAGGCATAAATCAAATATTATTCATCCTACGCCTTAATAGTGCAGGTGCAAAGGATTCTTAACTTTGTGTTAATACGAGTTTTGGAAGTTGTAAATTTAATTAAGGAAAAGCTACAATATGGCCTAGGCTCATAAATCGGATACTTTATAAAATATAATATGTTTAGCACTATCAATCATCCAGTGATTCGGCTACTACAAGCTGCCATGCCTAATTTTCGGATTTATAGAGAAAACGCTAAACTTTTCATTTAATGTACAATTTGTTTACAGGCTGTAAACCAGACTTTTACACGTATATTTTTAATTAATTATTTTGCAGTAATTACCCAATTAATAATTATTTGCATTACAAGCGAGAAAATCATACTTTTCGCCAGTAGAATCTATATTGGGATTTCTTTTCTAGGACATTCTGTTATTATAACTTTCAATAAATTGAAAGAACGAATAAACTACACTCTGCATTAGTCGATGACAATAAAAAACCACACAATGTCAAAGTTAAAAATTATGATGTAACATTTAAAACTGTTTAAACTCAAAATACGCGAGGCGTTTCTATATGAAGGAAAACGTTGCTGTTTCCACCAAATAGAAATAAACAATTTAGCTCTGGTCTATGAAGAACTGCAGAATAAATTATAAATGAAATCAGAAAGTGAATGAAATACTCAAAAACATATCAAGACCAGATATATTTTTTTTCTACCGAGGGTCCGTCCAAGTGCCGGATGCACATCGACCAAGTTTGGCCCATTGTGCTCACCCTAGTTTGTTCTTACACCCACTCATTTATTCCAGTTCCTTGCACTAGTTTGTGTAGGTCAACTGGGAGAGTGTCGGAATATACTCTGGTTCTAGTCTTGGTTGCCCTAGTATTTGTTGTTTTCCCGGTTTAATGACTCGCAGTATAGTATAATATGCTGTACCGTTTAACTTTCTCGCCCGCGTAACCTGCAGCTTAGGCTCCGTTACACAGTTGCATATGGTGCAGGTACTTTTTGATGGCCATGTGTCCTGTCAGAATTCCTGTGGTAATTCTCAGCTGATTTCTGCTCATCAGAAGTAGCTGTTTTGTTAGTTTCGGGTCTGGGTCCGCAGTGAAAAATTTGATATGGTTTAATCCCTGTCTGTTGTTCCAGTAGATTTTGTGTTGGTCCCTTGTCCATCGTTTTATGACATCTCGTACTGTGCACCCTGAGACTCGGAGTGCCAGTTCTGGACCAATAAATGTTCCGACTCCTATCTTGCAAGTTTGTCAGCCTTTTCGTGTCCTGTAATACCTTCATGTCCTGGTACCTATTGCCGTATTACTTTGTTGGCTTTTGCCAGGGCCACTATTTCCTGTCGGCATTCCCATACTAGTCTTAACATCACCTTATTGCATGTTAGCGCTCTAAGGGCTGCTTAACTGTCGAAGTATACGTGGATCCACTTATTAAGATAAGTCTTCCCATTGTTTTCATAGGCACACTGGAGGATGGCGTAGATTTCCGCTTGGAACACCGTGCGAGACTTACCCAGGGAGAAATAAGCATCTCTCTTCGGTCTTACTTTGTGTATCCCTGCTCCGGTACCATCTTTGGTTATTGAACCATCTGTGCACCAAATTATTGCCCCAGGAGTATCTGGTTTTTATTGTTTTACGCATCCCGTTCATCGATTACGGTCTTGAATGGTATATCATAGCGACATACAGTTCTGTGCCACACAGAAAGTGACATAGAACTTTAGTCTGTTTAGTCCCATTCTTGCCTCTCCTTTTATCACCAAATGAAGTGGAGGAAGGTCTGGGATGTTCTCCATTGCGGATGTGAAGGTCGATTTCATGACCCCTGTGATGCTCAAGCAGGTCAGTCTTTGTACGCTTCCTAGCTTTGATATTGTAGTTTTCTGCTGTGTCCTTGGCCACCAGAGCAGTTCTGCATACGTAATTGTAGGTCTTACTACCCTTGTGTACAGCCAATACACCAGCTTAGATGAGAGTCCCCATGTTTTTCCGTACATCCATCTAGTAACTGCCAAGGTTACTTCCGACTTCCGGATTGTTTTTTCTACGTGTTTGTTCCAGGTCAGTCTGGAGTCCAAAGTTATTCCCAGGTATTTGACCTCGTCCGACAGTGGAATGTTTACTCCCTTAGGGTTAGGGGTCCCAATCCCTCCTTTCTCCTGCATTTTGTAAAGGGGATAATGACAGTCTCTTGAGGGCTGATGTTAAGTCCTTTTTGCCCTACCCATCTTTCCATGGTATTGAGAGCCCTTTGCATTCTCTCTCGTCGTTTTGTATTTACCTTGGGTCATTATTTTCAGGTTGTCCACATAACCCACGATATGATATCCTTCTCTACTGAGTGAGCGTAGCAGTCCGTCCATGACAAGATTCCAGAATAAAGTAAAGAGTACCTCCCCTCTCCCACGCGGGCTCCTTATGTCACCCACGCTGCAAAAGTCTCACCAAGCGGATCCGTATACACTATCGGCAAAGTAAAACTTTGCAGGCCAATTTTAATGCAATAGAATAGTATGGTTATAAAATGCCTAAGATTAAAAAGAGAACGACAGCGATTTCCCCTATTCCCCTTCCAATACGACGAGAACAAACGAGAGTATTCCTTTCGCGCGGCCTCGGAACTGCTGGATTTTGCGACGTTGTCACGTAGACTTTTCGAACCTAAGTTTTTAATATTTTATTGGGGTAGACAACATAAATAATTTCATTTTTACTGGTTGATCGAAACCCTGCCCTTTCCTTTCGCGGGTGGCGGTACTATGCAAGACTTGTAAGGACTGGTGGGGGCGGCTACGGCAAGGCTCATATTCACAGAGTCACACAAAATGCGATTGACAATCACTACTGCTCCAATATCTGGCTGATAAGATACTGCCGTCGCCCGTCGCCCACCTACCGTGCCCGCTAGTATTCCCCTCTACCATAAAAGCGTATTGGTCGGTGGAAGGGGAATCGGCTAGAGCATGATTTTGTCTGTCTTTATTTCTCTCGAGCCTTTGCCTATACCGTTTTATCACACTGAAAACCTCCGCATGTAAGATAAATGCTTGCCAATAGTGTATACAATTCTACCTTGAAGCAGACCTTCTATCCACCTAAGTAAAATATGGTGTTCTAGGGGCATAATACTTCATGCTGGTAGTAAAGATGGGTTTGTTAAGGGCACAGAGGCAATTCTTTCTTCTAAAATTAAGCTGAGTGACTACTACTGACTACCATGGAGAAATAAATCAGGTTAGCCATCTATGATTGTAATAGACAACCATAGCATGTTGTTACCAAAAATACCTAACACATCATGGAATAAAGCTGCACTTTAAGAATGGTTGACTACTAATGAAATTGAATTTAATTATACAATGTTCAAAGCCGAACTTTTACAAATCGTTAATAGGTTCGTACAAGACATTTTGTATGCTCCTTTTTTTTTAACATATTCTTAAATATTAAACTTAAATTCTTTTTAGACATAAGCCACCTAAAAAATATTTAGTTGATGACTTGGCTGAACAATATAGACATAAAGTTTTACGACTTCCTCCATACCACTGTATGTTCAATCTGAATAAACATATTTAGGGGATTACCAAAAATTATTATAACAGACATGGTTGAGATGGCAGTACAGAAAATGATGTATGAATATGTGGAAAGAATCATTGCATACTGCTACTTCTGATGTTTGGAAAAATTCAATTAGGCAGAGAAAGCCAGATATTAAAATGGAATGAAAGAACACATGTGATTCAAGTGATTGGGAGGATTATTGATGATCCATCTTGGTATTATTATTTTAATTATTTTTAATATTGACACCCAAAAACTAAAAAAATTAGAGTTTTTTCTTTTTCGAAATACAGGATGTTAAAAATTAGTAAAGCAATAATAATTATTTTATTAATTGATTTAAAAACTTTTAATAATGAACTCACATGAACAAAAGTCAAATAAATTGCTGAAAATATCCTGTATGAGACAGTAAACAGCCATGTACATGACGTGCTAAATTGTCTCTTACGTGTTGGAAAATTTCGGGACTGGCGCGAATCGTATTAAAACCATCAATAATACGCAGTCGAAGGTCTTCTTCAGTTTTAATAGGAGTAGTATAAACGAGTTGTTTAAGGTGATCCCAGAAATAAAAATCCAATTGATTCAGATCCGGTGAACGGGGTAGCCATGGGTGAGGTCCTCCTCTACCTATCCAACGAGCAGGATATTGTTGATTTAAATAGTTTCTAGCACGCACTGCAAAGTGACGGGGAGCGCTGTCATGCATGAACCACATTAAAGTTCTCGTTCTTAATGACACTGCTACCATCAATTCTGGTAATTCATCTCTAAGGAAGTTGTAATAGACATCACCAGTAAGTCGATTTGGAAAAAAATACGTTCCAACTAAGCTATCTCCAATAATCCCTGCCCAAATATTAAAAGAAAATGTATACTGGTGATGTCCTTCGATGATAGCATGAGGATTATCTTCCGCCCAAACATGGTTGTTGTGAAAATTTATGATGCCTTATCTGGAAGAAACTGCTTCATCTGTAAATATTATTTTTGCCGAAAGATGTGGGGCCCTTAAAGAATTTTCTTCAAACCAGTCACAAATATTAACTCGAGCTGGAAAGTCTCTTGCTTGCACTCTTTGTACGTGATAAGGATAAAGTAAATATTCCTTTAGGATACTCCATACTGGTTTGTAACTCACATTCAACTTGTTCCCGATTTTCCTCGTACTAGTGCCTGGAGATTCTTCCATCATGTTTGAGACCTTTTCCTCAAATTGTACGGTTCAAACTGTAAGTGGCCGGCCGCCTATTTTGCTTTTTGCAAAGCTACCTGTTTTCTCTAACCGGAGGTACAATTTTGTAAATGTTTCCGAACACGGTACTCGTCTATTAGGAAAACGTTCTGCATGTAAACGTCTCGCCTCTAGCGCATTTACATTTGCCAAACGGTACATAAAACGAATTTGAGCCATTTCTTGATTGGTAAACTCAGCCATTATGAAAAATATTTAATTAATGTAGTACAAATAAATTCGAAAACAATTCAAAAGGATATTATTTGAAAGATGTTAAACAGGAGACAAATGTTACAGAGAAAACAAATGTGGTTGCCATGGAACGAGGCAAAGCCTACACGTATTATTTGACGCAACATAATGATAAAAATACGAAAAATAACTAAAAAATTAAGATATTCTTTTACCCAGATCCCCGCCAATGAACTAAGTAATTGTAAAATTTAAAATTTAACCAAAGTAAAGTGCTCTAATCCCTTATGTTTAACAAATATCATTAAAATATCGTTTGGCATTAATTAATAAAATGAAAAAAAAATACAAATTTCTTCTTTAACACCCTGTACTTCTAAAACGAAGCGACATGCGAAAAACTTTTATACCACATTTTCGCGTCTTAAAATAAGGGGAGGATTCACCTCCTTCATTTTTTCAGAGAGGTTAGGAAACACATATTCAAATTATTTTATGGAAAATATAAAAAAATATGGATATTAATAAAAAAGTCCACCAAGAAATGATCAAATGTCGAAAATTCAAATCGTATTAAACTCGATTTTAATCCGACATCAAAACTGCAATGAAAACGCCTTGAAATACAGTAGCTTGGAAAGTATTCAAATCGAACTCCTTTCTCATGAAAACGTAGTATTTATTAGTCTCGTTGGCTAATCCAAATTACAGTAAACGAAACTAAAATATTCCTTTCCTTAATATTCCCGTTTCTTGTCACGAAATTCTTCATTTAATTCGACAAAAGAAAAATTACCATTTCAATAATTTTACATTAAAAGAGTCATGTTCTAAAAGGGGAAAATAAGATTTTTAAATAAGAAGGCGCAGTGATGAACTCAATTTTACGCAAAGATTTTTACCATAATGGTTTCGCTTCCGGAGCCTCTATGTGGAATTATTGAAATTTTAAAACTCGCGAACTTCTGGAGCTAAATTTGCACTTGAAAGACATCTTATTAGAACTTCATAATAAGTTATAAGACTGCATTGTTACTTACAATTTATAAGTTGGGAGCAATACTGATATTGGTTTTGCCAAAAAGAAAATCGTTGTCAGTATCTGGATGAAAAGTAGTTGGTTACTGCAATTTAAAATAAAACGAGTAATTTTACCCACTAATCCTCTGATTTTTTTAAATGGGACACCCTATGCAGGGCTTTCATTTCAAAGCGATACACCCTAAATATCTCTTGAGTTTAAAGGAAATAAGATTTGACAAAAAGCTTACCTACTTTGGAATTCCTCTCGAACACTAAAGAAAGTTCATCTGGTAATGGGCCTATAATAAAAGAGTTAAACAATCATCAGCATTATTGTTACTCAAATAAATCAAACACGTTGCTACAACTTAAAACAATGATTAAAAAACGGATACCTTTTGTAAATAAAAAAAGTTAATGTTATAATATTAATTTTATTTATTTATTTATTTATTCAATGTTTATCTCTCAAAAGTGTACACTTTTATAGATACGTCTAACTAATAACTAGGATAAGAAATATAGAAAATAAAATATAAAATTAAATGAAACAAAGTGAGACATACAATGCATAAATGACTTGAACTAAGATACAATTAACACATTACAATATTAAAATAAACACAATACAATACACTAGTCAAGCAGTACACACCAAGCATCATCATTATTATAATTTTTATTATTATTATTGTTGTTGTTATTACCGCCTTCAATTGGGTATAGTCTTAAAGCCACCGTAAAATCCGCTATACTATTACGACTTATACAAATCAGATATTTTTCAGTCTTTTCTTAAAAGCACCATTATTTAGTGACTTTATTGATATAGGTAATTTATTAAACAACTCAATTCCCAGGTAGTTGTGTGCCTGTGTTTTGAAATAAGAAGGCTGCCCTTGTTCCGGGTATTATAGTCATGTACGTCCGAGTGTGTCTGTTGTGTGTTAATGTGCAGTTTTGTGTTGGTAATGTTTTCCAATATTATTTGACCATATGACGTCAGTATGTTCAATGAGGCAAAGTGCGTTTTACAGCTTTCAATATTATTTATGTTTGCCAGAATCCTAGTAGCTGCCTTCTGCTTGCGAAACACCCGCTCCAAGTGTGTTTGAGCAGCGTTACTCCATGCAAGCAAGCCGTAAATCATCACCGAGTGAAAGAAGGAGTGATATGCAACAATTGCTGCTCTTGCACCTATATTGAAGCGAACCCTTCTAAGAGTATACAGGGTGCTCGACAGCCGACCACACAGACCATCAATGCGGCTCTGCCATCGCAGGCTTGCATTCAGTAAGATACCAGATAAATGTATTTAGAAAAATCTCTAATTTAAGTTCTCCATTTTGGGCAAGGTAGACAAAATACACTCTTCAAGGGCCTAAAATCAGATACGCGTTTATCGTAAAAAAGAATGAACTATATACCATACCCTTCTAAATTATTCATGGCTCTCTGCGACCGGCGAATGGATTGTTTCTGCCTTTATTGCCCATCGTCCCATGCTGATCGCTGACTTGGCGGGGATAGATAGCTGAACCGCACTGAGTGCAGAATCTATTTCTCATCTAATCATATTTGGTAGTACCCATTTAGCACCACCTTGTTGACTATTTTTTCGTACAATTCATTAGTGTTTTTTTTTCTTCTTAAGTGATGCTTCCGGCTGATGGTGATGATTGTTGACCTTCATCCTCTTGGTCATCCCTCCACCTGTTCTAGCAGGTTCTGCCTCTATGACGGTAGATAGCTTCTTCTCAGTGTGATGTTCATTGTTCTGGGTGTTTGGTTTTATGGCTTTGCTACTAGTTAACCGTGTCTCACAGGTTGATAGGGCGGTTTCCAGGATGGGGTGGCTCCGTCCTGTTCAAATTGGTGGTCCTTGACTTTTCTTTTTTTCGTAACTCGTAGTTAGACATTGACAAATGCATTTTAGCCTGCATATACCAAAGGGGTGGTTGGGGGTAACTAGACTTATCATCGTGGATGCTCCTCAGCCATTGTGTGAGCTTAAAAGAGGAGTAAGCTGCTTGAGAATCGGTAGGCGCCTCTATCATGTCACAACTGAAGGGTTGTTTTCCTAACGGAGCGTGAATGAAACACTGGCTTAAAAGCATAGATTATTATATTTATACTTATAATTTGTTTACCAGGTAGCCTGGAGGAAACCCACCATGTCTTATTGGGGGCTGTCAGACTAAACGGCACTATTAGCCTGGGGGTCCTAGGGAAGATCAGGAGAGAGGCCTAAGAGTCTTTAAGACGTAGAGGCGCTCATGATGGTCAGGGAGGTGACCAGTCGGAAAGACAAATGTGCCGTGTCCACCCAATTTTCGGGTATTTATACACCGAAAGTGCTGAGTATTATTTAAATGATCTTGACATTGGTTGTGCGTGACAGTGTTCCGCGACCTCAACACACATTTTTCTATAGGTGTGAGAAATATAATTTTAATGTGGAGCCCGCCATTCTTTTGACAATATATTTAATGCTCTCCTGCGTGTTCTATAAACTTCAGTTTTCTAGTGGTCCCAATGGAAAATATCAAGAGAAGTCAAGCCAGGAGATCTTGCTGGTCAGTCTATTGCGCCTTGTCTGCCAATTCATTTGCCAGGGAACCATCTGTTAAGCTACTCTTTAACTGGTAATGATCCAAATGCACATTTTCTTAAGTGAGTTCTAGGATGGCATTTTCTAAAGATTGTGCAATAAGATGATCTATCACATTTTCCAAAAGACTCAAATATAACTGACCGGCTACATTTTCTTTTAGACATATTGACCCAAAAATTTGGTATCCAAGAATGGCTTCCGAAACGTTGATTTTCTGGTTGAATTAAGTGTGGCTTTCACGAGAAATTTGCGGATTTTCATTATCTCAAGATATACACTACAGTTATGTTTGTTAACATTTAAAAAGAAAGTTGACTCGTCGCTCAAACAAATATTTTTTATTAAGGTGCGGTCTTGGTCAGTCCTTCGGCACATGAATTCACAACATTCGATCCTTCTATCGTAATCGTCTTCACGGAGTTCGTGTAAAATTTGTTATTTGTAAGGGAGAAATTTATTCTTTTTTAAAATTTTGTGCACTAAATCAATATACACTGTGGGCCAAATTTATTTGGAACCCAATTTCACTCTGAATAACTTTTGCTATATTTGTCGGATTTTGGTGGTACTTTCTGTGAATATTAAAGGGGCCTTTCCTTAATTGTAGAACAAAAATCCAATCACTATGTACAGGGGGAGCCAAGTAATAAGAAATATTTGTAATCATTGCCTCTGGGGCTGTTGCAATATTAAATGGTTTACTCTAAAACTACAAAAATTATTTGAAATTATTAAGAGACTATCGAAAAAGAGGTTCTAAAAAAATTGTTCTAGAAACTTTAGGTTTTGTATTAAAAACGTATTTTTTTTCGAAAACTTTATTAAATAATATTAACATACAAAAGCTTGCGCATTTCAATGCATTTATTCGCAACTCTTAATAAGCGTTTTTATGAACGCAATGGTAGAAGTTGAGTAAATTACCTTCATTAAATTTGTTTCGTAAACTATCATCATTTTACATGTCTATTAATTCCAGCTGCATTGATTCCGGCGCATTTTCGGGTGAAATGTTGAAAGGATTGCTGAAAATGTCCAATAGAGGTTTAACTTCTTTGAAGTCTACAAAACGATTTTGAAAAGCTTGTATCAAAATATCAATTTTTTTAACATGAGCGAAATTGACGTCCGTTTTATTGACTTTCTCCATAATTTTTTTGTAGTTCGGAAAATGGCTGTAATTGGCTGAATTGATTTGTGTCCTGAAAATACTCAATTTGCATTGAAAGGACGAAACATGAGAGTATAACTGCGAAATTAATTAATCTTTGCCTTGGAGTCGCGTATTTAGGACATTCAAGTGATTCGTGATATGGACAAGAAACGCTAAGTCGTAGCCAATCAGGGTTGTCGAGTTCGGGGACATCGTTTTTCTTTTCCGCCAGAAATAATTGGATTTCTTCAATCAAGTTAAGAAACTGCTGTAGTGTCAACCCACGACTTAGCCACCTTACTTCAGTGTAAAAGAGGAGATCACCATATTCGCTTTCAAGTTCCTCGAGAAATTGTTTGAATCGTCAGTGACCGAGACCTCGTGATTTTATAAAGTTTACAGTAGGTACTACAACTTTCATCACATTTTCAAATCCCAATAATTTTGAACAGAGGGCCTCTTGATGTATAATGCAATGAAATTGCATTAATTACTTGGTATTTATGTTTTTAGTTTGCAAATATTTTTTTAACATAGTTACTATCCCAGATGTACTTCCAACTATTGAAGGTGCTCTGTCAGTCGTAATTCCAGATATTTTCGTTAAATCCAAATCCATTATAGAACATTTTTCCAGAAGAGCTTTGAGCATGTCACTCCTCTTGGTTTGACTTGTCAAAGAACTCATACCAATCAGTTCTTCACTCACCTCACAATTTTGCGTTACACCTCGTAAAAATATTAAGAGTTGAGCAGTGGAACTTATATCTGTAGATTCGTCAAGTGCTATAGAAAAATACTTAAAACTTCTCGATTTCGCACCAAAGCCAATTGCTCTTCTATATTAGCTGCTAATGCGGTAATTCTTCTTTGAACAGTCATCTGATTTAACTGAATTTTTTTAAACTTCTTTACATTTTCCTGACAAATTTTTTTTGCGGCGATATCTAAACATTGCTTAACAAACTCACCATCTTTAAAAGGCCAACAAGTTTTCGTAATTATTCCAGATATTTCAAAGCTAACTTCAGTAGCTCTTTCAGCATCTTGAATTGGGTTTGTAAACATAGCTGGCTGGCCTATTAGTTCCCGTTGTAAAGTGGAAATTTATTGCGTTCGATTTTCGCCAGCTAATTTGGTAAAATTAGGATGCTGGGTTTCATAGTGCCTTTTCACATTATATTTCTTCGGAATAGAAACACTACTCTTGCATTTTGAACAGACAATTTTGTTATGGGATGAAATAAAAAAGGATTTTTCGGTCCAAATATCTTGAAACTGTCGATTTTCATCTTCAACCGTATGACTACGTTTCTTACTGGGGCCTGGTTTATCCATATCAAAATTGATATTATATTGTTACGTAGGTAGAAGCCAAGTTCAAACGACGAAATATTTACTCGTCACGGATTACAGTTCTCAATCAGTATAACGTTCGCTTGTCCGTAGTTAAAACTTAACTGCCCCGGTGCCCGGTAGCTGGCGATGCGTCGTATTTATACGAGTTACCAAACATCGAGAACCTTCCACTTTGTTCGGGGATACTACCGACGTACTTCGCGAATCTTAAAGTAATCTAGTTAATGCGACAGATTTCTAGTCTCCTAACCATATGCTTAGACCGGAGCGCGGCGAGTAGAATAATTTTAAAATTCGTTGGCGAGCCGCATAAATATCGACAGCGGGCCGCGGTATGTGCATCCCTGCTAAACTGACAGTTAGGGAAACAATGTAAAAAAGCAGTGAGTAATATGAACGTTAGATATCGACCTGCGTTTTTGTCGTGAATCTTTGTAATATGCTACCATAACCTGCATTTAGGAATAAAATACAAGTGTTTAAGTAAACAGTTGTTTTAATCAAAGGTAGCAAAAAATTAACGGGCCAGTGAGCACCCCTTATTAGTCAATCAGTATACATTAATGTTACCACTAAGGACATAATCCAGTGCGCCATCAAATATTAAAGTAAGAAACTATTAGAAAAATATGAAGAAAATATAAAGTCTGATAAGAATGTTCAGACAAATTCGCCATCATGGCCTAACATTAATAAAGGTGTTTTTAATTGCGTTCGTCAAATACTTTAAAAGCACTTTTAACTTAACAACAATTGAATTTAGGTATAGGACATGTTGCATAAAAAATGTTTAGAGAAGTACAAAAATTCCAACGTTAAAATCCAAAAAAATGCGCAGCAAATAAACAAAATTGACGAGTACAGGCGATTTTTCAAAAATTGGGCTGTTTAAAAATATTGAATTTATTGCTTACTCTACGGCATTCCTGTAGTATACCGCAAACAATTTCTTAAAAAAACGTATTTAAAGGTGCTTCAAATTTATTAATCGGATCGCTGACTCGCCTTTCTTAACGTTTGCTATTAACAATTTCAAAATTAAATACCCAGGACACCTCGTATAAAGAAATATCGGCCCAGAATACAAATCTATCCTATTTATCAAATCCAGATTGTCATTCTCATATCTAATATCAACCCTTATCAGTCGAATCAACCAAAAACAAATCCCAAGCTTTTGGCCGCTCGGGATTATATAAAAGACTGTCGCGGCAAAAATATCGTAGCTTCTGTCACACCTTCAATTATAAATAATAACTCCAGAAAAGAAGATAAATTACATGACCGCATGCGGCCATCGTTTGTATGACACCTTGATGGATAGACCAGTATTAACACTTTTATTGCTCTAAAAGGATTGAGTTGTAGATATTAGAGTAAAATTGTCCAGTAGAATCCTTCCGCCTCAAAAGATTTATAGATGCGATTTGTTTTAACCAAAGTGTGGAGGGATATGAGACAAGACAAGAACCAAAATGGCGTATCCCTAACCCGCCGCCATTTAACAAACTTCGAATTCGATTTAAATTGTTTTCTACTGGTTTATGGCAAAAGTTTTTAGACAAAAATGTTGGCCATTGCCGCTGCAAATACAGTGTAGTTGTTATTTTGCACTGCAGAGGTCGCCAAAGTTATCTATTATGTATTTTTCCCTATTCTATCCCTATCTGCTTCTATATATGTGCGGTGTGTTCAGGGCACACCGGCGGCTTATCCAAAGGGCGGCCGACCCGAGCCCCAAGCCTAAACACTATTCCATAAATCAAATGGTCCTTTTGATAAACATAAATATTCCACATAATAAATAAATTGAAATCCTATACTAATTATAATTTGTCACACTGTCACAGTTTAAATCTTGTAGTCAACGATGCAGCCAAAGTGAGCCTTTAATCATTAGATTTTTTAAATATATTTAGGAATTGTATGTCTACTTCTCGGCGTCAAATCATAGGTGAAGAGTATTAGTTGCGCATATTCCAAAACTTGCATTAAACCCATTGTCAGATATGAATTTGGAGAGTCATATACAAGCAATATCGCCACTTGAAACACAATCGAATTAAACGATATTGCACCGGGGGATACAAGGGCTGTTGCAAATTCACTGGTCAAAAGATTAGTACCTTCAAGTTTTATGTTCAACAATAATCTGGCATGCAACTCTTAATAGAGTTAAGGGTGTGGGTAGTAAACTTATATAAATCCCAAAATTCAATACTATATCTTCAGCTGAAGCCCTAGAAAATCTAAAAAATTACTTTGTTGGATTCAAATCTGACGAAAGGTGTAAAGTACCTATGGATACCGTGAAGCAAATTGCTACCGATGTTAGCATGTGTTGAAGAAACGTGTATCAAGACGTCGAAGAGAATAGGGTGGTAAATGCTGTGTTCGTGCGTTTCAATCTCTGCAATTTTTGGGTTGTAAATTACATAAGGGTTATAATTTGTTTAAGCAGTTATTGGCATTCAGTCACGTAGCTAGTCAAAAACGCGCAACGGGACTTGTAACACGTCATGGGGACGCGAGCTTCCTATTGGGCGGAAAATAGGTTGGGTCGCATCGCGCGCCGGTCGATCGATAGACAAGAAGCACGGCGCAAAGAGAAAGAAAATCAATATTTCACGATGGCTCCGTGAAGCAATTGCTTTTACGTAGGCTCCATGAGCTAAAGGCCATTTTGGGCAATTAATGGTTGAAAACGATTTCGCGTTATCTGACGTACAAAATTGAACTCCCTACGATTCTGAAGCGTTTTTATGATATACTTTAAAGTGATAATTAGGAAAAAAATGTAAAGAAGCTGTTAGTAATGTAAACGTTAAGTATCGACCAGTGTCTTTGTCGTGAATCTTTGTAATATGCTACTATAACCTGCATTAAGGAATAAAAACACAAGTGTTTAAGTATACAATTGTTTTAATTAAAGGTAGCAGAAAATTAACGAACCAGTGAACAACCCTAAAGGCTACGCAATAAAGATTAATGTAATCACAAAGAAATTATGGAAACATGGAAGAAGAATTTTTTCTTTTAGGGGTTGATCGCATTCGCAAAAGAAAACAAAATTTTCATTATAATCACGAATAGGTTATTAGACTTATTCGCCTCCTACAACTTTCAACAAACTATTTTCGATCCTACTAGGGTTACAAAGAAAAGCAAATCATGCATTGATAATATTTTTATTAACTTCTTGGATTATGATAACAACTTGATAATATCATCGGCACTCTCCGATCATTTCGCTAGGGGCTTCTATGAATGATAAAACCTCTGACGAGGAGGACTACTTTACAGGTGGATATTTTGCGATGACGCGCCTGGAACAATTTTTTCAGGAACCAAAGGACTGGGATTAAAGTGATCTGCAGGAGTCCCTTAAGGTAGATGAAGCTTACCAGTATTTTTTTAAATATATTATCCATGAAAATAAATCTGGTTTTTCCCAAAATCAAACGCCTAAAATAAATGATTTTTTCCTCTACATCTGTCCTGATGTTAGGCAGAATAGTTTTTTGGATTATTGCAGGATTAATCGGGTGTCCGACAGCTTGTTCCTAGATCCGATAACACCCCATGATGTTGTGAAATGTATCTTTAACTTAAAAAGCATAAAATCAGATGGGTATGACGACATTCCAGTTACATTGCTTAAACATGTTTCATTGCAGTTCCATTGACACATGTCTTAAATATCTCCTTTTAATCGGAAATATTCCCAGAAGCACTGAAGAGCGGTTTGATTAAGCCACTACATAAAAAAGGTAAAGTCGATGTGCTAAATAATTATCGGGCCCTTATCGCTACTCACGAATGTCAGCAAAATATTCGAGAGAATGATCTACACAGGAGTAATGAATTTCTTTCAAACACGACATTATTTGTCTGAGGTTCAAAATGGTTTCCGTAAACAAGAATCCACAACTAGGGTTGTTTATTGGCACTGTGCTTGGATTTATCAAAGGCGTTGGACCGTGCTAATTATGAGATACTATATAATAAACTGGAAAAACACGGGATAAGAGGTGCCACTCTTACTATACCTATATGTGTTAAATCAACAACAGTGTGTAATTGAAACGCGAAGGAACGGGCAACCCTTAGAGTCAAACTTAGCATCCATTAAGAAGAGGGATACCTCAAGGGTCAATATTGGTGCCATTACTGTATATTCTATATATAAATGACACTGCTGATATTATTGACAAAGATGTGATTCTCTATGCAGAGGATACATTCATCACATTTAGTGAATACACAAAAGAGGCATGTCGGGAGACTATCGCTAAGTCCTTAGGGCCTTTAGCAGTTGGTTTGTTGCAAGCAACCTGCTGCTAAATGTCTCAAGGACTCATGTGATTGACTTCAGCACTCACTCAGACAGCAATAACCTTACAATTAATTAATAAAATGTATCCTTAAAACCCAGTAAGTGTGAGTGTTTTTTTTTGGGGTTATGCTGGATCAGGGAAACCTCACATTGATCAATTCGCAACAAGCATAAGTAAGTACTGCTATGCGCCGCGAGTGATCAGTAGCACAGTTGGCCAGGAAGTGGCTCTTACGCATCACGCATATATACAGTCTAGAGTCAGATACGGGATAATGTTTTGTGGAAATTCGGTCGATTCCAAATGGATATTCATCTTGCAGAAAAAAATGTATTAGGACTGTATTTGGGATAGGTTTCAGGGATGGCTGCAGGATGGTTTTCATTAATAAACATATACTAACATTATACGGCCTATTTATATTTGTGTGAATTAGTTTTATATTAAATAATCTCTCAGTTTTTGATTAACTAAAGGAGCAGCATCAATACAGTGCAAGATTCAAAAGTAACCTGAGACGGAAAATCCTAACTATACCTACATCCAACAAAATGTTGACTGTCAAATTTTAAAAATCTGGAATCAACTCTTAGTTGCTTTTTGAGAAGTACCAGTTGTTAAAATTAAAATTAAGCTACGTAACTTTCTTCTCCTTAAAGGGTATTACAGACTCAGGGAATTTTTTGATATGATAGGCAGGTGAGTGAGGTACTGTAGATAAATTATCATAATTCTATTATGTATATGTCAATAACCTATGAAATTATGTGTGTCTCTTTTTTATTTGATTTATAACAAGGTTTAGATGTACCTAAGTTAGTGATGCCACTGTAGTTTGTTTTGGATATTTCACTTTTATTATGTGCTTATAGTTTATTTTAGTGCTAAAATGGACAGGATCTATACCCAGAGTGGTGTTTGTATTTTTTTTTTAATTTTAAAAGGACCTAATAAAGAATAAGTAAGTAAGTAAGTATTTGGAATTTAGCGAGAGAGAGAGAGAGGAAAATGTTAACGTTCGACAATTCACTTATGACTTACAATCAATACCTTGGCGAAATATTTTTGATATCTATAGTATAAATAATTAAGTAAAGTTTATCAATGACAATTTAAACAATTTGGTGGATTTACATGCTGCACATAAAAAAGTAAGACGTACAAAATATTTCAACCATAGTTAGAAAACGTAAGAGAGATTATGAAGCTTAGGGATAGAGCATTAAGCCGGTATAAAAAAAAGAAATCAGAAACTAATAGAGAATATTAGAAGTCTCTTAGGAATTTGACAAATGTGACAATTAAAAACGAAAAATGCGTTTTTGAATACTAAATTAACGGCAACAAATAATGTTTGGCGCGACTTGAGAAAATACAGGGAGGGTGTCCATCGAGATAAACCTGACATTCCAGAACTCTTACAGAAACCTAATGAAATAAATTCTTTTTTTAGTGCTGCAATGCCTCAGACAAGCGTTGACTGTAAAAACTTGGTTGAATATTATATAAATATCATTAAAGATACTCTAACAACCTTTCTCAAATTCGACCGGAAATAGATATTTTGGACACTATTACTCAAATCAAATCCAACGCCTCGAGAGCCGACGGTACTAATATAAATATAATTACTCTCTGCTGTCCATTTATTCTTCGATATAAAATGGACAGGGTCTATACCCAGAGTGGTGTTTGTATTTTTTTTTAATTTTAAAAGGACCTAATAAAGAATAAGTAAGTAAATAAGTATTTGGAATTTAGAGAGAGAGAGAGAGAGAGGAAAATGTTAACGTTCGACAATTCACTTATGACTTACAATCAATACCTTGGCGAAATATTTTTAATATCTATAGTATAAATAATTAAGTAAAGTTTATCAATGACAATTTAAACAATTTGCTGGATTTACATCCTGCACATAATAAAGTAAGACAAAAATATTTTAACCATAGTTAGAAAACGTAAGAGAGCTTATGAAGCTTAGGGATAGAGCATTAAGCCGGTATAAAAAAAAGAAATCAGAAACTAATAGAGAATATTACAAGTCTCTTAGGAATTTGACAAATGTGACAATTAAAAACGAAAAATGCGTTTTTGACTACTAAATTAACCGCAACAAATAATGTTTGGCGCGACTTGAGAAAATACAGGGAGGGTGTCCATCGAGATAAACCTGACATTCCAGAACTCTTACAGAAACCTAATGAAATAAATTCTTTTTTTAGTGCTGCAATGCCTCAGACAAGCGTTGACTGTAAAAACTTGGTTGAATATTATATAAATATCATTAAAGATAACAACAACCTTTCTCAAATTCGACCGGAAATAGATATTTTGGACACTATTACTCAAATCAAATCCAACGCCTCGAGAGCCGACGGTACTAATATAAATATAATTACTCTCTGCTGTCCATTTATTCTTCGATACATCATACATGATCAACTTTTGTCTTCAAAACTCTGTTTACCCTTCTAAGTGGACGAGAGCTCTGGTAACACCATTACCGAAAATTAACGATCCTCATGAACTCACAAATTTAAGGCCTATAAGTGTTTTTCCATGTTTGTCTAGAGTCTTAGTAATGATATAATAACCAACTCTCATATCATGTGTAGCAAATTCCTGAGACTCAGTCTGGCTTTAGAAAGTATCATAGATGCTCCACTGCACTGGCAAATGTTAGTGATGACATTTTTAGGGCTACGGATGCTGGCAGAGTTTCTGTGTTGGCGCTGCTGGATTTCTCCAAGGCTTTCGATATGTTGAATCACAGGATTCTTCTTGCAATTTTGAGCTATGTGGGGTTGAGTGATGGGGATATCGAGTTCTTTGCGAATTTCCTAACCGAAATGTCTCAAGCTGTTAGGATTGCAAGGGAGATTTCATCGGAATTGCCTATTGCCAGTGCCGTGCCACAGGGATCAGTTATCAGCCCACTGTTATATGCTATCTATACTTCTAATATTTAAAGCAGTCTCAAGAATTGTAGTGCTTAGTATTATGCAAATGATAGTCAAGTATATTTGTTGCTTTCTTACCTGGAATAGGATATAACTGAATATATATCTGGTCAAACGACGATTTCTGTAAAAAACTAAATTTTTAATTGTCTACTTTTGAAGTATAAATTTTTTATTATATATTATTGTCATTCTTTTTTTCTTTCCAACTACGATTATTTTAAACAACAAATTAACTAGTTTAGGTGAATATATACAAAGTTAAACATAATATTCATAATTTAAAATGTAACAATTCTCCTCTGCGGTAATTTTTCTGGGGAAAAATTACTCCTCTTCTTTGTCTACATCTAATTTCAATACGCATAGTCTGGAAACTGGTCTTCGTAAAATACTACCATTTGCTAATTTGACGTCGACTGTTCTAATGCGTTTGTCTCTTCCAGGATATAGTTGAACAATTTGACCTTTAGGCCATGGGTTTTTGGGACCGTTCGGATCAACTATAATGACTACGTCATTTAACTCTATGGGAATTAGATCTTTATGCCATTTTGATATTTTCAGTAAAAACGGCATATATTCGGTAATCCATCGTTTCCAGAATAAATCACTTAAACTTTGAGCGGCTCTCCATTTTGACATGAGATTAAGGTCATTTATATCGGTTTTGGTACATGGCAAAGCTGCGTATGATAGACCAATTAGGAGATGGTTTCGGCTTCTTTTAAGTCGATTGAAACGTGACTGAGCGGTGGTGAATTTATAATAGTTTCAGTTTCTGCAAAAATTGTCCTTAAGACATATTCTTGTGAGTATCTTGAAGACAAAATTTCTTTCATAATTTTCTTAATTGACTGAATAAAACGTTCCCAGGTGCCAACCATGTGCTGGAGGATTAAATTTCCTTTTGAATTACAAAATTTCATAATCTCGTCCTTGTTGACTTCTTTTAGAGATTCTTGTAGTTCTCGATCTGCAGATTTGAAACTTATACCACAATCGCTGTAAAGTTCTTCAGGGAAACCTCTTCTTGATCCAAACTGTCCTAAAACATTTATAAGTGAATCGGTACTTAAGTCTTGGGCTATTTCCAGGTGAACTGCTCTTGTTACCATACAAGTAATAATAGCACCATACCTTTCTTCGTGACTTCGTTTTACAGTTACCAAAATCGGACCAAAATAGCCCAGTTTTAGTAAATGGACGGACGGTTGGTTCAAGACGATATTGTGGTAACTGTCCCATTATTGGGATATTTGACATTAGGCGATTCTTTACTAGAGATTAAAACCGCTGTACGCAACCTTAGGCTTGTCTTTGATAGCTCACTAAGATTTGAACCACATATTTCAAATTGTATTTAACTCTTGTACTCGCAGTATTAATTCACGGGGATGTTGTTTACAGTACTTGCCTAACACAAACACAAGAAGATAGAACTCAAAAAGTACAAAACTCATGTCTTCGCAAGTTTGAAAGAATATCCCACAAGTTACACGAAGCAGGTTGGTAGAATATGGAGAATAAGAGAACAGTATATTTGACATCTTTTTTTCACAGAACTATATTTTATAAAACAGCTGCTTACTTGCATTATAAAATTGTTTATCGTTCCCATATACGTTTTAGAGGGGTAATAACACCACCTCTTTACGGCACAGTGCTTTTCGAAAGATGTTTTACGCATAATGTAGCAGAATTATACAGGGTCGTTGGTATGTATGGAAACGGTTGATTATTTCTTAAAGTAAAACAGCTAGCAAAGAATATTTAAGACAAAAGTTTTAGGGTTTTATGAAGTCTATTGGAATTAAAAAAAAATAAGTATACAGGATGAGTCGAAAAGCCGTAAAAGAACAAAGTTACTTTTTTTTAATGGAACACTCTATATTTTAGAATATTTTTGGATTCCACATAAAATTACAATTATTTTTTAATAAGTGTATTATAAGTCTAAACCTTATAGTTTTCGAGATATCGACTTTTGAAAAATTAGATTTTTGAACTTTGACAGATTCTAGCGTTCTAATTTTATGTCATAGAGCAAAATGGCTTCCATGTCCCTATCCTACTTTTTTATTATCTTCCCAAAAATATCAACTTCCGGTTAAACCGGAAGTACTATATTTCCGGCTTTTGAGTTACATCCGGTTTAACCGGAAGCTGACACCAGTAGAAAGATAATAGAAAAGTAAGATAGGGATATGTAAGCCGTTTTACTCTAAGACGCACCGTTAGAAAGCTAGAGGCTGTCAAAGTTCAAAAATGTAATTTTTAAATAGTCGATATCTCGGGAACTATTAGGTTTAGACTTATAATGTATTTATTAAAAAATAATTGCAATTTAATGTTAAATCCAAAAATATTCTAAGATAAAGGGTGTTCTATTAAAAAAAAGGTAACTTTGTCTTCCTACAGCTTTCTGACTCATCCTGTATACTTATTCTTTTAAAATTTTTATAGACTTTAAAAAACCCTAAAACTTATGTCTTAATTATTTTTTGCTAGCTGTTTTACTTTAAGAAATAATCGACCGTTTCCATACATACCAACGACCCTGTATAACCATCTTCCCATCCACCTCAGATTGAAGCACCCTTTAAAATTCAATCGTGATGTCTTTAGATATTGTTTTAACAGGCAAACAATAATTAGATTTTGTCAGTAGTATGTATTTGATCAAAATCCATTAATTATGTTTAGATTATTTGCCTATAAAGTTAGTTTTATATATTGTAAAAAATTTGCTGCGTTACGACAACAAAAGGAAGGGTCCTTAAGTTGATTACTAGTTGAGTAGAGCAGGATAAACAACCCTATATGAGTTGCATATCACTGGACTTCGTCTTTTTCTACATTGCCTCTTAGAGTCTAAGTTAGTTCATATATTAATCTGTATATGCGTATATCTCAATGTAATGTGGAAATAAAGACATAATTATTATTATTTAATTTCTACATGACAACATCTCAAACGTAGCTTCACTAGCTGCTTCATTAATTTCCTCATTTGGATTATTTTTTTTTTAGATTCTACGCTCGTTGTCCAATTTCCTTTCTCATATCACACATAATTATTATATTTTAAATTATGCATATGCATTAATGTTCGTAGCGTTAAAACTACCGTATTTTAGCTTTCACTCCGCCACTGAAAATGGTACAGAAATAGCCATCATGAAGGTTAAAGTTAAATACCAGCTTCAGCATAGGTCGTCTGCCTCCGGCTCTTAAATCAGGATTCTGCACTTCCTGATTGAGGTTAACGCGAATTTATTTCTACCATGAGCGGAGGTAATCTGGACCTCTCCAAATATGTTTCCATAAGGTTTCTTAAATGTAAATTATTAACTTTCATTAAATGCATATAAAAATGACCAAAGCCTATTGATTATTATAGTGGATAAAAAATAAATAGGATGCTTTAACAGGTTTTAAGGGTTCCCTACCTCAAGACAAGAAATGGAACCCTCGTAGGATTTTTTGTTGGACGTGTGAATGCCCGTTAAGATTCACGTTGAAATTTAATTGAAATACCTACTAAGGTCTACAACCCACGCATACTTATATCATCGTCCTATGTAAGAATGCAAGCATCCAATTTATTGCAATAAATAGATACTATGTCTTTTAAAATCCAATTTTCCGCTCTAGGTGTGAAAGTGTTTTCAGCGCCGACGCTGTAAACGAGGTATACTCCATCTATTTTACCATCTATCTATCTTACCAACTCATTATAAATAATAATCCCTAATGCCGATAAGACCCAGCGTGCGATCGAATGAAAGCAGGGATGCACTCGTTGCTGATAGAATAAAAGGTTGCGCTGCTTTAAGATAATAATAGATATAAATGCGTGAAAAAAAAATATTTTTTTTATCTACCTGTATGCAACAAAAGTGTCGTACTGATTTTTACGTTAGAAAGAAAACGCAAAAATATATTTTAAACTTAATTTAATAATTAAAATTATAACATATGGGACAGATATTAATTAAAACAAAATATACATATACCTACAAAAAAGTGCAGAAAAACAATTATAACATTTTAACATATTTCAGTTTTACCATCACTGTCATCATCCAAGTTCACAATAATTTTTTCTCTGGACAACAGATCTATATTTACGTATGATTTTTCTGCTTTTTGACCATGCGCTACACAATTTTCCCAGCTTTTGTTTGGAATATCTTGCATTTCTGACTGCACTAAAGCTGCCACAGAAGAATTTAAGGTTGGCGAAACATTATTCCTCCTTACCGATGCTTTCAGCTGGTGCCATATATGTTCAATTGGGTTGAACATGCAATGATAAGGAGGAAGTCTTAACACGATATGACCCATTTCTGCCGCCAAAGTGTCACAATAATATTGCTTTTTTATTGAAAATTATTTTAAAACTCGAGCAATTGCTTTTCTGTGTAATTTTCACTTATAATCTTCCTAGCAGCAGAATTATTACCGATAATTTTTTTCAAGATCACGAATGTCGTCTTCGACTCAGGATAATTTTCTATCAACAAAAACATGAGTGAAACCGAGAAAAAATTATCGGGAATTAATTCTGCTGCGTGGGAGATTCGGTAAGAAAATTTCATAAATTGGAGTTTTTAAATGTTTACATAGTTTCAAATGAAACTTAAAAGAACATATTATTTCCGATGAGTTAAGTTAAATCTGACGCACTATATTTTTGTAATAGAAGTTGATTTTACTTGTTAGTAACTGAGGTTTATTACTAAAATTTCAGGAACATTAAAAACATTAATTCGTTTTCAACCATAACATCTGATATTACATGTCTACATAGTTTCGAACGATGAGTTTAGTTAAATATGATGCACTATATTTTTACAATAGAAGTTGATTTTACTTGTTGGTAACTAAGGTTTATTACTAAAATTTCAGGAACATTAAAAACATTAATTCGTTTTCAACTATAACATCTGAAATTATATGTCTACATAGTTTCAAATGAAACTTAAAAAAACATATTTCCGATGAGTTTAGTTAAATATGACGTACTTTATTTTTACAATAGAAGTTGATTTTAGTTGTTAGTAACTGAGGTTTATTACTTAAATTTCAGTAACATTAAAAACATTAATTCGTTTTCAACCATAACATCTCAAATTATGTGTACATAGTTTCAACTTAAGCTTAAAAAAATTATTTGCGATGATTTTAGAAAAATATTACATATTGTATTTTCACAAGAGAATTTTACTTTGACGTTTAGAAACACTTTAGCAACAAAATGTATTTTGATTTTAGTCTGAGTGACTTTTGCCAATAGATATAAAGCACTTCATTTTTGACAGAAAAATTATCACTTATTAACTCCATTAAGTTAATAGGAACTAACAAAATTATCGCGATAATCTCTCGTTGCTATAAGCAACGTAAACAAAAAGGAGCCTTCTAATTGGTTGAAAATAAATTTATGAAATTTTCCTCAAAATACATATTATTTTCCATCATATAAGTCCTGGATGGTAACTTTTGTGTCATTGGATTACAGAACTTTATTTAACCTACGACTGTGGTAGCTTGCATTATCCATCACTATCACACTAGTTGGTGATATGTTTGGTAATAATTTGTTTTTAAACCAGTCTTCAAATAGTTCTGCTGTAGTATCATCGAGCGACAATCAACAACGGAGTCCTTCATATTTTTGACTGATAAGGCCAAAGAGTTTGGTATAAATCCGTCTTTTGTCCCAACATGAATTATTGTTATATGCTTACCTTTATTTGATGAAGCTCTGGTTCTGCATTGGCCCGATAAATCTACCCAACCTTGATCTGGAACTTCGCGTGTGTCATACCACTTCTCGTCCAAATTAATAATAATCCCTTCCATCCTGTCTATATCCATGGACTGCAATTAGTTATTACATCCTTCATCTTTTTAACCGGGCGGATTCCGTAATTACTTGTCGTTTGTTAGTTTTTTTCATTTTAAACCCGTTTCTTAAAATACATTTCCTTAGAGTCTCACGACAACACTATTCCTGTATTATCTTTTCTTAATCTTTGCAATAGGGTCTTTAAAGTGGGGATCATTTGTTCCCTGTACATGGCATATATTTTTCTACGAATTATATCGACATCTGTCGAGTCAAGTTTCTTAAAAGTAAAAGAGTCTTTCTTCTCTCCACTATAGGTTTATTTACAATAAAGCTGGATTTATAAACTCGAAAAGTTGGCGAGGTTGAGGTTCAGTTAGTGTTGGAAATAGGAGTTCAATTTAAACTAAAGGGAACACTCAGTTCTAATTATACACTCGTTCATGTTGTTCATGTAAAGCTCATGTAAGGTTCGAAAACTTACCGGGTAGTTCGAGATAATCAATTTTTATGCTCGGAATTCGGAATATCTAACCTCACAACTTGACCATAACTTCAACCTCACCAACTTTTCGAGTTTATAAATCCACCTTAAATCACACTGTGCTCACTGGCCTGCGTGTCAAAGCTGCCGCTTCCTTCACTGCACCAAATTTTAAAAAACTACGTTCAAGAAGGGTGGTGCAAACGTCAAAGATTACTTATTTTGTGTCAACTGATAAAATATCACGCTTTAATTGGTTTTTATCACGACCCGTAGATCCACTTGGCGTACTGGATTCTTCCCACGGACGAAACATTCTTAGATATCACGTTTAATTGGCAACAAATAACTTCTTGTCTAAACCAATACAAACATCTAACTAAATTTTAAAACAAAAAATCGGCATATTTTAATAACTAAAATAAACCTATTTTATTTTACCCTAATTATTTTAGGAGGATTGCTGAGAAAATATAATAATATAAAAGTCTTTACATAGATCCGTACCTGGAGTCCCCAGATCAGGTGGTCGAATTTTACACCTCGCACAATAGGTTATTATAACGGTAAGGGATTAGCATTTATAATGAGTTTGTAAGATAGATAGACGGACTCTAAATAGCTACTACGAACATGTTAAAAATAAAATACCACCCTAAAAAATTTAACATAATTATATATTTTTAACAATAAGCAAAGATTAACTACAAACCAAAATGCGTGCGAAAAGTGCACTTTCCGCAAGCGTAGAAAAATATTATTTTAATTAAAATAGTTTTAGTATAGATTCTTTCACAGAAAGTTATATTTTTTCTTCTTTCTAATTTAAAGTATATTCCGTGCTCTTCTGTTATCTTTCAACAAAAGGCAAGGACCTTAATAAAAATATAAATATGGTACGGAACACTCAGAGCGCGAGTCTATCTGTACATAATGTACGCCTTTCTTTCTTAATATCCAACACACAAATATGATCAGATACATATCTACTATGCGGTTTACCTCCGCTATCTACTATACATCGATTGTGATTCTGCGAACTGTTTGGAAGGTTGACCAGATCATCTCCATTTTGTTTTATTAGATTTTTACACGTCACGTGAAAGGAACATTCTATTCTTAACACGGACAACAGGTAAAGCGGAATATTAATATTAAGACCTAAAATAATTTTTTTGGCTCACTTAACAGAGAGAGAATTTATGTTGTTGTACAATGTACATACTGTATGTTTTTCTCCGTTGAAGTTGAAAATTTAGGAATTTCCTATTTCAGTACTTCCCCAGCCAACTTATGCATGATCTTTCTCTATTCTTATTTCCAATTTCCCTGATGGGCATTCTCTAAATATGTCCTATCCATCTTCCCTCTATTGTATATTCCACAAGTGTCAAGTCTTTCCGTAATTTTTTGTATTTTATTTTATCAATATTCATCTTTGATCCTTCTAAGAAACCTGATCTACAGGCTCTTTATTTTTGATATTTGCCTTCCTCTCATTGTTCAGATTCATTGTTAAAATATTTTGTTACGTTTTTCAATTTTTCTTCATCAATAGTTGTTATTGAAATTTCACGTTGTTTAATGTACCCCCAATTATCATTGTTTTAGAATACACAACATTCATTTTCACATTTGTTTATTCACCCTTCATTTATAAAGTTATTTACATTTATAAACTAAAAAAAAATACTTGCCATTAAACCTTCATCTGATATTATTACGGCGGCGCCTATGTTGTTTTACTACTTATTTATTCACAGATGAGGATCTGACCCTGAAACCCTAAAATTTAAGATGATTCGCTTAGGGGCACAAGCAATTTTGTGGAAAGAGGTGCTCATCAAAGATGTATTGCTTCAATTAAATCGACGAACTTTCTAAAACTCATTAGAACCAAGTCAATCATGCCTAAGTAAATTTCGACATTTTGCATAAATCTGTTGTAATATCTTCGGCTGCATCTAAAATACCTTTAGTAATATAGGAATATTTGCTATACATTTATTTATAAAGAATTTAATAACATGTTAGGCCAGTATAGCCCAATAGAATAGAATAGAACATTTCTTTATTTCTGACCGATTTACAAAAGTAAAAAAGTATTGAAATGACATTAGCAGTTTCTGGTTTACTCAACAGTTCTTTCTAAATTGGCAATTTATTAATTTTAGTTTTATATAGTCGTTCCCTATCAATTGTCTTTTCACTATTAGGAAGTTTATTAGACACGCATATATATTGGGTTTTGCTCAGTCCATGATATGAATATTATTTTGTGTTCTTGTCACAAATTCTAGATTTATGTTGATAATGAAAAACACTGGTTTATCTTTAAACAAAAACGTCAAGCAATAAAAATATCAATCTGTAAAAATATTTTTAAGGCAACTTTTTAAGTAGATATCAGTTCTGCAATTGAATTTGAAACACAACGTTTCAGTTATTTTATACAATCATCAAGTTCAGTTTTTCTCCTGGACGCCTTATCGTATTGTGTACAGGGTGTCCAGCTTTCGTGTGTTTTCATATACCAGCTCCCTTAGTATAGAAGATAGAAGGATGGGGTTTGTGGCTTACTATTTTTAATATTTTATGAAACTTTCATTGCCGCAAACGAAATGTTCATAAAATATCTTCCAGATTTATTTACATAGTAAGTTTGCTGCTCCAGAGTCGGAAAATTTGCCGTGAAGCGGAAGGAACAAATCAACCTTCTTGTTTAAAAAGGAATGGGAGAATCCTTTGGTAGAAAGATCGGATTACCTTCTCACCTAGGTGGGATACCAATTCGCCTTCAGTCTCGTTATCCGTTGTCATGCCAATAGCCGCCATTATTTTTACTTACCAATCAGAAATTATCAGAAATATCAAGTATACTAGGGATTTTCTTACCGCAGCTTGGATTTGTTATATGGAACACAATTTGCGTGTGGTTGTTAATCTCTGAATAGACATGTTGTTGATTCTTTTAGATCGTTTTTGCGGCCTTTCCGGAGAAGAATATTTTTAAACTAGAAATTATAAGAAGCATTAGTTTAACCAATTTCTAACTGCGTATGTAACCTGTGCAAGTACACCCACGAGGGTGCAAGGAAATTATTATGGTTTTAATGGGTATACTTAGAATCAAAGTCAAAGTAAAATAGAATACGTTTTACGTCATATTTATTGGAAATTAATGATTTATTAGACCTGACAATTTTTTCTGAGGAAGCCTGGTTCCACCTGCCCGTTTTTTTTTTAAACTTTAACACTGGGTATATCAAAAACGAGAAAACTCCGAAAACATGTTGATCTGAACTTTTTTTCTTAGAACATCGTGAGGAAAAATGTAAGTTTATGTTTAAGAAAAACAATTTATAACACAATAATTTTACCTCATTATTTGTATTGCTCTACAATTTTATATACTGCAAATGAAGGAATTTTTAGTAGACTTCAAATTTTACAAAATAAGGCGATGAATAATATTAAATGTTGATAAATACACAAAGATAAATTATATGTTAAATAAACTTAAATGGTTGAATATAAGATATTTAATATTTTTCCTAGTTTGTATTTTTATTTATAAAATTCAAAATATTTTATTACCATCTCATTTAAAAGACTTTATAACGCAAAACTTTGAAAATCATAACTATCAAACCAGAAACAATCGAAATTTTTGTTTAGGGAAACTGACAAAAGATTTGACATATTATAAATCAATCTTTTTTAAAGGACTTCACGAATATAATAATTTCATCACATTCAACCCACAGCTGTCCACTCCTGGATGTCTCCCTGTCCTGTGCCACATTCAACCAATATTTTCCTGATGTCGTCCACCCATCGTTTCTGCGGGCGTCCTACACTACGTTTAGTCTGTCTGGGCCTCCACGCTGTCACTCTATAGGCCCATCTGTCCCTATCCAATCTGGCCATGTGACCGGCCCACTGCCATTTCATCTTAGTCACCTCTTTTATTATATCGGTAACTTTAGTTTGTGTTCTGATATTTTCATTTCTAATCCTGTCACGAAGTGATATGCCTAACATGCATCTTTCCATTGCTCGTTGTGTTATTAAAAGCTTGTTTGCAAATGTTTTTGTTAGGCTAATTGTTTCCAATCCATATGTTTGCACTGGCAGTACACATATATTAAACTTTTCGTTTTAGATTTATGGGGACCATGTTGTTTTTTAAAATGTGCCCTAGTTTGCCGAAAGCTGCCCATGTCAATCTTATGCGCCTTTTGATTTCTGCGTGTTGGTTTTCTTTTCCTAATTTAATATTGTGACCTAAGTATACGTATTCAGTTCTATGTTGTTATTTTGTATGTATATGTTGGTATCTTCGGTGCTTATTATTTTTGTTTTGTTGTAATTCATGTTTAGTCCAACGTTCGTTGATGCTAGGTTTAATTCATTTAACATCTCTTGTAGTTCCGTGACGTTGTTACTTATTAGGACTATGTCATCTGCGAACCTGAGGTGGCTAAGTCTGATACCATCTATGTTAATACCTTTGGTATCCCATTCTAATTTTTTAAAGACTTCCTCAAGGACCAGCGTAAACAATTTAGGTGAAATGGTGTCTCCCTGACGTACCCCCCCCCCCTCTTCAATGGTATTCTATTGGTCGTAGTTGTTTAGTCTATTTTTATATGTATTGTTGCTTCTTTATAAATATTTCGATGATATATCTATATATGATATATATATTTGATATGTATCTTGAGTCTATTCTTGCGTTTTGGAGAGCCATTAGGATTGACCATGATTGAACTGTGTCGAAAGCCTTCTAAAAGTCAACGAAGGCTAGGTGTATAGGTACATTGTATTCTGTGCACTTTTCTATAAGGTTGCGTACTGTATACAGGTGGTCTATTGTACTATATCCCTTTCTGAATCCTGCCTGTTCTACGGGTTGGTAAGAATCCAATTTTGATGATAGGCGATTTGTTATAATTTTTGTAAATAGCTTATATAGATGTGACAGAACAGATATAGGTCTATAATTTTCGATGTTTGCGTTGCCGCCCTTTTTGAATAGTAGTATTACTTCAGAGTTACACCATTCAGTTGGTATTTTGCCGACATAGAGACATTTATTCAGGAGTGTTCTTATTGTTTCCCGTATAGTTCTTCCTCCCATTTTCAACATTTCTGTGGTAACTTGGTCTTCTCCTGGACGTCTGTTGTTTTTCATCTGTTTTAATGTTGCATTTATTTCACTCGCCGTTATTTCTGGGAGCTCTTCAGATCCGACATTCATGATGTTCATTTTTTTTACTGGTTTTTGGGATTTAGATGAATAGAGGTTAGTGTAGAAAGCCTCGATCGATCTGGTGATGTCGTGTTTATTTTGTACTATAACTTTGTTTTCATTTCGCATTTTTGTAATTTTTATTTTTCCCTTTGAAAGCTTCTTGCGCAACACTTTCATTTTGCAAATATCCTTTATGGTTTCCTCTATAAGTTTCGCATTATACTTTCTTTTATCTTTTTTGATTTCTTTTTTGACCTGTTTGTTTATATCTTTATATTCTTCAGTGGTTCTGTCTGTTGTGTTCCGTCTCTTTTCTAGTAATTTTAGTGTATTTTGGCTTAGCTTTGCGTCTTTGTGATTCTGCGTCTTTGCACATATTTTCTTTACCGAAGTTTTCACCAGGCATGTGATTTTGTCTGCGAGTTCGTCTATTTCTAGTTCCTCGGATTTAATTTTTGTTAATTTTAGGTGCAAGTCGTTTTAATATTCTGTTTCCTTTAATTTCAAAACATCACCAGTAGGGTATCGATGTTTTTTAAGGAGCTTCTGCCTTTCAATGACAGTGTTAATTTTGATTTTTGCTCTCACGAGCCTGTGATGGCTACCTGTAGTGAATTTGTTTAGGACCGATATATCCTTGCACATTGTCTTGTTGTTGAATAGGATATAGTCGATTTCATTTCTGGTTTGGTTGTCTGGGCTACGCCATGTCCATTTGCGTTGTTTTGGTTTTTTAAAGAATGTGTTGAGACAGTACAGGTTTTCTTTGTTCAGGTAATTGGTGAGAGTCTCTCCTCTATCATTTCTCTTGCCCAATCCGAATTTTCCGACATAATCGGTGTCTCCCTGTTTCCGTTCTCCTATCTTGGCATTAAAGTCTCCCATGACTATCAAAAAGTGGGCTTTTTCCATTTGACGTGCTTTGGCCAGGTCTTCGTAGAAGTCTACAATATCTTCTTCATCTGCTTTGCTTGTCGGTGCGTAAGCATGGATGATCTGCAGACTATATCTTTTATTTAAGTTAACCGTAATATAAATGACTCTGTTATCGCCTGGTATTTGGTGATGGTGTATTTAAAGTTTTTGTTTATTATAAATGCCACGCCTCCGATGTGGTCCCTATTATTTACGTTGTTCTGGTATAAGGTGTGGCCTGTCTGTAAGGTAGTACATTTTTCTCCGGGTAATCTTCATTCGTAACCCTGAACAAGGGGCCCTCACAGGGTGCTATCAGCCGGGTCAGCTGAACCAAGGTTTTTTGGCGAGGTGTTACTCCCCGATCCCTCCTCCTTCCTCATCTCATGCGTTATGAGACCCCAGGCTTGGGACTGGCATAGCGGAGTTTATAATAATTTAGATTCTTTAGTTAAGAAACAAAATTCCTTAAGTAAATTTAAAAAATCCTTAAAAATATCATTACTTAGAAAACAAAATATCTGATAAAATTTATTTAAAAATATTTTTGGTGCATAAAATTGTAATTTTAAATGTTTTAATAAAATTATTGTTAAAAAAACTAGAATCTACAATATTGTAGCAGTATTGCTAAAATAAATCTTGTTACTACTACTTACTACTAATCACCCCCCTTAAGTTACGTACCGTACTTCTGAAACACCCTGCATATGTAATCTAAACCAAGCCTTACGTTTTTCAGTCCAAGCTCTCTTGGATGAAAATAATTGTTGCTCGCACGGTATTTTTTAGCACCCGTTTTACATGACAACATTTTATGATAATTCAATTAATTATTTTTTTTTTTAAGTAATCGCCGCCAATGGTCTCTCGGCAGTTTTTGGAATTTTTGCTGACAACTTCACACCGGTTTGAATCTGCGGGTCCGTGTCCCGAGCAACACGCGGAACACCGGTAATTACGGCACTAGGTCAAACTATAATAAAAAGTGATAATATTTTTAGATATTGTCATTTTAAATTTAAAAAGTTCAATTTTATCGCAAATAGGAATGCTTTTAGTACACACGCAAATTGTATAAAATTTACATATTTTTTTTTAAACTTTAACCGGTAAAAATCCCTTAAAAATCCCATTCTCATATTTTCTCTGGGGGAATAAACCAAACCACAAACTTATTACATTTAGTTCGAGCTTATTCGACCTTTTTATCAGGAAAAACTTAGACTGGGCTTTAATAATCCTGCTGAATGGCCAAATAAAGTAAAGAATTTGGTTTAAAAATCAATGATCTACTCAAATTGGTTCTTCGGGCCGGGTGTGTTTTCTTTTTACATGCTTGACGAGACATAATGGTTGTTGATTCGACAAATTTGTGCTAGATTTATTTTTAACTTCAAAGTTATTCGATTCAAATATGAAAAGGGCATGTTTCGGTCTCACATAAGTGTTTATAGTCTATCTTTAAATGATGCTAAGTAATAAATCAATCAAAATTGTCTTCTCCAAGATTTTTCAGCATGTATAGATTCATAGTCTATTTCAGAAATATGTAGAGTAACAAAAGCTCATTAGGTATGCAAAGGGACTACAACTACTACTACCCAACGAATATTTAAGCCACTTTCATAATTTGGCATTGATTTCATTGCAAAATTCTTTCTTTCATCAAGTGCAGGTAGTACCACCCGGGTTTGGCTCAATTTATGGGTTTTGCCTATTGTTATCCATTCACAAACACTGAAAATGGTGTGACAAAGGCGTGCCGGTAGGATATTCGTAAAAAGGAAAGAATTTTATTTTAACAGAATAAAAATTAGGCATTATGTACATAGTATATTAGCTACACTTACTTTTAATAAACATTTTTAAAAAACATACATTATACAGAAATTAAATTATACTCGTAAAAATTATATCCAATAAATTAAATTATACTCGTAAGAAGGAAAGAATTTTATTTTAACAGAATAAAATTTAGGCATTATGTACATAGTATTATAAGTACACTTATTTTTTATTAAATATGTATTATAAAAAAATACAAAATACAAAAAATATTCAGAAATTAAATTATAAAAATTCATAATATTCTTCGTCATCTGAGAAACTGTCATCTCCTCTTGACGTTATAATTAACGGGTCGACGGTCCGATCGATCAGGTGGTCAAGATCTCACATTTTCTCCTCTTCTTTAATAACATGATGGACTGCTTTTCGCCAGTTCTCTGGTGTCACTTCGTTAATGGCTTGATTAAACAGTAGCTTAACGTCTTTCATTTTGAATATCATGTTGTGTCTTGTTTCCAAGCACGTATTCAGGGGGGGGGCCGAGGGGCTCGGGCACCCCCCGAAATCCCGAAATTTGAAATTTTTTTGTTTATGGTACACCTTGTACTGCATCTTTTTATTGCACTATAAATAATAATAGATTAAAAGTCACATAATGATTTAAGTTTTAATCTGTGATTCGCTTTGCTCTGAATTAATTAAAATAAGTCCACATTTTTGAATGATTTTCGTCCTTGGGCCCCCCCCCCCCCGAAACGAATTTCTGGATACGGGCCTGCTTGCTACAAATCCTTTCACTTGCGCCCATATAAGTTCTATAGGATTTAGATCGCAAAGATATGGCGGTATGCGCATCAAAGTTACACTATGTTCTTCTGCTATATCTTCCACGGCTTATTTCATAAAATGATGTTTGTGTAAATTTGCTATAGCTAATAGTTCCTTCTTTATCAAATTATCTTTAAATTCAATACTTTTGGTAGTTAACCAGTCGATAATTTCTTGTTTTCTCAAGATGGAGTTGGAGTCTTCTCTGTGCGTCGTGAATGATAGCTTGCGTTATCCATAACCACTAATATCAGCTGAAAGATATTTTATCATTTCACCAAAATAGTCCTCAAAAACATTCGAATTCATGTTCTCGTGGTAATGTCCCTTATTTAACGACGGAAAGGTTAGCAAACCTTCTTTTAAAAATTCCTCTTCGCTTCCAATAGGGACGATTATTAGTCTCTTCCCTTTACCTAAAGGTACCTTAATACCCGTTGACAGGCCTTCCATGAAAGTTTGGCGAGCACTGGTTATATTTTTGTCTTGACACAATTTTGGTACTATATAACCTTCATTAATCCACGTCTCATCAAGATAAAAATTTTCTTTTGCTCTCTTCTGTACTGCTTCATACTTCTCAAGTACTTTCGTGGCCAGCAAACAATTTCATCGCTTTCCAGTAAAACTGATTTACGGTTATGCTTTTTCCAGACAAAATCCATATTTTTTAAAATCGTTCATAAGAGTTTTCTAGTTATAAACGGAATACTGTGATCCTGGCCAAACTCCATTAAAAACTTATCTAGGGTGGGTATTTCTTTTTTAAAATAAAAATAGTGAACTTTCTTCGAACTACACTTTTGGTGTCTTCACCAAGGACTTGACTTGACCTGCTGTCTTTCTCTACCGCAATAATTTAAAAACGGTGGACTTTCCAACTCCAGTCATTCGGGAATATCGGTCGATAGTTTCTTTTACAGTAAAATTCGGATAATCGTATTTTATGCAATCATGTACATTTAAAATAACAACTTTTTCACTCACTGATAGTGTAGAATTATTGGAACATCTTTTTGTTGGTGTGAATGTCGCCATTTTATTACTAATCTTATAATACTGTGAACAATATATATGGCTTAACAGCAAATACTGATGCGTTAAACTAAACAAATATACTTATTAAGGTCATATACACACACGATATATAAACTTTATTCCAAATTACCACCTATTTATATGATCCAGCTAAAGAGGCCAGAGCCAAACTCGGTGCCTGTTAAACGCAAAACGTTAACTTTATAATCTACTACCTAACTAATCCCTACACAATATGTCGATTTTGACACTTTAGGCCAGAAAACATACCTTTCCTAATCCTCTTACGTAATTACTTGAAGTTTTAATATTACAAACATTACTATTTTATCTTAATACCCGTTAACCTAATTCTCTAAAATTTTTGGTTAGCTCTCATAAATAATTTAACGCACAAAGTTTACCTGCCCCTATGGCCGACACCGAAATTGAGCCGAACTGGACGGAATTTCCCATTTTATTACTCTACACCTTTCTGAAATAGACTATAAATAGGCCTGAATTGTTAAAATTGTGCAATATTAGCACAAGTATCGACATTAAATTGAAGTCTTCAAATATATATTTTAATATTAATCCTGGTTACCTGCTTGCTAATTATGCAGTTATTATGCCTTATAGGTGCCTCTATTGGAATAATACACCTAATTACTATCTATACATACCTACCTTGGATGTTTGTTTCTCAATGAAACTATTCAAAGTGTGAAGTGTCAGTGTGTTTTTAATTAAATATGAACAATTTTGAACAATTGATAACGCCCTAGAGTCGGTCCCTGTACAGTAAATGAAAAATAAATTAATTCTTAACTGTTGCGATTCTATTTATTTATTTATTTACAAACTCAACAGGTATCGAGATACCCTTTTACAGAGTAGGAAGCCTAGTTTCTATATTTATACCTAGTTACTATTTACAATTTACCTTCCAATGCTTACAATAAGTTATACAAAATCATTTTAAATTCTCTTAGACTTATATGAAATATATCACAATCATTTCTAATTTCATTAAATAATCTACACATTACATTGAGTGGCGCATTCAAAAAATCATTTGTAGAAGCTGATTCTAAATAAAATAGAACAGGGTTTCTGGTTCTATATGAAGATGTGTAGAGATTAATTTGTGATAACAAAGCAGAATCATCAATTTCATTGTTTAGGAGTTTATATAAAAATACCAGAGAGGAAATAGTTCTTCGTTCCTCTAAACTCTGGAATTTATATTTTTCCCTTAGTCTAATTTTTAAGATTGTTACATCATATGTCCCCGTTGCCTTATAGAACAAGTATCTCAGAAATTTGTTTTGTACTCTTTCGATAAAGTATTTATGATTTTCATAGTACGGACTCCAAACAATAGCAGCATACTCCAGAATAGGCCTAACATATGTAACATACAGTTTTATAATACAAGTTATGTTTTTAAAGTATCTACAGTTTCGGACAACAAATCCGTACATCCTGCTAGCCCTATTTGCAATGTTTAATATGTGCGTCCTAAATGTAAGCTGATCATCCAACAGAACTCCGAGATCTTTTATTTCTGTAACTCTGTTCAATTCTGCCCCGTTCATGTAGTAGGCAAATTGTACTGGATTCTTTTTCCTGGTAAACGTAAGTACATAGCATTTACTAATATTGAATTCTAGTCGATTCTCTATCGACCATTCAAGTAAATGGTCTAGATTTTGTTGAAGAATGAGACAATCTGTGATATTATTGATAGTGGAGTAGAGCTTTAGGTCATCAGCAAACATAAGGACACTGCATCTACTAACTTGCTTAATTAGACTATTAATAAATAAAATAAACAGTAAAGGACCTAAATTGGAACCCTGTGGAACACCAGACTTTGCTATGAAATTATTTGAAGAATATCCCTTCACCACCACCTTCTGTATTCGACATTGCAAATATGATTGAAAAAACATTACCAATCTTGAGTGAAATCCAATTTCATTGTGCAGCTTGTTTAATAGAATTGTGTGTGATACCTTGTCGAATGCCTTTGCAAAGTCAGTATACCGGGTGTTGCATCGTCGAGCGGGACATAGGAAATCCCATGTAATTTTAAATGGGGTCAATTATTGGCTTCCCTAATTATTTTAGAGAAAAATTCTATTTAGGTTTATTACAGAGCACTAAAACCCACATTTAAAAGAATAACTTTAGATATTTTTGATGAGCCCGTTTACGGGTTATCGCCGATTTCTTTTTAACTATTTCTCCTTTTTATGGCCCCGTATTTGCGGGCACCAGTCAAGGTAAAAGATGACTGTCAAATAAAGTTGTCATTTTGAGGAATATTTGAACATCTTCTTAAATCCTAAAGTTCTAACAATTTAATAGTACCTACCTATTAATTAGTAAAATATTGAAACATGTAAAATGTCATAATTAACCTTGTAATTGGATACTTTATTTTAGTTTTATTCAGATTAATTTGTACTCATAAATACACCTTTAATATTTTCGATGTACGAGTTTTTATAACAATAAAACACACATTTCAAAATGACAACTTTATTTGACAGTCATCTTTTACCTTGACTGGTGCCCGCAAATACGGGGCCATAAAAAGGAGAAATAGTTAAAAAGAAATCGGCGATAACCCGTAAACGGGCTCATCAAAAATATCTAAAGTTATTCTTTTGAATGTGGGTTTTAGTGCTCTTTAATAAACCTAAATAGAATTTTTCTCTAAAATAATTAGGGAAGCCAATAATTGACCCCATTTAAAATTACATGGGATTTCCTATGTCCCGCTCGACGATGCAACATCCAGTATACATATATACATATATTTATTGTGGCAAGGGCACTGACTCGTTAAAGGATATTACAGATGAAGAAAAACGGTTTTGTATTCCACCGCAAGCTGTTATTTGTCTTTGCAAGCCCATATTTGGAAGCAACAGGAATATTACAGGAGATAATTGGTATTCCTCAATAGAGCTCACAGACTATCTTGTCAAAAATAAACTTACATACGTCGGAACTATGAAAAAAAAAACAAACAGGAAATACCCAAAGAGTTTCTGCCGTTCAAAACAAGACAGGTGGGATCTACATTATATGGCTTGACAAGTAACAAAACATTAATTTTCTGAGTACCAAAAAAAAACAGAGCTGTTATCCTGATTTCTTCTATGCATCACTCCAAACAGGATGATAATGATGTGCCTGAAATCAATGCATATTATAATAATCCTAATCTGGAGTGGACGCTGTAGACGAAAAGTGTTCCAAATATTGCTGTAGCAGAAGAGCGCAACGCTGGCCTATGGCTCTGCTTTCCAGAATTGTGAATATGTCTTCAATAAATGCATAATATATCACCCATCAGTCCTGTGCCAGGGCGGCTCAACTAGACAAAATCGATTTCCTGAAATTATTGGCCAAACAACTGTATGAACCACTTCTTCGTGAAAGATCTCAGAACGCACATTTAACAAGAGAGCTAAAAACCGGTATTTTCAGAATTTTGAAGATGGCACCTGAGACACCAGCTAATGATCAAAGCGTTTTGACTAGAAATCAGAGAAAGTATTGTTACATCTGTGACCCAAAATTAAAAAGAAAAACTGGATATTTATGTGTTCAATGCAAAAAATCAATTTGTTTAAAATATTCAAAAAAAAATGTGTGTTCAATGCACAGAGAAGTTAGATTAAATATTATTCTTTTTATAGAGCTTTTTGGAGCATTGTCAAATTTGTATAGCTTTAATTTAGAGGTTAATATATTTTCTTTTTTTGAATAATGTGCCTTATAACATTATGTTTTTAATACGAAACATTTGTATTTCTTAGTTTTCCTTGCAAAATAAGATTGTAAGGAACAGCATGTTTATTTCTGTTAAAAAAAATTCATATTTATTGTTTCAAATTTTTTTTTTGTTTTGGTCCGTTACTCATAGGTAATAAATATACAAGTTTTGATTGCTTATCATGTCTTTGATTAGTTATAGAGCGAAAAAATAATCAGGTGGTCAGTCAGTCCCAAGGACTCCGCAATGCACTGAATGTTAAAATTTTCAACCACGCCGGTTAAGGGATAAACTGAACTTTAGTGTGGCCGAACTGTGATCAGTTTAGGTTGGCACTACCAATATCTAGTTACTTTTGTTATTATTTACAATTCCCAATAGCACTAAGGGCCTAGTACATCAAACCTCTGGGGAATCTGCAAAATTAAAATTCCATTTAATGATTCAATAATTCTTAAGCAAATTATCTTTTTTAATTTTGTCACCCAGGTATGTGTTTATGAGTTAGTGTCACCTTGAAGTACATTATTTGTAATTATACACCTATAAGTTATTTGCAACTCAAGCAACATGTATACACCAGCAGCTACTGGCTTAATGTGAGATTAAACTTGGTATATGTATGGAACAGAAGTAGATAGGTTTTTACAAGTAATTAAGTACCTACTTCTAATGCTAACAACCTACTACAAGATATTAATAATTTATACTGACACATTTTTGGTAAAAAATTCAAACAATATATTTAACAAGTAATACAAGAACTTTAAAGTTTATAGCACATCTTGCAATTAATTATGTTAATGTCAGGGCCATATTTCTATGACATAATAATGATGGCCTTTTCAAAAATCTCTTTATTTACATAAATTACCTATTTTAATGTCTCTAAGATAATTTTACGTGACTATACTAATTAGGAATAATATGCAAAGGTTAGTAACTTTAGCATATAATAAAATAAACATAAATTTAAAAAGAGAAGCATCTCTGTGATGAGAGAAAAATGTGTATTTTTTCCATCTTGACAGGTGTAAAAACGTAACGTTACCATAGGAGAAAAATATTTTTTCAACATTTTTTAACAAGGGCTGAAAATGAAACTTTTCAGCGAACGACGCGAAGCGGAGTTAGGTCAGCGCAAACAGTAAATTATATCACTTTTTCCCCTTATACAGAGTAAATTTTTTAAAGTGTACATTCAATATCTCGAGAATCGTTTTAAATAGGTACTTAAAATACTAGAAATTTTAGTGAGGTAATAGGGATATGGGAGGGACATATTATTCAACCATTTTTTTTTTATCTTTCACCCATTTCTCAATTTTGAGGGGTGGGGGCAGTTTGGAATTTTATATGAAATGATGTATTTTTGTTGCTATACAGGGTGTTTCAATAAAAACTCCCAGGCCAATTATTTCGAAAACTATATGTGACATGTAAATTCTGTAAACGCCAGTTTTTAGCCTCTATGATTGGCTTCACAACTGTGTAAAAAATGTGTTTAAATAATACAAGATGTAGGTGCAAAGAATTTTTTTAATGACGGGAACTTTTAAATGTTGTGTTTTTTTTTGTTTTTTTTTTTAATTATGTTTTATGGCTCTGGTTTACACCAAATGGCCAGCATCTCCCGTGGTTCTAAAAGATAAATAATTGTTGATCAAATTATGTCTTATAAAAATTTTTGATGAATCCAACATGAACGGAGATATTTGGGTTTAAATTTTTTATTAAAATAATTTTAACGAGTATTTTAATTATAAATATTTTTAATATCATTTAGCAGATTTTAATTTAATTTTGGTAATGATAATTTTAGTGATAAAACGCTCGTGTAGCGCTAAATTATTACGTCCAGTGACGTCTCAGGGGACGCCTTAACAAATAATATTGGCAAAAAATAAGACGCCAATGAGTTTTTCGTAATTTTTATATTATTTTCGGATTAAGCAACTAAAAATATCCTGTTATCTGTTAAATTGTTTTCATATCTTGCTTCGTTTACGAGAAATAAAAATAAAAACTATTTTATTGCATATGCATTAAGAAACAAAATTTTGTTGTGTAAAAGCAAAGTTAAAACATTAAAGCATAATAAAATAAAATTAAAAGATGTTTTAAATTTTATGAAAGAACTGATGAGAAATTATACAAAATTATTAATGAAAATTAGAACAATACCAAAAACTAACTAATGGGGTCGAATGAGGTGTTCAAAATTATTGCCGTTTTCATACACACACATGGCAAATCGATATAATAATTCGGTTCTGCAAACTCTCAATAGTGTATTTCGATTGATAGTGGCTATAGTAGCATACATTTTGTTGCACAGGTCAGTCATGTCTGCTATTGGTTTCTAGATTTCATTTTGTAAGTAACCCCATAAATAAAAGTCCATCGGGGTGAGATCAGGGGACCTTGCTGGCCATCTAAGATCCCCATTTGTGCTGATCACTTTTCCTGGAAGCGTCACATTTAGATGATTCATAACGATATTGCTATTGTGTGCTGGGGCACCGTCTTGATGAAACCACATAGTATTTACGTCAATTCCTACATTTTGTAACAGCAAAGGGAGATCGTTTTGCAGAAATTGTAAATAACGAACTGAAGTTAAATGTTCATGGTACAAATAGGGCCCGATTATGTAACCATTTACAATACCACACCAAACATTTACCCCAAATCGTGGTTGAAATTTAGTCTGTCGCATCCAGTTAGGATTTTCCCGGTACCAGTAGTGACAATTATGTCTGTTAATTACTCCAATATTGTGAAACCGGGATTCGTCACTCCACATAATTTGGTTTAATAAATTTGGATTTTCTTCAAAAAGAATATGAAAATGTGCCAAAAAGTTTAATCTGCGCTGGTAATCTTCTGGTTGTAGATGATGCACTAAATGAATCTTGTATGGAAAAAAAAAACATTTTCTTTTAGGATTCTGCGACGCGAACTTACTGTAATATTAGTTTCATCTTTTAATTTTTGTAATGACGTTTGTGGGCTATTTTCTACTGTTTGTAGGACTATAGCTACATTTTCGTCATTCGTAACCCTCTTCCTTCTTGGAATCTTTCCCTTTTTAAAGCTACCATATGTAGCTAAGTTGGTACACAAAGCTACAAAAGATTTGCGATCGGGCGTTGGTCTATCTGGAAAACGAGCTCGATAGCACCGCACAGCTTCTGAAGCATTTTGATGGCTTTCTCCATAAACTAAAACCATGTTCAATTTGTCTTGATTTGTATGATGAACCATTTTTATTTTAAAAATGTAGAAATTGCAAATTCTGACACTGACACTGAGTGTTAATAATGTTAATTATTTAATGATTTTTGTTTTCCAAAGAATCCAAAGATATGCATTTTTATTTCTCGAAAACGAAGCAAGATATGAAAACAATTTAACAGACAATAAAAGAATATTTTTAGTTGCTTAATCCGAAAAAAATATAAAAATTACCAAAAACTCAGTGGCATCATATTTTTTGCCAATATTATTTGTTAAGGCGTCCCCTGAGATGTCACTGGACATAATAATTTAACGCTACACGAGCGTTTTATCACTAAAATTATCATTAAAAATTAAATTAAAATCTGCTAAAGGATATTAAAAATATTTATAATTAAAATACCCATTAAAATTATTTTAATAAAAAACTTAACCCCAAATATCTCCGTTCATGTTGGATTTATCAAAGTTTCTATGAGACATACCTTGATCAAAAATTAACTATCTTTAAGAACCACAACATTTAAAAGTTCCTGTCATCGAAACAAATCTTTGCACCATGGCGCCACCTACATCTTGTATTATTTAAACACATTTTTTACACAGTAGTGAAGCCAATCATAGGGGCTAAAAACTGGCGTTTACAGAATTTACATGTCACTTATAATTTTTGAAATAATTGGCCTGGGAGTTTTTATTGAAATACCGTGTATATGTGAAAAATTACGTATCAAGAAAAATTTACGGTATATAACATGACTGAATTCTCTAAATTTACCCTCTATTCTACTCACCACCTTTTGACATATGGGAGGACGATCAGGGTGGATTCCGTTGAATAATGTGGCCGTTTCTATTTAAGTACGTGTTCTATCACCAAACTCAACCATGCATAGAATTTCAACTTTTTTCTCGTTCCGTTAACTTCAACATTGTGAAACTGGAACACTGCAACTACGCTTGACAATTACTTATTTGAAGTAAAATTGTCATACAGTTTCTATGGCGCTAAACGGTGAGAAGTCAACATTCTGAAATATCAGAATAAAAAAAAAATAAGCACACAATAAAATATATTGCTCGCTTTACAAATAAATCTTTAGAAATACGGTCTTACTTATTTATATGTTTAATCGTAAGTTTTTCGATAACTGTTGAGTTTAGGTATAGGACATGGTAAATGAAACCCACTTAATGTTTTGAGTAAAGACAAAAGTCAAAAAAAGTGCATAGCACAAAAGACAAAAGTCACTCGAAATTATAGAACTCCGCAGATACCGAACACTGGCAGAGCCTTTGTGTCTTTGGTAATTTGAACAAACATTGTACTTTGCGTTTTGAGAACTACTTCTTGAACCAACAAAATTAAAATAAATTAAATTAGCTCTTAGGCTTCTTCGCCTAACTGATGAGACCCGTAAGGTCGAAAGCATCTACATTGCACCCTAAAAATCATTGGGTTAAGGTGAAACCCGAATCCCAGTTTACTGTTTTGAATTCAATTTGACAAGAGCAAAAGAACTTTTGGATTTTCGCAAATCTCCACGTATTTTGTGGCGCGTTCCTTTTTTAAATTTTTAGTTTGTTCTATAAATTCAAAAGTGTTGTTGACTGCATATTTGGAGGTACACTTGATAATTTTAGGGAGGTAGTTGTTAAGAAATTGACACAAGTTGTATGTGGGGGCGTTAATGTAAGACACTACAGGTCCTATGGGTATGTCAGTTTTGTGTGTTTTAGGTTCTCCGTACAGAATTAAAGCTGTAGGGTTCATGATTTTAAGTCTATACGTTTCATTGTTGGGTAGTAAGGTATTAATGTTTTTTATTTCGTTAATAATTTAGTTTTGAAATTTTGGTGTGGGATCTGACCACTCAATCAATTTCTTGGACCTTACAATAATAAATCAAAACAACCAATTAACCTACCAAATCTATAGAAAACCAACCACAACCGATATAGTTATACCATCAGACTCAAGACATCCCCAACAAACCAAACTAGCTGCATTCAATAGCATGATCTACAGATTAGTTAACATCCCACTATCAGAAACTTCATATAATAAAGAATTAGACATAATACAAACTATAGCTTTAAACAACGGCTATCCAACAATATTCATAAACAAAATACTAAAGAAAAAACTCAGACAAAAAACACAAAAACTACTCTACCGAGGACGTCCCCTTTTATCAAACGCGAAATACAGTTCAATCAGATATACAGGTCATACAAGCCAAAAAATCTCCAAAAAACTCAAAAACCATAAACTTATCCCCATACAAGTCAATAAAAATAACCTAGGTAAATACATAGCTAATTCAAAAATTGAAAATAAAGACAAATTAACACATAGCGGGGTCTACCAAATACAATGTGATGACTGTCATGCAATCTATATAGGTCAAACAGGTAGAAACTTTAAAACTAGGCTTAAAGAACATAAAACATCCATTATAAAAAAAAAACAAAATAAAACAGGAATAGCGGACCACTGTTTAATAAATAACCACTCAATATCCAACAAAATAAAACCGATATATATTCAACACAATGGTAGAAAACTCGATGTAATGTTGTTAACAATCAAATTGAAATACCTTCAGGTGCCAATCTAATACTTAATAGCCTAATAACTTAAGATAAATATGCAATAAACACTGTCAATAATTACCAACGAAAAAACCCATAATTATTATACACAACAATATCATTTCCTTAATTTTATTACTTAGATGTAAATACCTCTATAATAACACCTGTAATTTAGTTGCTCCTTTGGCCAATGCCTGTAAATTAAGGACCAAAATAACCTATCATCTGTCAATTTTTATTTTAATGACATGGAATATATTATTGTCTCATAATGCCTTTGATAATGACCCGCAAGGGTTGAAACACGTGTCATTAAACTGAAATAAATTGTGAAATATAACAAGTACTACTTTAATTTCCTCTACTATGAAATATTTGAAAATTCTGGAAACGTTGTGCCGGCAATAATAGAAGACGTTTCCTTAGCGGGTCTCAATAACTTTCATCTGCAACCAGATGGAGCACCCGCTCACAGTGCGCTAATTATCAGGGCCTACTTAAACAATAATTTTTCCAGGCCACTGGATTGGAACTAATGAACCTGTAAGATGGCCACTAAGGTCACCCGACTTGTCGGTTTTGGATTTCTTCTTGTGGGGATACCTTGAAAATAAAATCTATTCTATTCAATACCAAACAATTGCAGATTTAGGAAATGAAACTGAAAAAGCATTTAGGGAGTTATAAACGCGGCCTTTTATTATTTTAAATTCATTAAAGCGAATAAGAACTATCTGTGAAACATGCCTAAGGCATAATGTAGAACAATTTAAGCAATATTTATGAGAAAGTTCTATAAATTTTCAGCTTTTGTTTCTAATGTTTTGCGTAGTAAAACACAACTCGATTTATGCATTTTTATTATTTTTACTGAAATATAACTGCTAATTAGATTAAGGAGTCCAAAATATATTTCTTCTGCAGTATTTATCATACCAGTAATAGTTTTTTGAAATACCCGTCATTGCCTACTAACAAAAAATTTATATTTTTTAATAAAACGTAAATTTCGCGCTTAATATTAAAAATTAAAAGCATTTATAAAAGAGCAAGTTTGTTTTTTTTTCGGAAACTATTGAACGTAGAAAAATCTGAGTACGTCGCTGGATTCTACGTAAAGAGCTATAGGAAGAACATTTGATTTCTTTTTCATAAGCTACAGGGTAACCTAAACATGGAAGGTGTCCGAAAATGTAAAATTTTCAAAAACATCCCGTATATCAAAAGCAAGGAGAACTAGAAAAATTCTGATTGTGGCATCTTTCTAAAAATATAAAAACATAAAATCTGTTGAGGAGCAAAGTTGCTTCTTTAAAGCTTTAATGCAATTTTTTTGTAACCTGTATCACTCTGTAATTTTGAATTATACTACTACTATATTATTTACTCTAAAAACAACAACTTCCTTATTTTCACAAATTCATCACAGTTATCAAAGGTGTAATCAAACAAAAATGTTGAAAGTATGACTCAATTAAAAAATTGGTGGTTGATGGAATCAAGATATGGCGCTAAATAAGTATGGACACACCGGCATTTTCTATGATATACTGCTTACGCTATAAAATATTTTATAGTGCAAGTTTCTACAGCTTTTTATTAAATAGTTACTAGTAGTAACTACCCCTAATGTTACTTTTACTATCCCGTTTCAAAGGATAATAAAAACTCCATTAGAGTCTGAGAAGAACTATCGTCATTATTTTCATACACCTGCTGTCGTAGAGTACGTCAAAATTAATTCTACGGAAACTGTATCGTTAAGAAAATAATATAAAACTGTCGCATGAAACTGCGTTATTGCACCATAAAAATATAAGAAATGAAACTTGGATTTAGAATTTAATAGTTTCACTGATGCCTCGAGACTTATTTTATTAATTAAGTACCTAACTGCTTACTCGCTATTAAGTATGAATTACATTATTTTAATAACTAAATATTCAAGAATAATAAAAATTTTATGATAGATCTTAAAACCTATCGCCATTATTTTTATACATGCATTTAAAGTTACTACTGAAACTTAAAGCTGTATCGTTCAAGAAGTTAATAAAATTAGTGACATAAAACTATTAAAATAGAGAAAAAAGTAAAATTTAAAGAGATCCAAGTAAGTTTATATTTACTGTTAGGCCAGTGTAGTTATAAAATTTGGTGTGCTGGGGACAAAATCACATAAAGCTGTTTTTCGGGAATGTTTAGTTTTGCTGTCCTATTTATCATACTAAAAGTCCCCCAATGTACATTTTTTTGGTTTTTTAAAGTCATCTGGGTCATGGTTACTTTTGCGAGAAAAAGTGAAAAGGAAAAAAAGATAACTAAGAAAGTATACCCAAAACTACTGTATAAAAATAGTTCTATTAAAACAGTGGCAAACCACAGAGGCCTAAAAATGTTTAAAATATTCAAAAAGTTAAAAAAAAAAAACATTTAAAAGTTATTTTTTGTAGAAACATAAACGACTTTTACAGTTCCTAGATGTAAGGGTTATATTTTATCATCCTAGTTCACAAAAATGGTTCTAACCTTCAAACTTAAGAAATAGCATAATAAGCGAAAGTATTGTATGTACTGTATTGTTCGCGTATATTTTGCCCAATAGATATCCCCATTATTATTGGTTTTAGAGAAATGGTTAAATTAGCAAAGTTATAGCATTTTCACCGAACCTTCAGAAAATGAATTGAACAAAACAATTGAGTATCGGAAGTAACCGTTTTTTGACAAATGACAGTTTTTCCAAATAGAATACCCCCTATATTTTCATCGTATCAGGAAAATAATTTTATCCTCTTTTCAAATTTATAGTGGTTGTTGGGGTTATTTTTTACCGTTTTGGAACGAAATTAAAACATAACACAACATATAATATATTATTTTTATAATTGCTCAAAATGGCCACCGTTCATTAAAATGCAGGATTTGTCATGTGACGGCAAAACTCCAAACGTCTATATGCTTCTGTTCTTCTGTTAATTTTCGAACTTTTCTGAATTTGTGAAGTCGTGGAATTTATGCCGTTTCAGAATTTTAGAAACTACTGTGGATTTTCTGAAAACAAATTAAGCTTCAAAATGATACGAAGCGAATATAAAAACAAATAAAAATTTCGTTGAAAATATAAAAGAACAGCAAGTTCTTTATCCTCAAGTATCCGACAATGCCTTTTCTTTTTGTGTAATGTTTTTCGCTCAGAGAGTTGACGAACCACATTTTGAAAAGTGTTTTCGCCAGGAAAATAACTTTATGTGATTTTGTTCCCCAGCCAAGTACTAAGTGCACCGGAGTATATCACTTTAAAACCAGAGAAGAGAAGCTTAGAGTTAATACCTTATTAGATTCAGATATCATCATCATCACCAATACACCGTAGCTTAAGGTGTTCGAGTAAGGTTGCATTATCTTTTTTATACATTATATATAGCAGCCTGACGAATCTCTCCTAATGGTGAAACCAACTCTCCTTTCATCTTGAGGGAGGTCTTCTGATACATGTTTCAGTTTACACAATTGGCTCTCTAACTAACTATTATTATTAGTCTAGCGTCGTTCATTCTCTCAAAATAATGCCTCCAATATCTTTTTCTGGATATTACACATTTTAACACATTTAACACTACCTATCGGCAGGAGACTTATCAACCCCGAGACGTCCCATACAAGAAGTACTTAAAGAAAATAAATATCGACCGTAAAAGCAAACTATAGTTCAGGGTTTACGATAAATATCCAAGAAGAGCTCAATTTTCAAATTGGTATGTGAAAAATGCAAACAAAATCATTATTTCTGTCGTCTTGTAATTCAGACCGACGAAACACATTTTACCAACTATGAGGCGTCTAATAGACGCAACCATCATTTTTGGGCTACAGAAAATCTTCACCAATTAGCTCAACTGAAAACACGATTTGGCTTTAGTGTATGGTGTGGTACCTATGTATGGTAAGTAATGTCACCTAGCTTGCTAAATTTATGGTAGGTATTAAGTCAACTTTACTCTTCTTCAAGAGTTCCTTAAGATCAACTAAATAATATTTAGTTTCAACAAGACGGTTGCCCCGCACATGATGGTCGGAAAGTTCAAACGGCGGACCAGTTAATTAGCCTGACAACCCGATATAATCCGTCTAGATTTTTATTTATGGGAGGTATGTAAAAAATGAAGTCTATGAGTTTGAACACCCTGAAACTAAACAAGAATTAGAAGAGAGAGTGGTATGTGTTTGCCAACATAAATCACAACACTTTTTACAGGGTCACCAATACTGTGTTGAAAAGTGTCAAAAATGTATTAATGATATGGGCCAACATTTCGAGTAAGTATAGTGAGTTACATATTTTTGCTTACGATTCTTTTAAATAATAATTATTATTTATAATGCCTTTTAGTTTTCGTTGATTTTTTATTTTATTATTTGAAATGTTATTATGAAATTCTTAGTCAAAAGACAAAATAAAATAATTCTATTATAATGTGACATTTTAAACAAATATAAAATCTAATTAACCTTGCCAAAGGCGTTGTTGTGATGCTTGACGTGTTGCGAAAAATAACTTTCTTGTTTTTTTAAGTCAATTTCATTTATTTACCAATAAATAATACCTCGTTGTTGAACTGACATCAATATCTACCTTTTAGGTACAGTATACAAATCCATAAAAAAAATGAACCTAATGATGATATAAAATAACGAAAAGGTTGTGTTCCAAATTCAATTGAAGTCCTAAAATATATTTAAAAAGTTGCTTTAAAAATATTTTTCTATTTGGGAATCATAAGGCCTTCACTATGGGGTTCAATTGGGTTGCATAAGCAATCATTTTAAACACGCGTTTTTTATTTTCTTCCTGTTGGTAACAACACAACATGACTGTTTTAAAATTTCACGGCCACCTACTTTTTGTTTTAAGAAATATTTCGGTAGTGGCAAACTTAAATTATCTGTTTTATACCTATGGATGGGACTACCTTTAGAAGTGAGATATATTTAATAAAAAATTTCAATTACAAGAAATTAAATAAATTATTTAAATTGAAATGTTGTTTTACTGGTTGTATAATACAGAATATACGTAGGTATATCTTTACTACAATCACGCTCACGCTGCTTTACATACATTCACAAACAACATAACCTAGAAAATATGCGACTGTGGTTTACGTATATTTTTATATTTCAAGCACAAAACACTATAATATTAGACTATTAAAATAATAGTGAGACAAAAGTTAAATAGTGATTATTTAGCTTATTTAGTTACTGTAAATACTGTGGTATTTTCCTCAATTATATCTCTCTAAAGAAACAGACTTGGGACGAGATGAGTGATTATTGGAAATATTTACTGTTACTGTTGAATGTTCGGTGGCGTTAATAGTTATCCCTGGAATATTCTCGGTAGGCACAATATTTTGTGTGAGACCCTGCTCATTTATTATTAAGCTAGTCGTTCCACTTGACATTACAGATACTGTGGCAGTGGTATTTTGGGATGTACGTGATAAGCAAGGTGGAGGTACACCGTGTAAAGATTGTGTGGACAAAATATTTGCAACTTCAACCTTGCTTTTCATCGAAGTTTCAATGTAACCTTCGGTCACTGCTGAAGAGTTCCATCTACCATGCTTCTTAATAGTGTTCAAGTCACCCCCACTATTTGCTAAGTGTATAACACTGGACCGTCTAAAACAAAGGCCTGTAAATAACGTGGGATTTGGTAATTTTAAGTAAGAAGCAATAACAAAAGGAGCTTTGCCAATTGTATTAAGGCCAATAGGAGTGTTAATGCAGTGTCCATTTCTATAGGTCAAGAAAAATGAGCGACTTGTCACGTGATTTGGTCTGAGGCTAAAATACTGTATTACCAGTTATACCCAGTCACTATGTGTAATTATAAACTGCCTGGTTATGTAATTATTAGTTTTGGGCACATGTACAATGATTATATCGTCTCTAAATTCAATATCATATCATCTACTGACATATTTGTAATTTCTTCTCTGCGGCAGGCACCATTATAGCCCATTACAAAAATAACCTAAAATTTATATTCAAGATCAACTACTATGGATAAGTTTTTTTTGTCGATACCTATTGTATTTTTGTTTGAGATAAACGTATATCGTTGCTAATGCTGAGAAAGTTGTTTTGAAGCAAAAATTTTAGGAATAATTCCAATCTTGTTAACTAAATTCTTATTTAATGCGATACTTACTTTGATTGCTAGATATATTTTATCATCAGCTTGTCCAATGAAACGATTAATTTGCTCAATCTCTAAAATTTTTTATTTTTTTTGGGGTGTAACCGTCCGAAAGCCTTTTTAAATATGCCTGTAATTTTGTATATTTCGATATATCAATATTTCTATATTATACAGCGTGGGCAAAAAGAATGGAACACGCCAATATTTTCATAACTATGTATTTTTTCGAAAAACGCTCGGACCCGTCGATTTTATTTATCAATTTTACAAATTTTGAGAATATTTAGTATTATACAGGATTGCTCAAGAAGTCGGGGCACACGTCAACTTTAAATTTTTAAATGAAATACCACAAATTTTATTCGATTTTTGAATTCTACTTAAAATTCTGAATATTTTTTATGTAACATACTATTACCCAATTTCGATATTCAGCTGTTTTCGATATATCACAATCTAAACAATAGTGGTGGTAGGTTTATTAGGTAAAAACAACAGGTTTTAAATCTGATTATAAAAAGTAGAGTACTTAATTAAATGTTCAAATTGATAGCCATTGACAATTTGGCAGTGTCCTAAACGTAAAACAAATTCGTTTTGAACGTTCCCAATAACTTGTTCAGGAATTTGTCGAATTTTATGTTGTATTAATAGTTTTAATGTCTCTAAATCCGATGGCTTGTTCTTGTACACTCTTTCTTTTAAATATTCCCACAAAAAGAAATCTAGGGGTGTTAAATCGGGTGAGCGAAACTTCCGTCATTATTGCAGATGTTTTGCCTATTCTCGCAAAACTAAAGGCGTCGATCGAAATCATCCCCATTTAGTTCATGCACAAGACAAATTTTGTAAGAATGCTATTTTTTCTTATAAAGAATATTTTTTCTAATTTTGACATATAAAGTGACACTTTTTAAAACTGATTGACATTATGAAATGTCTTACTTTTTGTAACTAGTTGCATAAAGTAAAATTTTATGCAATTGGTGACGAAAAATGTATTTCAGAATTAGTGACAAAAAGAATTATTCTATTTATTAAACTGTTATAATACAAGTTAAAAACATAAATTATAAATTAATTAATTATTATATATATTGATAACACAATTATTGCAATTATTCAAATTAATTCCCGACGACATATTTTTTTCATTGCTCGAACTTGCTGTTATTTGGGAAGCGATGCACATTGCATTAGATGTTTCACCAAATATTTCTTGCGCTATAAGTTTTTTATTATTCATGGAATTTTCAACATATCCCTCCGCAACAGAGCTAGATTTCCAACCTCCGTGCCTCTTTAATTTTAAAAGATCAGCGCTACTGTCTGCTAGGAAAGTGGCAGAGCTTCTTCTGAAGCAGTGGCCAGTATATAGAACAGGATTTGAAAGACCAAGAAATTGTGCAATAACTTTTGGCAGACTGCTAAATGTGTTAATTCCCACAGGATTTCTGGTACATTTTCCATTCGCATATTTTACAAAAAATCTGTTGCGTTTAAGAATCTGGGGACGCAACTTAATATATTTTCTTAATATTTCAACAAGATTCGTATTTTCAATGTCTCCAGTGGTAATTGCACACTGTGGTATAACTTTTGTTTTTGAAGGTGGGATATCAACACGAAAATGGCTTCCTTCGTCTATAACATTTTCAACTGGAAGAAATGTTAATTCTGCTTTTCTGCATGCTCCTGCCATTCCAATTATCATTTCAACCTTAGCCATTAAGTATTCTTTGTCATCAGCTTCCAATAAAAATTTGGCAAGATCTTTTTTAATAAAAACTTTTGACTTTTTAGCACTGTACCCGTCCGCTTGCCTTTTAATATATGCTACCAAATTTGTATATTTTTTAATATCAATATTCCTTTTCAGATTTAGTTCAGACCTTAACATTGAGTAAAGTGTCCATAATGTGGAAACTTTTAGATCTTTCTTACCCTCAAAATATGCAAGTAAAACTTTCTCATTAACATGTTTAATTTTCTTCTCATCACACCACGTAACAAATTTTTCGTATGCCAAATCATAAACTGCCTTTGACTTTTTGGGAATTACTGATAATAGAGCATTACCTGCTGCCTCTTCAATATCGCTTAGTAGCTCTTCAGAACTTGAATGACTCATTTTTTAAAAATAAAACTAAAAATATATCAATCTCGATAAAAACCTTCCGTCTAGACTTTTTTACAAAATGTCAAACTGACAACTAACATGAAGTAACAGCAACAATAGATATTTATGCCATCAGTTATATGTCAAAATTAGAAAAACTAAATTTACGTTTTCCAAATTTTTATCAATTATATTAAATTTTATTTTTTTATTACTTTCTTCAAAATTAAAAAAAATCTTGTATGCAATACGTTACGAAATGAAATTTTGTGTAACTTGTGAGTTTTTGCGAAACTCACTTCGTTCGTTCCGCAAAAATCTCACGCGTTACACAAAATTAGGCATTTCGTAACTGATGGCATAAATAGCTATTGTACAGATTTATAACCAATATTTTGAATCCGACCCACTTGACGAGTGCTGGAATAGGGATCGTCTTGATACGACAATAAAACATTTAATCTAGTTTTATCACAAATTTTGGGACGGCCACTTTTTAGTTTGTTGCGCACAGATCCAGTTTCTGTAAATTTTAAGACTATCTTACTTACTGTAGACCTTGATATCGGCGTTCGCTATCGATGAACATTATTAAAAAGTTCACATACTTCAAATGTAGATCTCTTTCTATCGACATAGCCAACCATCATGAGGATTTCTATGCGCTCTCTTTCACTTAAGTGCATTTTACTTAGAACGTGTCGTTCTAACAATACAACGTAACTTTTTTTGCCAATACTGTCACTTAGAATAAAATTACAGTGGCGAAAAGGTACAATAATGTGCTTGGTTACCAGGGTTACTACAATAAAGGTAATAAGTTTAAGTAATATTGTCTTCCCTATTCATTAATTCCATGAAAATTGCCATCATTATTGTTTAGATTTTGATATATCGAAAACAGCTGAATATCGAAATAGGGTATGTTACATGAAAAATATTCGGAATTTTAAGTAGAATTCAAAAATTTAGGGGTAAGTATTTCACTTAATAAATTAAAGTTGGCGTATTCCCCGACTTCTTGAGCAATCCTGTATAATTCTAAAAATTCTCAACATTTGTAAAAATGATAACTGAAATTGACGGGTCTGAGCGTTTTTCGAAAATATACAAGGTTATAAAAATATTGGGGGTGTTCCATTCTTTTTGCCCACGCTGTATATATAAACAATTTCTTAACATTGAGTATTTGGACCACATCGATGAGGCTTTTTTAATTTCGGCTCGTGTCCTAAACAGACGCGTGCTCTAAAATTGTGTCTTATGAAATTTATGTTTTAATATACTATTTTACAATTGCCAAAATATCAACCAAAATACCAACTTAATGTATACACGGACAGCGTTCTTCCATTTTACACCTAATTTTACATCCAATTTTGTTTCAACTTTTAGTCAAGATAATGTCCGAAACTGAAGCCTCTTGGAACGTTTTTAACTTACTGCGCTTATTGCCAATCTTCTTTGAATGCCGTGCTCGTGAAATGGTTAGTATAATTACGTTTTTGTGGTTATCATCTTACAATGCACAATGCACATGTCCATTCATAAAGTTTTATTTTATAGTTACACCATTTCCAAACTTTAAGGGCTACTGACTAAAATAGATATTACTTCCGTCAGTCTCATGTGGCAGAGAACGTATATTATAAATTCACATACTTATCTCAAAAGGGAATATTTCGTTTTATTTTACCTATACCTATGTCTATTTTAATTTAGCAGGAGTTTGCAGTCATCTCCGAAAACCTTTTCAGTTTATTTGTACCTCGTGGCTTTATAGAGAGTTTTGCAATTATTTTAATGGCCCCGGAAGATTTAGTATGAAGTTGTTTCGTAACAGGGAATTAAAACGAAACGCAAATTCTAATTGTTAAAATTTGTGTGCAATAATTTTTATTAGAGAATTTAAATGATGACACATTTAGAGATCCGAATTAATTATATTGAATTTAAGCTTTTGTGCCCCCCCTGACACTATGTCTACTAATCAATTTCAAAAAACGGAGTATTTTTTGCACACAAAGTGCTAACTCATTAAATTTAATAGCTCATATACGACAGAATAAAGAATTTCATACCTTAAGCACCAACATCATCATCATCATCAGGTATCTTGTCTATCTGACGTCTTTGTAATTGAGTTATATCCCATGTCGCATGAACAGTTTCTCCCGTATTCCATTTTTCTTTAACGCGACAGACCCTAAGCTATGACACGTCCAATATTCCTAGCTAGTGTTTCCTTCATCCTGATGCTATTTGCTGGGTTAAAGTTACTATGAGACGGTTAAATAGGACGTTTTTTTATAATGTTACAATACAGTGCGTTTTATTCAAAGCTCGGGGAATGGGATTTTGCCCGTTTAATTTTCAACCTTATGTTGAGACCTCTTTTACTGTATCAACATACAGGGTGTTTCAATAAAAACTCCCAGGCCAATTATTTCGAAAACTATATGTGACATGTAAATTCTGTCAACGCCAGTTTTTAGCCTCTATGATTGGCTTCACAACTGTGTAAAAAATGTGTTTAAGTAATACCAGATGTAGGTGGCGCCATGGTGCAAAGAATTTTTTCGATGACAGGAACTTTTAAATGTAGTGTTTCTTAAAGATAAATAATTTTTGATCAAATTATGTCTCATAAAAAATTTTGATAAATCCATCATGAACGGAGATATTTGGGGTTAAGTTTTTTATTAAAATAATTTTAACGAGTATTTTAATTATAAATATTTTTAATATTCTTTAGCAGATTTTAATTTAATTTTGGTAATGATAATTTTAGTGATAAAACGCTCGTGTAGCGCTTAATTATTACGTCCAGTGACGTCTCAGGGGACGCCTTAACAAATAATATTGACAAAAAATAAGACGCCACTGAGTTTTTGGTAATTTTTATATTTTTTTCGGATTAAGAAACTAAAAATATCCTTTTATTGTCTGTTAAATTGTTTTCATAAATCTTGCTTCGTTTTCGAGAAATAAAAATAAAAACAATTTAATTGCATATGCATTAAGAAACAAAACCATAAATTATCAATGCGTTGTATTTTTTGTTGTTTAAAAGCAAAGTTAAAACATTAAAGAATAATAAAATAAAATTAAAAGATGTTTTAAATTTTATGAAAGAACTGATGAGAAATTATACAAAATTATTAATGAAAATTAGAACAATACCAAAAACTAACTAATGGGGTCGAATGAGGTGTTCAAAATTATTGCCGTTTTCATACACACACATAGCAAACCGATAAAATAATTCGGTTCTGCAAACTCTCAATAGTGTATTTCGATTAATAGCGGCTATAGTAGCAAAAATTTTGTTGTAAAGGTCAGCCATGTCTTCTATTGGTTCCTTGAAGATTTCATTTTGTAAGTAGCCCCATAAATAAAAGTCCATCGCGGTGAGATCAGGGGACCTTGCTGGCCATCCAAGATCCCCATTTGTGCTGATCACTTTTCCTGGAAACGTCACATTTAGATGATTCATAACGATATTGCTATTGTGTGCTGGCGCACCGTCTTGATGAAACCACATAGTATTTACGTCAATTCCTACATCTTGTAACAGCAAAGGGAGATCGTTTTGCAGAAATTGTAAATAACGAACTGAAGTTAAATGTTCATGGTACAAATAGGGCGCGATTATGTAACCATTTACAATACCACACCAAACATTTACCCCAAATCGTGTTTGACATTTAGTCTGTCGCATCCAGTTAGGATTTTCCCGGGACCAGTAGCGACAATTATGACTGTTAATTATTCCATTATTGTGAAACCGGGATTCGTCACTCCACATAATTTGGTTTAATAAATTTGGATTTTCTTCAATCATAAAGAATATGAAAATGTGCCAAAAAGTTTAATCTGCGCTGGTAATCTTCTGGTTGTAAATGATGCACTAAATGAATGTTGTATGGAAAAAACCCATTTCCTTTTAGGATTCTGCGACACGAACTTAGTGTAATATTAGTTTCATCTTTTAATTTTTCTAATGACGTTTGTGGGCTATTTTCTACTGTTTGTAGGACTATAGCTACATTTTTGTCATTCGTAACCCTCTTCCTTTTTGGAACCTTTCCATTTGTAAAGCTACCATATATAGCTAAGTTGGTGCACAAAGCTACAAAAGATTTGCGATCGGGCCTTGGTCTATCTGGAAAACGAGCTCGATAGCACCGCACAGCTTCTGAAGCATTTTGATGGCATTCTTCATAAACTGAAACCATGTTCAATTTGTCTTGATTTGTATGGTGAACCATTTTTATTTTAAAAATGTATAAATTGCAAATTCTGACACTGACACTGAGTGTTAATAATGTTAATTATTTAATGATTTTTGTTTTCCAGAGATATGCATTTTTATTTCTCGAAAACGAAGCAAGATATGAAAACAATTTAACAGACAATGATAGTACATTACATACCGAAGAGGGAAGTGTTTCATTACTGTCGAGAGATTAGTCAGTTATCCGAGACGCGAAGCGTCGAGGTTCACTTTAATCTCGAGACAGTAATGAAAACTTCCCTCCGAGGTTTGTATACTATTTTATTTACAACCACACCGTTAATTGAAAATTAGATATTTGATTTTTTCAAATGTAGTAAAAATGTCAAAATATTTAATTTATTGTTTTGACGCCATACAAAAATATGCTGGTCGTGTCATTCAAATATGTTCTGGTTGCAGTGCCATAGTAATGGAGCATACCTTTAAACAATTTAAACAATGAGGGAAATGGAAGAGGGAAGTAGACGTAGGTAATGTGACACTTTCAAGCCTTTAATAAGGTTAGTAATGTCAACATTACATGTATGGTTGTAAATAAAAGGATATTTTTAGTTGCTTAATCCGAAAAAAATATAAAAATTACCAAAAACTCAGTGGCGGCTTATTTTTGCCAATATTATTTGTTAAGGCGTCCCCTGAGACGTCACTGGACGTAATAATTTAGCGCTACACGAGCGTTTTATCACTAAAATTATCATTACCAAAATTAAATTAAAATCTGCTAAAGGATATTAAAAATATTTATAATTAAAATACTCGTTAAAATTATTTTAATAAAAAACTTAACCCCAAATATCTCCGTTCATGTTGGATTTATCAAAAATTATTATGAGACATAATTTGATCAAAAATTAATTATCTTTAAGAAGCACAACATTTAAAAGTTCCTGTCATCGAAAAAATTTTTTGCACCATGGCGCCACCTACATCTTGTATTACTTAAACACATTTTTTACACAGTTGTGAAGCCAATCATAGAGGCTAAAAACTGGCGTTTACAGAATTTACATGTCACATATAGTTTTCGAAATAATTGGCCTGGGAGTTTTTATTGAAACACCCTGTATATTGATACAGTAAAAGAGGTCTCAACATAAGGTTGAAAATTGAGCGGGAAAAATCCCATTCCCCGAGCTTTGAAAACAACGCACTGTATTGTAACATTATAAAAAAAACGTTCTATTTAACCATCTCATAGTAACTTTATCCTAGCAAATAGCATCAGGATGAAGGAAACACTAGCTAGGAATATTAGACGTGTTATAGCTTAGGGTCTGTCGCGTTAAAGAAAAATGGAATGAACAAATTTTTTAATATCTTCAATAGGGAGGTGCGTGCAATAAAAATAATGCAAAACATCAAAGTAGGCATGGGCATTTAAAATTTTGTATTCTTACTTATTTATTATTTCCGAACATCTTTTCTTAATAAAATTTTTTCGTATATCCTAGAAATCAAGCACTTTACCGGTGGGAAAAAAAAGTTTTTTGAAAATTTCCAAAGCACACTTGATTTTTCGAAATTAAAATTATGCCACAAATTAGTTTCTATCCAAGCAGGGCTGAACCCCAAATGATAAAGTATCAACTCAAAAAATCTCAGCCATTTTTCACCTATCGTTGCGTCGATCCGGGGACACACTGTATACCTTTAAGAATTTATTTATGCATCCCAATTACTAACTGCGAAAGCGAAAGATCATTTTCAAAACTAGCTCTTATAAAAAACAAATGCAGGGCCACCATGGGCGAAGTTAGACTGTCCAGTCAGTGGCGGCTCGTCAGGGGAGGCAGGGGAGGCAGTGCCTCCCCAACAAAAACTTACGAATTAACATTTTATTTTTTTAAAGATAACTTTATTTATTTTTGAAAATGATACTTTCATATTCTTATATTCTCAGTGTATCAAAAATTCTGAATTAGCTACTTCTAGAAAAACACTTTCTTTATAATATAATATTTTTGTTATTGCCGCTTAGCTCAACGGAGGCATGCTTCCGACGGTTTAATTTTTCAGCACGGATAACACATAATTGTCCACTTGTTTTAATGCAAGAATCGAGCGTCACCACGACGCGAGTTGTTTTTGTCACGTGAAAATCTGATAGCCAGGAGGCAGAAACGCCCACAAATAATATTTCGCGGGAAGCCAAGTAGTGTGTGCCGGCACAGTATACGGAACTATTTGTGTGAGGAGTTATTATTATTTTATTGTTTATTTATTAATTTTATCTCTATATTATTATAAAAATGGAGGAAACTGAAATTGGCGAATATAGTAGAAGCTGTAATGTTAATAATGACGAAATAAATGTTCGAAATTGCAAAGATATCGTCGAATACTTGATAAAATATAGATTTAGTCGACTGTCTTACGACGATAAATTGTTTATAAAAGACTTAAAGTAAAATTAAGGTTATATTTTCAAGATCCGGTAAGTTTTAAGATTTCTTTATTATGTTATTAATTATTAAACGCTAAATTTTATTGTTTTAAAAAAATATAAATCCTGTTCATGATATTATTCTCTCATACCTATTTTTAAGGAGAAACGAAACGGAAAAAAGACAGATATTATGTAGTCGTCCGACACCAAAAATTTCGGCAATATTTAACGATAAGAGACAGGGTAAGCAATATTCAAGAGCTTTTCAGGTAACTTGGTACGAAACCTATAAGTGGCTGTGCGGAAGTATTTATAAGGAAAGCTTATATTGTTGGCCTTGTATTTTATTAAGCAGCGGAGTTCAGGGGGTGGGTATTCTGATTTAAAAAAATTTTCACGGGCGGTAAAATCACACGAAAGTACGAGAGTAGAGCAAAATAAAGACACAATAGCGGATGCACTGAGAGAAGTTGCCCCTGACCTTGCAAATTGAATATTTTTCTCGTGAAACCTAGTATTTCAAAGTAATTATATTGCTGGTTGAATTCCTAACTATTCATTTTAAGCCAATGACCTTGAAATCGCGAAAAAATTTTGCCTGCGGCGCTATTTTATAACCTCCCTCCCTTGTACACCCACGAGCCGCCACTGTGTCCAGTTTAGCTTTAATGAATATTGAAAATGATCTTTTGTCATCAATATATTTTGACGATATCACTGATACATTTTCAACTTTAAAAGCACGCAAAAAAACATTTTAAAGATGATTCCTTGTTACGGTAAAAGTTTATATTATTTTTGTTTGTTCTTTGTTATGTTTTTGTCTTTGTTTGCATTCCTATACAAAATATAATACTATAAATATTGTATTTATCTTCATTAAGGGCCCTTCCAGGTTTTTTAACCCCGGGCCCACATCTTCTCTAATCCGGCACTGCTTCTAGTACATAGTAATGTAGTACCAAAATCATATATTTTATTACCATTTAATTCGGATTAGTTCTTTTACCGATGGTAATTTGGAACTCTCACGGTCTCCGACAAGAAATTGGCAATCTTATTTTTAATTCAATTAATTTTCAGCGCTTTTACGGGTGTTCTAACGACATCCCGTTATGCACTTGATAATATTCGTCTTTAAAACATTATTCATTATATTTATTTACAATACATACAGTAAGCGTAATTATTGAGGAAGTTAAACAAAATAAAAGAAATCACACTATGTAATTTGGGAAGGTATTCCCACGTTTCGGCTGCCGTAATTCTCAGCGAAAAAAAAAACGAATAGGCGCATGACCCCTTGGCTAAGGAAGCGAGCGTCAATTTGAATTGAAACTAAACATTTTATATGCTACGTTCCAAAGCCCATATTAAACCTTAATTCTACGATGTGAAAACAAGAGCTGAAAAAACAGAACAAAAGTTTTTATTTGATTATTTTAATTACCACAGATGTATACAGGGTGTCCGGTAAGTATGGGGCAATATTTCGCCAGCGTACAGGGGAGGTCAAAATAATACTAATAGGTCATATAATCATTCTTCCTAGTGTTCCTCCTAACAAAGATACAGGGCCCCAAAACGTACCTTAAGATTTACATTTTCGATTATAACTTTTAAGTAACCATATATATTTGAATTGAATATTGTACATGTACAACCTGTATGAACTAAGAAACTCATTATTCTTGTGCATAGCCAGAGAAGTCAGGAACGGACTCGTAGGGTCAAAATTTGATAGGTGTCATTTTTGGAAAACTAAAAAATACTTTTTTAAATACTTTGGACAGCTCTTCTTGTTAGAAGGGCATTAGGAAAAATTGTTATGTGAACTATACTCTTTGCAAAACAAAAACCGATGTACGTCATACCCTTCGAGTGACGTCAGTTATCGACAGTGTTGCCAGCTTGTAACCAAAATATCTGAGTGGGGGAATTACACAGATTTTTTTCATAAAATCAAGATAAATATACAAAAAATTCCCATGGTCTATATATTTGTTTACTGCATAGTACCTTTTACCATCAACTTTAGTAGATCTAACACTTCTTTTATTTTCATCTTGCCAAGATCGACCAATGGTACCATTCTGAAAAATCCATGTTTCATCCAAGAAAACAAATTAGTACAAGAATGCTTCTTTTCTTTAATATATTCTTTCAAAAATACCAGTCGTTTGAAAGCTGCATGAGAAAGTTCCATAAGCCCTCGCCTCAATTCACCTTTTTACCATCCGAAGCCTATTTTCTTGATAACTTTTTAATAATACAATTTACTTGTTTCGTACATTCCATAAACAGTGTCACGGATAGAACTTATATCCAATCTTCACACAATTACAGCTCTCTTTGAATTAGAACGTTTATTTTAAGGTGATTCTAATAATTTATTTTCCATAACTGCTGTTGAAATTGCGTTTAGAGTGGAGATGTTCACATTTAGGGCAGCTGTTACACGCTAAAAATAAGAAAAGTAGAAATAAAATATCTAGACTTTAACATACTCTTTAAATTTACTTCTCTGTACTGCTGTCAAGGGTAAGAATAGGCCATGGTTGTTAAGTTCTTCCTTAAAATAGCTTTTTAGACAAGCTATTAGCTCTTTGCACTGACTATTTAACTGCTTCGGCATATTTCGCACATAGTAAACAACGTAATCGACTCTTTGATTTCTCTTAATAGAACAGTTTTTTAATGATATTTATAAAAAGATCTGGAATGAAAGTAAGGTTAGTTTTGCATGAACTAAGAACCTCTATACAAACCAACAACTTGTGATGGTCTATAAAGCCCAAATTCGACCATCGCTGGACTACCTAGATTCCATTCTAAGAAGAGTAATTTGCTTGATCGGTGACCATGATCTGACAAACAACCTGGAAAGCCTTGAACATCGAAGGCAGGTTGGTGACTTGAGTCTATTTTACAAATATTTTCATGACAAGTGCTTAACTGCTTGATTCCACCCAGAGCGGTGTATGGTAGAAATACACAACGAGCCACTGCAGCCCACCCGTACGTAGCTCAGTTTAGTGTCTCTCGAATGACACTATTTAAAAATTCTTTTATCTGGAGAACGTCATCATTCTGGAACGACCTCTCTCTCAATCCATATTTTTAGTTATTTGCAGAGTCACTTAATTCGGAATTCTAGAACGTAGGTATTAAGTGTAAAGACTCGAATAGTTGCAAGTTTAGCATAAGAAAGGCTGACTACAATAAACTTTTACCTTATATGCAAGTAAAAAATTTACAAAGGTGAACGTCATCGGTTTGAGATGCGAGTCATGTAACCAGCAATAATTATCAGCATCAAGAATAATGAATGCTCTCGTTTAACTCCTATTATATAAAGCATAAAACAGCTTATATGTTTCTCAGCCGTATTAAATAGGTATAGATTGTTTGTCTCTTAAAGTAATAAAAAAATTTTGCAAAAATAAGATCTTGACTTCTGATTACACAAATGTTGGGGCTACACAACTTTGGTTTATAGTTTAATGGTAAAATCTGTTACTGTATGGTCTACGTAATACTATATCAACATAAGGAAAAAAATGTCCAATAACGTATAAAGTAAAAAAAGATTGTTTCTGATAAGCGTAATTAGATACTATGCCTATAGAAAATTATGCACATTTTAAACATTAAACACTAAATCCTACAAGTAGAATAATTAAAACAATAGTACATTACGTATCAAGTTTGGAAAAGTGAAACTTTACTTGACTAGAATGGTTAGTTTGAATCCGAGCGAAGCGAGGATTTAATTTCCATACGAGTCAAGTAAAATCACTTTTCTGACGAGGTGCGTATACTTTTTTTTCGCATTTTGTAAGTAATTAATTATTTTGCATTTCATATTAAAATCTAAAAAGAATAGTTACTGAAGAAAATCTACAAAAACTTAGTAGTATGACTTCTCGGTAACTTAGCAATATAAACAAGATGTTTTTTTGTGTTTGACGACTATTGACCGCATCCAAATAAAATCATATTTAAAGAGTGAATTTCACAAGAATTATGGAAATGGCTAATGAAAACTACTTGAAAGATATCCTGAATGCGGCCCGCGAAGCTTCTTCAAGGTTGCTTCCAGTAAAATCCAAGGAAAGATACGAGAAAGCATATAATATGTTCTGCGAGTGGAGAAACACCAAGAATTTTAAAGGCATTGACGAAAATTTGATGCTGGTATACTTTTACGAGAAGGTAAGCTATTTTATATGGTTAAAGTGTGGTATATAGGTACTAATTTTGTTATTTGTTTTAGGCAAAAGTCCTCAAAGCTTCCAGTTTATGGTCTACGTACTCTATGATCAAAAGCACAATACTTATCAGTGAAAATACGGATATTTCACAATATAAAAAGTTAATCGCTTTTTTGAAGCGTCAAAACGACAAATATGAACCTAAAAAATCAAAAGTTTTGACCATGGAAAATGTCACGAAGTTTTTGAAGGAAGCTCCAGACGACACGTTTCTGTTAATGAAAGTGGTATTAATTTTTGGGCTGAATGGCGCATGTCGGCATGCAGAACTATGCAGTTTAATATTTGAAGATATAGGGGATTCGGAAACAATACTAATAGTAACGTTACATGATACCAAAACAAAGAAAAAACGTGTATTTACCGTAGGATCAGATGGCAATGGGTATAAAATTTACCACAAGTACTTACTGTTAAGACCTAAAACAGTAAGGCACAATCGAATTTTTCTGTTTTATCGTCATGGCAAATGTACAGTACAGCCAGTTGGCATCAACACTTTCGCAAAAATCCCACAAGCAATTGCGAAATATCTAAAACTTCCTGATGCTTCAAGCTACACCGGTCATTGTTTGAGAAGAACATCTGCAACTTTTTTTGCTGACAATGGCGCTGATATTCAGGATCTCAAACGGCATGGGGGATGGCGGTCCACAAGCGTAGCTGAAGAATACCTGGAAGAAAGCATTGAAAATAAATTGTAAAATTCTCAAAGGGTACTCAAAAATGTCCAACTGGGACTACCCCAAGGAGTCCCCATAGGAATTGTGGTGAGTGAAAAAAAAAATGTTCAGCAAAAACTACTTAATACGGCGAGGTCAGCAGTTGCATCCTTTTCTAACTTAAATAATTAATTGTTCTTTTAATATTTATTGTAATAAGATTTAAAATAAACGAATTTCTTTCTTGTAAAATTGTGTTTTGAATGGCATTGACGTTTTATGCAGTAATGGTTAATATGCTGTAATGGTTGCTATGCTGTAAAGTGACCTATTACTGTACGATTTTGAGGTCATTAATTTAGTGCATTACTGTATAAAATGCGAAAAAATCTGTTACTGTATTGTCCACGTAATCAACATAAGAAAAAAAATGCCCAATAACGTATAAAGTAAAAAATTATTGTTAGTGATAAGTGTAGTTAGATACTATGCCTATAGAAAATTATGCACATTTTAAACATTAAACACTAAATCCCACAAGTAGAATAATTAAAACTAATACATTTTCACCACTTAATCCATATCCTTATCATTTTAATACAGATATTTTTATTGTTTCACAAGAGAGTGCCTATTTCATTACTACATCAGACATCGTCTCCCTCATACATGATCAAACAAAAAGAACAAATATTTGAATTGTCAGCTTCCATATTGTAACCACATCCCTGTTGCTTGTCTATTGACTCAGTAAAGTAAATATTGAAATTACGAAATTTTATGAAATTTAACTTAATACACCAAAGACGTACATTCCCTGGTTAATATTAACATTAGGTTGGAACAAAACCTCTACATAATTATGTTTATTATAGCAAATAAGTTGGCAAGAACGAGTTGAATTCGGTTCTTCAACGTTAACTTGTGTAGAAAAACGGTTGTCTGTGGTATCCTAGTATTATATTCTACTTGAAATTATACAGGATGTATCATTAGTATTGCGAAAAATATGAAAAAGAGTGCTTGTAACATATGCCCAGAAATGCTGTGTTTCGGACATACAACACTGAGAGAAGATTTTTGCTGAGACGATGAAAACATTAGCTACAGCAGCAAAAAAATCTAGTTGCATAGGCGCTTGCAAAGATCTTTGCTACGAGAGTAAAATCCACTTTGCTGCATTGAATTTGCTACTATACTAAGTTTACTTTATAAAGTATTACTTGGCAGGCACAGTAATGTAACACTGCCGCGCGAGCCAAAGAAACTTCTTATGCTTGAAGATTACCTACCTGTCTCAGCAAAGAAACTTTCCTGGGACAGAAATATATATTATAACTCCACCAATATTTTTTATAGTGACAACTAAGTTTTTTTACTGCGATAGGTAAGTATTTCTATTAAGTATGATAGTAAATTTATTTTGTTATGACTATTACTTTACTTGCCTATCATTGCAAAGCCTAAAAGCTATACCAGAAATGTGTCTTTGCTCAGAAAGCAAAAGAATCTAATTGTGCCATAAAGGTTTTGACCAGTCATAGGTATATTTTTGGCTGTAATAGCAAATAGGTTTTGCAGCTATTACAAAGTGGTTTAAATATTGTGCAAAACATATATCTACAATGTTATTGCAAAGTCTTAAGTCACTTGACATATTTCTGAATTTTGATAGTTTGAGTATTTTTGGCATGAAAGTTTTATTTCACATTATATAGGGACCTGATAATTTTACATTACATTGCGAATTATTGCGAATTAAATAAATCCAAACTTTTCTATGCCAAAAATGCTAAAATTGATCAAGATAGAGAAATATGTTCAATGGCTTGGAAATTCACCTTAAGATACATGCACTGCATTTGTTAAATTGCAAAAAATTACCTAAAAAGGATGCATGGTATACTGAGTGTTCATATTAAAAGGCACCGAGGAAGAAAGGAACATTAAAAGTAAACAGCTCTATAGAGCCACATTGTAAAAAATCTTAAACTTAACCTAACCTGAAATTCCATTCATCCGTTGTTGTATTGGTACGATCGATAGAGAAGTAGGAATAATAAATGGTGTTTAAATAAAAAAAATATATAATTGTTAATAAGTGTGTGTTTATTAAAAAATGATAAACATATGAAAACTACCACACTATGTTATAAAAATAGCCAGAGAACATTTAGATACAGGTATATAGATATAAACTTTTTTAACACTTATCGAAAAACGTAACATCTTGACATCTAAATAATACATTTTTAGAACATAATAATATGTGTTTTAAAAATTCTCCTATTTTTAACATATTAATTAATAAGGTATATTAGCGTTTAAATATTACCATTATTGGCTTTTTCACACACCAACACAAAATCACTACCTAAATTCTGTGGCCTTTAAATCAATCACACGTATTTCTTATTGCGCCGCTAACTCGCACCTCGCACGTCAAACCCACTACCTCACAGAACAATAATGCCCCATGATACTATTACTAAAGAGGATAAACCCACTTGGCGAACCAATTTCGGTCGGCGTTGCGCATGACGTCACCGGGTGACAAAAATTTAAAAACCCTGCTTGTCAGTATGGAAGAGGAGTGTGTTAACGGCGGTTTTAATTCATTTTTAATATATTTTAATGAAACTTTGGTTCATTAGTAGTAAGTATATAAAGATATTTCCTTTATGATCCATACTATACAATTGTTAGCCTTTAAACATTGTATAGGTAGATACCTAGGTACCTATAAATGTCAAGGAATTAACTTTGAAACTTTATTATTATTTCCTATACCTACCTATGTATATAGTTTTATTTTGTAAAAAGCGAAAGGAAGTTTGTTTATTTCAATATATTATGGTAAAGAGTACCAGCATCGGTAGGTAGGTACCTACTCGAAAAAATATGAGGTAAATATTATTTTACACACTTTGGGGGCTAAAATGCATTAAAGTGGCATTTTTTCAGAGATTACTAACTAGTTCAAATACTTTTTCCTTGAGAATTTTGTCCAAAGTGCACAAAATAGCAATACCTACCTATTATACTTAACACTGTCTTTTTATTAATCGGAAAACCAAATTGGCGCAATCGCTTCTCTCAGGCTTAAAACTTTGATTTGAAACAGGTAAATAAATTTAATTTTTTAAATTACATTTTCTACCTTATAGTCTGTGTAGAAACATTTTTATTTTTCTCAGGCAAGATTTCTTTCTCTTCTTCCTTTTCACCTCGTGTCTCAACATTGGATAGTTCAGCTCGTGCCTCGATATTAGATATTCCAGGTTCTTGTTGGCTACAATAAATAACAATTTATTGATAACAAGGTACGTATCAATGTATTCAGACTATAAAACAGCAACAAAATTCACTATTTCCCATATAAATTGTGGTGGAAAGATTGGGTTTAGTAGCAAAACTCACATTATCCACAGGAACACAAACTACTAAACTCACATTTTTTCACAACTTAGTTAAAAATCTTATATTCTCCAGCATAAATATCAAATTAAGAGAAAAAAAGCATACTATCGACAATAATTTAACTCGTTATATCATCTAAAGGGTTTTCCAATAAGAATGATATGATTTTGAAACGATATGGTAACCATGGTAATAAAGTTATACCTGTCACCAGTTGTCAGTTATTGTCAGTAAACTATTACAATTTATTATGGCTAAATACGCGCTTCAAGAATGTTTGGTTATTATCCAAAAATTTTATGAAAATAGACGATCTTTTGTGAACACTTATCGTGCACTTCGCGAAAACTTTGGTGTAAATAATCGTTCTTCTTTGCTTGCCATTCGTCGCATCGTTGAGAAATTTGAAAATAATTTATCTCTTCACGATGCAAAAACACCAAGAAGACATCGAAACGCAAGAACTGTTGAGAATATTGCTGCTGTAAGAGCTAGTGTTGCAGTGTATCCAAATTTGTCAATTCCTTGTCGTGCTCAAGAGTTAAGGATTAAAAAAACGACAACTTGGCGTATTTTGAAAGAAGACTTGAATTTACACCCGTATAAGATTGTTTTGACCCAAGAACTTTGAAACAACTTTATTTATTAAATTTACAACGATTATTTACATTTTTTTTTTAAACTCAAATCAGTGCTTTAAGATAGCTCTGGCCTCGAGTCTTAAGTAACTTAAACCTAACAGTGCTTTGTTGACTAGTTAGAATAGTTAATACCTATATATATTTATATAAATTTGTTCAATGAATATTCAGGTGGTCTTTACATTTTACATTACATTACTTAAGCCACTGGACCATCGTCGGCGCAGAGAATTTGCTGCTTGGAGTTTAGAACAACTTGAAAGGGATCCTAATTTTGACAAAAAGTTATCTTTTCAGATGAAGCTCATTTTTGGTTAAGTGGATACGTTAACAAGCAAAACTGCCGTTTTTGGTGTGAAAACAATTCACAACAGATTCATGAGAAGCCTTTGTATCCGCTAAAGGTAACTGTATGGTGTGGTTTATGGTATGGTGGCATCATCGGACCATTTTTTTCCCAAAATGAGGCAGGAGATGCAGTTACAGTGAATGGTGAACGATATCGACAGATGTTAAGAAATTTTTTGTAGCCAAATATAGATTCACTTGATTTGGAGGATATGTGGTTCCAGCAAGACGGTGCCACATGTCACACTGCTCAAGAAACTATCGATATACTGCAAGAAAAGTTTGACGAAAGGATAATTTCAAGGAATGCTACTGTTCAGTGGCCTCCAAGAAGCTGTGATTTAACTCCTTTAGATTACTTCTTTTGGGGCTATTTGAAATCTAAGGTTTATGCAAACAGACCACAAACACTTGATGCATTAAGGTTGAACATTGAACCCTGCATTCGTCAGATCACGCCCGATTTATTGCATAAAGTCATCGAAAATTGGGTTCGTCGAATTCGCTCGTGTACACGAAGTCGCGGAGGACATTTAAACGATGTGTTATTCAAAACATAAATGTTATCAACTATACTTTAAGATAATATAAAAAGTTTTATTGTAGGTATCTGAAATAATTTTAATTTTATTTCATTTTGAAATCATATCGTTCTTATTGGAAAACCCTTTACATGCCTATCTAAAAATGCAAACCAAAAAAACAAAAATAATTTACATAGAATTCGATCATAAACGTTTTTTGCGTTTGACCACAAACTATAAAACTGGGAGAATGTGAGTTTTGATTCTAGACCCCTCAATTAGTGTGTAATGCGAAAAAGTGTTGCTGTTTTTAAAGAATATAAAAAAAAATAATGTACGAACAAATATACTTACAAATCTTTTATTAACTTCTTATTAAGCCTTTTTGTCATTCTTACAGTACGTTTTAGCTGAACAGATGTCTGGATACTTGAGGATTTTATTAACAGTAGAGAAGGTACTGCATCACTTTTTAATTTCCATTTATTTTGAGGCAATTCTAAAAGTTTCTCTTTTAACCTATAATCACGTTCTGCGAAATGCTTTGAACAGATTCTAGATGTTTTCACATTAAATTTGTGTTACTGATAGCACTTAAGAATCCATTGTTCGCAAACTTGTTTGTTCCTTGGAAATCTAAAAAAACGACAATCCGGGAACTCCTTGCTTTTTTTGTTGTTGTTGTTGTTGGAACAACCCACCACTGCACAGTACACCATAGTAATAAATGTTTAGAATGTTTTTAGCTACAACTTATTAAACTTTGACGCGTATTATTTATTTGTAACAAACCAAATAACATAATAAAATAAAACACACCAAAACAGGCAAACGTCATATAAAAGTGGGAAAATTTGTCACCCGATGACGTTAGACGTGCGAGAGAGATAGGCTTATCGCATGCGCGTGGGTTTATCTCCTTTAGTAATAGTATCATGATAATGCCCCAACTGGAAAATATTGCCAGTTTCAAGTGTTTCGACAGAATTGGGCTTCCGAAAGATATACCGACAGTAGTCGAGAACAACCGATGAGACGATTTCAGCATAAAATATTGCCAGCACAGCAAAGTTACTTAGCTGCCGTTGAACAAATTTCTTTATAAACTTTTTATTTTACTCATTACAAAGTATTTTGCTACCACAACAAACTATATGTTAATAGCAGTAAAGATATTTTTTTAAAGAAATACTTGCCTGGGACTAAAATATTTGCCTTGTTACAGTAGGAAAGTTTTTCACAACAGCCATAAAGAGGTTTCAGCAAAGTGACCTTTACTGTGAAACAAAAGTGATCTTGCAAGTGTAGGTAGAAATCTGATTAGCGCAGCCAGAAAAACCTTAACAAAGATTTTTTTGCTAGAGGTTTTCTCAGTGAAGCCGTTAAAGTTTTATTTTTAGTCTTGTTTTTTCCAAATAATTTTTTAAATACTGTCGATCTTTGAACTGAAATTAGTATCTGAAGGTGTTTTGAAATGCGAAATACGAATCTGATGGCTACCACTTGTAGAAGGCGCTACCTGCATGTCTTTTTACTCTTTGAGGAGTCATAACTTTGGTATACGTGCTTGTATTAAATTTTGAAGCAAAAAAATATATGTACAGTTGATGCGAAACAAAAACCGATGCACGCCATTAATCAGCTGATAATAATTGTAAATCCGTACAAAAACACGAGGAAGTTAAATTTGGGCAAAAAGTATAAAACTTTATGCGATATTGAATTTACTATAAACTTAAAGTATGTTTCTTTCATGTGAACCCACATATAGAAAATATTTTTTTTAATTAAGCTTGTAAAAATTAATATAATTTGAATTTTATTGGCCGATAGTTGGCAACACAACTGTAAACGGTGCGGTGGCGCTAGCTCGTTCGTTAACTTGGTTTGACGTTTCGTGCAAAACTAACCTTAATTGTTCTGTGGTTTCGTGTTGAACGTCTATTTTGAAATAAAAGCTCCAGATATTTTCATAAATGACATTAAAAAACTGTCCTATTAAGAGAAACAACAGTGCACATATATCTGTCGATTACGTTGTTTACTATTTGTGAAAAATGCCTAAGCATGCAGTCGGTGCAAGGAGCTGCCCTAAATTTGAATATCTCCACTGTAAGCGCAACTTCAACAACAGTTATGGTAAATAAATTATTAGAATCACCTTAAAACAAACATTCTAATTCAAAGAGAGTTGTAAATGTGTGAAGATTGGATATAAGTTCTATCCGTGACACTATTTGTAGAATGTACGAAACAAGCAAGCTGTATTATTTAAAAACTATAATATTTTACATGGGTTATTCATAAGCTGTAACTTTATTTAGAACATCGTGTAGCTTTGACAACTTTGAGTTAGAAATTAAAAGGCACAGAACTGTTTGATGGTTATCTTAACTCTTTAAGAACCTTCTTCAAGAAAATAGGCTTCGGATGGTAAAAAGATGAACTGAGGCGAGGGCTTATGGAACCATCCCATATAGCTTTCAAACGACTGGTAAATTTAAAACAATATATAAAAGAAAAGAAAGCAATCTTGTACCAGGTCGTTTTCTTGGATGAAACATGGATTTTTCAGAATGGTACCATTGGTTGATCTTGGCAGGATGAAAATAAAAGAAGTGTTGGATCTACTAAAGTGGATGGTAAGAGGTATTATGCAGTAAACAAATACAGGGTGATTTCTAAGGTGATACTTTTTTTTAACTGTGTATACAACTACTTAAAAGAAACAACTTTTTGAAAGAACTTTCTTTAAATAACTCAAAAATAAAAGAAATATTTTTTCATACACATGAGCCATTTTTATTTTTAAACACTCCCAAACTAACTAAAATCACGCGATGAGCTGACAACAAATTGAGACTGCACTGCTTGACACAAAAAAAAATAAACACCGACAAAAAAAATTATCAGCAGTCGTATCGTAGGCTTTTTACATTACCGTATCTCCTTTATTTTTAAGTTATTTAAAAAAAGTTATTTGAAAAAGTTGTTTCTTTTAAGTAGTTGTATACACAGTTGAAAGAAAAATTCCACCTTAGAAATCACCCTGTATTTTAAACTATGGGAAATTTTTGTATATTTATCCTGTTTTTACGAAAAGAAAACTGTGTAACTCCCTCACACGGATATTTTGGTTACAAGCGGCCAACACTGTCGATAACTGACGTCACCCCAAAGGTATGGCTTGCATCGGTTTTTGTTTTGCATTAAGTATACCTATAAGCTCTACGTGTAAAAGGCATACTTCGTAGAAAAGAAGCGCCTGAAGTGGTATGAGATAAACTTCTTTTGCCCTGATGTATACATTTTACTTTAAATTTAACTTTAAACTAAATTGTCTGTTCCCAAGATATTATTTATGTATTATTAATTATATGTTTTAAGTAGAGTCTGCAAAGCAAAAATAAACACTAACTGTTACAAAGCACAGTGGCGGTTCGTGAGTTGCCAGCCAGGGTTGGCAGTTCGGTACAGGTGTGGAACCAAGAAAAAAATATTAGGGAGGGTTACGGAACGCTGAAGACGGAGAGGTAGCGTCGCAGGCGAAAATTTGTAGAGGCCACGCCAATATTTTGGTTTAGTCTACTATTCTAATATTTGCATTCAACAGATGTATAATGAATATAGTACACTGGTTTTATATGGCCAGTGTTAGACCTATACTAACCTACGGGGTCCTGATATGGTGGACTGCTTTGGAAAAAGAAGACAAGGAAACTAACAAAGATACAACGGGCAGGTTGTTTAGGAGTAACTGGTGACCTTCACTCCACACCGACCACGGCTTTAGAAGCAGGGCCGCCGAGTGCCGACACGGGCCCTGGGACTGGACAGCCTCTAGTGCTGCTACGTATGCGCCGTAGGCGCCAAAAAAATAGCGGCGCAGGCGAAAAATTTTTGGGTGCCACGCCCAATTTTGATGATTTTTCAAGTAGATAGTGCCGCATGCCACTTTTTTTGCCTTTCATTTAAATTTAAAATATATATTTAAATATATTTTTTACCGTGCTTGTAGTAGGTATATTTCTAATGCGGATCAATTCGCGATTCACGCCCGGGCCCCGGGAATTTGTCCCGTCTGCCCCCCCCCCCCCCCTCTCGTCGGCCCTGTTTAGAAGTGATGTTTTACATCTGCTGCCCGTGGACATTTATGGAAAAAGTATGGCTGCAAAAAGTGCTTTACGGCTAAAATAGTCGAAATGCTGGAACGACACCAACTACGGGCACAGCAGCATACTAAGGAGACTTCCGTCGATCTAGCAGAGAATACCGTGGCTAAACCACTGGGATCGGTCAAAGAGGAGATAGATCGTACAGCCAAACAACTTGCATTAAGCAGATGGACAGAGCTAACAGCCTGTAGAATCTCCAAGCAATTGTGGCCCCTATTTGATAACAGGAAGATCGCAGCGTTATTACAACACAGTCGGAAGGGCCTAAGAAATATCACTGCCGTGGTTACCGGACAGTGTCTTTTCGGTAGACATGCCGAACGTATGCAAATAGCAGTTAACGACTTCTGCGAAAGGTGCAGGGACGAAGAAGAGGAGGAAAGTATTTAACATTTCTTGTGTGAATGTCCTGGCCTTGCAAGAAGAAGGTTTAGTGCCTTGGGCGAACTATTCTCCAATAATCTGGAGGAAGTAAGCAGCTTACAACTGGGTCGACTTACTAGGTTTATTAACAGTAATGGCTGGTTTGAGTGAGCTGCCAGGATTCTTCTACGCCGTACTTCGCACTAGCCGTCAAGAAGCTGATGCTGAAAGGCTTCGCATAGGGATGACGCTTTGGAACAAGATCTGTTTTTTTTAAAACATGTTTTAATATGGAACAGGTTGAAACAGGTATTAATCGATACACTTTCCTGTTCCGATGAAACAGTTAACTAACTGCGATCGTGGTTCGCAGTCGGTTCTTTTACCTTGTCTGCCGCGGCGCTCGGTGCATAAACGAGAACCCGTGGCTTGGCCCGCGCGGTGTTGTCGATGTTATTTATTACTTTTCAAAACAAAAAGATTAAATAAATATAAAATAAAAACGATTTGGATAAAGTCCATAGTATCAGTACCTACACAATAGAATTATTAATAAAAAAAATATTGAAATAAAAAAAAATCATCTCTGTAACAATAAAACTATTAAGTACATTAGGTTGTACCGTAATAATAAAAACACATATTTATAAACTAAGTGGAGTGAACAACGAAAAGTAGCAAGTATAGGAACTTAAATTTCTCAAAATTTATAATAAATAACTAAATACAGTATACCTAATTACCCAAAAATCAAATCGAATCAAATCAAATCAAAAAACATTTGTTTGTCAAATAATGACTTTTATGACAAAATTGGACCATACCGCGATTATGTAAAAACCGGTAGTTCTGCGCTCATATAATATAAGCGCAGAATGGTACAGCCCATTTAAATAGTAACGAGTGATTTTTAATTATTTTGCTCAAGGGAGGCCATGTATTTTAAAAGCATCATGGCCGTACTGCGTAGATAAGATGACATGATTGTTTTATGACATTTACGTCTTATTTGAATTTGTGTATTTGTAAAGTTTAAAAATTGGAGAAATTTTGTAATTTTTGCAGTTATTTGAAGGTAGGTTACTATTGCTTTAACTAATATTTCTCCGGGGAGTCGTCTTTTGACTATTATAAAGTGCTATTTGCAGGATATGATTTAATTTTTTATTTTTTTTTTATTTTTCAGCGTATCAAGTTTTGGTGAAGCTTTGTTGCCGGATTGAAAGTTCTACAGTAAAAATGTTTAGTGAAGCACAAAAAATTTTTATTGTTGAAAGTTTTTTTAGAAATGGAAACAAAATAGGCGGTGTGTGGAATTACTCTATGCATGACTGCTTTGATGAATTTCGAACCGAGTTTCCTGATGTTGCGGTGACCTTTCATAATTTTCGTACTGGGTCACAATACCTAATTGATAAATTTCGTCAGACTGGTTCTGTTCAACATAAAAAAGGGGCTGGAAGACCAACGAAACGATCGAATGAGGTTATTGAAGAAGCGCGACAAATTATGGAAAATAATCCTTCAACTTCTATTAGGCATTTATCTCAACAAATTCGGCAAACGGATTTATGCTACAGTACATGTCAAACACTTTTGAAAAAGGATCTGCATCTATACCCTTATCGTGTTACGGCTATTCATGAACTCCTTCCCAATGACGTTCCCCAAAGACTTAATTTTTGTGAATGGTTTTTAAACAATTTTCAAGAAGAAAATAGTGGTGCTTTTGAAAAAACATTTTTTACCGATGAGGCTTATTTTTATTTATCAGGCTATGTTAATTCACAAAATATGCGAATGTGGAATACGCAAAATCCGCATGTTTTTGTAGAAAGACCTCTTCATCCTCAAAAAGTTTGTGTGTGGGCAGCAATTAGTTCTAGAAGAATAGTAGGCCCAATTTACTTTGATGGCACAATTACAGCTGAGTGATATCGGATCGAAATTCTGACAACATTTATTAATGAGCTTCACGATGATCAATTGCGGGAAGGTTACTTCCAACAAGATGGCGCTACACCTCATGTAACCAGAGAAAATTTAAATTTTTTAAGTGAATTTTTTGAAAACAGAGTTATAAGCCGAAATACGCAACAAATATGGCCACCTCGTTCCTGCGATTTAAGACCCTGCGATTTCTTCTTGTGGCCTTTTATAAAAAAACTCCATTTATCGAACACCAATTGAGGATATAAATGATCTTAAACGATGGATTTCAGAAAAAATTGCCGAAATTAATAATTCTCCAAACGTATTGGTTAATGTGTCTCTGAGGGTAAGAAGAAACATCAGAAGGTGTCTAGAAGTAGGAGCGGCCATATAAAGTAGGCTTTCAAAGTAAGATAGCTCAGGATTTTATATTACATACCGTCAAAAAACATTATTTTAGGTTTTCAACGTGACAACGCTGCTTTCTTGCAAATTCGCCCTATGATTTAATCTACGCGCTACTGCTACACTATGTATACTGGGTCACAGCCGCCCTTGAGCAAAATAATTAATAATCACTCGTTACTTTCTTTAACGTGCTTTCGATTTCATTACACTCTAACCTTTTTCAAAAAATAAGAAGAATGGGCTGATGGGAGCAGGAGAGTGGATGCATGCCATTTGAAGGCATTCGTTGGCCGAAAAACCCAGAATAATGGTGTTTCTTTAAGATTGTTATTGAACATTTATAAGATATTTGCAAATTGCACATATTACGCTGTGCATTTGTCTTTTCGATGACTGTAAAATTTCACACCGAGCTACTTTTATTTCGCATTGTTAAACTTTTTATTAAACTCATTATAAATTTTATTTCAGAAAAAAAAAACTGCTGTACTTACGTTACTTAAATCGGCGACATTAATATGGATAGTCGACACAACACGCTCAACTACGTACGATGTATAAAATATAATAAGCGAATATTTTAATTATACTCTAAACGCTTCTCTGCTATTAACGCGACAACCGGCAACCTTGTCTGGAACAACGGACACCGCATGATCGAAATGCGATAGGATGAGAACAGGGTCAACCGTCAGCGCGAAACAAGTAGGTGCATTCAACAGATGTATAATGAATTGTTTAATTTCACTTCCACTTTTATTTATCCCTATGCAAAAAGGTAGGTTTGAAAAAATGTAACTCAAACATTCTTTATTCATGATAATATTATGTAATATCATATTTTTAGGGGGGGGGGGGTCATGCTCTATAATCCCTCCTGGATCCGCGCCAGAGTCGGTATATTATTTTTATTTCGTTAGATAACATTATAACACAGTTATGTGATATTTTAATGAGTTTTAATAGCGCGTTAAAACTTTAGACACGAAAAGCCTCGCTCATATGTTATGAATTCTGGGTGAACATGACAGTAATTTATAAATATCCAGAACGGTGTTTTACAAAAAATTGTGATACATATTTTATGCCTAAATAAATAATACATTTTTCCCAATTTACAAAAGTTAGCGACCTTGAATTTCTAACTAGATCTCTACGTTAAAAAAAATTATTGATAGCATTGACAACCGATTTTTCAACAAATACCTACTTATCATATAAAAATGTTGTTGTTTACCAAATAAATCAAGTTCTTTTAAATTATCGTGGAGCCGCATGACGGATTTTAATTTTTTCCTTTTTGATTTGAAAATATTTTAGGCATGTTATGGCCAATTAACAAAACAATGCTAATGTGTCGTCAGACCCAACCATTGTTTTCTTTAACTTTATTTTATTCATCAAGAGAAGACGTAAACACAATGAACAGGATCATAAGGATCCCTTTCTACCTCAGTTTCAACTTTGTTTTTCATGTCATCGCGTGATGCGTGCGTTCAAATACGATTTCCTATTTAAATTTTAAAACACTTACCTGGTCCTAATCCTAAACAAACCTATAAACCAAACTGAAAGTTCTGTTTTTGAACAGACCATACTCACTCTGACTGAATTCGGTCTTCTTCTTTTAAGAACAATAACAAACAGCCAATATTTAACGAGTATAACACCTAACAAATCATAGCAATAACTAAGTAACTAACCTTACTTTCTTTAAAGGTTTGTTCCAACCCGCTATTCTATGTTGGAAGGATTATTTCCAGCCTGTCAATTAAACTTTGAACGTGTTAATCGACAATTGCAGTCGTAAATTAGTTATGCCACCGTCAGGCCCGTATCCAGAAATTCGTTTCGGGGGGGGGGGGGGGGCTCAAGGACGAAAATCATTCAAAAATGTGGACTTATTTTAATTAATTCAGAGCGAAGCGAATGACCCATTCATTATTTTCAAATTTCGGGATATCGGGGGGGCCCGCCCCCCCCCCCCCCCCCCTGGATACGTGCTTGGCCACCGTTCCGAGAACTGTACTGATACGGTCTTTAATCGGATTCGAACAAATATTAAATTTATCGGCAAATCTATTAGCGTTAAATCCGTAAACAATTACTTGGATCACCTTGAGGTAACTCTGAAAAATGTGACCTCTAACTCTATTCTAAATTATGATGAGACGAATTTTTTGGACGACCCGGGCAGGCCAAGGGTCGTAGTTTGAAGGACGACCAAGCACCCAGAAAGAATCGTAGATGCGACAAAATCAGCAGTCTCTGTAATGTTCTGTTGTTTAGGGGATGGTAAAGTGGGTAAACATACAATGTTACCACCTTACATTGTATATAAAAGTGAGCACCTGTATGGAGCATGGATGACCCTAAAGGATGTAGATATGGACGGAGCAAGAGTGGTTGGTTTGACCAGCAACTTTTTGAGGACTGGTTTTAGACCATCGCACTTCCTTACTTCAAAAAACAAGCTGAAAGAATGGTTTTGATTGGTGATAATCTCGCGAGTCATATCTCCTTTGAAGTTAACAGGGTATGTAAAGCACAAAACATTGATTTCTGCCTGCTGCCTCCAAACTTTGCCCACTTAAGCCAACCACTAGACGTTGCCGTGTTTCGTCCTATTAAACTAAAGTGGAGAAAAGTTCTTAGCACCTGGAAGAAGCATTATAAAGGATCTTTTTAAAAACAAGAATTCGCTAGGCTCTTAAACAGGACAATGGTGGAATATTACAGTTTAATATGGCACATAATATCCAAGCAGGTTTTTTTGCCACTGGTCTAATTCCATTAAACAGAAACCAAATTTTGAAACGAGTTCCACATAGAGATCGAGTGGATAATCAAGATGCCTGTACAACGACACTTGTTGATATGTTCAGCGATATGCGAAATGCTAAAAAAACAACTACTAAAAGAGATCAAAATTTCGGTTCTACCCGCTAAAACTGTGTCAGTAAATGATTTCAACAATTTAGATAGTGAGCATTATGAGCTCGGATGATCGTATCACACCTTTGAAATTTGAATCAGATGAACCTAATAACGATGATGAACTAAACAATGACGATGAACTAAACAATGATGATGAACTGAACCATGGTAATGCAGTTGAAGATCTTAACTTAGTTCCATCTACTCTGGATGATGTCAGTTTTGGTGTTTTCTTAGAGGTTAAGTTGGAGGTCGAGCCTGAATTTTTATTGGAAAAGTTAGAGACATCTCCAATCTAAAAATATATGTCTCTTATTTGCGACAATATGCTAAAATTAAAAATGCATTCAGGTTTCCCAACATTGAGAATTACAGTGAAATTAAACTTTCTCAAATAAATCAGAAATTACCTCAGCCTAATATGTTACGAAGAGGAGGATTCCAATTTAATATTAATATAAATCTGAGGGCCTACAACATGACCAGTCTTATCAATCTATGAGTGATAGTTATTCAGGGTTCTAAAATATCTACATATTATGTACCTACTATTTCACATTCTGGGACTTTCTTATGTTGACGTTTTTATTGATAGAAAATAAGTTTTTTTTTTAAGTTTATGTTTGTTACTTTATGACATTACCTACCTAAATAAAAATATGAATATTTTGAACTTTTTTTTTCAAGTTTGGGTTAGGGAAGTTTGGGTTAGTTCAGGTTAGGTGGTCTGATTCACCTCCAAGAAGGGCTGATTTAGCGTTTTCTACTAAATAACACGCTAAGTCCAATACACCCCACATCGTGAGGTGAATCGGACCACAAATTATTTTTTTCAAACTAGCGACATAAATTCTTGAAGTAAGGGACGTATCCGCAAATCCCCCCCCCTTCAGGTACAATGTTAAAAAATTAACATAATGAAATCTATGAACGTGAATATACCAAAACCCTGACCATTTCAACCCGGTTGACGATATTCCTACTTTTTATGTATTAAAATCGATGTAAATAATATGTTAAAACAGCAATGAAAATGTCTTGAAATACAGTAGTGTAAACAGTATTCAAATCGAACTCAATTCTCATAAAAACGTAGATACATTTTAGTGTTATTTCATTATTTAGTTATGATCTTGCTTCAAACACAATTTCCGTCGCGTGATCAAATATTTGATTTATCTAAAGTAAGCATATCCCCCTATCCCCTATCCCTCTATTGACTTACACAGTAAATATTGGAGTTATTAAATTTCCCTTAATTTGACCTTTCAATAATCAAGATGCTGTACGGTTCAACAGGTCAATAATTTCACTTGTAAATGTATTTCTATTAATTTTAACCGTAGCGCGTAGGTACTTATTGCAGAGAGTATCTCAAATAAATCTTAATACACTGAACGGAACAACAACAAACATCGACAAAGTTTTATTTTCTGTTTTACCGAGCACTATATTAAATCCGCGCAGTCAAATGAACGAGCTCACTTTAGTATTTAATAAAATTTACTGGCACTAAATTTTAAATGCAGTTTTGTTATTTGTTTCGCGGAATTTTAAGTAAATGCAAACGTGAAATCTCAATGGGGCAATAATTTTATTTATGAATTATTCTCAGCTCAATTTTAAAATGCAAATTTCATTTGACAATACTCCAGTGGAATGCCGTAAATATAGCTTTTGTGCTAAAGTTTTTTTCAAATAAATATTATTCGGTAATTATTTATTTATTTTGACAATAGTAATGCAAAAAATGCCACAATTTATCCAAGCGCATAATTAAATGCTGTAGGTTCACTTTGGAGTCAATGCAGAAGCGGGTCTGGCGGGAATCCTAAGTCGTCAGCAGCCCACAGTATATTTTTGGCTTATTTTATTACAACTTTGTTGTCTACATTGAAGCAAAGGGTAACCCAGCTAATAAGAGGCGAAAGTGAGCGTTCCCGCCGGTTCTTACTTTTTATGCGCATATGCAAGGTGCCCATTTTACAAGTATTATTCGCAGCTAAGTTCACAGCATTCGCAATCTGACAAATCGTTTGTTTACTTCCAGAAAACCAATCGAACCTTTATTTTTCTGCAGTTTGAAGTGATTAGTTTTTTAATATTCAGAAGGGATTTCTTTTGGTTATTACGGTCGGGAGTAAAAAAGCAGAAAGTTGGCATATCGTGTGCTTACCCCGGATGCCCTTCTAAAACCGGAGAAACTATTGAACGTTTTTCGAATCTTAACTTTTTATTTCCCTAAGGTACAGAACTCTCATTTTTCTTAATCTTTCGGACTCCATAATAATTTGTCTCTTGTTTATTGTCTTATACTTAAATCCCATCCCTTTCAAAGCGCGGTAAAGACTTGTCCTGCTACATGATATCGTTGTATCGTGAGTTGTTAACCGTGTTTTTAAAGAATATAACGTGGACACAACATTTTCTCGATACATTTGGTATATTTTCCTGCGAATAACATCTTTGTCGCAATAATCTACGCACTAACGGTATCTTTGCCAACTTTTCTTTTAAAATATCCTTTTAGCATAATATCTCGTACCGTCGATAATGGAGCTTTTGTCATTTCACTGGTATTTTTAATATCAATTACCTTAGGATGGCCGCTCGTTAATAACGATTCACATACAATTTTCACGATCACTTTGGCGTCAGAAAATAAATGGTTCCTGGAATGATTAGGGTAGCTAGATATCGCATTAGCTGAAGATTCCCAATGTCACCACATACTTTTAATATTAACTTGTTGCACACTGTTTCAAAATAAAATAGATACGTACTAATCTATTTCGAATATTATGTTTACTATTCAGATAAGCTATATAAACAGGTAGGTACCTGTAATGTAGACAGTTTATTAATTTTGATAACAAATCAAGTAATGTACCTATCTACTGTTATTATAAACCGGCATTAAAAATAAATTTGGTTTATTGCAGTCATTAAGCCAAACGAAATATGTTGGGAAGTACTTTACCTACTTTTCTTATTTAACATGGTCTTATATGGTTAATTGTAAATAAAATAAAAGGTTGATCTCATTTGTACCCAAAATAAACTACCTGCTCACAATTGTCGCAAAGCTATTGAAGATAGTTTATCAGTGGAACACTTTATTGAACTTTCAAGTTAGTTTTTCTTTTAATCTTTGTATCTAGGTACTTACATATATGCATTAGTTTGATGGAAAAATTATTGTCAAGATCCCTTAGTATAAGACATCGGTCAATTCAGATAAAATAATTATAAATTACTACATTTATTTATCTTTAACAACAATTGACCAATTAATGTAGCTGTTTCGTAAATAAATAAAATATGCTCCTAAGGTTTTTTTAACTATATTTTAAGTTCCTCATGAGTAAAATCTTTGACTTGCCTGGAGACAAGTATAGTTTATCCAAGTTATCCATTGCGTGATGTTACAAGTAAGTATTATTATATAATACAAAATGATTAATAGGTAACATTTAATAAACAAGACTTTATCAATACAATACAAAAAAGATAGTTAATTATAAAATTAACAATCTGCCAAACTTTCAGTTGATTCACTGATGAATTGAATCAAGTAAAGATGCAAAAATTAATGATGCTTGTGATTACAATATCTAAGACTTTCTGTACAAAGGAGAATGCTTTATAGGCAAATATATATACAGGGTTAGGAGAAATTACTAGAACGGTCAATTATTTCAAAAGATATACGAGTTAGCAAAAAATTTCTTTTATAAAAGTAGTAAGGCTTTTAAAAATCTACATATCTGTAATAAATTGAAATATTCAGGTCCGCCCAAAAAGTTTTGGCGAGTCAAAGTTATATTTTTTTTTAAATAGAACAACCCGGATATTATTACTTATTTTGATCGTCCAGTAAATTTTAAACATTTCCTATTAACCATATGCTATGCCTAAATTTATTAGTTTCCGAGATATTATGACATTTTGATCAGTTACAAAACACAAAATAAATTTCAATAAACAATTTAATAAGTAATCATGAAAAAAAAATGGTATAACAAGTCATTGAAACACAGCCCTATTTTTGAATAAATGTTGAAAATGGCCCCTGTTTACTAACTGACAATGATACAAATTGTCGCAAAAATGTCTTTGGTTATTTAAAACCATTTCCTTTGTTATTCTCTCACTTTCAGTTAAAATTTTAATTCTTAATTCTTCTAAATTGTTGGATTTGTTCCGATAAACATTGTTTTTCAGGTGACCCCAATAAAAGAAATCTAAGGGCGAAAGATCGGGGGATCGTGAAGGCCACTCGATAGGTCCTCTTCTTCATATCCATCTATGTGGGAACGTGACATCCAAAAATTCTCTAACTTCACGAGAAAAATGCGGATGAGCTCCATCTTGCTGATACCAGGTTAAGTTAATATCGAGAGTTAAATTGTTTATAGTTGGTACTATTTCTTGCCGAAGAAGCTGGAGATATCGTTCACCATTCAAATTTCCCTCGATAAAAAATGTCCAGTTACATGTCCCGCTAACAATCCAGCCCAGACATTAACTTTTTCTGGGAACTATGTATGCAGTTCTTCATACCAGTTTGGGTTATTTCGCCCCCAGTAACGGTAATTTTGTTTATTGACCATTCCGTGTAGTGTGAAGGTCGCTTCATCCGAAAAAACAATATTGTTTGGAAAATGCGGATTCTCTTCAACCTTTCTCGTAATTATTTCGCAAAATTTTAGTTTTCGATCATAGTCAACATCACAAAGTTCTTGTACAACATGAACTTTGTATGGATGCATTTTCTCAGTATGAAGAACGGTTCTTACAGATTTTTGATCAATTTCATGATCCAAAGCAAGCTGATTGGTGGATTGTCTGGGATTTTCTTGTATCGAAAGCAGAATGTCTAATTTTTTATCATCGGCGGTAGCACTCCTAGGTCTTCCAGATCTTGGTCGGTTTTTTACACTTCCAGTCATTCTGTAACGCTCCACAGCTCCAAAAACTGCATTTTTTTAAATTTGCCTATCTGGGTGCAAATTGTTAAAAATATCACATAGGTACCGCCTGATATGATCTCTGCTTATCGCCATATCCCCTTAAAATTAAAATATCAATTTTCTCTCTTACAGTAAGTGAAAACGCCATGCTATTTTCTTTTTTGCTCAATTCTGACAAATGTCAAAGACCATACCTAATTTGTTGCTAAGGTTAATACGTCTACGTTCGAATAGAGCATTGTTATTCGTTATTATTTAAAACGCCGATATGTCAGAAACTAATAAATTTAGGCATATCATATGGTTAATAGAAAATGTTTAAAATTGACTGGACGATCAAAATAAGTAATAATATACGGGGGTATTTTATTAAAAAAAATATAACTTTGACTCTCCACAAGTTTTTGGACGTACCTGTATATTCCAATTTATTACAGATATGTAGATTCTTAAAAGCCTAACAACTTTTATAAAAGATATTTTTTACTAACTCGTATATCTTTTGATATAATCGACCGTTCTGGTAATTTCTCCTAACCCTGTATGTTAGTTTGCACGTGCAATATACCGGGTGTTGCATCGTCGAGCGGGACATAGGAAATCCCATGTAATTTTAAATGGGGTCAATTATTGGCTTCCCTTATTATTTTAGAGGAAAATTCTATTTAGGTTTATTAAAGAGCACTAAAACCCACATTCAAAAGAATAACTTTAGATATTTTTGATGAGCCCGTTTACGGGTTATCGCCGATTTCTTTTTAACTATTTCTCCTTCTTATGGCCCCGTATTTGTGGGCACCAGTCAAGGTAAAAGATGATTGTCAAATAAAGTTGTCATTTTGAAATGTGTGCTTTATTGTTATAAAAACTCGTACATCGAAAATATTAGCCATGAATTACACTTCTGAAGAAAAAATATTGATGATTAAATGGTATTATCAAGGAAATAGTTATCAAAATGTGTCAGACATGTTTGCTGCTCTGTATCCGAATAGACCGATACCTGCAAAATCTACAGTCGAAAGGACTATCAAGAAATTTGAGACAAAAGGTACTGTAATTAATAACTGCAGATGTGAAGAAAGGCAGGAACAAAGAAGAGATGCAAGAAATGATAGGGACTTGCAAGTTTTATTGTGCGTGGAAGAAAATGATGGGAAGATTAGCACAAGGAAACTTGAGGATGACATAGGATTAGATCACACCACAGCGTTACGAGCTTTGAAACGACATAAATATTATTCATACAAATATGAAAAGCACCAAGAGCTAAGAGATAGGGACCAAATACGACGACAGGAGTTTTGTTTTGGTATGATGGAAAGAGCAAACATGGATAGGGAATTTTTAAAAAACATTTGTTTCACTGACGAATGCACATTTACCTTAAACAATGAACCCAATGTTCAAAATTATCGATATTGGAGCAAAGAAAACCAACACAGGTTTGTGGAAACAAGGACGCAATATCCACAAAAAGTTAATGTATGGGCTGGGATTTTCGTAGAAAATATTATCGGGCCATTATTTCTTACACGAAATTTAAATGCAGAATATTTTTTGGAACTACTTGAAGATCATATTTTACCTACTTTACATGATGCCGCCAGAGAAAATCAGGAAGTTTGGTACCAAATGGATGGCTGCCCGGCACATAGTACCCTGGCTGTCCGGGAATATTTAAACCGTGCTTTTAATGGAAATGTTATTGGCTTAAATCATACAGTAAATTGGCCAGCCAGGTCTCCTGATTTATCGCCAAATGATTTCTTTCTCTGGGGCCATTTAAAAAACAGGATATACAAAGATAAAAAATACCCAAATCTAGACGAGTTAAAAAATGCTATTTCTGCCGAATGCAATAGAATTTCAGTTTACCAACTAGCGAATGTAAGAAGAGAATTTTATGATCGCCTCGGTTATTGTCTAGCACACTGTTTAAAATTTCGTGACTATTTTAACACCAAATGAACACCAAAAGTGGTCTATATCGATACAAACCAAAACGGTGTTAAATGGTGTTAAACTCGTACACCTACAGAAAAGTAAAACTTACACCTAGATGGGATTAAAATAGACTACTAATTTAATCAAAATGTAGTAACTTTTACACCATGATGCATTCGTTTTAACAACTATTTGGTGTTAACAGGGAATCAACTTTACTCCATAAAAAAACAATTCTACACCAAATTATATGATGTTTAACACTATATAGTGTTATTAAAAACTTGATAGTGGGTCAAATTTACACCATAAAAAACCATGTTTCACACCATATAGTGTTAAATCTAATTTACCAGGGACTCAATTTAACTCCATAAAAAATTCATTCCACGCCAAATTATATGATGTTTAACACTATATGGTGTTATTATAAATTTGATAAGGGGTCAAATTTACACCATAAAAAACCATGTTTCACACCATATAGTGTTAAATTAAATTTACCAGAGACTCAACTTTACTCCATAAAAAAGTCATTCTACACCAAAAGCGATTTAAATCTTATCATGAAAATGGTATCTATTTTATTTTTGAAAAATATTTTACGAAAATGAAATAAAAAATCTTGATCGGTACTTTATAACTAAGTACCTAGGTACCTACTAGTTTTTCCATTAAATTATTAAGAAGAAAGTGTAAAATGCTTGAAAATTCCATTTTTTTCTGAATCTCAAACTTTATTTCTAATAAGTATCCCACCCCAGTGGTACTAATCTGAGATTTGTAAAAAAAAAACTGTTAAACAAGACTTACTTTATTTTATTACAAAAATATTTTATAACAAAAATAGGTACAAAATAGCACAAAAACTTGTTTAAAAAATCGTAACTGTGTTTTGGTATCCAATATAGTCAATATAATATACCATGTTGTGGGCTTGATGCAAAAAGACAACATTGGTGACTTTTAAGATCTTTGTACATTTCGCTCTAAAAAAATATTTAATCAATCAAATTTTATTGATGAGCATCATAATGCTGTACTATATTTTGCAACGATATACAATTTATATACAAAACTTAAACAAGGCTTTTAATGACAAACAAGTACCTAGGTAGGTACCATTTTGAATTGGCCTTAGTAAAATTTATTACATTATTTTTAATAACATTTAAGGGAAACTTACGGGAACTAACCTAACTAAAACCCGAGCTAAAACCATAGTTGTTCGAAAGATGATAATACAAAAATATATGTAATTACCTTTTAAACATCCAGTTATTGCAGGTTCTCTATTATAGTCTGATCGCAAATCCAGCAATCTGAATAAAAATCCCTTTTCAACCTCTTGTATAAAAGTTTTGAAATCTTCAGGTTCAATCAGGCAGCCTGCATTGTCAGAAACTTTAAAAAACTCAATACTATCTGGTGGTTCTTGCAAGAATTTTTTTAGTGCTACAAATGAAAAAAAAACTGAAAAGTTGGCCAATATAATCAAATAAGTACCTAATTATATTACTTAAGTTCTTTAAAACATTGTACACATTTAGTACCTAATGTCTAATGTGTGTAGGTAAAAACCTTCTAAAACTAACTGAACAACGCCACAAAAATGATAACAGAAAAGGCTACTTTTTTTTTACACTTCAAATGGAGTATAATTAACACCAGAAAAATAGTTTAAAATTCCCCATATATTCCGCAAGAAAAATATGCCCTGTGGTTTAGGCGGTAGTTATTTTAAAAAAGAAAAAAAATATAGGTGCTTTAGGTACCTATATATCTATACCTAGTAATAATAAAACATAAACCAAAAAATTATTAACTGTACCTAGGTAGTAGGTACCTGTATAAATAAAATCATATCAACTCACCTTGAGTAATAAATTCATGATAGGTTGCTTCCTCCCTGTTTAATGAAATATATTTTTGTATGTTGTTATATTCAACTTTAATAAAAACACTCATTTTTTCTCAAACAATGGACAGAACACAGAACACTTAAACAAGTCCGCATGGAATGGAATTAAACACGTTAAAACAGAACGACGTAGATGGGCAAGGCGCACCGCACATTCTTCCCGCTCGTGCTGCTCTACTCAATCCACTCAGAGACAGGAGAGAAGATTGCGACGTTGCCAATAATATATTTTAATTGAAACAACACCAAAGAGTAGTTGACAATTCTTTGTGATTAGTTTTTAAAACACTAAATTTACTGGAAACATTTTCTTTTATTATTGTTATGCAACATAACTATAAAATCAAACATTTTAATGGTACAGTAGCGCGAAATAAATAATTAATAATCCACCAATTTCCTTGTATTAAAAAGTATCAAGGAAAAAACCAGCAATGTGACAACTTCATTTTCTCTCCATATAATTATTCTATTTAACTCGTATAAGGGGGTGAAATCAAATTTCTTTTCAGTGTGAACTTAAAATATTTACACCGCATGGTGGTAAATTACGTTTTTACTTTTAACCAACTGATGCGGTGTTAAATTTAACACCATTTGGTTTAAATTTCGTACACCGTTTAGGAACATCGTTTCACACCGGCAAAATTTTTAACTGTGCAGTCAATGGAGGAATATTTGAACATCTTCTTAAATCCTAAAGTTCTAACAATTTAATAGTACCTACCTATTAATTAGTAAAATATTGAAACATGTAAAATGTCATAATTAACCTTGTAATTGGATACTTTATTTCAGTTTTATTCAGATTAATTTGTACTCATAAATACACCTTTAATATTTTCGATGTACGAGTTTTTATAACAATAAAGCACACATTTCAAAATGACAACTTTATTTGACAGTCATCTTTTACCTTGACTGGTGCCCGCAAATACGGGGCCATAAAAAGGAGAAATAGTTAAAAGGAAATCGGCGATAACCCGTAAACGGGCTCATCAAAAATATCTAAAGTTATTCTTTTAAATGTGGGTTTTAGTGCTCTTTAATAAACCTAAATAGAATTTTTCTCTAAAATAATTAGGGAAGCCAATAATTGACTCCATTTAAAATTACATGGGATTTCCTATGTCCCGCTCGACGATGCAACACCCGGTATATGTAGATATTAATAAATCAACACTGTAAAACGCAGACCAAGTGTTTTAATTTTACTCTATTAACCGACCACTCCTGTTAACCGACGAACATATTTTGATTCCCCGAGGGTGGGTGGTCGCCATTGAGAGATTTTACTGTAAAAATATTTTATAGTAACAAAAGGACTTAGTAGAAGTTTCAATTTTTGACATAATATACAGGGTGTGCTAGCATGATTGTCAAAAGTCGCCCTTTTAATTTTTTCCCAAATTACACATTGCCTCTATTTTTAAATTTTCATCTCTCAATTTCCCACATTCATGTACCTATAACCTATAAGACGTGTTTTAATTTCCTAATTCCATCTGTTCAAAAAATAGAAACGGAGGTGGGAAAACATTAGTGAACTGTATATACTATACATATACAGTGTGTCCCGCTTCTCATGAATATACCCTAATATCTCAGTTATTAATAATGAGATCTTCTTGAAATTTTGGTAATAATTGTACGTTGCAAAAATAAAGTGAGCATTTTTATTTACCATTGGCGGTGTTGGTGGGGTGAAAAAGGTTTTTTTTTGGAAAAGGATATTAGGGCTTATTTTAGATAACTGTTTCTATCAGATTTAGAATCAGCATCCCCAAAAACCCCTTAATTCATATTTTTAAAATCTCAAGAGCTGATTTTAGCAGAAAAAAAAAGTATTGTTTTAATAAATTCTTTATTTGTAACTGTGCTTACAACATTACGTTATTTTAGATTCTTGTGTTTTCAACATAACTACCTTCTAAAACAAAACACTTTTCAACAATTCTTCTTAAACGTACATTCACTTTTCTTAAAGTTTGGTGAGTAATTTCCTGACACGGTTGCCTAATTCTAATGCAAAGTTCCTCCCTATTACGCGGACGAGTAGCATACACTTTATTTTTCAAGTGCCCTCACAGAAAAAAGTCACAAGGGGTAATATCCGGCGATCTGGGGGGCCATGGTTCTAAAGGAGAATTTCTACCTATCCACCTCATAGGGAAAGTTGCATTTAAAAAGTTCCTAACTATCATAAAACAATGTGCGGGGGCACCATCTAACTGAAAAATTAAGTTTTGTCTCTGCGCTAAAGGCAATTCCATGAGAAAATCATAAAAATCATTTAGTAAAAAATGTAGAAAATTTTGTCGGGTCAAGTTATCCAGGAAAAATGGGCCAACAATTCGTTCGTTATATATGCCACACAACACGTTCACTTTTTCACTGTACTGGTTTTTACAATTAATTACCCAATTCGGATTTTCGGCTGCCCAAAACCTACAATTTTGACTAGATACCACACCGTTTGTCGTAAACGTTGCCGCGTCAGTAAACATAATGTTCTTTAAAAAAAGTCTGTCGTTAGGATAGTTAGCCGTTCAAAATCACCATTTAACAGAGTATGTAGAAATTTTGGTTTAAATGCCCTAATCCTATTGCGTTTCAAACACCTCCATACTTTGTTTCTCGTTAAATTTAGTATCCTCGCAACTACCCTTATACTACCATTTGGGTTGTTTCGAAATTCTGCTAAGATACGTTCGTCGTCTGGATAATGTCTTTGATTTAAATTGTGCCTCCTTGGTCTTGTCTTGAAAACCGCTCCAGTCCTTGCGAACATTCTGTTGATTTTGGCAACGGTATCGTGAGTAATTGGTGCTCGACCCTATGATGCCTTTCATTGACTATTCCAGCAACCTGACGCGTAGATCTTTCACTATTACCAAATAAGCGGATAATTACTACTTTTTCTCCAATTGTAAGAACTACTCTTCGGTTTTGTGCCATCTTATTAAATGTTAAGTAACACTGCTTCACTTATTGACAATTCGTACGAATTACTAGATACTTAACAAACAAAAACTCTTTGCTTAATTTGTTTAAAAACAAAACAGGTCAGCATCCCAACAGTAACAGAGCGCGCGTATCTTAGCAGAATTTTGAAAAAACCTAAATCGTAATTAGGGCAATTGAGATTTTGAAAATATGAATTAAGGGGTTTTTGGGATGCTGATTCTAAATCTGATAGAAACAGTTATCTAAAATAAGCCCTAATATCCTTTTTCAAACAAAAAAGCCTTTTTTACCCCACCAACATCGCATGCCAATGGTAAATAGAAATGTTCACTATGCCAAATACTTCATTTCTCCAACATACAATTACCACCAAAATTTCAAGAAAATCTCATTATTAATAACTGAGATATTAGGGTGTATTTATGAAAAGCGGGACACACTGTATATATTATAAATTTTAAAGCGGACCGTCTTTTTGCAGAAATGCATTATTGCCTTAGATATTAATTTCTAATTTTACCAGTAATGGCTTTTAGCAAAATAAATAACAAACATAATGATATTGAGTTCATAAAAGGCGAATGTCCACTGAATTTATTTGCATTTATTAAAATCTAAGAAGCATCATGTTTCATTAATAAACTAATTACACTATACCAGAAGAACGTTGTGAAAAACTGGTTAATATTGATGACTGGTTGGACTGCATTTATACCGGAATAAAGAAACATCACAACAGCATCGGAGGCTCCAGGCGGATTTGTCGGCCAACAAGAATTCGTAATACTTTCTTGCGACAAGTTTGTTAAAGCCGATTTTCCTGCAATGCTTTATAGCCAATTCGTTTCCATCGTGTTTGTGCCGTTATTCAAAATTTTAGTTCGATATGATATTTGATGATGATGGACAATTATAATAATAATAATAATAATAATAATCCACAAATAAATCTTTATCCAGATTCCAGATAAATAAAGCAAAATGTAATAAACAATAGATAATCATTAAACGTTTATGTAATCTGAATAGGCGAAGTTCATCCCTCGTGGAAAACAAGGACTGATCTTCTACTTAACCCCAATCACTAATCTAACCTTATAGATACAATATTTTTAATTCTTTTATTTTAAATTTTTTATTAAAATTTTTTTTCCTAGTTTGTTTTTCTCTGAGGCCAAACACTAGAACATTTAAAGGCTTTTAAGTAAAATAAAACTAAGGTAGCGCCTTCAAGATTTGACTTTAACTTACTTATATAAAAGTGCTAGACCGCTCAATGTAGAAACAAAATAGCCAACCTACCCTGAGTTGAGCTAGCTAAGGGGTGAGCTTTCAGGCAGCACAACATAGATCATTTTTAGGGACTGTTGTCTGAAGTACATTATCCAGGGCGTAGGTTTGCCAGAGTAAGGGTGGATAGGTTGCCCTGTCGCAGTTTATTTTAGGTTATCCTAAGGTGAATCCTGGCACCCAAGAATATTTTAGGGAAAACGTTACACTGGCGTCGTATTATTGGTGAAAAGGATAACACTGGCGCACCCAACGGATTTTTCTAGAGTTTTTGAGTGATTTTAGCTGTTTTGATACATTGTGATTATATCTAAATAAGTAAGTACCCGGACTTGACTTTGAAATTTCAGCCATTACCAAAAAAAAACCCTAAAATCGAATTTTAGATGTACAACATGAAAGAGAAAACTTTCATAAGACCCATCGAGGGTAATTAGATACTAAAGTTTTAAGCTGGATTTATAAACTCGAAGCCGGCGTCGGCGCTCGCGCTGGCGCGGGCGCTGTAAGTTAAACAAGTGAATCGTAATGGAGCGATTTATAAACTTCGCCGGCGCTGGCGCTGGCGCTGGCTGGCGTTCGACATACACCATCTTTATATTGCCAGCGCCGGCGTTCGTAGGAAATCCGTAGCGCCGCGTCATAACCAATGGGATTTTAGCATTTCTATCAAGTCATCGTTGGCATCTGCCAAAGTGTCAACGGCCAAGCGTCATTTTAATTTTTGTGTTGATGTCAGCTTGATATTTCTAGATTATTTGTTTTTGTGGTTCTTATATTGATCTCGTTTGTGAAAAGAATTGCTTCTAAATACTGTTAAATATGAGTGAAATGGAGACTGAGACCCTTATTGGTAAGTACAAACATACTTTAAAGTTAGTTTTATTTGCTAATTTTATTTGCATCTGATTTTAGGTAAATCTAAAGTTCTCCAAGGAACAGAAATTGATTTGGGGCTCCTGATAGATACGATCCAAAACTATGAGTATTTATACAACGTTAGCAATAGATATTACAAAGATGCTAAAAAAAAGAATCTTGCGTGGGAAGAAATTGCAATGATTCTAAATACAACTGGTTAGTAAAAAATTATACCAAAATAGAAAATGCATAAAAATATATAAGTAAAAAAGTTAGCTGCTTTAATAACAATAATTAGGTATCTGAAGTACTATGTTTAGTCAATAATAATAATAATACTATGTTATATAGGTCAATAATTATTGACGGTTGATTTTTTCCATTTTTAAATATAGGTGTTATGGCTGTATATTTATTAAATAATAAATAAATAAAATAAACAATACCATTTTTTATTATAACATACTCATTACATGAAAAAAAGGAAATATCTGATAAATGTTACAAATTAACAAGGAGGACAAAAATATACAAATAATATAGTGCAAAGGAACAATACCCAACACAAGGTGCATGTAATACCACACTAAAGTTCTTTTTGTAATTAAAGAATAAAGATCCACTATTAGCAGGTGCTTTAATATTTATGTGTTTCCCATCTAAAGCGCCCAAACAGTTAGGAAAATTCCACTTGCTATAAAATCCATTGCTGATAGTGCGCCAGTCCGCTTCACTACAGGGATTCTTTAAATAAATAGGGCTTAACGTTTCCCATAGTGCCTCACATGTTTCTCGGATAATTTTAAGGACAGTCGTAAGGCCAACATGAAAGTTCCATGCTAGGGCTTGCATACTGCTTCCTTGAGACAAATATCTAAAATAAAAAATTATATATATTAGGTATAAATATACAAAAGAACTGTGGCAGTCTTCTAATGCTAACTGCACTGCGTTTACTAAAAAATATACATACTGTAATGTTATTATCACTCTTTCCTCGGGCGATATTCCATCGGATCTCATGCCTCTTTGGATTCGTAGAGAAACAAAGTTTACTAGCTTATCAAAGGTAGGAACATTCATTCGTGTATATTTAAAAAACTGCTGCTTATCCATCGCCTTAATCTTTTGAAAATATTTAAATCCATCTTCATTGCGTCTGGCTCTATTTATGGGTCTCGTTTTGAAGCGACGAGTGCGTTTCCTGAGTAATGCTACATATAAGCATAAAACTACCCCTAAGACACCGAGTGACTTCTTCTTCCTTGCTAAATCCATTTATTTAACTCTTTTTTTGTTCTAATAACTGCACTAAAAAAAACACCACCAACAGTACAAACTAAAATGTCAGAAGTGTCAGATTATGTTTTTATTTGTCATTGTCAATACTGCGAACGCGAACGCCAAGTTTATAAATGCCCACTATGGACGTCTACGACGAACGCTGGCGCCGACGCCAGCGCCGACGCCGGCGAGAGTTTATAAATCCAGCTTAAACCTACCTCAAATAACTAACGAGAATTCCAATCTGCCAAATAACGTCTAGGATCGCTTGTTGAAGTTCATGGAAAAGCATTTTAAATCGGCATTCCGCCCAAAGAATAGGCAAACTACAAAGCCATATCCTTTTTTAAAACCATTTGTTGATGTTTTATTGGCACCACATGGCCTTTCCTGTCCAAGAAAACTAAAATTCGGGAGCTACATCCACAAACGTGCTTTCCTTTACGCGTCTATTATCGAAAGGGCTGGATGTTGTTTCGTCTCCAACGTACATAGTTACCAAAAACGTCGACAAATTAGTTAACCCTATCTATGAAAACTAACCTCTTTTAATAACAAAACCTTAGTAACTAATGTTTAAGGTGAGAGTCTACCTGGGTACATTAAAAAATTAAAACGGAAAACTTAACATAGATAATCAAACTATGAAAATGCAATTTTCGAAGCGTAACAATTAGTTAACAACAAATAGTACTAAAATAACAATTAACTAACTATACATAGAAATATCAGCTCAACTTGTTTAGAAACGTGTGATAAATTGTATATAAAACGTCTGTTCCAACCATCAGTCCTTGACAGTTTCAACATTTCATATACAATCAACCAGTTCTAGGACTTAACAAGGTATCCTGGGGTCTACATGCAATGTTCATCTGGTAAACTTTATTTCTGATTAAAAACTAGTCCCGGACAAGCCTAATATCGGCCCCAATATGGAACCTTGTAGTGTTTCGGTTGATATACACCTAGCATCAGAAACTAGTCCATCTCCAAAAGTCCAATATACTTTAGAATTAACAGTAAGGATTTATGGTTTAATATATCAAATGCCTTTGAGTAATCCCATATGACCAAATAGTCAACTTCCCGACATCGGTGGCTCTAAAAATATGATCAGTGATATTCAACAATGCCGTTGCGCAACTGTGTAATTCCTAAAACTAGTCTGCTCCAAGAAAAAAGGGAAATATTGAGTGACCGCCTTATTCCCCTGATTTGATGTCATCAAATTTTTTCTTGTGGGGACACTTGAAAAGTAAATTCTATACTACTAATCGGCAACAGATATAAGAAGACTTAAAGGCAAATATTCGTGAAGATATTGCGCAAATTCCAGCTGAAATATTGCAGAAGGTTTTGCTAGACGCTTAAAATAGAATTGATCATTGTGTGGCTTGCCATAGCGGTAATTTACTATACCTATGTTGTTTTTCATCAATAATTTTAGATGTTTTAGTGTAGGTACCTATAGTTTTTTTTTTTGTCCTGAGTTTTTTTTTTTTAATTTTAAATAAAATGGACTGGGTATATTTTGCCGCACCTCATACTGAACTGGTGTACAGGGTGTCCTGTTTTCGATGGATTTACGGGGTATCTCCGTTATTAGTAAAGATAGAAGGATACGGTTTTCGCAGCACTGTCCTACTTTTTTGTGAAACAAAATAAATTAAAATATATAATACCTTATTTTTATTTTTAATACTAAGCACGAAATTTACGTTTTATTAAAAAAATACACATTTCTTGTTATGACGGGTATTTAAAAAAAGAAATGACAATAGTTATTTATGTATCTAGGGAATTATAATGGTCTTAATTACCGAGGGCAAAGTTTACGACCCGAGGGCCTTTGGCCCGAGGGACAGCAATTGCCCGAGGTAATTGAGACCCTTATAATTCCAGTGATACATAGATAATTTTATTTCTGACCGATTTTAGTAACATTTTGTTCATTTTTAAAGTGGAATAAATGTTTCAATAGATGACAATCAAATTGACATTAGATGTCAATCGTTTCATTTTATGTCAAATTTTGCTTAATATCCCAAGGGAGTTATGACCCTTATAATTCCCGCATAACTAAGACGTTATAAGCTAATAATATACCGGTCAGAAATAAAGTCATTAATGTCATATTAAAAACTTCTTTAGTTTCCGTCTAGAGTATTCAGGTTCTCTAAGTTAATTCAAAATATTTAATTATAATAGTAAAAATAATAGTAAAAAATCAGTTTGTCCTAATTATGGCAGAAAATGTAAACGTTAAAAATATTAAAAAATACGACATGCTCGTTTGTTATGTCCATTGTAATGAAAATGCAGATGAAACATTAGAACTATATTTCAATAAATATGTATGTATGGTAAATATACGCCTTTTTGTAGTATCTCTATAAAGATTTATTAAGTTTCTTAAATTACTTGTAGATATCCCGAGAGACGACAGCCGGATAAAAGAATTTTCCTGAGGATGAAATCAAATTTAATTGAACACGGTTCATTTTCTAAACCTTGGCCTAAAATGTACAACAAGGATAACCGCGAGACTGATGCAATAAATGTTTTAGCTCTAATTGAAACAAATCCAACTAGTTCTTGCAGAACGGTTGAAGGTTCAGTCGAAGTAGTTAAACCAAGAGTTCAAACAATCCTAAAAAAAACAAATTTTAAGCCATATAAATTCCACCTAGTACAAAACTAACATCCTGGTGATGCACAGCGCCGTATAGCGTTCTCTAATAATTGGTATTTACAAAATATCAACAGGGAAAATAATTTTGAAAGAACCGTTATATGGTCCGATGAGGCTCATTTTACTAGTGCTGGTATATTTAATCGGCACAATACGAGGTTTTGGTCTCAGGAAAATCAGCATGTAATATTTCCACTTGAACGGCAAGGCAGGTTTGGCTTTAACGTTTCATGTTTTAAACTAGAAAGCAAAATAATTTATAATATATTTGAACGTAGCCTTAATGCAAATAAATATTTGGAAATTCTGGAAAAAGTTGTGCTGGAAATAATAGAAATCGTGCCCCTAGCGGGTCTCATAAACTTGCATCTGCAACAAGATGGGGCACCCGCTAACAATGTACTAATTATCAGGGCCTAAACTTAAACAATAATTTCCCAGGCTACTGAACTGAAACTAATGGACCTGTAAGATGACCACCAAGGTCATCCGACTTGTCGGTTTTGGATTTCTTCTTGAAAGTAAGATTTGTTCTATTCAATACCAAACAATTGCAGATTTAAGAAATGCCACTGAAAGAGAATTTAGAGAGTCATAAACGCGGCCTTTTATTATTTTAAATTCATTAAGTGTTATTAAAAAAAAAAAACCAAACATTAAGTGTTATAAAAAAAAAATTATGCCCTAAACAATAATCGGGTGCCAGTATTCACCTTAGGATAACCTAAAATAAACTGCGACAAGGCAACCTATCCACCCTTACTCTGGCACACTTACGATACCTAAACAATCACAATTACTATCATCTGCTATCGTACAAACTGCTTTCCTATTAGTATCCAGTCTAACTCCCAAAGTTTTTAATCTATCCCAGCCTTTACCTCCTACAAAACAGTTACTTGCCCCTGAATCTCAAAGTCCATAAAAATTTAACCCCAAAATATCTATCATTAAATAAGGACACTCCCCAGGACCTACATGAGAAAAAACGTAATCTAACAAAATTTTGTCTTTAAAATCAACACTATTGTTGGTCGAATTCTGCCCTGAAACCAAACCTCGACTGACGATTGGTTCCTTGAATCGTTTCCCTGATTCGAATTTCCTTTATTACAATTAGGACAAGTTCTTTTAGTAACATTTGCTCTACCACAATTAAAGCATTTCTTAATTTGAGCCCTACAATTATTTGCAAAATGATTTGGTTCATTACACTTAAAACATAATTGACCATTTGAACTATTTACATTGTTACTATTAGAAAATGTTCTAGAATTTCCAGAAGTATTTGTGAATTATTAGAATTACCTTGAAAATTGTTATTATTTTGCGAGTTGAAACTTCTTGAGTGAAACATGTCTAAGGCATAACGGAGAACAATTTGAGCAGTATTTATGAGAAAGAAGTATACATCTTCAGCTTTTGTTTCTAATATTTTACGTAGTAAAACACAACTCTATTTATGCATTGTTATTAGTTTTACTGAAATATAACTGCTAATTAGATTAAGAAGTCCAAAATATATTTCTTCAGCGGTAATTATCATACCAGTAATAGTTTTTTTTTTTAATTCCCGTCATGGCCTACTAACAAAAAATGCATATTTTTTAATAAGACGTAAATTTCGTGCTTAATATTAAAAATGAAAATAAGGTATAATATATTTGTGAGTAGCTTGTTATAAACTAAATTATATTGTTAAAGAATATATAAGGTGACCCATTAAAAATAAAGCAAGTTTGTTTTTTTTTCCGAAAGCTGTTGAACGTAGAAAAAATCTGAGTACGTCACTGGATTCTACGTAAAAACTACAAAAAGGACATTTGTTTTCTCTTTGATAAGCTACAGGGTAACCTAAATATGGGGGGTGTCCCAAAATGTAAAATTTTCAAATACAAAAAATTATATCAAAAACAAGGAGGACAAAATTCTGATTGCGGCACCTTTTGTTTCGCAAAAAAGTAGCAGAATGCTGCGAGAACCGTATCCTCCTATCTTTACTAATAACGGAGATACCCCGTAAAACCATCGAAAACTGGACACCCTGTACTGTCACATAACTAGAATGGTTTCTCAATAATCGATCTTAAAAAAATATAAGTCCGCCTCTGTATCTCTGAAAAGTATACATTAAATACTCAGGAATTATTTTCCTTGATCAAAGCCTGATGTTACATTATTCGGTCAATTAAGCCGTACAAAGAAACACATTAAAAACTGGACGTTAATAACGACTGGTTGAACTGCATTTATACCGGAATAAAGGGACATCAAATCGGCATTTAAGCTTGTAGGCTGGCTTGCAAGTCAACTGGAATCCGTAATACTTTCCTGCGATGGGACGTCTTTATGGCCAATTCGTTTCTGCCCTATTTGTGCTGTTAGTCAAAGTGACTAATAAAATTTGATAGATATTTGTGTAGTAAGCTGTTAACTCTTTATAGATATTTGAACTTGAGTAAATAATTCTAAAATCTGCTATGTTATTATCTTGTTTACTTTTAATTTTATTATAACTGTTAGCAGTAATGGTTAATTTATAAACCTTTTCGCCATCGCTCCAGCTCATTGTCACCGTTAATAAGCGACTATTATTTGGTTACTTGTCTGAGGTAATAGTCCGTTGGATGAAGCACGAAAAGCCTTGTAGTTTTTGAGCAAAAAAACGGGGGTGTAACCAAACGGAACTTGTGGTAAAATATATTTATTTTTAGAATCCTATGAAGATACAAAGACTTTATATTGGAGTCCTCAAAAAATATAATCATATTTATAATCCCTATTTATTTTCATTTTTATATTATTATTTTTTTTTTAATATATAATATGCTTTTAGATGTTTGTTAAATGTTACTTTATTTTTTATTTCCTTTAAACTTTGAGGAATTTTGTTGTATTCAATTAATCCATTATGAGTTATAGCACTTTTACTCCTTGTTGTGCTTCTAGAATTAAAAAAAAATATGATTTTTAGAACGATTCTAATAATTTTGTATATCTGTTTTTTTAATAGAGCTGACGTTTGTCAGAATAAATTTGTTTACAATTTTGTGTATTATATTTATATATTTCTTGATGTAAAATTATTTCGTTAATATTGAAGTCTTTTGTTTCATTATAAATGAGTTCAGTATTTGTATCATATGGATAATTATTTAATACTTTAATAATTTTACTTTGACATATTTGCAGTTTTTTTAAATTATATTTTTTAGTTCCTCCCCATATAAATGCTAAATAAGTTAAATTGCTATGTGTATAACTATAATACAGTAATTTTTTTGTATGCGTATTTAAATAATAGGAAATTTTTCTACACATGCTACAAAACATACTTAATTTACTTATGATTTGGTTAATGTGTTCATTAATTTAAATCATTATCAAGAATTAATCCTAAATACTTAAAAATTTTAACAATTTTAATTTTTAAGTTATTAATTTCAATATCTGGTAAATTATTATTTTTCAGTCTTCCTATTTTTAAATAGAAACATTTATTCTCATTTAACAAGAAATCATTACAATTACACCATTTTTCAATTATTTTAATATTCTATTTCATAGATTCAATGTTGTTAATTTCATTTCCATTATAAAAAATACCAATATCGTCAGCATATAATAAAATTTTACTAACTAAATTTAAATGAATAATGTCATTTATATAAATTAAAAAAAGGAGTGGTCCCAAGACTGACCCTTGAGAAATCCCATATTTTATTAAATTTTTACTACTTTGAATTCCAAAAAATTTAAAAACGCATATTTTTTTACATAGGAAATGGACATTAACGACACTCTCCATTGGTCGAGATAGAAGATATAGGCAAAAAACTTGAAAACAAAACAAAACTAAAAGTTTAACTTTGAATTCATTTATCTTCTGCTGCTAAAAAGATAGTAAGGATGTTTTTTTTTTCAGTAATATTTCACGTTCGTTGATCTTTCTCGCGGTATATGATTTATTACAAAAATATAGTCAATATTGTAAGAAAAATTGCATATTAAATAAAAAATCACAATTTGTAAATATATTTTTAAACTCACCTCGCCGTAGCTTTCTTATGCAAGAAGCTATTTATTAGTTTAATTTACTTTAAAACATCGAGGATTTTTGCTTTTGCCTATTACAAGTAGTTTTTCCTTCTCATCTGCCATATTTGCACAGAAAGGAATTGTAAATCGTTGTTTTGCTGTTTTTTTTTCCAGTATACTTGTCATCTTTCAATGCATATGTTTTTGTTGGCAATGCACTATAATAGAGACCAGTCTCATCTGCATTAAATGCGTCCCTTCGGGCATAATCCTTTAAAATGGTCAATAGACTTTCTTTCCAAGCTGTTACGTCTTCGATATTGATATCGGCTGATTCGTCACATATTTTCTTGAAGGTAATGTCGTGCCGACGACGAAATTTTTCTGACCATCCATTTGATTCCTGGAAGTTATCTAGTCCTAGACATTGAGCAGGTTTGAGGGCTTCTGCTTGAATTATGGGCCCGGATATTGGTAAGCGCTTGTTTCCCGCCTTGCAAAACCAGTTAAAACTAACTTGGTCCATTGCCAATCCTTCGGTTTTGGTAAGTATTCTTTTTTGTTCACCGTTGCCACCTTCTTAAAAAAAAATATCTAACTTCTGCTTTATTTTGAAGCAACATGGTCACTTTGGTCTTACCTACTTTAAATTTTTTAGCCAATTTCTTGGTACTTAAACCAGTTTTTTCACTTCCTCGATTATTTACATTTTTTCGCTTAAAGACAGACATTTTCTTTTTCCCGCCATTTTCAAATATTCACGTTAGTCCCAAAACACACAAAAACTGTTTACAACAAAACTAATGTTAACAACCGATTTATCAACCTTTAAAGCAAATTGAATGGATTCGCCTACAATAAAGTAATTAGTGTATGTACCTATTTTACTTAAAAATTGTCGGGTCGGGTTTTACTGCCCCTAATGGAGAGTGTTTTTAGCATTAATGTTGATTGAGAATTATGAAAACAAAAGAATATCACAAAGCAGTGGCAATGTTATGGAGGGTGGAAAAGGTTGGATACATTATTGGTATTATCAAGAAATAATAACTTATAGGTATAAGCCTGTTTACAATAAAACCAAAAAAGAGAAGGACAAGCTTCTAAAAGAGGAAAAATCAAAAAAATTTGAGAGAAAGGTTAAGACCTCAGACAATAAAAATAAATGCTTATGGGCCATTTGTAATGAAATAAATAATAAATTTAAAATAAATGAACCACATTTTGCTGAAAACCCTCATAAGTTAGTGAATGATTTTAATAGTCACCTGTTAAATATAATTCCAGAAATGATGAGAAATAAAAGTGTAACCCCTTTTGAATGTAATATACCAGATAATGACCAATCAATGTATTTGTAACCTATAACTAGTAATGAACTATTAGATATAGCGCATAAATTAAAAAACAAATACAGTAGCGGTGACGATGAAATCCCCGCAAGTATTGTAAAAATTTCGATTCTTAAAACTGTTACAGTTCTGGAATATATAATAAATAATTCAATGAAATATGGTTTTGTACCTAACTAACTTAAAATTGCGAAGATTAAACCTCTTTATAAAAAAAGCTGTTTAAAAAATTTAAATAATTTTAGACCAATAAGTTTACTTCCCAGCTTTTCAAAAAATTTTGAAAGTGTAATGTGCTCTCGATTAATTAATTTCATGAATAAATGTCAGCTATTCTCGCATACACAGCACGACTATTTGACAGGTAGGTTCACCATAACTGCCATTTTTCAGTTCATGAGCGGTATTTTAGATCAACTAGAAAATAAAAACCTGGCTCCAGGCATGTTTATGGACCTAAGCAAAGCCTATGATTGTATAGACAGAGACTTATTATTGTACAAACTGAATAGATATGGTATTAGGGGAAATTCACATACGTGGATAAGGTCCTATCTTTCTGATAGACAGCGAAGAGTAGTGTTTCAGGATTGTAACAGAGAAATTAAATCTGACCTACAAAAAAACAGTATAGCTGTAGCTCAGGGGAGTATACTAGGGCCTACACTATTCACTATATTTTTAAATGATCTTGGTATCATCGAGAACAATTTTTCAATAACAAACTATTCAATAACATGAATCTCCTTGTTACAGAATCAAGTACCCAGACTCTTATAACTAATGCAGAAACTGCTTTTGTATGACCAGTACCTAACTGGTTTTCCCAAAACAAATTAATTTTGAATGAGGAGAAAACTAACTTAATTCTTTTCAGGACTAAATAAAATAAACTAGAAAAACCTAATAAAATCACTTTAGGTGACAAAGATTATGTTTTAGAAAATAATGCAAAGTTTTTAGGTATTACTATAGAAGAATTTCTGTCATGGGGCAATCATAAAAACAGTTTGTGTCTTAAACTTAACAGTATAGGTTATGGAATAAAAGTGGTGGCTAATTATATGAACTTAAATACCCTAAAAATTCTATACCATTCAAATTTTGAATCTGTTCTGAGATATGGCATACTGTTTTGGGGAAGTAGCTCTGAGCCACAGAGAGTTTTTGTAATACAAAAAAGAACAATAAGGGCAATCAATAAAATAAACTTTCTGGATTATTCGGCTGTCCGATCTCAAAACACAGTAACTAACATTTTTTTCAAAATCGAGTTGTTTAGTAATTTGAGGTTACGGGGTTTTGCTCTATCTTTTGATATTTTCAAAACTAAAATCGGTTCATAAGTAAGGAAGATGCGGTAGGTGCAAAACACAGTAAGTGACATTCGGCCGACTCTTTTCCCATTTCAAAACACAGTAACTAACAAAACCTATTTCAAGACCAAGTAACTACTATGTAGTTACTGGGTTTAGATATGGGTTTTGTAGTTACTGTGTTTTGATATAGGAAATCTGCTCCATTTTGTATAGAAAGTGCTACCCCCACCATCATAATTACCATGTAAATGCCAGCACATGGCGCTTTTCACTACTTTTCAGCCAGTTCTCCAAATTCCAAGGCGAGGGGATGCTACGCCGTGAGAGCATGCTGCCGTGTAGTACCCGAACTAAAAATATTGTTTCTTCTGCACGGTCATGCGTTAAGAAGCAGGTAAATTAAAACATTAAACAAAGTAATGTAATAATCATGTTGTATCTCTTTCTAAATAACATGAATTCTATTTTGCTGACTATTATATTATAATGAAATTTTTATTATTTTAGAATATCGATGAGCTCCCACTTTTCTTTACCATAAACTATGAAACATGTACCTATTTTCTATCTAATTTTGAAAGTCAAGATCAAAAAGAAATACAAAAAATAGAAAAGTTAAACACTTTTTACTCCTATAATAATTGAAGAAATGTTTATGATTTCGAAGAATTGACTCAACTTATTAAATACAGTAGAAACAATTTGGAGGTTCTTGAGTTAAAACAATTTAACTTTTGGCAAAATAAAAAAAAGGACAACAAAGAATCCAGAGGATCCTTTAAAAGGTTTAATATTAGGAAATTTGGTAGAGGTTCGCTTTACAAGGGGCAGTACGTGCATGAAACTTAAAACCGATTTTGACAATGAGTACAAGGAGTTGAATTTTCTTCAAAAAAAGCACTGCCCAAGTACTTTTACGCCAAAACCTTTAAATACTCGTGGCATTTCGAGTGACAAAAAATCTGTTATTTTAAAAAATTTGCTGCCAATGATGCCAGAAAATAGAAAGATATTTTGGCAAAATTTAGAAGAATCGCAAACTTTTTTAGATTTGATCAATCAGGAACAAATGGAGGCAGTCGATTCCGATTTGTAAAGTTTAATTTTCGTTCCTTCTATTAGTTTTAGTTTTCGTTTTGTTACCAATATAAGTTATAAAAATATACCTAGTTACCAAGCGCTATATACGTACCTATATTTTTAAAGTTCGTTCCTTTCGTTCAGTTTTTGATTTTAAGTGTTACTTACTTTTTCTAATCCGTCCATTTTGTATTAGTTTAGTATTAGGTACTACTTATTTTAATTTGAAGTTTTGTTTGTATAATTTGCAAAAAATAAAGATATTTTTGCTTTCTTATATTTTTATTTTACTTTTCCAAAACCCAGTAAGGGCAGTTAACAAACATTTTTTTGTCTTCCTATATTTTTAATTTACATTCTCAAAACACAGTAATGACACTTACTGTTTTTGAAATAGAGTATTTTTGCGAAAGTGGTTATTACGAAATCTAGCAAGGGCAGTTACTGTGTTTTGATATGAGCTAATTTGTTCAATTAGTTTTTTGACTGCCGACCTACTGTTAAGTCAAATTACTCTATTTAATTACATGAAAAAAAAATGTAAATAGGGTTTCTCTAAGGAACTGTAACTTTTTTATTTAATTTATTTTAATAATTTTCTGCGGCCTGCAAATTTTAGAAAAATCGATTTTTCTCCATTTTTAAAAAAATGCAGTTACTGTGTTTTGAGATGGGACAGCCGTATTGTCGAGGAGTGTTTAAAGAAATGAATGTACTAATAGTGTACAGACTTTATATTTTTGAATGTTTGCTGTCCTTATTTAGAAATAGGAATAAGTTTGAAACTGTGAATGCTCATGGTAATTACGCAAGAACAAATAACTTATTGTATCCTCGTCACCGCTTAACTGTCACAAAAAAGGAACTTATTACATGTGCATCAGGCCCTACAACACAATGCCAAACAATATAAAGTATATTACTAGTATGGTCCGTTCACAGATTTAAGAGAATGACTACCTGCCTTTAGTTATCAGCCATCATAAAATTCCTTGTTGAAAGGGTTTCAAGGATCATAGAGATAATGATTTTATTATCCAGGTAGGGACAGTACTTGGCCGTAATTAGTTTACAAAGCCTTATTAAATAATGGGAAAAAATAAGTAGACAAATCAGTGTTGCAAAACCAGTCATTATATTAATTCTTGTGAAATAAAAACGCAGCTTTGATTATCCAAATATGTGGCGTCCGTGGATTGGTGAATCTAGTATAGAACAGCCGGAGGGGGGGTACAGGTACAACCACAGTGCGGAAATGAAAATGGAAGAAGACACTTATCTTTAGATTCTAAAGAGATTATAAAAGATGTATATACAATCTCATAGAACGTGAAAAGTTTATTTAAATGGAATGTATTAAAGAAACAGCCACATTGACTAAAATTTCGGAAAAAACAGTATGGAAAATTGTGAATAAACCCATCACCGAAAGGAAAAGAAGGAAATATTCTGGGACTTGCAAAAAATTAGATCGCAGCGATGAAGATTTAGTCCGACGCAATATGTATAAGATGTATGAAGAGCATACGGTACCAACACTGGATAATTTACTGAAAAGACTTAAGATAGATAACACGGATGTCAATTGCGGTAGGACAACGCTGTGGAAGTGTCTTGAACGAATCGGCTTTAAATTTAAAAAAGTCGATAAACGGCAAGTTATCATGGAATCGCAACGACTTAAGGCATGGCGATTTGAATATTTGACAAAAATCGCTCAGTACAGAAGTGAGAATAGACCTATTATATACTTAAATGAAACCTGGTTTGATACCCCATCAAAGGTTGGGTTGATTCCAGTGACAGGTGTAGAACAAAGGCACCATCAAACAGAGGAAAAAGAATAACCATAGTACATGCAGGGTCCAAAGATGGTTGGGTACCAAATTCACTTTCATTGGCAGCTAAGAATATAAGTGACTCCTGTTTGGATTACCATAATGATACCACAGCGAAGTTATTTGAGGATTGGTTTGTAAATAAGTTAATTCCTAATGTTTCTCCAAACAGTGTGATTGTTATGGACAACGCAAGTTACCACAGTAGACAGTTAAACAAGCACCCTTGTTCAAAAAATACGAGAATGGCAATACAGGAATTTATGTATCAGAATGATATATATTTTCATGAAAGTTACACTAAAAGAGAGTTACTTGATGTGCTTAAATTTCTGAACCTGGAAAAGGAGTACTACTGCGACAGCTGCGCTAAAAGTAAGGGGCATACAGTGCTAACGCTTCCGCCGTATCACGGTATATTCAATCACATATGGCATCAATTAAAATCTGCCGCTAGACGTAATGATGTATTATCCACTATAAACGCTAGTGTACTGGATATTATTATTACTGAAGCGTAGAAAGTGCATGTGAGTAGCTGGAAAAGTTGTGTTTCGCATACTAAAACTGTTGAAAATTCATACATTCAAATTGGGAATATCACAGAAAGATTTTTTATTAACATAGGTGTTGATAGTGACAGTGAAAATGAATTAAATGACTAAACTGTAGTTGCATTAATTAATTATAATATATAATTAAAATATATTCTATCCTCGATTCTATCTAAAATTGTTTATTATTTGTGTCAAATCATCCATGCTTGAAATACAATTCAGTGCGGGCCTGTGTAGACCCCAGTCTGGTTTTAAACAGGCGTCAACACGAGTCGGTAAGTCATTCTTTTAAATCTGTTAACGGACTTTATATCAAAATGGAAAAAAATTCCATTTTGTGACGTCATTTCATATTATCTCACTTTTGTACAGCATAATTTGAAATAAAAAAGAATTATTATTATTATTATTATTAAGTATTACTAAAAATTCAGATGATGAGTGCCCGCGGTCGTTTAACAAATGACATGGTAAAGAGGAGTATAAAACAATGGGATTTCCATTTTTAAATATGGGGAATTTACTACCGGTCGTTTAACGCAGGTGGCCACTTTATAGTGTAGTAAAATAAAAAAAATGCTTTTGAAGCTGACTAGAATGTAAATACAACAATAATAACAAAAAAATTAAATAATAAAATAAGTGTGATATACCGTTGGCTTTAGAATAAAAATTATAGTTAATAAAGCGTAAAATAAAATATTTCGACTATTTAAAATAAAAAGTTGATGATGATTGCGAGAAAACTAAATGCTTGATAAAAAATTTAATTAAACCTTGTTGTAGAGGATAAAAAGTCGTAATGGGAATGTAAATTGTATTTTGACATATCTCTTCTCTGTAGAGTGCATTCTTATCTGGGACACTTTGTTTAGCCAGTACATCATCTCGGGTTTTATTCCCAACATGTTTCGAATCAGGCTTGCCCCTTCATATTTTTTCAATCTAGAAAAATGGTCTTGCTCGATATTCTCCTAGAAAAAAAATATTTACATCAATTATTGACAAAATCGTTTAGACTATTCCCGGATTGTAATTCGATATTTTTTAATAAATAACTGTCGTCCATTTATCGATAGTGCCCCGAAAAGTATGCATTAATCCTGCTTCAGGGCACAAAAAAACATGTTCAACAATAATTCCAAAACATTTTTTATTAAGTTAAGTAATAAACAACAAACAACAAACAATAAACTGCCTATTTTGATAAGTGTGAACCAGTGTAAGTATTTTTGATCCGTCCATTTACAAGCTATTATACTACGGACAATAGTAATTTCTATTCAGCCACAGTTGAATGGGAATAATTTGACCAATTTAGGTGTAGGTTGTAATTTCATAAATTATTAGACTAGTCATGCACAGGCCTTTTAAGTGCAATTGAGCAGAAAATTTAAAAATCCGCAAGAAATATTACTACAGACTACTAAAATGCAGATATTTTAATGAGAGGATGTTTTTAACATAATAATTCGATTTCGAAGTTTCAACCGTACCACCAGCGTGACAGCAAAAAATAGAATTATTTTGATGCATGCCATTGGTATTTTTCATAACAGTTGTTTGTCTCTTAGGCCATCTGCACACGGTTAAACCGAAGCTTTATATTTGATTTCAAAACATTTCTAAAATAATCGGTTCTGAAATTTTTAATAGTGTTCATTTTAACAACAAGTAACTAAATCTAAATACTAAACAATAAAAAATACCTTAACGAATGTTTTCAAAGATACCGTTACCTGCTTCGATTGAATTGAAAGACGATTACACCGGGGAACAGCAAAAATGTTTCCGAGACCGAAATAGCAAAATCTTACTTATTTTATTATACTTACTAACAATCTGTCTTGCAAAAGTCTCAGTTGGCTCTGGTTTTGTAGATCCATGCTAATTATGATAATTACCTACCTGCCCGTAATATATGGGAAAATTCGACTATTAAATGAGAGGCACCTGGATTTATTTATACCACGTGTACTTTATAAGGGGTTTAAATACAAATAACATAAATCCTAAATTGTTAGTTAGTTGTATTTCAACCACCAGTTGATTGAGAGCTGTTCGTATTTGAGAAATTAGAGAGTTTTGAGCAACATGTCGCGAGTTTGTTTAAATAAGCCGGATCATTTTTGTTATATGTGTGTTGAAGTGACTTTTGTCTTATATTTTTTCATGTGTAATACATAAGCAGGTTTCCCTGAAAGATACCTTTGGTATTAAAATCCAAAATAGTCTGAACCTACAAAAATGTGCCTATGAAACTTTAAACTGTTTTTCTTGACGACACAGCTTCTTGTAAAAATTGTTAATAGTATCATTCAGGTATCTTTTTTGTTTTCTTATCTGTCGAAAAGTAATATAATCTTTTTGCCAGGAGCCACTCTACTATTTTCATATTTTTGGAGATAAGATTCTATTGACTTTCTCACATTGTTGGCAATATCTACTCTTTTACTTATTTTTATTTTATTTGGATAAAAAGTTGGTACGATCCAAAAGTTTTCATATACCTTAAACATTTATATCTCTTGACAATTTTGCCAGAAACGCATTTTACAAACTCTCGTTTTTTTTTTATGGCTTAATTTTTCTTTGAAATTTGTTTTTAATTGGGCTATCAATGATTCGGCAAATATCAGCTTTCTTTTTATTGCTGCTGATACCTTTTGTCTATTTATTTCCCTTTCCACTTTTGATCGGGGTCTTCTAGGAGTTGCTTTTTTAACCTGTAATAGGTACCGCTATTTATCTTTAAAAACATTTTCTGGACTTTTCTAGTTCCTTCTGTACATTTTTTAATCTCTGTGGGTTCTTGACCGATATTTCAATATTCGTTTCCTACCACACTTTTTTCTTGATAATGGGCCAGCGTCCTTTGATGTGGAGGGAATACCTGGTTTGCTGGAATCGGTAAGTGTATTTGATTAATATGGCTGGCTCTGTATCTCGCGGATGATTCTTTCCATTGCCGCCTGATAACGCTTGCGGTTCTTTCGGAGACCTCACTAATAGATTTAATCTTTCCTTCTACTTTACGACGGCGATATCTTTTCTTTTCATCTACTCTGGGGCTTTCATACACTTCAGGATTGACTTTAATTTTTCCTCGCCTTCTTCTTTCGCAGTGTCTTTTTTGTTTGCTCCTTTTATCTGTTTGGTTATCCATTGCCATTTTTTTTTATAAAAAGAGGCGGTAAGTACTTTTTGAACGCAGAAACGGACTTATACTTCATTGCCATGGACACCAGTCATTGCCATGGACAGTCCCGGTCCAGGGCGATGATGTCCAAGGCAATGACGAATGAACGCATTATACCATTATTTAGGTAAATAGGCGTTTAAAACAAAAATCTGATATCTTTAATATTTTAGGAAATGTAAGATTTTAACAACTCAATAATTTTGAAATAAAAAAGTGTAAAAACTGATTTTCAGGGCCGTCCATGGCGATGATGTTTTAAAAAAGTACGCACCTGACCTAACACGTAGAACACTCTTTAAAAGATGAGACGACCCACAACAACCTTACATCTCGGCTGCTGAACGAAAACTAAAACCAGCTAGCAACTGCCTGTCTGGTTTGAAAAGTTTAGATGGCGTTATCTAATGAATTTTTATTGAATTTCAGTACGGCCCATGGCATTAGGCCCCCACACACGAAGGGATATTTTGCGAGACCTGGTATGCGGTAGATAGTGTCTGTCGAATTTTGCATATTTGGACCGCACGTTAGTGCTGAACGACGGACCCGGCCTGTGAAATACGTCGTCGGTGAAGGAACAGGTCGCTACAAGTCAAATTTGTACTTACAACTAACGTAAGAAGACAGTCGTTGAGCTCGTCGTTTGATCTTGTTTAAACTTTGTGGTTTAATGGAGTGGACAAAAGAAATATTAACAGAGTTGATAGAATTATATAGAGAACGACCCTGTTTGTGGAAAATTAAACATACAGATTATATAAATAAGAATTTAAAAAGAGAAACATATGAAGAGTTGATAAAATTTTTAAAAAGCAAAAATTATAATGATGTTACTATACTACTTAGTAACTCATCAAAAATTGGACAGCTCATTCTTAAGTATTTTTTCAAATCGTCTTGTTCATTTTGTCTCAATTCACGTACTAAAGGCCTAGGACCATATTTTCCTCGTTCTGAAAGCCATTTCTTAACCCATTTTTTTCTCTTCTTTTTTCTATTATCTTTTTGGCTGATTTTTAAAATACATAAACCCATGAGAGCAATTTTTTTGTCCATTTTGTACCAATTCAGATTTCACCGACTAAAGAGGTATTTTAGACCAGCCTAAAATACGGAGTTGCACTACCCGATATGTCCAAATTTAAAATTATCTCCCAACTAATTCAGAGACAGCGTAGTTGCAGGAACCTACAATCGCGGACTAAGTATGTTCGTGTGTAGACACGACAAATTAGATCCCTCACAGACCAAGTCGGCAGATCTGGTATGGCAGATCTGGTCGGTCGACACCGTCGGCCGACTACGTCGCTTCGTGTATGGGCGCCTAATGATAGAATAGCTGGTATCAAAGATACTAAGCGCATATTTTCTAAATAGTTATCTGAACATTAATAATTATTTTGTTCTGGAATCCATTAATATATCATTTATCTAATGCTAACAAGTTTAAATATTTAATTTCTTATTTACAGATGCACATGTTATTTTTATTAACTAAGCCGCATGAGTTACAGTCCACGGCGATGATAAAGTGAGACATTTTTTAATTTTTTTTAACAACTCGCTTATACGAGAAAACTCATTTTATGTGGAGTTCGTATAGTACTCTTCCTACATTTATAATAGAACTAGATCTAGAATCACCCCTCCAAGTTTTGTAATGCATTTTCCGAAAACCCTAGTATTATCGTCCTACAAAATTTCAATATCCTTTTCACATCGCTTTGTTATTTTTGATGATCTTACTGACAATAAATGATATTATTTATTATCTTAATACTTATAATGCGCTGTTTAATACTTACACACTGTAGTAAGGCTTTTTGGCAAAATTTAGAACTATTCTACTGAACTGCCTTATCTTATCTAACTAATATGGTAACTGTCATGGTAAATATACTTAATCTGACACCCCGCTTTAATTAGCAGAATTCGTAATGAGTCTAATCTCCCTTGCAAATAAGCCGATTACACTGACCGAGGACGGGGAAGTTGTACACACAAGACTGTAGGTGTTAAATTTTAATCAGTCCAAAGGTGTTTAAAGACTTATTTTGTTTTATATTTACAAGGACGTCTTTCATGAACGCTAATTGTAGTATCTAATTGTTGTATATTGGTTATCAACCTGAATCTTCAACATTATTGGAAAAGTATGCATCGCCAATCAAACTTGTGTATTTGATAGGTTGTCACATTTTTTTTAAAGATGTCGACGTGATGCAATACTTTTAGGTATTTGAAGAAAACGTATTTAACACGACCGTTCTAAGTAAAAGACAAGTCCTAAATACGCATTTATCTATATAAATTTGCGATACTGTGCAGTGGCGTATTTAGGGGGGGGGGGGGGTCCGGGGGGTCTTGACCCCCCCCCCCCGTTGACTCAGTAGTAAAGAAAACTGAAATTCACATTCATTTATTTGCAATAAATAACATGAAACATTATTTCAAATTGTCCAGATGTTTGGGGATTTCCACAGTCTTTTAGTTTAATAATTGTTGAATTTTATTTTTTGTTCCGTGTTTTCTAATTCAGGTGAGTAAAATAGTATACTGTTAGACATACCTTCAAAAAACTAATATTTCAAATGCAAATATTGGCGTTTATATTTAAAATTGCTTTATTTCTACGTGTTTTTTGAGCCGGGCTATCAAAACGTAAAATTTGTAAGTTTAGACAGTCCAAAAAAGGGCGTGGCACCTAAAAAAAATTTTGCCTGCGGCGCATTTTTTTAAGCAAGATAAATGGAACCCCCCCCCCGTGTCACAATTCTAAATACGCCACTGATACTGTGGACCTGTAGCCTTTGAAACACGCTGCAAATTTCTTGGATTAGTTCTAAGCATTTGGGATAGAATACAGAGGCACTAAGAATAGTGCAAAAATTGGTAAGATGAAAGGGCTCCACAAAGCTAAGAAGAGAAAAGAGTTTAGGACCCCTAATATTTCTAGGTTACAGCTGGCTAGTAAAGTGAAATATCTGGGGATCAGCCTGGACTCTAGACTTACTTGGAACAGCAACATGGAAAAAGTTATCCATAAATCCAAAATTACTCTTGAAACGAGAATTTATGGAAAATGTGAGGGTAATCACCCAGGATGGTGATTAAACAGGTTAGATTAACTAGATATAAACCAGAGTGGTTTATAACCTATAAGCGTGTAACCTTATTAGTTGGTCACAAAATTACAAATGATGGTCTTTTATCAAGGTTTTATCAATGCAAAGTCACCACCTGCCTCAGCTAGCTTATGCTCGGGACAGTTGCAGTTCGGAGTGGTTCTTCATGTAGGGTCCTTGCATTGTTTTAAACAACAATGTGCACGTATGTGACCTCCAAAGGATGCTAGCCGAGGCAGGTGGTGACCTCGCATTGATAAAACCTTGATAAAAGACCATCATTTGTAAATTTGTCACCAACTAATAAGGTTACAGTGGCGCCCCACGTTGGGCACTACGACGCAAAACAAAACATAACCAGAACAACCTGATAGTAACAACGTTACAAGCGCCAGTGGCCAAAAGTGCTGGAAAAAACTTCTATACTGAAGCCAGGACGCCTTAAAGACTAGACCGCTTAGGTATTACAGGGGAAATAAAAGCAACCCCTTTTACAGCGATGGATCGCATTCTTGACCTCTGCACGAGGTGATACAGTTGGGTCTCTATCGCCTCCAAATGACACTGGCGACCTCCAGAAGAGACAAGTATTCAGGATTGAAACGAATGGTATAGATAAACAACGAACCAGAGGTTCTGTCTGGAACTCTGATATGGTTCATCGATGGAGGAATGAATGAGCTGGAACGCATGGGCTAAGACCGAGAAAATACTTATCCTCCCATCTGGGTAAATACCCAACAGTATTCCTGGTAGGAACCAATATGCCACTGAACAATGTGCATGGGAAAATAATAGTAGAGCCTACCAAAATAGATCAATCTGCATTTGCTCGGACCTTAAGGATCCAATAAGCAAGAAGGTCACATCGAAACTAATCTGGGAACACCAAATTGAACAGATCTCTTGTGGATAGAAATACAGTAAAATTTTTTTGGGTATATCACAGAGGCATCCTTGGCATTAAAAAAGCTGACGAGCTGGAAAGGCAAGCAGCAGTTGCACCAAATATATTGGCCCAGTTATAGAAGTGCCTAAGTGCACATTGGGAGAAAGTGTAAAGCGATTTGAAGTAGTCCACCGGAACAGCAAACAACAATCTGGGAAGATGGTTAGAGGGACTATTGATCCTGAATTCTCAAAAGAAATGCTTAGTCTTAATAGAAACCAACTAAGAATATCAACGGGACAACATTTGGCTGTCAAGGGTGACCTGACCAAATGAATATATACAATAGAGATCTCAGCTGCAGGCCAAGCCGCAAAGACAGGAAAACTGTCTATCATATAATCTGCCAATGCGAGTCTTTGGATCGCAGGAGGTACCTTATATTCGGGAAAGTAAAACAAGAACTGAATGAAATTAGCACCCAATCTGCTATAGACGCGTATAAGTTAATACACGGAACTAAGACAATCGAGTAGTGGATACATAAAACGAAGATTTGTACAATGGAGTGTAAAGTGTTTAAAGGAAGGCACCGACTAATTTCAGTACGGAATAAAATACAGTGTGTCCACGGATAGACTTAACTATACATGTATTGTAAAAAACATTATTTTTAGTTTCTCGAAAAAGGTCACCCTTAATAACTTCTTTTGCTTGTTGTATAAATACGATTCACGTTGAGAAAATTTGATTTTGTTGTACAGGGTGCGCAATAAACATGAAAATGTAGATTTGCAAGATAACATGTTTAAATGAAACTTTCTTCAAGCGTCAAAATGAAAGAGCATAGAAGTATAAATCGAAAAGCCAAATAAAGTGTTTTCATAGAAGTTATGGTTACTAACACATTATCTGATATTAAAAATAAACCTAAAACAGAATTTTTAAAACTAATAATTGTTGCCAGAAAAAATCAAAATTTATTTAAGTTAATACATTGAGATAAATGACAAACAGTAACGTTTTATTCAACATGGAATCCTTCAACGTCAACACATTTCTCCATTCTTTTTCGAAATTCGTAATAAACATCGTGAACAATATCTGGTGTCACTGTAGCAATGGCGTCAGTGATTTTGTTTTTTAAAATGTCAACATTATCTTGCATGTCAGTAGCAAAAACTTTTTGTTTAAGATACCCTCACAGGAAATAATCCATCGCAGTGAGGTCCGGAGACCGCGCTGGCCAGTGTATCGGTCCAAATTTCTGATAGTTTGGATTAGATTTACTCAATTTTCTTAAACGGGACACCCTGTATATTTTGTCATAAATTGAAAGTTCTACTCGGTCCCTTTATGATGGTAAAATATTTTTAATATTATCTGTGGCGTTGCCAAATCGTCATGATTTTCTCAAAATATTCGTTATTTTTTTTTAAGGTAGGCGGTCTGGAATATTGCAATAGCCTGTATTTCATTGTATTATAAGGTACATACGTTTAAAAAAAATACTAAATTTTATACCATACAAATAAGTCAAATATTAATGGAAATAAAAATACGAATTTAAATTATTTTATCATAATATTTTGCGGCGTTCCAAATTATAAATCATTTTTTTAATACATGTTATACAAAAAATTAGTTTGTTACATAAGGTGTTCAAAGTGTCGTCCATTTTGATTAATGCAAGTTTGAATTCGTTTAATAAAATTGTCTCTTACGTTAAATAAGGTCTGAGGTGTTATATTTTGAAATACCTCTCTAATTCGTTCTTTCATATCATCACGGGTGGTCGGGGGTAAACGATACACTTTTGACTTTACATAACCCCATAAGAATTAGTCCATGCTGGTCAAATCAGGCGATCTGGCCGGCCAGTTAATTGGTCCTCCTCGACCTATCCATTTTTGAGGAAACTCTTGATCAAGATGCGCACGTACATCTCTATGGAAGTGTGCAGGAGCGCCATCCAACTGAAACCACATATTATTCTTAATTTGAGCTGGAACATGCTGAAGTAACACTGACAGATCCTCTACTAAAAAATGTAAAAATCGTTGCCTATTTAAGTGCTGCTAAAAAAAAAAGGTCCAATAATATAATTATTAATTATACCTCCCCAAACATTAAGCGACCACTGATGTTGAAAATTAAAAACTTAAATAGCATGTGGGTTTTCAGTAGCGTAAAAGTGAAAATTATGTCGATTAACAAAATCATTTTTATGAAATGTGGATTCATCGGTGAAGAAAACATTATTAACGAATAAAGGATTATCTCTTACTTTGTGTTGTGCCCATTGGCAAAATGTTACTCGTCTTGCAAAATCGCTGTCTGTGAGTCCTTGGTGTAGCTGAAGATGGTAGGGATGAAAGTTATTCTTTTTAAGCGATACTGTCACTGAAGACTTTTTAATATTAAAATTTTCACTAATTCCTCGACCACCCAACGACGGATCCTCGGTCACTGACAAAGCAATGGCAAATTGATTATCTTCGGTTAAAACAGTCTTAGTTCTTTCGGTTTTTTCATACTTGTCACTCCCTGTTCGCTCAAACCGTTCTTTTAACCTCTTAAATACTAATTCCTGAGGATGCCTTCTTTCCGGAAAATTTTGGGCATATATTCTTGTGGCTAAAAGAGAGTAATTCATTTTAAGTGTAACTATTGATATATCACGTACAAAACAATAAAATGTCAAAAATGAAGTGAACGAGGATTGTTATTTATTTTCCATGGCTAAATAAGTCTTAAACGTACAAAATAAAACAAAATATTTAGATGATTGAAATCACATAAATTTAATGACTACTAAGAAGAATTATTGGATCGGTATAACATCAAAAATTTTAATACAGCGTAGAAGATATGTACAAAGAAAAGACAGGGTATTGCAATAATCCAGACCATTTAACTTACAAATAAATAACAAAAATTTTTGAGTAAATCATCACAATTTGGCAACGCCACTGACGATAACAAAAATATTTTGCCATCATAAGGGGACTTAGTAGAACTCTCGATTTATAACAAAATATGCAGGGTTTCCCATTTAAGAAAATTGAGTAAATCTAATCCAAACTATCCGAAATTTAGAAATACAATTAGAACACCCTGTATAAAATAAGTTCGAAAACACTTATAAATGGTACTCATATAACCCAGATGCAACTATTTGCAAAAAATCTTGATTAAATTAAAATCAATAGGGAAATTGTAGCATATTTATTGCAACCGTGCAAAAACAAAAAATTAGGAAAATAATTAATATCTTGGCAACACCGCCACAGATTGAAACGAAAATTTTAATTATATAAATAATAAAGAAATACACTTGTTTCGGCCAAAAAATATAGGGTGTCCTATTTAAAAATATTGAAGCTTAAGTTGTCCCCGAGGTTGTCCCGCTTTTGTGAAACACCCTACCCTGTATATTTAAAAGTATTTTTGAAAAATACACCTTTAAGTGCCCCTTAATTTTTATATTGAAAGTTTTTCCTATAATAGCATAAGAGATATCGAAGAATTACACACTAAATGGACACCCTGTATATGCGCATATTTTGGTTTAATTTTAACTTAAATTATGGCTAGTTTAAAACTGCATTAACCATTTTATTACTAATTGAGTCTACAGGGTAAGGTAGAAAGATATTCACTTATAATCATCCCGAGTCGAAGACGAGGGAAATTTTCTATCAACAAAAACATGAGTGAAACCGAGGAAAAAACTATCGGGGAATTAATTCTGCTGCGTGGGAGATTCGGTAAGAAAATTTCATAAATTGGAGTTTTTACATGTCTACATAGTTTCAAATGAAGCTTAAAAAAAATTATTTCCGATGATTTTAGAAAAATATTACATATTGTATTTTCACAAGAGAATTTTACTTTGACATTTAGTAACACTTTAGCAACAAAATGTATTTTGATTTTATTCTGAGTGACTTTTGCCAATAGATATAAAGCACTTCATTTTTGACAGAAAAATTATCACTTATTAATTCCATTAAGTTAAGGAACTAACAAAATTATCGCGATAATATCCCGTTGCTATAAGCAACGTAAACAAAAAGGAGCCTTCTAATTGGTTGAAAATAAATTTATGAAATTTTCAAGGAAATTAAACATTTTTTGTAAAATAATTTTTTTGAAGGAAAACGCACTTTTATCACTTCAATTTGGTATTCCCCACAAATCTGGTGATCAAAGATTACATAGGCCTTAAAAGCTTTAACTAGCCTACCTTGAAGAGTATTTCTCCTTATTTGGTTGCTTTCCAAGGCTTTTAGTTTGTTGTCCATTGGGCATGGAAAACGAACTGCCTTATTTAGGAAATGCTTAAATCGCAATTAAAAGAATTTGAATAATGATTTAATATTTCAGAATGTAGGACGTAGCATAATTATTATTTACAATAGTTATAGTTTTTAAGCAAATCGTATACATATAAATTTAAAGACTATATCTTCAGCTATAAAAATAAATCACCTTTGCAACATAATTTGACCACAGTTAAAATCGAATAAATTAAGGAAATATTTTACTTTCAAAACCGCTAGATTTGATAACATTATAAAACCGAAATTATAAAACCAATGGCAGGCATATATTAACGAAATTCCACATCCGGTACAGTACTAGTTTACATAAAGAAGTTGTTTTTCAACAAGAATTAATTAAATCACCACTCGAAAATTATGATAATACCAATTATTGTGAAATTCATCGGAATGGTTAACTGATGAGATTCAACCGAGACAATCGAGCATCGTACTGAACTGGCAAGAAAGTGAAAGGCTTTTAGTACTTTGACATTTAACTTATACATGTAAAAATGGGGAATTTGTCAATGACGTCCTTGTCAGAAAAAAAGCATCAGCGGCACCGGCACTGCCGCGATGAGAAAAAAGGAGTTTTAGAACATCAAAAACGTTAAAACCAAAGTAGAGACTAAATAGAAATTTGAATGTAGAAAAATTCTACGATTAATACAATCTAACCCCAGGCAATTTTTTGAGATTTCGAAATTTAATTTGATTATTATTGTTTTAAATTTGATAAATAGATTGTATTAGTGAAAAAGATAGAAATCCTATACAGGGTGGCCGCCGAGGTATGCGAGATACTTCGCGTATGAATTCTATGACTAATTTTAAGCAAAAATAATTCTATTCACTTTTCCCGTATTCTCACTTGAAGTTCTCCATATTGCTATTTACCTCGTAAAACGTTGCATGAATATTCTGGATGAGTTGGTTCCTACTATAAGACTTTCCCATTAAATAGGTAAGTGTCTTCACATGCCCCCACATAAAAAAGTCTAGTGGGTTGCGATCCAGAGATCGCGGTGGTCAAAACGCCGATATTTCAAGAACCGTTTTTTATGATTTCTAAAGAAAAAATTTAAAAGAAAAACCAAGGCATAGAGAGTGATTCATAAGTAGATGCCTTCTTGTATCTGTGTATAAATTAAAATAAAACATTGTTTAAATAAATCAAGTGATGCTCTTGCCTAGCAAATATCTAAGGTTTGAGTTGAGATTGCAGATAGCAAACAATCATTGACGTCCTAGACAGCCTACCCAAAACAATTAAAATAATGTGTTTTAATGAAAAAAAAAAACAAAAGATGCATAAACATAATATGTGAGAATACCTGTTTCTCAACCAACTTATGCTACAAGGTTGCAAACAAATAATGCTAGTATAATCAAGTTGGTTAGAGAACAGGACTTCTCACACATGTTTACGCACATTAATATAGTCTGTGCGTTTTAAGAAGTCCGATATCGGATTAAATCACCAAGGGATGTTATCGCTTTTAAAACAGTAAGTCGGTTAAGTTACAATATCTTCGCACCTTCGCTATACTTGATCACACCGAACATCCCACTGGTTTACTGTATTCTATTACTGGGCGAAATCAGAGGTTTCAAAACAAAATTATCTTAGAATTACGCGTTGAGCATAAATAATAATTAAATAGATAATTAAATTATTTTGCTATTATTATAGTTAAATCTATATAATAATCGCTATTTTCCAAGAACCAATTAAAATTTGCTCAAGTGCGGGATGGTTAAATATGTTAAAGATTTTGTCAGGTATATACTTTTCCGATAATGACATTATTTTGGGATTATTATTATTAAATCTTCATAATAATTACTATTTTCCAAGAAATAATTAAAATTTGCTGAAGTGCGGGATGGTATGTTCTACTTTATTTTAAATAGGTAGTTGTGCTTTTCACTTTTAGTTTGTTTCTCATTGTGTGTGAATTAAAATCAGTTATTAAGCAAAGTTATGGAAAATGTTCAGCAAGGTGGCACATCGCCTAGAAGGTATTTATCTTCAGGTGAACGCCGTTTGGTATTACAAGTGGAACGTTATTTTACTTTAGAAAAAGATAACTCGGGCCCGTTAGAGTCTGTTTTGGCAGTGCAAAAACGAACGTCTGATGCTTGCGGCATTTCAGAGAAGACCTTAAGAAGACTTCGAAAAAAGAGTGAAGAGGATTTGGACAAACCATATAAAAGGGTTCGACTCCATTCAAAAACCTTGGATTTATCCCAAGGGATAAAACTCTCTATTTGGAATATTGTTTATGATATGTATAAAGCTAAAGACTACTTTTAGTAGTACCTATCTACAAGTAGGTACGTTCTGTCGCAAGACTACAAAATCGGTTCTTTTTAGAACCAAAACTAAAAAAGAATTCGTAAAAGTAATTTGTCTGAATACTACAAAAGCTAAAAAATTATTATTTTTCTTTACCTAAACTAATTTTTTATTTACTTTAAATTATTTTATTTAGAAAATGTAATTCATCAACATCCAAAATTACCTTCAATATAATTTATTGTTTGAGAGCCACCGACATAATGCTCAAGAGGTTCTATGGCTTAGCGGACTTCTTAAAACGCACAGACTTTATGTACCACTTGAAAGTAATTTGCACTGGTGTATATACTTTCAATCACTTTACAAAAATTAGTATCCTAACATATCATTCCTAATGACAAATGCCAACTTCTTCAGGTGATCATAAAAGATATCACTGTAGAAAATAATATTCAAATACCTTTATTGATGATGATCACAAATAAACATAAATTCTATGTATTGCCACCAAAACTTCCGAAGTACAGAATTATCAGCTTTAAGAGGCAATAACGTGTCACAAAAGAGAGTTATGTCCACATAGGCTGTTAAGAAATACGGCGTCATAAAATTTTAAAAATATATTTCAAGTGTTATTTCTCGTAGAGTCTGTAACTGGTACTTTACATGGCGATAAATGCTATTTTGGTGTGTTATTAACTAGATTTGTGGAGTTTATTTATGAATATCAATTTTTCTTGGTTTAATGCTTTAAAAAAATATTTTCCCGCCATAGATAAAGGGATTGGAGGTACAGTTTAAATATAGGTTCATAATGTACAGTGTACAGGTCCCCAATGCACAAAAAGTATCAAAGTTGATTTTAGCATTGAAAATGTTTATATTATCGCACGCGCACGTTAGTATGGGTACGGAATTCAACGAAATTCTTGTGTTGCATTTGTCCCATACGTCACACAGTCTAACGACACCGAATCAAAATAATCCACAAGCGGAACTACGCGAATCGCCGCCGCCAAGCCGGTGCACAACCACCGAAAAGACAAGGCCGTGAAATGCCCGATTTTATGGACCGATGAGTCATCACAAGTCGACCCAAAAATTCTAAAATATAAGTTTACGCGGTGTATGGAGCATGTTTTTTATTTGTGTATTTTATGGTATTTACTACCTATAATCTTATAAATTACAGATATTTTTTGGTGTTTAAGTGTGCTTGTATTTAGGTACTGTGTTTCTATCGTTTACTTTTACTCAGACACATAAAACACACGAAAAACATTGAGCCAGTGAGGTTATGTTATTTTGATAAGACTTTTAGCTAAAAATAATGCCGGATAGTTGTTGTGTTCCAAACTGTAGGGGAAATTATGAGTTTTTGGATTTTTTTCAAGGCCCCGGGCTGCAGAAACAATGGATATGGGCAATTAAAAGGAAATATTTTGTTCCTACTAAAGCAAGCAAGGAAGGTTTGTGTTTTATTTTTTTAATCAGGAGGTTAACCGCCATGGGTCGACATGTGATGACTCATACTTTCTCTCAGGGCCTTGTTTTTCGGTGGTAGTGGCCGGTGGACAGATGATGACGGGGAAGGGAGGAGGGACGAAGGACGACGGGATCAGACCAAGTCGAGAGATAGAGGCGCGTTAGGGTTTATAACCTTTATTTTACTATTTTTTATATTATGAATCAATAAAACTTATAACAACTACCTAAATATTACATTCAAATCTATGAGTTTTCGCAGATCTCAAATCTCACAATAGTCACAAGCGTTGCGCTCTGCTTCGGCATTTTCAATGTCCATCCCGGTTGCATCTTTGTAAAGGACTGTAAATTTTTTTACATAGTATTTTATTTCATTTTCAGTTTCTGTGATCAAAATAATAACTATTTATGGTACTAGTATGTTATGTTATACATAGGTCACGCGAAAACAAGATCTGGTCATATGAATGATGTTTTCAAGGGACTTATGAAGCATAACACCCGAGTGCCATACAATATTTTATTTAATAGCGTAAAAGTAAAATTTACAAAATTAAATTTTAAAGACAAAATTGGAAAATTGACATTGAATAGTTTAAACCGGTTTCAAAAATGATATACCTTTTCTACAAAAACATGCTGTGAATAATAAATAAATAGCTTTATTAATAGCACATAGCTAGCATCATTACATTATGTTACATTATCACATCTATTAAAAATATAAACAAAAATACAATATCATGTGCGCGCCACATCATGCAGAGCAACAAAACAAACTCCGGCGACATTATCAAAAATACAGTGTTTCTGTAATAAGTCATATTCCAATATTCTGCCTTATATATAATAAACATGATTTCTTAAAAACTAGCAAACTATTACAATCCCTTATATGATCAGGCAGCTCATTATATAGCCTTAGCCCTTTATAAAATAAACTATTTTGAGCAAAGCTAGTTTTAACTCTATCTAGGTAAAAATTATTCATTGAACGTGTATTGTGTTCGTGTATATCCCTAACAAGTTTGCAGTTATTTAAAAGATGTTGGGGTACTAATTTATTTAATATTTTGTATATAAATATCATTACATTATATGTCACAGTTTGTCTTACACTTAAGAGGTTTGTAGAATGCAATATATCAGAGCGTCTAGTATACGTGTTTAGAAAAGGTTAAATGTTCATCTATTACACAGCCTAGATATGTGAAACAATCTACTATGTCAATTACCTCATTATTAATCTTTACAGTTGTGTTTGCATCAATATCTACCCTAATATGTTTATTTCTAATGATCATCATTTTTGTTTTGCTTATATTTAGTTGAAGATAGTTATTATTTAGCCATTCAAATGTATTATTAAGTTCAAAATTCAGAGTGTGTATTATTTCATCTATCCTATCCCCAGTTACATATATGATGGTATGTTATATATAGTTGAATTTTACAATTATGAACAACTTTAATAATAGGATTTATATACATAATAAAGAGTGTAGGCCCTAGTACTGTCCCTTGTGGTACCCCATAGACTTTTTGTTTTATAGTTGAGGTTTCCCCATATTTTGTTACTTGTGTTCGTTTATTTAAATATTCATTGAACCACTTTAAGATTACCTCACTAAATCCATACTTTTCCATCTTGGATATCAATAATTTTGTATTTATTGTCTCAAATGTCCGTGTTAAGTCCAGAAAGACTACACCTATCATCTGTCCCTTCTCCAACGCTGCCTTCCAGTCAAAAAGAACACCCTGTAAAGCACTTTCACAAGAATTCTTCTTTCGAAACCCTGCTTGTTGTTTACTGAGAATATTGTTACTTTCTATGTAGTTTACTATTTGGTCGTTAACACACGTCTCGAGCAGTTTCTCATATGGTGGAACCATATTAATTGGCCTAAACTCTTCACACTTCACAGTGCCACTCTTTTTTTCAATTGGGATAACATTGCTTAGTTTCCATTTTTCCGGAAAAGTCCCGTACTCCAAGCTGTGGTTAATTATATTAAGAAATTTATCCCCGATGGTTTCAAAGGTTCTTTAATTAGTTTTATTGTAATACCATCTATACTGCTGTTTTTATTTTTCATTATTTTAATAATTTCTCGCATTTCAAACATTTCTCTTGTGTAAAACTTTTCCATTCTATGTGGGGTTTCAACAAGTTCTATAGTATCTTCGTGTGATTTAGTTGGGGTTATACTTTCTGATATTTGTTTAATACTGTCTAGAAATAAATTGTTAAAACTCTCACATATTTCATTTCCAGTAACTGGTTTATTGTTAAACAGTATTTCATTTTTAATATCTTCATGTCCCTTAACCTCAACTAATTTCTTCAGGGTTTTCCACATTTCTATGGGGTTGTCTTTTACCTCGTCAATTTTTTCATTGTAATAATTAACCTTGGCTGCTCTTATCATTGATACAACTTTATTTCGTTGTATCTTGTAAAGTTCCAAATCTTGATCATCATTGGGGAAACGCGCATCAGCACGTCATAGAGAATAGGTCTTGATCTCTGCTATTTTTGTTTGTATATTAGAGTCAAGTAGCTAGTCAAAAACGGGTCGCGACGGTACTCGTAAAACGTCAATATTAGGACGCTAGCTCCCTATTGCGCGGAAGATAGGTTGTTTCGTATTGCGGTGGTGGAGAGAGAGACAAGTAGCACGGCGCAACAGTCAAGACAGGAGAAATTCCAAGATGACTCCGTGAAGCAAGTGCTCTGACGTACGCTTCATGATTTTAAGGCCTTTTTGGGGAATTAATGGTTTCTTTTTAAGTAGAAATATGCAGCTAGCGATTCCGCGTACGAAATTTTAATGTGAACGCTAAGTATCGACCATTGCCTTTGCCGTGGATTCTTGTAATAAGCTACCATAATCTGCATTAAGGAATAAAAACACAAGTGTTTAAGCAAACAATTGTTTTAATCAAATCTAGCAGAAAATTAACGAACCATTGAACAACCCTATAGGCCACGCAGTGAAAATTAATGTAACTACTAGGGACTTAACCCGGTGCGTCATAACATGCCTATAAATTTCTAGTAACAGAAGAAGGTAGATAGATGCTTTTCAAAGAAAGCTAGGGTTGTTATGTTTGTTGTTTAGTTAAAACACAATAGCCAAAAATCCATATTATGGAAAATTCTCCAATTCCTCCAGAAATTCTAAAATATATTCATCATAAAATATTTAAAATTAGTTGGAAGCCAAAACATTTAGACAGTTCCATGCAAGACTAAGTAAGATTGAAAGGCTATACTTCAAGGGATAGAAGTTGATCCTTCAACTAGCGCCAGTAAGGTAGCAGTGCAACTTCAAACAAGTGCATCAACTGTTTGGAGGGTTTTGCATCTTTATTAACTATACCCTACCATATTCAACTTGCAAACTCTGCTTCTCCGTGATTTTCAGGCAAGGTTTGGTTTTAGTGGGTGGTTGCTGCATACCGTAGCATATGACAACAATATTTTACCAAGCATTTTATTTACTGATAATGCCTCCGGTTATGAATTCTCATAACGAACATATTTGGGTGGACGATAATCCTCATAAAATTATATAGGAGATTGTTTTCAGCAACAATTTTCGGAAGAAAGAAAAGTTGGAGAATGTGCTGCTAATATTTGAAAAGCACACGGGAAAAACGATGAACATCCATTTTTTTCTCAAATGGATTTTTTTACAAATTATGTTTCCTTTTAAAGAGCCGCTTCGTTTGGTATGTAAATAAACGGGAATATCGATAGCAGTCACACGATAAAATGCATTTAAAAATACCATACACTCGGAAAAAACGATGAAGGTCCATGCGTAAATTGAAAGAACGATGAGGGTCCAATTATTTAAGTACAAGCCGCTGCATACGCAGCGAAATTAATGCTTAGTTGTAAATCTGTTTTTGTTAGTGCGTGCAATTTTGAGGTTAGACTATATTATTTTGTTGTTCATTGCCGGTTAGTTTATAGCTACGCTATGGAGGAAAAAACAAAAAAACGTAAAAGCCACGGAAGAATGGTTGATGTTGCTAAGAAATTAAGACTTCATAGCCACGAAACTGGTCCCGATTGTCAATGTAAACGCTGCAAGTGTTTCGTCAAAATTAGTGACATCGAGAAGAAACAAATTCTTCATGGTTTTAATGACTTTAATACATTCGATGAACAAAACTACCTAGCTGGTCTTATATCAGTTACGCCTGTAAACAGACGAAGACCAAGACTTATTGAAGCCGAAGTATCCAAGTTCAATGAAGCTTCATATGCGTACAGAGTAAGATGCAGGTCGGAAGAGGATGCGAACATAATAGACATCCAGGTATGCTACAAAGCCTTTATATCTCTTCATGGAGTAACTCCTCGCAGAATACAAACAATACAGACTAATTTAAAACACAGTGGAGCCGCTTCTAGGGATGCCAGGGGAAGTCACAAAAATAGACCACATAAACTTACAGAAACTACAATCGATAAGGTGTGTGAGCATATTTCAGCATTTAAAGGTAGATCTGGCCACTATAGTCAAGCTAAAAGTAATAAAACATATCTTTCTGAAGAACTCATACAACCGTTACAGAGAGATATTTAATGAAAAATTTAATATTAGTTTCGGGTACCCACGATCAGACACATGCTCTCAGTGCGATGAACTAACGGTGAAGGTAAAAAATCTTGAATTAACACTTTCTAAAGCAAACGATAATGACAAGGGCGGGGTTTTGCTTGAACTGAAAAAACTTGAAACAGAAAAAAAAGTACACCTTGCCAAAGCTACTACTTTTTACGACAGAAAAAGAGCGTCTAAGAAATCCGCAAGACAACAACCTGACTTTGAATCCATTTGCATGGATTACTCGAAAAACTTGCCTATCCCCAACATCTCAACCAATGATGTCTACTACAGCAGACAGCTATCGCTATATTTGTTTAATGTTCATACGCTTTCTAATCAACAAAGTGTATTTTATGCATACAGTGAAATTATAGCAAAAAAAGGAAGTGATAACGTATGTTCCCTTTTGCATCACTATATTTACAACTACTTGCCCTCTAACATTAAGCGCCTTCAGATATTTTGTGACTCATGTGGGGGGCAGAACAAGAACTACAGTGTTTTCCGATTTTTGCACCACGTCATTCACTATGAAAGGAGGTTAGACGAGGTTCAAATTACGTTTCCGATCCGTGGACACTCATACATGGAATGTGATAAAGATTTTGGATTGGTAAACCAAAAATTAAAAACAGAAAATCCATCCGATTGGATTGATGTATTACATTCATCTAGGGTAAAACCTGCTCCCTTCGACGTTGAAAACGCAACTCAAAAATATTTTCGTGCTTGGGGTAAGCATCTACAACCACTTTATAAAAAGAAATGCCCATTTCCTTGTAGGCCTATAAAGGAACTAAAATTTTCTGTTGATCATCCAAGACTAGCGTATTACCGCGATGCGTACAACGGTTCATGGCAATCAGCTGATATTGTTGGGAAACCTTACACCACCAACCAAACTAGTGAATTTGAGCTCCCGGATTATCTGTATGAAGGTTGGTATTTTCAAAACTAAAAATATATTTGATAAAATTATAGTTCGGTATGTCTCTTTCAGGATTTTTGCCGCTGTCCAAAGAAAAATATGGGGATATCAAAAAACTATCGAAATATTGTACTGAAACATCGCAACAGTTCTTGTTAAATTTGCCACATAAATAATTTAAATGTTTATATTTTGTCATAATTATTGCAATTTTTCAAGTAAATATTTACAGAACAAATGGACTTTCATCATTTTTCCCAAGAAATATCGGTAATTAAAATGCATTTTTATGGAAATCTTCGGCTAGGCACCTCTGATGACAAAATATTTTTTACACCTAAAAGATATCTTATTTAGGAAATTCATGTTTGGGTTTCCGGATAAATACACTATTGACTTGCTTACAATGTAGGATTAAAAGTTAAAAACCGCTCTCCTGAACATTTATACTTTTTGGACAATCATCGTTTTTCCCGTGTGCTCTTCATTTGCCTACAAGCTACTATTTTTTTCCCCCTTTCTACAAAAGATGTATGCTTTTCTCGTAGCATCTACTCATCGGTGGCATTTACTAGTACAACACATAGAGAGGCAGGGCACAGTGAAGTCTCTTAGTAGTACGCCCTAGAGCTGCAGAGATAATGCAGGAAAATCATTATTTCTATGCTACTCTGAAATATACAAATGCTTGAAAATGAGGATGGAGGATCTGCTGGAAAGAAATATATGAGCGTAGAAACTATAGGACTAAATAAACAAATGGTCAAAGTGGAAACACTTTTTATAACAGCATTTTGGAATAAAACCTTTTCAGATAGAAGCTGTTCATAGTCATTTAGTCCCGTTCTTCGCGGAATATTCGATAATACGGATCTATAAATCCATATTGCTTATTGGATTAAATTTTATCTAATAAGAAATATGGATTTATAGAACATTAAGGTACAAATGAAGCAATGTACGAATTAGTAAAGGAAATTATAAAGAACATGAATAATAACAAAAAAACAATTACACTGCCACATAATGCCTTACAGGAAACATTCTCTAGGTATGGGTTACGTGGTCCTGTTTTGACCTTGTTTGGGTCTTAACTGAATGATTGAGTACAGACTGTAAGGATCAACGTTTGGATAAATGACCCCCAGGTCATCAAGATAGGAGTACCTCAAGGAACGGTTTTGGGCCCCATCCTATTTATAACATATTATATTAACTCACTCTTAAAAGAACTGGACTTAGGGGGTAGTATCATATCTTATGCTGACGATACAGTTTTGACATTTGAGGAAAACTCTTGAGCACAAGTTAAAGAAGTAGCAGAACAGGAACTAAAACTTGTTAGAGCATGGCTTGACTCATCTAAGCTGTCTCTAAATGGTGGAAAAACCAATTATATAACATTCTCAATAACAGAGGAAAACAGACCAAACTTTAATTCTGTAAAAATCAGTTACTTCGATAATAACTCGGATAATGACATAATACAAGAGGTTACCAATGGTAAGTACGTGGGAATTATAATAGATCAACATCTTAAATGGAATGAACAGGGAATAAGTGTCACAATAAGTATTAAAAGCTTAATCCATAAATTCTATTTACTAATAGAATGCCTTAATAAAAGGACTGTCATCTGCGTACTTAAATCGCTTATAAAATCAATCACAGGATATGGTATACTGGTGTGGGGTGGGATATACTATAATACTATTTATCCATTGAATGTTATCCAGAATACCATATTGCAAAATCATCTTAAAAAAAAAAGACTTTATCATGTATTACAAAAAAAGAAATTTAATGAAAAATGTTCAGAGTTTGTATTTGATAATTATAACCTCGTTTTTGCTCAGCTGTTCTAGGATAAAATACTATCGGTTTAATTATTTTTAACTATTTCCGATATGATAATATATTGCAACGAAGATTATAAAAAATAAACATAAAATAATATAAACTTTAATACATGCATATTCTACACACATGGGTGTCCAAATACCTAGGTGTTTAGCTCTATTAACAATAATAATAATTATTTGCAATAAATAAGATTAATCGTGAAAAGGTTATGTAAAATTTTTGTAAACAAACAAATAATATATTTATGTCTGCAGTTAACATTTAGTTTGTTTGTTAAGTTTTGTTAATGTCTGTTATTTAGGGATTATATTTGTTAATTCGTTTATTTTTTAGTATATTTAGTACAGGCTACATACCTTTTTTAAGTTTTCTTAAATAAATATTTATCTATTTTATGGAAGTAGTCATTTTGGTACGACTCCACCATGATGGTCGTACCCTATTTGAATTTCCCAGTCAAATTTGGGTTTTTTAATAAGTTTAAAATAAAATAAAATTTGATTTAAATTTATTTTTATTTACAAATCTTTTACTTTTATTAGTCAAAATGTATTAGTTATTTAATTAACGTTACATATGTTTTCTTAAAAAAAAAAAAATTTTTGCAACATTAGTTTAAAAATTTAACAATGTCATTGGTCTCTTCATAAATTAATAACATCTTAATAATAACCCACTGAAGATGAAGGTTTATGCCTTCGAAACATGTATGGGATTTTAACATGAACTTATTTCATTAAATTAGTGGAGCAGACTTTGTGTTTTATTCCATAAATAAAATATTTATCTGTCTATCTAAGTTTTTGTTGCACCAAGCTAAAGCAATTGGTCAGTCGCGTTCTCCGCTTAATTTTTTATGTAATATTTTCACAGCAATTAATTGATTAGATGCGTATAGAAAATAAAACCAAAAAGGAAGTTCCTCCCGTGTCACAAATCCCGTCGGTACTTTTATTTGAGACTGTAAACTGAAGCTTTTGTTAAGTCCAAATTAATTACTACTGGTGATATCACTAGTCTCTACACATTATTTTTAAAAGTATAGCAGTACCGTACTTTGTCCGTGTACTTCTAGAACAAGTGAAACTGTAGGAAATAAAAATATAGAATCCATCCAGTTTTTATTAAGATGCGAGCAGTTTGATTGCTTGATGGAAATAAAGAGTGCTTAAATGCTCGTGGTTGAATAATCATAATATATTGTGTAAACCCTTTCTAATGTTATAAATAATAAAGAGTTTCATATAAAGTGGTATTAAATGGATAATGAATTTCAACCCATAAAAAACTTTGAACTTGAATAAAGTGATTAACTAAAATAAATTAAACCTTTGTGTTTTTAAAAGGACATTAAACTTTGTTGTATATTAGGTATTGTGTTCTAGTATTAAAAAATTTATGTAAACGTAATAATTTTCTGTTCTTTTGTAATTAAGATTTACTTTATTATTTACGTTCATAAAGGAATGATGAGATTTAATGTATTATGTTATATTTTTGCATGTTTGTGGCGTAAATTTCTGATTCGGCCAAAATAAAACAATTTTTACAGCCTTAATAGACAATAATTAACTATTAGTTCCTATGGGGTTTACAAATAGTAATTAAGCACATATTATTGTAGCTTCTGCCCTGCGAGAATTGAAAATGTTAAGTTAGTTAAATTTAAAAACATCAATATTTTTATAAATAAAAATCCACTTTGACGCCTAATCGACATTTCTATATTTAAATACTTATTGCTGGAAAAAAATGCACATTAATGATACAAATTAAGAGTATTTCGGTAATACTACTTCACGTTACCTAACGGATGTGTATCGTATGATATTTTATTTCATCCCCTCATTATAATCCTTTTTAAAAAGAATATTGTTACAGGTTATTTATTGTCATTAATTAATGCCGTATTATTACCTGTTTAACAATAGTTATTTATACTACAAGGGATGTTAGTAAATATTCTTACATCCCATGAAGTAAGTATATAACATTTTTTCTCCTCCTCGCAGAATTTATTCTTGGATTTTTATTAATTTAATTCGATACTTTTCGCACGAAATTATGGACAGCTTTGACGGGTTTCTATAGCATCATAAGCATTGTTATTTTATCAACAATGTCAAGCTGACAGTTTATTATTAAAAATTGAGAGAAATCGAAATTATTGATTTGTATAACAGCCAAATGGATACAGAAGAGTCAGCAAATATCGCTTGTCTGTCCCAAGGGTGGTAAGTTGACTTACAACCCGTCGTCAAGGGCAATCGATACCTTTTTGGTAATTGTTACTTACGTCCTTCAAAACAGTGTCAAAATGCGTTGTTTGCAATATAGGGAGGAGAAAAACTGTATTTATATCGGGTTGTAATACGTACTTCTGTTTTAGTTTTTTGAAAGATTGCAGTATTTTCAGTGTGAAACTAGTGATTTCAAATTTGTGTCTAAAGTGGCAAAAACATTTTCGTTGAATAAAAATTTCCCAGAGTTAGAGTTTAGTTGAGAAAAAGTCTTCTGTAAAGCTTGTGCAAAATTATTGGTTGTAAAAAAATGTTGAAGGAAAATCGAAATCTGAAAAGGAAATTGTTTAAGAAGAGTTATGCAAGGCTTTGGTCGCAGCAAACATTGCACCTTTAGGGTCCTAGAAGCTCCTACTAGGGTCTTTCTTTATTTCGTCAAGTTTTTTTTTTTTCATCACGATCTGCCTTCACCTTTCTTCTTCAAAATAAAGTATTTAACTACAGCAATAGCAGACAGATAGGTTTAGGTCAAGATACTAACTCCCCATACATTTATTAATAAAGCCAGCAACATATTTTTTATTAATTGAGTTTTATTTGTACAGCTTCACCCTTGGTTTTCTTTGTTTTGTTTCTTTACTTTTGTTTAGGTGGTGTCAGGTCGCACGATCAGAGCTAGCTCCACGACCGTCTTGGAGGTTTCCATCTATGCCTGTGGTAAAGCTTGTGGCGCTTGTTAAACCCCCTCCCGCGAGCTAGGGCAATTGACACGCGTGCTCCACAGCTGGTTCTGTGCGTGTTTCCAGACAACGCCTTAATTTTCCCTAACTTTTCATAAAGTCATTAATTAACTTTATTTTATCCTGCTATTTAATCAGCATTTTAGAGGATTTTTGCAAAAATATTGTCAACAAGCCATTCCTGACGAATCCACGCTAGAAAATGAGAATGTCCATTTTGTATATATGCAACAATTTTAGAAGAAATTAGAGCTTCACAGGGTGACTAAATTTCTTACATAATTGTTGATGAAAGCACAGATGCTTGTGGAGATATATCGCAAATCTTATGATTGGAGCACTCTAAGAAGATAAAGCAACAAACCCATATTTAATATTCAAGAAGTAGTCCATTTTCTGTAGCGAGATTATTAAAGAAAACAAGGTCTGTCTATACCACCAAACTAAAATTTATTTGTCCCTTTAAAGTGAAAAAAGGGTTAAAGAGTGTACATAGTTTAATGTCATTTTAGGTTGTACTAGTTTCGACTTTAGTCAAAGTCATCCTCAGCAACCATACAATTAAGAATTATGTTTTTTAGGATGTACCTAAATAAACGAACTAAAACAAATTTCTTCCATATTTAATAGCTTCTAAGCGGCTAGACAAAACTAATAATGTGACCGTAGCCCGATTTACTTAGCAGTCCCTTGTAGCAATTTCAAAAATTGCCACTATTGACTTTGTGGGGAATGTGGATTTACCTTTGATTCGTACAGTAATATTTCCACAAAAGTGCATATTTTATAATTATTTTGCTCGAAAAATTGTTTATTAGGTTGTATCATATTTGTTTACCGAACGTTAGTGAGAGTATGGGGCGAACGCACTACTTCTGCTTTTCTGTGGTTGATGGTACTAGGCGCCGCACATAGGTAGACCATGTATTTCAGTTTTTGCGTCTTCGTCAAGTCGCAGACCGTCCATTTCTACTGTTGGCAATTTTATGTTGTTATTTAATTTAGGTTCTGGTAAAAGCCCAGACTCTCGTATCGTTTGGATCTTTTTTAGTGTGTCTCTGTTCTCTTCTTTTTTTGTTAGTGGTAAGTTAAGTTAGCAACGCTAAGTCAGCTGATTTTGTAGAAGGAAAAGGGGGTTTGTCTTCAGAGTTCTTGCGGTCTTCAATTTTACTTTCCGAAAATACCTTCCGAGAAGAAGGTCGAGCCCGTCGCCGTTGGGCCATTTTTTTAAAAGACCACGAGATCTCACCCCCCCTTTTAGAGGTAAGCTTCTTTTATTTTATTTTTGGTTTGTTTTGTTGGGCTTCAGTGGGTAATTCTCTTTTCCATTATTTTTAGGGGTTTTGTTGGTTTCGGCTGATATGCCGTTTTACCTGCCGTTCGGCATTTGAATAGGTTAGGAACACCACATGGGATTTTAACATCCACATAATAGCCCTTGAGCTATTAGGTTTCCGTTGGCCCACGCTGAGAACTAATTGAATTGGTTTATGAGCTATGTATGGACTAAATTCCACCTGGCCGACCATGAGCAGCTTTCAGGAGCCACATGGGACATGCCCAGTATAGCTGCCCCAGCAGAAGCGAGGGATTAAAAGGCTTGTATAAAGCGAACCTTAATTTAATACATTTTGCCTTTTCAATTTAATTAGTACGTCGCAACATTTAAATTAACTGCAATTTAACCAATAATTTTTTTTCAATGTAAAGCCATCTTGACAAAGGTAACCTTTTTTGACCATCCACCAGCAAAAGATTTAAAAGGTTCTAGAATCTTCCCCGAGGTTATACATAAATTTTATCTTAAATCCTTGCGTCCGGCTGTCCTTTCATTCATTTCTTTTTTTATGATCAAACTTAACTAAATTTTAAACAATTTATTACCATATAAAACTAACCGAACCCTTTTGTTATCAAGTAACTTTTTATTTTAATAAAAACTGAATTGTATGTGTGGGAAAGCTTTAGTTTTATTTATTGTATAGATTTTTCAATAGAACTGATATAGGTACGGTATATTTTTCCTGGTTTGGACTTCGATCAAACCATTTATTTTCATTTTAAAATTTCTTTATTATTCCTTTGTTCATATTATAATGGCGCCTTAACTATTGACCCAACATGGGTACTCTACCCTAGCCTAATTAGTCCAGGTCCAAGCCAAGAACCGCCAGGCTAGAGCTTCACCGGGGCCGATGACGTTGTCCCGTTGGTTAAGCCTACACACTTTTTTATTTTACCGCACTTCACACTCTTACCGGCAGAGCCTTTAAGCGTGCTAAGACTGAATTCATTATCCCAGGGGGATTCAAAAGTAGGTTGACGAAGATAATTTTATTCATAAACTGGAATACGGCTGGCATTTGGGGAAAAAGCTGCCAAAAAAAAACCATTTACTTTAATCAGGTACGCTCGATCAAACCAGGTGGCGCCCACGGCAAACCAAAGACAAAGGGAAGGTGTAAGTATATGGACCACGACCTAGTGCCTCCACATAAAGAGCTACCGTCTGCAGATAGTGACAACCTGTTGTCAATGACAAAAGGTTACCACTGTCATACCCTATCGAGCTTTTTCTTACCAAATCCAGTCCCAGATTAGAAGTTTGTAGTGATTTTGTCTAATGCAGCACCGAATATGGTAAAAGTAAAAAAGTGTTTATAAAATCACCTTTAAGAGTGCAGATGTATAAGGAGAGATTATCAGGAGTTAGTTTACCTCCAGAACCTGCAATTACGCGGTGGGGAACATAGATTAAGAACACAATATTCTAAGCAGACCATTTCGAAGCCACTAAAGAACTAATTTTGGATTTGGATGAGGATTCGCAGAGCGTTGTGCAAAGTAAAGAGTTGTTAAAAAGTGCAAGTGTAGTTAAAGATCTTGTTTTTATTAAGGTTAATTTCAGTTTTATACCCGACATAATATCCTCGTTAGAGAATAGAAATTTGAGCTTAAGAGACTGAATTAGTACTGTTGAAACTTTTTCTGCTAAATATAACAACATTTCCGGTAAAGTAGGACGTCGAGTAAGGAATAAATTGGATGTAACTGTAAAAAAGAATGAAGGATTTAAATACTTAACTGCAGTAAAAAGCATTTATGAAGGTAAAGCATCCAACGAAGTTGTATCTTGGCGTTATACTTTGCTATCTAAGTTGCAGTATTGTCCGATTGTATCAGTAGATATTGCAAGAAGCTTTTCTTTGTGTAAAAATATTTTTACTGATAGAAGACAGTCAATCCTTTTTAGTCGAAAATTTTGAAAAATATTTAGTAATAAATGCCTTTTATACAATTTCAGGTTAAAAAATTGTTTCCTTTTATTTTTCTTTGTATTTTTTTTAAATAAACATCTTTTTTAGAATTCAGTATGTTTCTTTACCCTATTTTATTATAATAAATTAAGAACTATTGCATACCGGTATGCATATTTGGTCACAAAAATGAATATGACGGCATATTTTAACGGCAAACAAAGCACATATATGCGCATATTTTTGATGAATTTAAGTGCATATATTCCGCCCTTTAGTGATTAATTATTATCGTTATTTCCCTGGGTAGACAAACTTTACTTCTCATTAGAAAAACGGACTAAATAATGGCGACTTGTCAAGTTAATAGTAGCAAAAAATTATTACTTACATATGTTTTTTTTTTCAAAGAATTTATGCCATAATTTACTATATATAATGGTGGAAGTTTAGATAACTTTAATATTAGAAACACAAACAATAAAACACTAAATAATTCGTCGAACATTCCAACTTTTCTATTAAGTTAAAACTTTGAAGGTTCATGCTAATATTTTATTGACTACTAAAATGTCACGCATAAAATGAAACATTACCGCTCCCCCTCATTCCCACTCTTTCTGATTATTTGGGTTTGTCCCGCCGCCGTATTCATTACTATAATTAAACCACACGTATAGGTACAATTTGTAACGAAAAAAAATATAGCAGGTGTTATAAATATGGATTTTCATGATAATACACTTACTGATAAGTTACTTATTATTTTTAAGAAATTATGTTTATTTCCATTTCTAAACCATTAATTTCGATTTATATTAACATTAATATTTGACGACAATTAAATGATCGCTTCATTTGTTAATGAAGTTGGTTCTTTGCTTCCCTGGTTTGAGCGTATTGCACCATGAATTCTTTCTCCAACGTCATGGCAATTTTAGTATCGAGGTGCAAATTATATATTTAATAGAATTTACTATTGACCTCAACATCTCCAACCGACCTCAGTTTGAAATATCAATTGGCCACGGATAAGTCGTTAAAAGAGCAATAAATTGCCTATCCAACCGTACCAAGGAAAGTGAAATCGGGTAATTGGTTTGCGAGTTAGATGGAAAAGTTATGTGTTAAATCAATAAAAATTTCGGTTTTCGATTTAATACTTTAAATCATTGAGTAATATTCTTTGGTAATATTAATGATTTTCTTTATAAGCCACAGAAATGAGTCAAATCTGTTGTATAAAGGTAAAGAAGCCTCAAAAACATTATGTTTTTAAGGTTTGTCAACAAACTATTTATCTGACGGGTATTTGCATAATAACTGTCAATATTTAAATGATATTTTACTCTGTTATCCGACCAAAAGATGTTCCTCATTAAATCAGGGGAAGCGGTGCTTTCAACACTTCCATGTTGGATAGTTAATAACTATTTTTATAAAGTTTTAATATAGATTATAGCATGATATTTTTTGAGACAATTTTCATACATTGATTAATAAAATTAATATATATTCTTATTGAGATATGATTATGATGTATTTAACTATTCGAAATCATATTGGTTTAATTTAAATAAACTCCATATCTTTTTATCGGAATGAAATAAATTAAAATTTTGTTCATTAAAAGCGTCCACAACTCTGTCTAAGTCGATTTCTATGAACAAGAGGAAAAAATCTGGAAATCTATCTTGTGTCATACCCGTCCTCAACCAGCTTAGAATCCTCCTCATGGCAAGAAATGATCTCTCACACGTTGTACTTGAAATGAGCAGAATAATGGCAACTTTAAAGATTTTGTGAATTTATTTAATCTTTCTCGACCTTAACCGAAGACAAATATAGTAGAGATTATTTGAAAATACCGAAACCCTAATAAAACGTGCAACGAAGAACGCTACAGGGTATTCTTTGTTTTCATATAAATCAAAAGCAAGAATAAATTAAAGGAAATATCCAGTTGACGCCCTTCAAAGAGAGTAAAATAATAAATCACATAAGTGATATAGTATGAGGGTATGAGTACTTTGTATCCTTTTATAAACTGATTGATATCTGTGGTGAATGCTGGTGGGATATTGGGTCAAATCCGGAATGCATTATTTCAGAAAAATTAAGTAAAAATTAAAAATGAAACCAGTGTCAACAAAATGGCGGGCTCTGCACTACAATTATAAACTTTCACACTTCTAGACCACTGTGCGTTGAGGTCGCGGACCACTGTGCCACCCAATGTCAAGTTTAATTAAACAAGAGTCCGCACTTTTGGGGTATAAATACCCGAACATTGGGTGGACACGGTACCTTCGTTTCAACGACTGGTCACTTCCCTGAGATCAGGAGCGCCCATGTGTCTTAAAGACTCCAGACCACTCTCCTGATCTATCTTCAGCTATCCCCAAAGGCGCTCAAGTGCCCCACTGGCTTTAGAATTATTGAAATTTTGTTTTATTTTACAACTGATGTTGCCTGCTTGATTCCACCCGTACGTGGTTCAGCTTAGTCTCCCTTGAACAACACTGTTTAAAAACTCTTTCATCTGGAGAACGTCATCACTCTGGAACGACCTTTCTGAGGCCGTCTTCTCCAACGAATATAATCTCCGAAGATTAAAGACTGACGTGAATCGTTTCCTGCGTACACGCACCGCTCGCAGAGCGCCATAAAGGTTTAATCCTGCAGTGATGTGCCTTGTCATAAAAAAAAATTGAACACGTACCTGTATTTTTGGGTACCTGAAAAAAGGTTCTTTGTTTCGCTTTAATTTCTCATACCTGACAAAGAGAGGCAGTTGAGGGTTGGTACTTGCTAATTTCATGCCTATGATTTGTTTAGAAGGAAGAAAGATGATTAAAAGCTGTAGGTCTCTTTGTTGCAGGTTTTCTTGCCCTTTCGGTCTTTTTAAATAATCTCTACTATAGGTAGGTACCGGTTGGTTGGAGGTGTATAACTAGAATAAGAGGGGTTGCGAAAAGGAATGCTATTCTAAAAGCCAAATTAATATATAAAATATAAGCATCTGGCATCTTGCATACCTATGTATAATTAACCTATTTTTTCGAGAAAACGAAAAAATAGAATGTCATCAAAGTCTTTGCCGACTCAGACCCTGTCATAGGTTTCTCGTACTCCCGCCCTTTTAATACCTACTCATACCTAAATTTATCCAACATCAGTGTTAACAGCTCCATTGTCCTCGATAAACTAATTCAGTTGGATGAGAGGAAGGGACCAGGGCCTGATGGGGTACCCCCCCTTTTTTTCTCAAAAGTTGTAGTCCTCCTATACTGGCTGTGGCACTTAGCTACATCTTTCTACTCTCACTATGTACAGGTAAGTTTCCAAATATTTGGAAGTGTTTTTATGTAACTGTGATTTGGAAGAGTAGCAACAGAGATAACTTTAAGAACTACCGTCACATTTCAGGAATTGACTGCTTGATAAAAGCCCTGAAGTCGACAGTGGTTGATTTTCTAATGTCAAACTTTAAAAACATTATATCTGAATATCAGCACGGATTTATGCCTGGACGTTCCACCCAGACCCATCTATGCTTATACTCTAACTATCTAGCGACAGCAATAGACTCCGGTGCTCAGATCGACTCCGCCTACCTCGATTTCTCGAAAGCGTTTAATAGGGTAGACCATGCAGTCCTTATTGCTAAGCCAATCCCATAATATGATATTTCTGGTGCTATGCGCACATGGCTCGTAAGCTATCTCGTCGATAGATCTCAATTTGTCAAAATTAGTAACCTCTTATTTGATAACATAACAGTAACATCGGGGTACCTCAGGGATCACATTAGGGATCTATTCCTAATATTCATAGACGATTTTAGCACGCGTTTGAAGACATTCACCTTCTGTTCTACGCTGACGATTTAAAGATTTACAAAAATATTAATAACGAAGACAATTGCTTGCAACTGCAGCATGGAATCCACAAAATACATGACTGGTGTAACACAAATAACATGAAAATAAACTTATTCAAGTATAAGGTCATACCGTTCACTCGTAGAAAGAAACCAATAGTGTTTAATTACTCACTGTCCAATGAAAATATTTCCAGAGTTACTGTAATTAATGACCTGGGTATCATTTTCGACGCCGAATTAAGATTCAGGGAACACATAAACAATATAATCTGCAAATCATTTCGCATGGCAGGTTTTGCCATAAGAACTTGCGCTAACTTCACCAATATCAATGTTTTGAGGATACTATATTATTCACTGGTCCGAGGTCAGCTTGAGTACTGCTGTATTGCATGGTTCCCCTTCTGTAAAACCCATTCTGCTAGAGTCGAATGAGTACAGCCCAAGTTCATCAACCTCTTGCTCAGAAAACTTCATATAGATAGAACAAGTTTCTCCTACACTGAACGCTTGAGCATGCTTGCTTTTGATAGCCTGGAGACAAGACGGATCTTCTTAACAATACTGTTTGGTCATAGAATCATCAATCTTGAGACTGTCCTAACCTACTAAGATCGATTAATTTCGAATCCCGTCACGTAACACCCGTCTAGCCCAACCCCTCTTAACTCAGAGATACAGAACTAACATCGGACATAACAGCCTTTCAAACCGGATTATGAAATACTTTAATACCTATGTTCCCAATGAATTCCAATATGGATTGTCAAGTCTAAAATTTATAACGGCTCTTATTGCACTAACATGGAATAGTCGCCTGCATATCCATTGTGCTATCTGCGCTGGTTAAAAACATTCCTTGTTAATGTATTTTTTAATTTACTGTATGTCATTTAACATTTTATGTTTATATTGTTCACCGTTTGTAAGCATTGTCACTCTTAATACACATAAAATATAAGTATATAATTTTTTCTACCTGTACTATTTGAAATTATTTTGTAAGTACTGCTGTTTGAAATAAATAAATTAATATGTTACAACAAGAAGTTTCTTTTTGTCACCAATTATAATAAATAACGCCCAAGAACTTTACGTTTGAGCCCCAACTCATTTAGTTTCTTCTTCATCTAATTTTTTGATTTCTCATCTAGTATCATTCCCCTGAATTTGAAATAACAATTCAATTTATACTTTTTATTCTGGTGGATAGTTCGGCACTTGTTAAAATCAATATATTAAATTTATTAGGTTGATGTTCTATCTGTAGAACTAGTTAAAAGCTTGCTGATGTTGATATAAGGATCCTACTTATATCAGGAACAATGCCACAAGTACATTTTTCTACTTACATCCCCAGAGCACTAAGACGAACTCCCTTAAGAACGTATCGCTCTACTTCTTTGTTTTTTATTCATCTTCATCCCTTAATGGAGCCCTTAATCTTTTGCACTCACTGCGGGGTATAGATCTCATCCAGCAGCTTCCACTGTTCTCTATCTTGTGCTTTATTTATTCAATTTTCTGCATGTCTTCTTATGTAGCCGCTTCATCTTGTTGGTGGTCTGCATTCTTATTCTCTGTAGGTCACTAGTGTAATCTCAATTGTTTGAGTATGAAGCACGAAAATAAGAGTTTTTATGGCAACAAGCTCTAATTGTATAAAATAAAGAAATACTTTTAAATTACAATAGGAACATCAGGGCCCATTAAGCACCGGTCGGATCTTGTTGCTGCCATACGTTTTAATGACAGCAATAATTACAAAAGGGTAAAGGCGAAGTTTTCAACCATAAACAGTAAACGGCATATAAGGGGAGAAACAAACTTCCACTGAAAACCGAAATCGATTTTCGTCCGCGAGTTGCGTGATTCATGTTTTTCCCGTTATCGTTTCTTCAATGTTGTGCTTTGCAAAAACTACAAACGGCATCGCCGAGGAGGTTATTACGAACTCGTCTTCAGTTCGTTGTGTAGCGTGTATGTGAGAGTACAGTTATTCGGATTGCCGTGAACGTTTTGAGGCGAACATCGAACTTTATCGTTTCGAATATCGAGAGGTATGCGGTGTATTTTACGGACGTGTACGGACTTCGTTTGTTGTTTTTAGTGCGATTTTTGGTGAATTAATTGATACATCATTTTCGGAATAACTGAGTCATCAACAACCATACCAAAAAGGATTTAGAAATTTCGTTTATCAAATGTAAGTGAAACAAATGTTTAGGTCATTGTTTACAATGTTAATTAGTACCGCAATTTCTACAATTTTATACCTATTATGTCGGCTCGGAGTGGAACAAAATACTCATTTGGATAATTAGTATAAACCACCTGTTGAGTTTTAAAAAAGTTGCGTATTTAACAAAAGCATGGACTAATGGGTGGGTTGGAAATGGGTAATGAGACTGAACTTACAGAATAATATTTTATGGTAAAAAAAAATTCGCGTATTTACGTGCCTCTGTTTGGTTGTGATTTCTTATCAGATATCATATTAAATGTAATTACAGGATATTGAAAAATGATTTGTTCTAAATTTAAAAACAAATTAGAATATATTTTAACCATGACCTTAATCGTGAAATACAAAAATTTAATACCCAGACAATTTTGCACAATTTTTTAAATATTTGCCATTGTGATTAGCCAGAGACGGAGAATTTTTCGCTAATTTTTTGCATACACCCTATTTGGAGATCGCGCTGATCACAAATTGTCAAATAATTTTTCTCCGAGGACGCCTAGTTTTTGAGAAAAAAATTATTACATTTTTAGTAGCTTGTAGGATTCATAATGTAGGTACACTTCTTTGTTAAAATAACTGAAAACTGTCACAAGAAAACCCTGGAAAAATGCCTAAAAACGTAGTAACTTGTAAGAAAACAGAAAAATGTAGATTGTCTAATAAAACAGCTGACGACTTCCATATTATTGCTATATCGCGAATTTGAAATAAAAAGACTGATGAGAAACCGGTTAGCACCCTTTTAACCCATGTAGATCTACTGTACAAGTGCGGTTCCATTGTAATACATTACTAATGGTTTCTTACATATTGTAGTTGACTTAGTTGTACAAGATGTAGTTCGAATATCAGCAAATTTGCAATTTTTTCATTGTTTCTTTTTGATAAAATGTTGTTCTTATTTTAAGGACAGGTGGTTTGGTGCAAGTTTACTAATCACTGATCTTGAAGAAAAAACAACAAAATCCAGGAAATTAAAAGGAAAAAGAAACCTAACCAGTAATTGAAAAAACTTTAATAATTTTTTTTTATAAAACTAGCCATTTCCGGAGAAAAGCATGTGAAAAATTCTGATCAGCCGACTCAAATTGGTCTATATTAAAAATTTTATCGAAAAATTCGCTCTTACCAGAGCTTCTTCTCCAGAATATGAAAATAAACTTTTTATGCAGCATGTGGACACAATTATCAGTAATTTTGATACACTTGCTTAATGGTAATTGACGCCTATAAGATTTACAGTTAGTAGTAGGATACTTATCAATATTTTTATGAGTTTATTCATCCATTTCTTCGTGAACTTCCTCTCAAAATTAGTTACTTTTTACACCAAAATGAGCTGACACATTGTCTTGCCGATTTTTTTGTCCTTTGCAACAGTTCCACCAACAATACTTCGGAGGTATTGCTGTAAAACCACTCAATAAACTAGTCAAACTGCTTATTAAAAATTAATAAATAACTTAACTCAACGTAATACAAGCAAGACTGTTAAAACTTTATCTGGTACTGCCGACTTCACGGAAAATTAGGACACGCACTAATTCGCGAAGAATTTCTTTAATGACTTCACGGATCTATTCGACATCAAAAAAGGCGTTTTGCAATGTCAAATTTTATTGGAAAGTGATTTCATGAATAAATTCACAAGTGTAATAAGTACTTGCTTTGAAAGGCGAACTTTTATTCCCATTTTAGAACTCAGTTGAATCCCTTGAATTGCAGAATATTTTCTTCTTAATGATTGCCATCTTATTTCAATCTTCATTTGATTTTTCAGAAATACTGTCGAAAATGCCCCGATACACTACCAGGTATTACCATTTATTATGTTTAGTGATCGACCGATACCGATACCGATATATCGGCTATATCGGCCGAGAGCCGATTATCGGTATCGGCCGATAGATGTAAATATATATCGGCTATATCGGCCGATGTATAAAAACAGCCATAGCAGCTTAAAACATTTTTTTTATATTTAAATTTAAAGTAATATTTCAAATAAGTTAATCTTAAGAAATTATGGTAGATATAACATGAAATAGGCATTTAATATGAATAATGTAGTTTAGGCAAATTATCTGTAGTAATATATTAAGGGATAGGGAAATTATCGAAAATCATTCCGAAGATTTTTTGCCGTGGAAATCGCTCGAGGGCTTGCCCGAGAGCGATTTCCTACTGGCAAAAAATCTGAGAATGATTTTCTTGATTATTTCCCAATCCCGAAATGTATTTCGAAGATTATTTACCAAATAAAAAACTAACGATTTCTGACAGGTGAGATTTTCACTTTTGACAAGGGTGATTTTCACCGGAGAGCGGGAGATTATCGCTGGATTTCTGACGGGTGAGATTTTCACTTTTGACAAGGGTGATTTTCACCGGAGAGCGGGAGATTATCGCTGAATAATCAGGTGAAAATCAACCCGCTTTTATAATGGATGAGGTAAATAATCATGTAAAAATATTAGTTTCTCGGTTGTTTCTGGATTCAGCCGATTCCTTTTCGCCGAATTTACGGTTCCAGCTTCTGAAAACATTTGGTCACTTGCAACACTCCCAACTGGTGCAGATAAATATATAAGAGCTTGATTATATAATAATGGTAGAACTTCTCGTTTTTCTTGCCACCAAGAAATGGGATTCGCTTTTCTTTCAAGAAGAGGATGTTTCTTATATTCTGTAATTTCAGCATTCACTTCTTCACAAATGGATGCCCTAGAAGATGATTTTGTGTCACAAGAAGATGTTGTTGGAATGGTTTTTGTTTTTGTGAAGCTCATCCCTTCTCCGGCAAATTCTTCGTAGATTTCCCAAAACAGATTTTGGCCAGATGTTCGACTAGTCTCAGGTTCAGAAGTTCGAACATACTTAGCAAGTGGTTCGTTGTCATCACTATCAATTTCTATAGAATCTATAGTTTCATTTATTGTATATGGTCTTGAATGTAATCCGAAATGTCAGGGGAACTGGAATGTTCTACAGATGTATTGTTTTCTTTTATTTGGGACTTTTGATTTGTAGTTATGTATTCGCATATAAAATCACGGTCTTTTGTAAAAAAATTGTCTTTGAAGCGAGGATCCAAGAAAGTCGCGATGGTATAATGTTTTTTTATAAATATATTCTGAAATCGTTTATTCAAGCTGTTTTTCAATTCTTCTTTCATTGTACCTACTGCTGCAAAATTAGCGTTTTCTTTGTTAAGATAGGCAGTGATAGTCGAAACAAATGGAATGACTTCAGATATGCAGCAGTCTGAAGAACTTGTAATTTTTGTTATGTCTTCAAATGGCTTTAACAAATTTAAAATGCTTCCAACTAATTCCCATTCGGAAAATGTCAAGTCTGTAAGAGTCCTATGATCCAAAATATATAAATTTACTGCTTGTTTTTGTTCAAGTAGGCGAGAGAGTAGATAAAATGAGGAATTCCAACGTGTTTGTACATCTTGGAAAAGTTTGTGTTTGGGAAGGTTTAGTTGTTCTTGTAGTTTACTTAGTTTATCGCAAGCAGTTTGAGAGTGATTAAAATGCGAAACGATTTTTCTTGATCTTGCTATTAAATCACTGACTGAACGTTGACTTTGTATAGCATCCTGTATTACAAGTTGTAAAGAATGAATGAAGCATGCTTCATAATTTACTTTTGCCTTAACAAAACCATTCCTCATATTGGCAGCATTGTCTGCTAATACTAAGTGAATATGTTCCCTTTTTATATTCCATTCTTGTAACAAAGAATTAAATGCTTCAGCTATGGCGTCTCCTGTATGAGATCCTGGGACATCTTGAGTAAATATCTGGTACAACTTTTTCTCTGAAGTATTTGTCAGAAGGAATTTCATAATTTGGAATAGCTTTCTTTAGTAGCCGAATAAAGCCATCATCTGATACAATGCTGAATGGCTGATTATCTAAACATGTCATTTCACCTATAAGGTAGTGAAACTCCTTCGCTCTGGATGAATTAATGTCCCACTTTTGCATTTGCTTGAAAGAGTCAGCCAGTGAGACTTGCAATAGCTTAGAGTTAGAGTTAGAAGTACTATTAGAACTACTAGAAGGTCCAGCCGTTTCTAAAAAAAATAGACTCAGGGTGATCAAAAGTCAAAACGTTGAAATAAACGGGGAAATTTGTTTTTAAATAAAATCATATCGTAGGTGTTAATTGTTAATGAAACGATTTAAAGTGATGAAAAAGAAAAATGTCCCCCCTCCCACACAAATTCCTTTAATTTCCCCAAATTCCCAACAAATTACTTAATTCTTCAGATTTTTTCAGTAATTTTTTTACACAAATTCCCTTAAAATTCCCTAAATTCCTAATAAAATAAATCCCTAGATTTTTAGCAAAAAATTCCTGGGTGGTTTGCCCCTCAATCCTATATAATAATATAATCCAGAATGAGCAGGTCCTATTGTTGGTAAATATTTTTATAACGTGAACTGGAAAATAAAAATTTAGTACTAACCTGAGCTTAAATCAGTCCCTTTCAATTTATAATATTCTTGAGGATGTTTTTTCTCTAAATGGTATTTCATGTTTGAGGTATTCGCCGAATTTTCCCACTCCCCCTAATGAAATTATTATGTCACACAATTTACATTTTGCGGTGGATTTCTTATCTGCTGGGGATAATAATTTATTCTTTATGAAATATTTCCAATAAATACTTTTTCCATCCATTTCGCTACTTTGCACTCCACCAAACTCCAATAGGATTATTATTAACTATTAATATTATGTCTTTGTTAAAGATTAACTAAATTACGCCAAGAAATAATCGAACTTAAAACGATCTGCTTTAAGAATGCAATACTGAATGCATGGCAATAAACGCACGGGACTTACCGAGAAATTTAAATTAAGGGGATTCACCAATGACTTGGCGCTGAGCCACATAAATTACCGCCTATTGCTGTGTTGCCAAAGTGCAATTTTTGTTTTTATTTTTGTGATTTTAAATTGAACGTTAAAGAATTATAAATTATATTACAGAATTTTCAGATTTTAGACATTAATAATGTTATCAATTAAAAAAGGCCGATATGCCGATATATATCGTTATCGGCCAAGACATTATCGGTATCGGCCGATTATCGGTATCGGCTAAAAAAGTCATATCGGTCGATCACTAATTATGTTAATTATATATACTGGGAAAATGTGGGAAATCGCTCGGATTGAAATAGAACATGAAGAAATGGATGACAAGTTCCTATAACTTTTTTTCCTATAGGCCCTCCCTACGGAGATATGTGCCCCTGAAGGACGCCCCTAGAAATCAGTTTCTCTTGAATAATTTTCGAAGTAATTTAATATAATTTAATAAAAATTTAATGTGCTGGACACTGGTCACCTTTTAAAATACTGTCCTTAAAACATATCTAGCTTTTTTAGTTTACCAGGGGCGGACTAAGCTTTACAACTTAGGGTCAAGTGGGGTAATTGTAAACAGGGGTAATTGTAAACGGTATAAGCAGTAATTTCTAATTTACCGCCAGAACCTCGTAACTATAAATCTTCAAAACTACTGGACTGAAGTACATGAATTTAACATCATTATAAAGGGAATTACAGGACCTTTAAAATAAGGTGTCACTCGACCCCCCCTCCCCTTTACATTTAAGATTTTGGGGTGGTGCCACCCCCGCCCAGAGGGCTGCACCTGTTAACGTGATTTTTTGCCAATTTTGTGTCCCCTTCGAAAACAAAATCGACGGGTCTAAGCGTTATTCCAAAAAAGAACTGAACTGCCAGTAAATGTCTCTGTTTCGTTTTCGGTGCGCCACCCTGTATGTTATTGTAGTATTTCTTACCTAAAAAAGAAGCTGGAACGTGAGCAAGAAGACAAGCTCAAGATATGGTAATAAATTAACCTGTAAATATACAATCGAATACTCAGTCAAAATATTGGAATAAAAAAATGGAAAAATACGTGTGATCCTGCTTAACATAATTTTTATATCAAGTCTCAATTTGGGCTGCCATTCAAAATTAAATAATATTCCTCAAATACTTCATGCATGTTCAAGACAGTAATGAACTTGAAAACCAGTTGTGTTTCACATACCATTTTGTTTTTTGAACAACAGAATACCTAAATACACTTACAATAATTAATAATGGACTTAATATAGGCGTTTAATTTCCTCTATTCAGAGGTTGGACCTCGATATTGAACTGTATGAAAATTAGCATATTTAAAAAGAACAAAGGGGATGAATAACGCTTTTCATTCCAATGCATTTAGTCATAATTTAATCATATTTAAATTAAAAATGGGCTAAGAACACAAGTAACTTGGGTTATGTGGTATACTTTAAAACAAATCACTTAAAAAATCAAAAACATTTGGGAAATCCACTTTGACCGACTGCAATGAATAATAGTCTGCATTAACCTCAACTGAGGACGAAAGGCGGCATATACAGGGTGATTCAAAAGGAAATGTTAATATTTTAGGCATGTATTCGGGGACTCAAAATAACCATAAAGTAAAACATGGGTCCCATTTCCGTCCGTTACCGAAATACATTGATAAACAATATTCAAATTAAAAATTTTATTAAATTATTTATTACAAGTAGGCTAAGTTTAATAGCTTTTGAAAATGCCGCCGTTTACTTATAAACAGAAGTCAGCTCTCTGATGAACAGCTCGGATCGCTCTATGAATGGATGCGGGTATGTTTCTTACAGTTGCTGCTGCATTTATTATTCGATCGAGTAATGCATCTGTAGTGTTTACTTCACTTGAATTCCCCCAGTGATTTAAACCACCCCCAAAGACAATAATCTGGAGGATTAAGGTCTGGCGATCTTGCTGGCCAATTATGCGGACCACCTCGACCAATCCACCGGTTTGGAAAGTTATTGTTTAAAAATTTCGTAGTTGTAAATTGTAGTGTGCAGGGGCTCCATCATGCTGTAAATACATGTTCTGTCGTACATTAAGTGGAACATCTTCTAATAGGTTTTGCAAGTGATTCTGTAGAAAATTTAAGTATAAGTACTTGTCCTGTGAGATTACCTAATTGACTATTGAACATACCACACCACACATTAATGCTGAATTTATGTTAAAAATTATGTTCTACAGTAGCGTGATGATTTTCATAGGACCATCGGTGTTCATTGTGAAGATTATTAATATCATCACGATTGAACTGTGCTTCATTAGTGAACAGAACATACTTATACAGTCTTCGATTTGCATTAATCCAATAATTGCAGAAATGCATCCTTAACGCAAAATCACCATCTTCCAAATGTTGAGCTCGTTGTAAGTGATATGGGTATAAACAATTAATGTGAAGATCCCTCCAAGCAGACGATTGTGTAATTTGATAAGTACCTAGTATCGGCAATTCACCTTGTACTTAAACTTGGATTATTTTCGACCGCGTTAAGGATAGCCCTCGGGATAGCCTCTTTTAGTTGTATCAAGTCTTGATTCCCGCTCAGATACAATTCTTGCACTTGAAAAGATACCAGATTCTCCATTAGTAGTAAAAACTTGTTGAAAACCCTGCTACTCTCCGATTCGGAAATCGACGCTGGTACTCGGCGACTGCAAGATTTGAGCTCCCGTTGCAGAAGCCATAAACGAATATCATATCAGCATATCCACGATGAGAGAATGTCGCATCAGGCATTATGAAATGAATTTAGTGTTTAAATTATCAGAAAATACAAATGCTGAACACGATTTGACAGTGAGAAGTCTTATTCTTATTAATACCTAATGCTAAGCAACAGTGCAAAAGCAACAAAACATACTTTTTGAAAACCAATAATAAAATAAAGCTTAGCCTACTTGTTATAAATAATTTAATAAAAGTTTTAATATTCATATTGTTTACCCTGTATTTCGATAATGGAAGGAAATAGGACCCATGTTTATTGGAACTTTTATGTTTGTGTTTGGGTTCCGAATACGTACCTAAAATATTGACATTTCCTCCTTAATCACCCTGTATATAAATATGTAAAATTCTTGTTACTGCTGAAAACACTGATAAAGACAGTGCAGTCAGCGTGGTCAATATACAGTGTGTCCGCTTAAGTTCTATACATATGGGAAACTTTTTTAATATTAATTTTACGAAAAAAAGTTACTCTTTATAAAAAGTTCTGCTTACTGAAAAAATAATATTAGACTATTCAAACTTGAGATAGTATGTACAGGATGATCAAAAAGTAAAAAAATCAAAATTGACCTACGAGAAAGTATCCTTAATTTTAATTTTAGAGCAAAATGTAATAAGGAAATGTTGATTGGCATCAAAAATTATATCTGCTTCTGCTCTTAGTAGACTATTATTGAAAATAAATTTGACATTTTGACAATTTGTATTTATTATGCAATTCAAGCTACTGCTGCATTTATCAATTATTTTTATTCAAAACGTAACCTTTGATTCTTTATCCCTGTTTTGTAGTAACTTTATGACGCATTTAAATAATTGATAAAAAAATAATAATTTATTTTGGAAAAATTCAATTATAATATTAAACATTAAAATATGAATTTAAATAAAAATATTCATTAACTTTCCCTCACTGTACATTTGCCTCGACATATCCTCCCTCCATTTCAATACATTTAGCCGTTCTTGCAGAAAATTCTCTTAAAACATTTCTTATCATGGCAGGAGTTATATTTGTAATTGTCTCTCTAATTACCCTCTCTAAATGGTCAACATTTTGAAATGGCCTTTTAGGTATACATTCTGTTTTAAGTAGCCCCACAAGAAATAATCGAGGGGGCTTAAGCCCGGAGACCTAGCGGGCCAAAAAATGTCAGAATATTTATCGATAACTTTTCCATTAAAAAGGATATTTAAGTATTGTCTTACATTCCTCGTACTGTGGCATGGTGCTCCATCTTGTTGGTACTATATCCGTAGTCTATCGGGTATGTGAAGTCCAGGAATAATTATTTAAAAAATGCAAGTAACGTTCACCATTTAAATTTTGTCGAAAAAAAATAGGTCCTATTATTCTATTTTTGTAAATTCCGCACCACACATTTGTTTTAAATGAGTACTGATCACGTGCCTGTATAGTGAAATTTGGATGAACGTCACTCCACCAACGATAATTTTGTGAACTTACAGTCCCGTTCGAGGTAAAGGTTGCTTCCTCGGTAAAATTTATATCTCTTGTCATGAAAAGGCTATCTTCTAACTCTCCTTGTATTAAAAAACAAAATTCTAAGCGTCGCTTAAAACCACCTGGCTTCAAGGTATGTATAAATTTTGGTTTGTAAGGTCGAAATTCGTCTTCATTTAATATTTTTGAAATCGTAGTTTTCCCTACATCATTTGGTAATGTTGTTGACCTTTTTCGCAATGATTTTTTAGGATCTTCTACTACAGACAACATTACTTGGTTCACAGTTTCATTATTTGCAATCCTTGGTCTACGTTTCTTATTGTAGTTATTTTCCACACTTCCAAAGGTCTTGAATTTAGTCACTATGTTCCCTACTGTTGTAAAATAAATCATTTTATGAGGATATCTGTAGTTAAAAATTTCGGCAGTTTCCCGATACGTTTTGTAATTTTCACCAACAGTTAAAATTATTTCAATTTTATCTTGCATACTCAATTTCAACGGCATATTTATGTAATTAAATATTCAAACTGATGTTTCAGACAAATAACATAGCTGACAGAAAATTCAAATTCAAGTGGGAAATGGTGGCAAGATAACGGACATGCCATTAAGAATTAAGATTTAAATTTTAAAGCTTATTTTCAATAATAGTCTACTAAGAGTAGAAACAGATATAATTTTTAATGCCAATCAGCATTTTCTTATTACATTTTGCTCTAAAATTAAAATTAAGGATACTTTCTCGTAGGTCAATTTTGATTTTTTTACTTTTTGATCATCCTGTACATACTATCTCAAGTTTGAATAGTCTAATATTATTTTTTCAGTAAGCAGAACTTTTTATGAAGAGTAACTTTTTTTCGTAAAATTAATATTAAAAAAGTTTTCCTTATGTACAGAACTTAAGCCGACACACTGTAGACTAGATATTAGTTGCTTTACGAGGACATAGGAATACCATCATAGAGATAAAAAGAGACAGGATAACAGGATACGTTTTATAAATATGAAGCCGTTTGTTAACGATGTTAAAAATGTAAAAAGCGAACAGATTAGTTCATTTTTAACATTTTTAGTTAACAGGACAATCTGTATAATTGAGAATATCTTCAAAAATATTAGCAATTTTGGTTTAATTTAGCGCATATCAAAATATTTCGATGATCCTCTTCCTTGTCACAACTTTGTCTGCTAATCTAGACTATATTAAGATACAGGGTGTTTTTTTAAATTATTTTCAATGAAAAATCAAAGAAATTAATAAACTCAGTTTAATGCCGAGATTGTGTTGGGCTTTGAGAATTAAACGAATTTAATGTATGTTTAATGTTATGTATTCTTCAAGCGGAAGCTATCGCAACTAACACTAATACGGTCTGATAACGGATATCGATGTATTTCCGCCTATTTGATAAACCTACACGACACCACTTGGGAAATGTAGTCAAGTAACGCATACATTTATTTAATAAGTTGGTAGAAACTCTTCTAAAGAATGAATTATTATATTTAGGCTACGATAATCGAAAATATTTGCTGTGGGTGTGTAAAATTAGAAGATATTGAATTTGGAGCAAATTTGTTTTGGTGGTTTTTCATGAAGAAAATTGCGCTACCGTATGTGTCCTATAAGTAGATACCTGTAAAGTAAAAGCATTGAGATAAAATATGAGAGGGGGTAAGATACACAAATTCTTCATCAACAGTCCCATGCAAAAGAAATTTAGAGTAAATATGGTATGTTCAAAAGAAGGCGAAGTTCACATTAGTCATTCTAGAATACCTCCCTGAGACTGAACCTGTAGTGAAAACTAACCCTAACATATATTTACATAGGTACATAACAACGTAACTGGTGGTGTAAAGGTGGCTTAAATGGTAGTAGAAATTGTATATATTAGTATATTGTATATAAAGAGATCAATTATTCTACCTTCCTACACTCTACCGATTACCTCTAATGTAGTTCGTATACTTTAATTTAAAAGCAGATATTAGAACATTTCTAAAATTTCCCGAAAGGGAGTCGTAAAACTTAACAATATTATACAAGGAACTGCGCTCAAAAATTGCGATCCGATGATAAGGCGACGTTATCTAACCTCTAAACCTAATCTTAAATGTATGAACATGTACTCGAAAAATAATACAATTGTATAAGTATCTAGGGCATTTTAGACTAACAATTTTATAAAAAAAAAAAACATGCCTGACGCAACTCTCTTCCCTCAGTCATATCCAGACATCCGGACTCGATTCGTTTATGGCATATACAAGGTGGCAATTTGAAAACGAAACAAAGCCAGTTTTGGGCACCCCATTTTTGATTATAGGGAAAAACATTTTTTTATGTATTTTCGCCCCCTGAAAGTCAAACCCCTAGCGGGGGCGAAAACTACTCCGAAGTTTTAAATGAAATGGGGGGTCGAGCGATACTTTCTTTTAAAGTTATTTTTATGTAAAGTATAACGCCAGTGTTTAACATCGCTACAATCTACCTAGCCTGTACAGTGGCTCACCAAAAGTACAAAAACGGGTTTTTTTCACCTTTTTTCTTACAAAAAATATTCTTACAAGTCACTCCAGTAAATGCTGGAAATGCTGCCCCTGGGCCTCCATGCAATAGTAGAGATTTTGTTCATAACGCTCTCGTATATTTTGAAGTATCTGTAAAGTGATTTGATGACATTTTTTAAGTGGCTCCATAAGAAAATCTAACGGGCTTAGATCCGGAGAACGGGGCGGCCACTCAATACTTCGTCTCCTTCCAATCCATTATCCTGAAAACGTTTGGTTCAAATAGTGACGAACAGTGAGTGCAAAGTGGGGTGGCGCACCGTCTTGTTGGAATAATAAGTGGTTTCCTATCTACTGATCGTCATTCTTAATCATTTCTACTACCGCTCGATAAATGGCGTTTTGTAATAATTCCAGATACATTTCGCCTGTTAAATTGCCAGGTAAAAAGGGGGCCTATTATACGGTTACCAAAAATGCCAGCCCAAACATTCAGTTTTTCCGGATGTTGCGTATGCACCTCATGAAATATTCTGGGATTTGAATCAGACCAATAACGAGAGTTGTGACGATTCACCGTACCGTTTAGGAAAAAGGAACATTCGTCAGAAAACATACGTTGAAACGAAAGTTCTGATCATTTATTGCCCGGTCACTCATAATTTCACAAAATTGCAATCGCCCATCAAAATCGTCTTCGTTAAGTCCTTGTACCAGATGTACTATGTAAGGATGAAACTTGAGTTGTTTTAATATCGTTTGAATGCTGCTTCTTTTAAGACCAGATACTGTCGCCAGCTTTCTTGTACTCGGTGTGGGACCTTGAATAACACGCCCTAAAATCGTCACCTCTGTAGCTTCATTTACTACTGGATTTTCCACTTTACGGTTTTTGTTAGCTACTGACCCCGTCTCCTGAAATTTTTGCACCAATTCCAAAATGTACTTTCGGTGGACTTCTCGATTTTAATGCTGATTGTCAAACACTTGGGCAGTTTTAATAGCACATTCATTGTTCGTAAAAAAGAATGAAATAATTTGCACCCTTTTGAGTAAACCATTATTAGTTTTATGCAGATTCTGTAACTAAATCAACTAAACCTTGCTACTTTATCGCGACCGAAAGATATGATCTGCAACAATAATTGAAGGCCACATGAATAAAACTAGAATTGTCAAAAAAGCAAAATTTTACACCAGCAAACACTATTTATCGTTGTCATTTTTTTGTAATAAAAAAGGTAAAGCAACCTGTTTTTGTACTTTTGGTGAGCCACTGTACGGGCTAGGTAGAGAGTCGCACAATAAAGTTTTTACATGTCGTGACAAAACTGACGCATATGGTACAACAGTTTTCAATGTTACAAAGGCATTATAATAATAATAATAATAATAATAAAGGTCTTTTTATTATGAAAACATATATAACTACAAAGAATACAAGGCAATACAAACAGAAGCAAGGCGCAGTCTAGCCTAAGCGGCTACTCTACTGAACCCCGCAATGCTTGCTAAAATTAAATAATATATATAGATAAATGCTGCTAAATGCACACATATAATATTATAGGCATAATATTATGAAAAGGAGAAAATATATTATTATACATAGTAGCTGAAAAAGAAGAAAATATACAGAAACGAAAGGAAATATATAACATTCAGATTCGATGGAAATAAAAAATATATGTAATACAATAATTATGAAGAGAAAAAAAACAAAATAAATAAAAAGTTAAACTAACGGAGTGATTCATTTTGAGAATTAAATAAATATTTTTTATATTGCGATTTAAATCTATCACTATTAAGAAAAGTCAATTCTTCAGGTAAGGAGTTATACAATTTTACCGCGTGATATGTAAATGACCTTTGAAACATGGCACTCTGATGGTGAGGCATCGTCATTCTGTTAGGGAACCTAATGTGGCGAGCATGGATATTATCACGAGATACCAATTTAATTTTCAGGGAAAGAGGCAGGCTAGGATTTTTTAGAATTTTAAACAAGAAATTTCCTAAATGCAAAGTTCTACGATTGTTCATTACTAACCAATTGAGATATTTGAATGTGTGAGAAATATGATCAAACTTTCGAAGTCCAAGAATCAGGCGTGAGCATGTATTCTGTACTTTTTGTATTCTATTTTTATCTGCCAAATCAAGGCATGGCCCATAAATGAAGTCACAGTAGTTAAAACTTGATAAAACGAGACTCTCACAGAGCAGTTTCCGCAATTTTAAATTAAGGATATGACGATTGTTATATAATATTCTTAAGGACAGATATGACCTTTGAATTAGTTTCTTCACATGCTCTCTAAACCTTAATTCACTATCCAGTATTATTCCCAAGTTCTTCGCCGTCTTAACCACGGGGAGCACAACACCATCAATAAGTATACTGATATTATCAGTTAAAAAATTAACGTTATTTTTATTCCCAAAAAGCATTAAGGATGACTTTGATGGATTTAACCTCAAGTTGTGATCCAAAGAAAGCTTGTTTAACACATTCAAATCTTCGTTTAGCAAATTTGATGCGTTTATATAGTCTTGGCAGTCGAAATGAAGGAAAATTTGTGTGTCATCCGCATATGCCTGGACCTTACAGTGCTTTAGGGATTTTAGGATATCAGATGTATAAATAATAAAGAGTAGAGGCCCTAAAATAGATCCTTGAGGCACACCAGACAAAATTTTAATTTGTTCCGAGTAATTGTTTTTATAGGCAATTCTTTGAAACCTGTTGTTAAAATATGATGCAATAAGTAATAATATGTATACATCTTGATAGATGCGCACTAAATCGTAAGGAAATATCAAAAATTATGTCCAAATTGCGAACATTGTCTTGCACTGGCAAAGGCCTATTATCTATCTCAACATGAATTTCATTTTTAACCTGACTGATATCAGACTTCCGACTGAATACCATTAAACAACACTTTTCAGGATTTAGTATAAGGGAGTATTCTAATGATAATTGATTTAAGGAATTTAGTTCCACACTCATAGTCCTACAGATCTCAACTGCATCGGCCCTGTCAAATATCATGTAAACTTGGGTGTCGTCAGAATAGTATTGAGCAGAGCACTATTTTGAGAGAAACGACGTGTAAATGGCATATAAAGGTGGAAATAAGGCAGAACCTTGTGGCACACCATTCCAAATTGTAATGGGGGTTAATATTATGTTGCCAATCCGAACCGACCGAGGTCTATTTGACAATACGTTTCTAAAAAGTGAACCGCACTTTCGGGAAGGCCTAAATGATGCAAAATGGCTAAAAACAGCTCGTGATCAATGGTGTCAAATGTCTTGGAAAAATCTAATAATGCCAAATCTGTAATTTAACCATCGTCAGTAGCTTCAAAAGTGTCACTAACGACATTAGCTAGTGCTGTAAAGCATCCATGGTGTTTTCGAAATCCAGACTGTGTTTCTGGCAAAATGTTAGTACTTTCGTAGCATTTCGATCCTTAACTCCCTTGACAAGGAGACCTTGGGAAGTGGAGTTACCAAAACACTCCTCCATCCGCATAGCGGGAGGAGTAAGCTGTACTATTATATTTAGGGCATTTGAACTTTTCAAACATTTTGCCTGAAGGTTACTATTTCCAGTAGGAGTTATGGCTATTTCGCGAAACAACAACAATATAATTTATTAGACTACAAAAAATTAAAAACTTAATGTTTTTAAAAATTCATATTAACTTAGAACAATTCATTATTATTGTATTATATAATTATAAATTTAAAATTAGCTGGAAAAAATGGCGCCAAATTTTGTTTCGTTTTTTTTTTTATATAGAATAAAGTGCATCATTTTAGACAGGAGCTAAAAGGTGTTGATTAGTTAGCAGTATTTCTGGGTTTTTCTGATAATGCAAACTACACGCTTTTTGGAAAGATGTTTTTATGTCCTCTACATAGAATTTTTTTTTTATTTGTACTATCAAAATTAAGGTCTCGGCATAAAAAAATCATTTTAGAAAAACATTGGTACAGGTCACTGTTGAGGTCTTTAATAAGTATTGTAAAATTTTAGAAAACGTTATTAAATAAAGGCCTCCATTAAGGCTTAAGAAATTACCAGAAATCGCATTAAGAATACTGAAAACAAGGTTAATGCTAGCTGGCAACTTTTAGAACAGATTACTTCTGAAAATGATGATAGACCAAGTTCACTTTCTAAAAATAAAGTAGGAAGTAGTTTAAATAAATAAACATTTTAGAAATTCTGTTCCTAACATAACTTCCGATCTCTCACGACAGCGATTAGAGTAGTGTCTTCGAATCCTGATAAGCTCTGTAGGGTAATTAAAGGCTTAAAAAATAAAAAGTCTGTCGTCGCGTACTGAATTCCTTGAATATTTTGACGTAAAAAAGGGCTTTTAGGTATATAGGCATATAGTCGACCATCTTCGAGATAAATGGAGAAAATATGGCATAAAATAACTCACCACCCTTTCGTTACCACGCCACTGTGATGGCAATATGGGTCACCTGATATTAGATTTTAAAAAGTGACCTTCAATAACACTAACTTTTACCCAAAAGTTCATTTCTCTATTGTAACTAGGTCTACATAAAAAAAAATTCTGATGACACCGTCTGTAGCTGTTATAAAAACATTTGCGAACCAATGTTGTAAATGTGCATATATATATATACTGGAGACCGCACTGCAATATATGCTTATGATACGACTCTGACATTTAGTGAGGTTAGTTACGGGATAGAGTTGCTTTCGGAAACGGTTCACATTGTGCTTTCGGTCGATCTTTTGTGTCCAAAAATCTGTTATTCAATGTGTTAAGATACAAGTGTAATAATAATTTCAGTTTTTCATATTATAATATAGCAGTTTACATCTAACATATATTAAAATGCAGGGGCGCCCCATCGGGGTAGGCAAGGTAGGCGCCGCCTACCCTGTACTTATCCTCACTTATAATATTTTCCAGTATCAGTAACCCAAGTTTATATTTAAGTAAGAATAGTGTATAATTCATATTCAATAATTTTTCCTGCACCGCCAGATTTTTGCTCCAATATTAATACTCGCTTAAAATGGGAAATCCGCAATGACAGATCAATTTAGCGCATTATACTGCAAATACCGTGAACGCATCACGGTCACAGTGGCGCTGGCTGACGTCTCCACTGCGGGGAAACCAATTAAACGAGACGGATGGAGACGCGAGCAATGTTCCCGCAGCAGGCGATGGATTCGGCGCCTTCCGTCATCTGTCGGAGAACGTCGGTTAATCACTAGAAATCTTTACCGGCCGACTCTTTTAGGATTATTTCAGGTGCCACCACTTGTTCACAAAAGAGTTTTATTGTTTTATTAGTTTATATATTGTATATTAGAATATCATCAATCAATCAATCAATAATATTTATTTGTTTAATAATAAGACGCTTACATTTATTATAAACAACTGTTGAACAATGTGTGGAGAGATTCCTTGTATATATTATAACTATTTTAAATTTGTAATTAGACAATGATATTTAATAAACATTTTAAATTTAATACTGAATTATTCCTTTATCAGGATCATCAAAGAATTAGTTAATGTTGTAGAAGGTCTTACTGACCAGATATTTTGTTAAGGTATATTTTAGTTTATTCTTTAGCAGGTTTCTTGTCTTGTCTTTTGTCTGAGATAGAATTAAAAATTTTTATGTTACAGTATTTTTTATTTTTTTGGAGGTATGTATATTTGTATTCTTCAGGAACTAAATTTTTTTTATGGCAAGTATCATAATTATCACATATAAATATCACCGAGTTCAAAATGTACATTCCTATTACTGTCAGAATATTATTTTCTACAAAAACAGACCTACAACTTTTCTGCTGTTTTATCTCAAAAATATTTCGGATGCACCTTTTTTGCATGACCATAGTTCTGTGTATTTCCGATGAACTACCCCAAAATATCACTCCAAATCTTAACCTGGACTGGATATATGCATGATAAGATGCAATGGCAGCCTCGGTATTCACGTGCTGAACTCTCAAGGTGCGCCGTCCAGTCAAGCCTCATATCAATCTGCAATCCCAGAAAACGAATACTCTCTAATGCTTTTAACCCTTTAACATTGTATTAGAGCACAACATTATTCTCTTTTCTGTTTCCAAAGATTAGGGTCTGCGTTTTTGACACATTTAGCAACAGATCATTTGCCGAGAAATACTCGTCAAGGGCCTCCGTTGTAATCAGTACTTTATAAAGAAGTGATTTGCTATTCTCTTCGCCAAATATGTGCGACGTATCGTTGCATTCAACCACTTGCTGCACTCGATCTTTCAAATATGACTTAATCAAGCGCAAAGTCGCATCACGCACCCCATACATCTCAAGTTTTTTACATGATTTACAGAATCGAAAGCCTTTGAAAGGTCCATACACATCAACATCGTTTGATTATTATTGTTTAGCGAATTTAAGACCTTTTCTAATGTTTGATAAATCGCTCTTATGGTGGATTTACAATTTCTGAAACTTAGAGACTAGAAGAATTAGATCTTAGTTTGGTTAGTTCAGGTTAGTTGAATAGCAAACGAAGATGATAGAAGATATTATTTCCAAAAAACAATATCATAATGCAATTGGATTAGTCTACCCAACTTTAAAAATCAAAACTAACAACATTTATAAAACCTTAACCTACCATGGCAAAATAAAAATTGCATATAAAACAAATAATAAATCAGAGAAATTTATTAAAAATAATACAACCCAAACTAACAAAGAGACTAAATCTGGAGTATACAAACTTAAATGTGGAATTTGCTCGAAATCTTACATAGGACAGACAGGTAGATGCTTTAGTAAACGGCTAAAGATCACAAAAATAGTTACAATAAGAAACATACAAACTCTCATTACGCCCTACACTTAAACACCGATCAGCATATTTTTGATGATAATTTTAAAACTTTACATCAAAAAAATAAATCAGTTAAGTTAAACTTCTTAGAATCAATGGAAATTAATAAATATAAGAATTGTAACGTTCTGCTCAATGATTAACTGAACTTGAATGGTTCTTCATTATTGAACTTATGAGACACACTTTGTATCTGTTGTTGTTATTTGTTGGTAATTCCCATTATTAATCCTATATTGTCCGATTTTTCGTTTATACGCTATTAGCATAAGTAATTGTTTTATTGTACCTACCTACGTAAATATTGGAAATCTGTTAATTTTAGGTATTTAAGACCATCTGAAGAAGACACAGTGAGTTGAAACAATTGTTAGGGTAATTTAAAAATAAAATATACTTTTGTGGAAATTATAACCGTTAGTGTTATTTATTTACTTTGTTATAATTAATTTCCATCAAGTAAAACTACTTCAATAGAATATTTTATATCGGGAACCAATAGATTACTTTTGAGAAAAGGTGGATTTTGTCGATTTGAAGTAAATAGGCCATAATAATAAATACTGTATTGGCATTGACAAGACGAAAAGTAGCGTCAGTGACAACATTTTCATTGAAGGCGCTTTAATTGTAGCTGAACATGAGCTATTCCATTAAGGAAAAATTAACTATAATCAAGTGCTTTTATACAGGAAGCAGATTAAGAGCAGGGTCTAAAATGTTTTCAGTTTAATCCCCTAATCCCCTAATCCCTTTTCATTAATTAAACTTATCATTGTTAAATTTGAGTCCATGCAGGCACTATAATAAATAACTGTAAATGCTCAACTCAGAATGTCAATAGAACTGAAAAAAGGGATAATAGAGATCTTGATATTTTACTGCAGGTGGAGGAAAATAAAATCATTAGCACGAGGATTCTTGAGCAAGCCGAAGGAAAACATCAAACCACAGTGTTGCGCACTTTAAAAAAACATAAAAATTTTCCTTATAAGTGGGAAACACATCAAGAGCTACGGCAAGGTGATGAAGAGCGGAAAATGGTATTCTGTTATAAGGTAATGGAAAGAGCAAATAATAATAGGGATTTTTTGAGAAATATTCCGATAAATGTACATTCACACTCAACAACGAACCAAATGCTCAAAATTGCCGGTATTGGAGCCAAGAAAATGAACATCGTCTTGTTCATACTCGGACGCAATAAAGATGTAAAATTTGAAAATCTAGACCAGCTAAAAAACTGTATGTCGTTAGAATGAGACAGAATTTGTCAATATGAAGTAATGTTAGAAATGAATTTTATGATCGGTTAAGATATTGTTAAGCTGTTAATGGAGGGTTGTTTGAACATTTAATTAATCAATGTTTTAGTGAAAATCTGTAGTCTTAGTAGGTATGTTATGCTAAATTAAAGGCTTAGTAAGACAAACATAATGGTGTCTTTTATTTTGGATGTGTGATTGCCGGATTGATGAAACGAAAATGTGTTTTTAATGTGAAATAATCTTTATTCGTTATGTCTAGCTTTATGTTAATTCTTGACAACAGCGTCATAGAAATTATTTGCTGATGTTTGCTGTATTACCTAAACCATGAAAATTTCGGAATTTTGCCGTCACATTTAATTGAATAAGTTGGGATTGGCTTATTACAATTTACTGAAACTTAGCATATGGGTTTATTATATAGGCCTCTTCAAAAAAAAGTATAATACAATTTTTCCATAAAATATACAGGGGGGCCATACTTAGCCACCTCAAAATTTACATGGGATTTCCTATTTTCAACAAAGCCATGCATTACCCGGTATATTCAATTTTTAATTTTGATTAAAACCTAGATAAGGAAAAAAACTTAGTACTTTTATATGTATAAATATACCATTTGGAAGGTGCTTTAAGTTAAAGTGCATAACAGAATATCAGTTGGAATCAATTATTTTGTTTCCTCACAAAATAAGATACAGTGTGCACCAAAAATATTTAATATTTTTATGTTTCTATTTTGAAAGGTCATAATATTGTCAAAACTAACTAACCTGCCATACTATTTACGGTCTCTAGCAAAGTGTACACAATATACAATTTTGCGTACCGATTAAATCCCATTTTTTGTCCAAAATATGCGAAATATGCTATTTGAGTATATCTTTGAAATTGGAACAATATTTCTTAATAAAAACTTTTTCTAAAATAAAAAATTGAGGTTTTTCGGAATTTCCATTTTTTGACTCTCCCTCGTATACCATAAGACTTTTACCAGAGTTGATGGGTGTTATTTTGGTTTGGGGATATGCAGAACTTTTCTGAAATGAAATAATTTTGCTAAATTCATAGATAAAAAAGTTTCCCTTATGCTGCGCACTTTCTGCCGGTCACTGTGGCCTACGCTTATATCATTAAATAGTGTGAATAGCTAAATAGAACTAGAAAGAGAAACGTGATGGTCGCGAATGCATTGTTTATTTAGACACTTGTGATTTTGTGAATTATTTGGAGACGTTCCGGATTTTTTCAATTAAAAACAGATAACCTTAAAGGACATTTATGTTGTTTTGTTATGCCATTGCTATTTTATAAGATGGATATTCCTGCATGACATAATTTGTTCTTCACAAGAAACGGCATTTTATAGCCTTAGAGTTGATGACCCGGGAGATGTAGTAAATAAAGGTCGCCCTACGCCACCCGTTAACAATTTAAGACTTGATCATGATAATTCCAAGAATAACATTCTTATACTGAATGTGTACTGTACGAGAGAAGGGAGCCCTTTTTGACGATACTTTAATTTCTGCGTTTTTTATTAATGTGAAATTTATAAAGAAAAATCCCGCACGTTTTTTTATTTACCAAATTAAATCTTGGGCGTCATCCTAAAAAGTTTTTGCCTGCTCTATAATGTATCATAATTTAGGTTTAAATAGAATCTTGAACATTTGTTTTACATTAATATGCTCGTTTACGCTTGTCCCAAATACTTTTTCTATCTCACCTTGACATTATTCCATTCGCGTCTGTGGGTTTCAGTTATTTTTCTAAATAATGTTTACAAAAAGAGGAATATATACCGTCCGAGCTGCGAGCAATAATTATTTCCATCCAAGAGGGCTTGGACGTAGGTCTTAATCACAATTGGCTAGACCGAAACAAAACTGATCTAAGTAGCATTGTTTTAGTTTTGAAATAATGAATGTGAATTGCAAATTATATTTTAATATTGGCCAATGCACATCTCTATAGGCAGCAAGAGGTCTCACATCTCAACCAAGACCTGAAAGAAATTCTGTCTTGGGGTGACAGTAACCAAGTAGAATTTAATGCTAAAAAAAAACAGGCGGCAGTTTTTCTAAAAAAGTTAATTTTTAAGGACTGGATATAGTCACGGCGCGATACTCGATTTCCTTGATTTCATCAATTTGTTAATTGGGCGTCAATTTAGATACTAATATGTCTTGACATAGTCATGTTGCGGTCATTGCTAAGGCAGGGTCTCGGGCAGCGTCGTGAAAGCTTGGAATACTCTTCCGAACTAATAGCTTCTATATATCCCCAACAACTTTGGATGCTCTATAAAGCGCAAATTTGACCATCGCTGGAGTACTGTTCGCATATTTGGGGCTCTACTCCTAAGCATACCCTGAGATTGCTAGATTCCATTCAAAGAAGAGCCATTCGCTTGATCGGTGACGATGATCTGACAATCAACCTGGAAAGCCTTGAACATCGAAGGCAGTTTGGCGACTTAAGTCTATTTTACAAATATTTTCATGGCAAGTGCTCAACTGAGGTTGCCCGCTTGATTCCACCCAGAGCTGTGCATGATAGAAATACACGACGGGCTACTGTAGCCCGCCTGTGTGTGGTTCAGCTTAGTGCCCCTCGAACGTCACTGTTTAAAAATTATTTCATCTGGAGAACGTCTTCACTCTGGAACAACCTTTCTGAGGTCGTGTTCCTCAACGAGTATAATCTCCAAAGATTCAAGACCATCGTGAATCGTTTCCTGCGCCGACGCACCGCTAAAGGATTAATCCTGCAGTGCTGCTATGCCTTATCATAAAAAAAAATCGTCAAACAAGGTGATCTGGGTGGGAATTCTATGTCTGTTCGAAAACTGATCAATCTCTCGTCAAAATAATTGCGTAAGTAGTTAATAGCTTCAGCGGATGGATTGCTATTAAAATATGAATCTGAGTTTTATAAAAATAAAATAAAAAAATATGAAGCAGTCATTCGTTTCTGATTATTTTAAAAAATAAGAATTTCAGCGCAAACATACAGTACATTAATGTTGGTATGCACGTGCAGTATACAGGGTTTTTCAATATTATGCCGACAAATTAAAGCGGGTGATTCTTTGACAAAAAATAATAAAAAAAAAGTTTCCAATAATGGAGGCACAGAAACCCCTCGTTTGTAAGATATAGGGTGGTAAACTTTTAATTTTTTTTCGGTTTTCCTATTTATTTTATGCGTGCTTAAAAATTATTTATTCAAACTCTGTAGTTTTGTTACAAATTGAAGTATCTAAAGAATTAACCTATTGTTATTTAAAACTATCTACAGGGTGTTATTTTTTTAGGCGTCACGACCACTGCGATCCTCCCCCCTAACCTTTGTTTGATACAACACTGACTATCCTTTCATATAAAAACGACTTTTTTGGTTTATCATTTAGCTTTTTTATTTCTTGCGCTATTTTGATATCTTATACGGTTCGGCTGATATTTGGTAAAATATGACTTAAAGCAGGGCTACATTTTTGATCTGGTCAAATAAAAATAAATTTGTACATTAGCTTACACAATACAAAGTTTAACCCCCTGTATCTTACAAACGAGGGGTTTCTGGACCTCCATTAACGGGACCTTTTTTCATTATTTTTTGTCAATGAATCGCTCGTTTCAATTTGTCGATATAATATTGAAACACCCTGTATACTGCACATGCCTACCAACATTAATGTACTGTATGTCGGCGTTAAAATTCTTTTTTTTTTAAATCATCAGAAACTAATGATTGATTCATATTTTTTATTTCATTTTTATAAAACCCAGATTCATATTTCAATAGCAATTGAGAAATATTTATTGGTCAAAATTGTTAACTTTATTGAAAAAGTATCTCAAAGTTGCACAGGCTTCAAATAGGCTTGATATTTTTGACAGTGGAGCAAGTTCAGGCTCCTCTTTCTCTGCCTCAGAGTTGGAAGTGGTTTAATCCGTTTCTTGGATCTCTTCAGTACACTTATAATAAATTGGGTTTTAGTGTCCCATGAGTGACGATGGATGTGGCCAATATTATTCAAATAAAACACCTTATTCCTTGAGGTATCAAACAAATCTATTTTCTAACCAAAATCACATCCGTCCGCTCAACATTGTGGAGTCAGCAAAATCCTTAAAATTAATAATTGACAACATACATATTATTGCAACCTAGCTACTTGTTAGAGGCAATAGCCTTATCGACCTTAATTACCTACACAGTGGTTGAACACACCTTATTACACAGTGGATCAGCCTACCTTATTGGACACTCGATGACAGTCAATTCTGCACTTGTTGGCAAATCGTTATCAATAGAGGCAAATCGTTTCAAGTTCACAAATATGTCCTCAATGTTAAAAAGCAGTTATGTTAGAGGAATATTATTTTCTTCGTTGAAGTCGTCATTATTATCTGTATTATACATAAATCCGGCTTTCATAAAACATTTTTTTATTGTCACTGGGGACAAATTGCGCCAGGACACCGAAACTCGCATCAAGGCGTTGGTTATCGTAATATTATTTTCGATTTCTTGAAGAGGACGACCACTGTCTATACTTGTTAAAAGCCTCTTAATAAGGAAGCTTCTGTAGAGCATTTTAAAATTCTTAATATGAGGTAGTATTGGGTGGAAGAAAAATAAGTTTGACATTATCCAGTGTAATTTTGGGATGAGACGTTGCATTATCCAGAAACAATGCCACTCTTCTATTCTGCCTCTGCAACTTAGTATCAAATGTGTCAAAAATTTCGCTTTTGCTTACTATATGTTCTTCCTTCTGGCTTTCCATATTTGCACAGATCAGAATTGTAAATCGTTGTTTTGCGGTTTTTTTTTCTAGTACATTTGTCATCTTTCAATGCATATATTTTTGTTGGCAATGCACGATAGTAGAGATCTGTCTCATCTGCACTAAATACGTATCTTGGGGCACAATCCTTTAAAATTATCAATGTCGTTTCTTTCCAAGCAGTTACGTCTTTAATATTGATATCGGCTGATTCGCCACATATTATCTTGAAGGTATATCGTGCCGACGACGGAATTTTTCTAACCATCCATTTGATGCCTTGAAGTTATCTAGTCCTAGACATTCAGCAGATTCAAGGGCTTTTGCTTGAATTATGGGCCCGGATATTGGTAGGTGCCTGTTGCGCGCCTTACAAAACTAGTTAAAACAACTTAGTCCATTGCCAGTCCTTCGGTTTTGGGAAATTTTCTTTTTTGTTAACCGTTGCCACCTTCTTAAAACAAATTTCTAACTTCTGCTTTATTTTGAAGCAACATAGTACAATTTAATTACAACAATTTAAATTTTTTAGCCAATTTCCTGATACTTAAAACAGTTTGTTCACTTTCCTCGATTGATTCAATTTTTTCACTTAAAGAAAGACATTTCCTTTTTTCCGATATCTTCAGATATTCACGTTAGTCTCAAAACACACAAAAACTGTTCAATACAAAACTAATGTTAACAACCGATTTACCAGCCTTTAAAGCAAATTAAATGGATCCGCCTGCAATAAAGTAATTAGTGTATGTACCTATACTTCTTAAGAATTGTCGGGTCTGGTTTCACTGCCCCTAATGAAGGGTGCTTTAAGCATTATTGTTTACTAAAAATTCCGATGATGAGTCCCGCGGTCGTTAAATAGATGGTTCGGTAAAAAGGAGTATGAAATAATGGGATTTCCATTTCTAAATTTGGGGTATTCATAACCGGTCGTTTAACGCAGGTGGTCACTTTATAGAGGCGGTCGCAAACAGAGGTTTTACTGTGTTTAGTTGTAACAATTTATTCTTACTATTAGAAGGTGTCAAACTTTTAGAATGGAAGTAGATTTGAAAAATGTTTTGCTCAATATTCCTATTGCGATGGCTACTGATATTTTCGATAGTGTCTATATGGCCTTATACTATCCATCATATTATGATTTTTAATATTTACAAATACAGACACTCGCAACTAGCCTGGTTTCGAACCATGCTATCCGTTGCGACGCCAGACATTAAAACTTATTATTTTCTGGTATTATGCTTAATCTTCCCATTGCGAAGGTTATTGCGGGCTGTTCCCATCCCCCAACAATGTTTAACTAGGAAATTTTAATCAGGTAGGGCTGTGTACACTTTTTTGAAAAAAGAAGGAAGGAAAGTCGTTTTTTTGTGTATTAGGTATATAATCTTGAAATTATTTTAAATTTGCAGAGCGCTTTCGGCCTTAGGCCATCCTCAGTGCTTCTTTGTCAGGAAACAGGAAACTACATTGACACAATTAACTAAGTGGGCCATCATCAGCACAATGTAAAAAAATTGACGAACTACTGGGACGAACCACTTTTAAATTTAGTTAATTAACCATCGTTTTTTATTTTCTTCTTCATAATTAAATTTTTACTACACGTGGAACGTGTTCTTGAGTCGAAATTTCGACTTTTTACAATTTTATATGTTATTTGTTTTTACTAATTAGTTTTTTACATTGTGCTGATGATGGCCCACTTAGTTAATTGTGTCAATGAAGTTTCCTGTTTCCTGACAAAGAAGCACTGAAGATGGCCTAAGGCCGAAAGCGCTCTGCAAATTTAAAAATAATTTCAATATTATACACTTAATACACAAAAAAACGACTTTCCTTCCTTCTTTTTTAGGAAATTTTAATTTTATATTTTTAAGCTACATTGGCTTTTTAGGAATATGACCCATTTTCCACTCTCACTCCTAAAAATTTTCCATTTATTTACCCTAGATAGACCTATTAGAAATGCAGTTTCAAGTATGTTTAATCTTAATATATGTAAATTATTTTTGGCAAAGGCATAAATACAGTTAGTTCTGGCATGCAAGCATGCAGATTTAAGCTGCTGGATAAATATATAAAGTAGGACTTAAAAACTAAAAATAAGTTAGTATGAACCAGTGCTATTACATCTAAAATATATAAACTATTGTATATTTGAATAAGAAATGTGTTTTACTGGGTTTTACCCATTGGTGCTATTTTTGTGCGCCAAGATAAATTCTAAAGATGGTTTAGGTATGTATATTTCTTTTGCCCATAAATGCTATAAGTGCATTTAGTAATATTAAAATACAGGGTGTCTCTAAAAGGTCTGTACAAAATCTGAGCACATATTCCTGAGGCCAAATTAAGGCGATTAAAAGCAACTAACTTTAGTCCAAAATTGCTCCGTTTCGGAGATACAGGGTGGTAAATTTAAAAAAATAAAAATCGAATTTTTTAAAATTAATGAACATTTTTTAACGTATTACTTTAAAACTTGATACCCGGGGTTTTTTTTGGGATGCGAAACCCAAATACGGACACCTTTTCACTGTGGTCATAAGAGGGCGCTTCACAATGTACTTCTTATGGTTTAGAATGGCCATAACTTTTCTATCAGTGTCGTTTTTTCCTTTTTTTGTTAAGAAACTAATTTGTTGAATATTTTGAAACAAAAAAGGTAGTCTTGTAAAAATCCGCTAAAGTAAGCCGTTTTTGAGATATTTTGGTTTTTAGTGTTTGATGCCGCACCAGAATATTTAAATTATTTAAAAAAAAAATTCCGCTATCAGTAAATTTTCGGCAGGAAAAAATGTTTTACTTGGGTTAGTTACACAAAGTTTTGCAGGAAGAATTTGAGTATGGATTTTTTTTTTTAATTAAATGAAGAACAATTTTATTTTAAAAGTAAATTTAATTAGCATAAACTTTTAGTAATTGTTCAAAATGACCTACGTTGACATAAGTACAAAGATTAATACGACGTAAAAAGTTTAAATTTACTCTTTGCATCAATTCCGCATCGTTCTTTAATATGGTGACTGCATTTTGAATTCTTCCCCACAATTCCTCTTCATTATTAATCAATCTGGAGTATACCCACGTTTTTAAAGACCCGCATAAGAAATAATCCAACGCAGTCATATCCGGTGAGCGTGGCGGCCACTTTACAGGAGCGTCATTTCCTCTACCGATCCATCTGTTTGGATACTGTCGATGCAAATAATTGCGGACATTTAAACTAAAATGTGGTGGAGCACCGTCATGCATAAACCACAGATCTCGTCGAAGTTGTAATGGCAAATCTTCTAATAAATCTGGCAACGTATTTTGTAAATAATCAAGGGTTTGCTTTAGGAATTGGTGTTCTTTACCAGCACCACGATTTGGAGCCATCTGGCTTCATTCTCCGTCTCATCTTATTTTGTAAATGTTCTAAGTAATCCACACCATTTAGTCGTGGCGGTAAAATGACAGGACCAATAATGAAATTGCCAATGATTCCTGGCCACACATTAATTCTAAACTTATGTTGATAATGAGTTACTTTCGTGGCATGCGGGTTTTCATCAGCAGAAATAATATGTTCGTTATGTAAGTTGGTTACACCACTTCTTGTAAAACATACTTCGTCAGTAAATAAAATGTGCTTAGCAAAATTCACATCCTGTTGTCTTCGTTCGGTAATGAATCGACAGAAGTCCAATCGTTGTTCGAGATCCGGAGCTAAAAGGTCTTGCATCTTTTTGATATGGTATGGATGAAGCTGCTGTTCTTTTAATATTCTATGAACTGCATCCTTGGATACTCCTACCTCTAAACCTAAGCGTCTGGTGCTTAATTTTTGATCTTTAGTAATTCTTTCCAAAATTTGTTCCTCAACCTCAGGGGTCCCTATTGCACGTTGCCGTCCATAATTGGCAGTTAAAGGAGTGAAGCTACCGGCCTCGCGAAGGCGTCTCTCACTAGCAGCAAATGTTTGATGGTTTGGTATGCGCCGATTTGGATATCTTTCTTTGAATACTCTAACACTTTCGCGGCCATTCCCTTCACAATACCCAAATACCAATAGCATATCCGTTATTTCTGCAGAACTGTATCCTTCAGTCATCTTTTCAGTCAATTTAAAATTTAACTGAAACGTTTTAAACACCTAATTAATTCTCGCATTGGCAAATTCTTACTGAAACACTTACTGTAAACAACATAGACTGATAGCGAAAATTCTTAAAATATTATACAGGGTCCTGCAATAGTGCGTCAGGCTTCCATAGCTCCTATACGAATTTAGTTAGGAATTTCATTCATATGCTAACTTATACTGTATCATACGGGGTACTTCAGGAAAATATTTTTTTATATACAGGGTAGCCCAAAAAAGTGTGGACATAAAAAGTTTTGATTTTTTAAATGGGATACCCCATATTTTTTTGCATATTTAGATTTATGCTATTGTCCTTTATAAATGCCTAAAATTTTGTTTGATTTGCTTTTTTAGTTTAAGAGCAATCAATTAAAAACTAAAAAAAAACATATTTTGCAGTCGTGAAAAAAATATCAAAAAAACAATCTAAAATTAGTTTTTCAACCACGGTATGAAGTGAGTTTAATGACAAGAGGTTTAAAGATACTATGAATCGAATAGTATTTATCTATTTTATACAGGATGTTCATAATATGGTTTCAAAAATGACACATTTCAAACCTATTTTTCTCAACTTTTCCAAATGGAACACCCTGTATATTATTTCGGTATTTTATATAAAATACACAAGCAATTTTTTTTTGTAGTTGAAGCATATAAGTTATTTCCAGCCGTTTTCGAAATAAATGCAAATTTCATAAATTATGTTGATTAAACAGAGTTTATTTTTAAAATTAAGCGTAGGCGACTAGACTAATATTTAAAAACTACAGTAATTGTTCAAAATGTCTTCCATTTTGTTCTGTGCACAAGCCAACACGCTTTTCAAAAGATCTGTTTACTTCTCTTAACATTTCAGGGGAAATGCTCGCAAACACGTCTCTTATCCTTTGCTGCATATTATTAGCAGTTGTAGGTGGATCTTTGTAAACAATTTGTTTTACGTGTCCCCATAAAAAAAAGTCTAGTTTTGTAAGATCCGGCGATCTAGCTGGCCAGACCGTGGGTCCATTTCTACCGATCCATTGGTTCGGAAAGGTATCATCAAGATAATTTCTTACCTCCCGTGAAAAATGTGCCGGAGCACCATCTTGCTGAAACCACATCCTATTTCTTGTATATTGCGGAACGTTTGCCAATAAACCTGGTAAATCATTTCGTAGAAAGTTTAAATACATGGGTCCATTAAGATGACCTTCAAAGATATGAGGACCTATCATAGTTTCACCAACAATTCCACCCCACACATTTAATGACCACTGATGCTGGTGATCGATTTGTCTCATATATCGCGGATTTTCCGTGGAGTAATAATGAAAGTTATGTCTATTTACACTACCGGTGTTATGGAAGGTTGCTTCGTCGGAAAATAAAACATACTTGAAAAACATTGGATCCGCTTGTATTTTAGTGCTTGCCCAGGCACAAAATTCGGATCGATTTTGAAAATCTCTATCGCTGAGCGCTTGATGCAATTGAATATGATAGGCATGGAATCGATGCTTTTTTAAAATCCGTTGCACAGATCGTTCACTTATACCTGTTGCGTTACCGATTTTATTTTGGCTTACGTGTGGATCTTCTGTGACTGTCAACAACACCGCAAGTTCATTTTCCTTGTTAGTAGCCGTCTTTGTTCTTTCTTCTTTTGTATACACAACATTTCCTGTTTCAACAAATCTTAGTAATAATCTTTTAAAACTTTTTTCTTCCGGGCGCCTTCTCTCTGGATAACGTGACGCATAAATTCTAGTTGCTAACAAGCAATTTTTTTCGCTCTCGCCAAGTACAAAAATCATATCGACCAACTCATCTTTATTAAAATTCATTTTAATTTCTTATAACTTATTCGCCCGATATTACACCTTTTTAAAATGAATTAAAGAACTTGTCAAACTAAGTATAAGAATCCATGTTTTATTTCAAAGCCTACTATGGGCTTTAGGGATAAAACTTACTAATGAACCTTTTTGCTGGTATTTCAATTGAAATGTTAAAAGGAAAGTAAACAGACCTTTTCAAAAACATGTTGGCTTCTGCACAGATCAAAATGGAAGATATTTTAAACATTTGCTATACTTTATAATTATTAGTAGGTGTAGTCGCCTACGCTTAATTTTAAAAATAAACTCTGTTTAATCAACATAATTTATGAAATTTGCATTTATTTCGAAAACGGCTGGAAATAACTTATATGCTTCAACTACAAAAAAAAATTGCTTGTGTATTTTATATAAAATACCGAAATAATATACAGGGTGTTCCATTTGGAAAAGTTGAGAAAAATAGGTTTGAAATGTGTCATTTTTGAAACCATATTATGAACACCCTGTATAAAATAGATAAATACTATTCGATTCATAGTATCTTTAAACCTCTTGTCATTAAACTCACTTCATACCGTGGTTGAAAAACTAATTTTAGATTGTTTTTTTGATATTTTTTTCACGACTGCAAAATATGTTTTTTTTTAGTTTTTAATTGATTGCTCTTAAACTAAAAAAGCAAATCAAACAAAATTTTAGGCATTTATAAAGGACAATAGCATAAATCTAAATATGCAAAAAAATATGGGGTATCCCATTAAAAAAATCAAAACTTTTTATGTCCACACTTTTTTGGGCTACCCTGTATATAAAAAAATATTTTCCTGAAGTACCCCGTATGATACAGTATAAGTTAGCATATGAATGAAATTCCTAACTAAATTCGTATAGGAGCTATGGAAGCCTGACGCACTATTGCAGGACCCTGTATATAAATATTAATTGGACATATTTTACTTAAACTGTGGAGTACCGATAAGTGCAGAGAAGTGACCACTGACAAAGTAAGATGCACAAACCATCCTAGAGTCAGACAACATCCATGATTTGAAAATATTTTCTAGCCGAGACAAACCGTTAAATTTTTCAAAGCTGAGTGGCTGTGGAATTGCAATACTAATAATTGCATAAAATGCCACAACTAGAAAATTATATCTTTTGATTTTTTTGAAAAATTTTAATTTAATAATGTTTTTTTAGGATATCTTCAAATTCTTATTCAAACTGTGGGTAATGCTTAAATGCTGCTTATAGGTCCAATATTTTAGAAAGTAGGTTACATGTGTCGCCTTTAATGCATTATCAGAACAAAAAAGATGTCAGTTAACAGCAATAAGTGAGGAAATTGCACTAGTAGGTAGGCCAAAAAACACTTAAAAAACAGTTTTAGAATACAAATAACGATATAAAAAAATAGATGCAACAAGAAACCCAAACCATAAAACTCACAGAGAATAAAATCAGCCCAAAATATAAACGCCATTAATATAAAGACCAGAGTACCAGCTTCAAAGACGTCAATGTTGTCAATCAATAAATTTGGCAGACCGGAGAAAATTTATAAGGTTAGATGTTGGTTCAAGTTAGTTGGCCAGTTAGTAGTAATCTAGATTGTTAAAAATGAAATAGGGCTTAAAATTAAAGACCTCGTTAACGCAGGTAAGGACAGAAATCTTTTTAGCTTTCGTTATTTCTAGTTTTTCTAAGATGTAATTTTCCGGAAACCGTGCTGCCTCTCTGACAAACCTCCCGGGTCCTTCATCGCAACCATTATTCTGATAAGGATTTTGCACAACTTCGTTGCCGTGATGTGATAAGTATGCTAAAAGTCTCGATTTCATCGTATCCAAATCCTGAATCATGCGATTATTGGGATTAGAATTAGCTTAGAGGGTTTCAACATGTCTGGGAATGTTTGCTTCTTCAGTACTTTAAGATATTCAGCAGCCATGCTGGTTCCTCGTCGTCAACTCTTCTTTGCATGATTTTAATTTTTTTTGTCGGCAATTCTTTCTAGTATAAACTTACTTATATTGTAATATGAAGTGTACTAACCCAACTTGAACTGACCTAAACTAACCTACCATGTTTGCATTAAATTGTATTTGGAGGACAATGCTTTAGATTTTTTTTTCAATTTTAGTGGGTGAGTACTAATTAGGAATAATTACACATTTTGGTAAACCCAAATTCATAATAAGTGAAAATATAGAAAAATAACGTCCCGAGTATTAATATTCGAATCTTTCAGTTGTGAAAATGCACATTCTGAGAAAAATATGCAAAATTTTGTTATCAGTTACTGCACAATTCAAAATATCGTAGAAACAATCCTGTTTATCAGTAGAATATTAATTGCATGCCATATATTACTCTCTTGTGTCTTTATAGGGAAACCAATAAACATGTAATAAAACCAATGTAAACTGTTTATTTATGGCTCATAATAGTATATAGTTACATTGACTTACGAATTGAATTCGCAAAATTAACTTTTTGCGTGCGTGATTTTACCATATGTGTTGAAAGTATACAGGGTATTGCTTAAAGATACGATTGATGTGTCCGTGTGTTTTCCCACAACGTGAAGCGTTTTACAAACAATGAATTGATTTTATACTTTTGGTCTTTACTGTATAAAGAATCTCAAACATACTAAAATAATACAAAATAAAATTGTAAAAAAACTGCTTTAAGAAATGCAAAACGGAAACACAAGGACTATGCAACACGCATTGAATAAATTAACTTGGAATTATTATGATATAAACTACTTGATAATTTTCCGTTTGGGTATCTTTATTTTTAATTAGTGTTTTATTACTTAATTTATATAATTAAAAATGTATTATAATGCTAACAAAACACTGCATCAGTCAGTACCTCATAAAGAGTTAAACCAAGTACGATAACTAGCAGGTAGAATGGTGTTTCCTGCAATCACCACACTATGCGTTGTTGATAATTATAAAACCGTAACAAATTAGCCTAAAATATGAAGAAAAGCTATAATTAATCGCATTAGACATTAAGCAACAGTTTTAAATACCATGCAAACTGGTTTTTTAATGATTCAAAAAATTTTAATGTAATTTAGGAAAGTTCATGTTTATTGATTATAAATATTATGATAATATACAAATGTTACGTGATTATTTTAGTGCTAGACTTGAATAGTTTGATACTATTATTTTATTATTGTTTTTAACGATTTTATACATATATATAAATTATTGTGAAAGGTTTGTTCTTGAAATCAGATTCTCGTTTTATTGATCTGTGGCTAAAACGGTGAATTTTTAAATTTGAATTTATTAAAATCCTTGGTTTACCTCTACGTATAGAAAGGGATAGTTTCGAAACTTTTAAATGCCTACTTTAAAATCGACAAAAAAAATACAGAATAATAATTCTGGTTTACTTCGTTGATACAATTCAATGGATTTACGAGTTTAAATGGATTAAAGTTAGGGTTTTATAATGAGACGCCTTAAAAAAAAGCCTAATATACAGGGTATTTCCTAACAACGGTACGAAACTTGAAAGGGTGATTCCCTATGATATTCTATCAGAAAAAGTTCTTATGAACATGTGTCCGGAGTTGCTTCGTTTCTGAGATACAGGGCGTTGAATTAAAAAAAAAAAAACGGTCATAAATATCCTTAAACCGATTTTGTTGAAATTTGGTTCAGTTATTTGAAGTAATAAGGCGCTTATTTAGCCCTAACTAGATTGAAATTATTAGGCCCAGTGGCGTCTCAGTGGGCACAACAGCCAATTATTATTGACAAGAAAAAGTACACCACTGCCCTTTACTTTAGTTTTTTTCATTGTTTAGATTAAGCAACTACAAATACAACTTTTTGATCTCTTCTATCTTTTTTATATCTGGCTTCGTATGAGAGAAAAAAAATAAAAATCACTTTAACTCATTCTAAAAGCTCAATGGACAACATAAAATAAACCAAAAATAAAAAATTAACAATTTCGACCTTACAGTAAATGAGCGAAATGTACACCTTCTGATCAAATGCACGACTGGTTTCAATAGGTTTACTTTTAACATTTAGAACGCTGCATGCAAGATTATGTGAAACTGGGAGTTTTAACAAAAATACAGGTTTTGGAAGACCAGAAACAGTAACAACGCCTGAACTAGAAGAAGCTATACTTGATGCGATAAAAGAAGATCCTTCAAATAGTACCAGGAAGATTGCACTGCAGCTTCAAGTCAGCCCAAAAATCGTTTGAAAAGTTCTAAAAAGAAACCTCCTCAAGTCAACATATGGTTTATGCATGACGGGGCTCCAGCTCATTTTAGTGTTCTTGCTCGTCAGCATCTCGACATCACCTACTCTAATCACTGGATTGGACGTGCTGGACCTCAAAATTGGCCAGCTCGCAGTCCTGATAATAATCCTGTAGATTTCTATTTATGGGGTCATCTAAAGGCTCTTGTTTATAAAACTCCTGTACTAGATGTGAATGACTTGATGAATCGGATAATTGACAATTGCAATGTCATAAGGAATACTCCAGGTATTTTTGAACGTGTCAGACAATCAATGACAAATCGATTGCAGCCGTGCGTTTTATCAGAAGGTGGACATTTTGCTCATTTACTGTAAGGTCGAAATTGTTTATTTTTTATTTTTGGTTGTTATTTTATGTTATCCATGGATAGCTTTTAGAATGAGTTAAAGTGATTTTTTTTTCTCGCAAACGAAGCTAGATATAAAAAAGACAGAAGAGACCAAAAAGTTGTATTTGTAGTTGCTTAATCTAAGCAAATAAGAAAACTAAAAAAAAAAGGCAGTGGCGTACATTTTCTTCTCAATAATAATTGACTGTGGTACCCACTGAGACGTCACTGGACCTAATAATTTCAATCCACTTAGGGCTAAATAAGCGCCTTATTACTTTAAATAACTGAACCAAATTTCAACCAATTCGGTTTAAGGATATTAATGACCGTTTTTTTTTAAACTTCAACAGGAACGAAGCAACTACGGACATATGTGCATAGGAACTTTTATTCTTAAAGCAACCCTCTGAAGTTTCGTACCGTAGTTAGGAAACATCCTGTATTATTAAATATTTCATTAAAGTGACAAATAGTGTTTTAAATACATTGTCAACGCGGATAGTTTTCAAACATGGATATCCGCTGAAGCAACGAGGTGCCCCCGCGTCAAAAAGTGTAAAAAGCAATGCAAGCAATCTTATACAATGACAAAAACTATAAGCAATGCACTAGAAATATCGAAATTGTTCCAGCAATGTAAGAAAATGCGAGAAGCGATGTAGAAAATGTTAAACATTGTTAAAATAATTGGCATACATTAACAATGCGGCTCGCTGGCATCGCTGCATTTGACGTTGCAACATGACACTTTAGTTTTAACGAAATCGTCAACATTGGATAACCTAAGATTTGTGTTTTCTTACAATTTTTTTATGATTTGTAAGATTTTTCCGCTCAAGCGATGTGGTGTACACGCGTAAAAAAATGTAAAAGGCAATGCAAGCAATGTTAACCAAAAAATACAAAATTTACCTCTTCGTAACGAATGAACTGTTTGGACGGAGTTTTGATAAAATTTTAAAGAATAACTCAAATATTTAATAATTTTACTATTGGCAAAGGTAAAAACGCGGAACTTTTTGCTAATTTCTTGAATTCATAGGGCGACTAAGTCATTGTTAACGAGTCCGAAGTAGGATATTTGCATGGAATCCTTAAAATGTTGCCATTGCCAGTGAAATAATTATCAATTGTAGAACTCATAAAATACACTTTTCTGTCAATATAAACGCAAAAATCTGTTAAACTAGATGCAAACCGTGAGGAGGACCTATTTATTTCTTTTTGTGATAAAGCACAGCACTGCAGGATTAATCCTTTATGGTACTCTGCGAGCGATACCTGCACGCAGGAGACGATACGCGTTGGTCCTGAATCTTTGGAGATTATACTCGTTGAGGAACACATTCTCCTGGAGCTCGTTCCAGAGTGATGATGTTCTCCAGATGAAAGAATTTTTAAACACTGTCATTCGTGGGACACTAAGCTGAACCACGTATTGGTGGGCTGCAGTGGCTCGTCCTGTATTTCTACCATCTGGGTGAAATCAAGCGGGCAACCTAAGTTGATCACTTGCCATGAAAACATTTGTTAAAATATACTCAAGGCGCCAACCTGCCTTATATGCTCAAGGCTTTCCAGGTTGTTTGTCATATTATGGTCACCAATCAAGCGAATGGCTCTACTTTGAATAGAATCCAATAATCTTAGGGTATGTTTAGGAGCAGAGCCCCAATGCGAACTGTACTCCAGCGAGAGGTTCTTAGTTCGGAAAGTATTTCAAACGTCTGCGAAGCTGCTTTAGCAATTGCCTCAACATAACTATGCCAAGACATGTGATTATCCAAATTGACGCCCAATAAATTAATTGATGACGCCAAAGGAATCGAGGGTCCCGCCATGACTATATTCGGTTCTTCAACATTAACTTCTTTAGAAAAAACTCCCGCCTCGGTTTTTTTAGGGTTATATTCTACTTGGTTACTGTCGCCCCAATACAGAATTTCTTCCAGGTCCTTGCTGAGATATAGGACGTCTCGCTGTCTATAGAGACCTGCATTGGCAGTCGACGTTCGCGCATCTTAAATAAAAGATGAAACAAGTGTGCTGTCATTAGCGAAGCTATATATAAGAATTTTAATTTTTTCCAACGGATCGTTAATGTACCTATAGTATTTTTACTTCTTCGTCTTTTGACGATGGGCGACAATATAGAACCTTGAGGGACTCCATCATTGATGTTAAATGTGCCGGAAAGAAATCCGTCCTCCGCCACTCGCAGTGAACGGTCTTTAAGAAAGCGTCAAGCCATGAACAAAATTGAACCGACATTCCGTATGCTCTTACTTTACGCCTTGGAAATATCCAGTGCTACCGCCCGGGACTCTCCATGATGTTCTATTACGCTGTTCAAAACATGAGTAACTTAAGCGAGAAGGTCTAGTGATCTAGACTTACAGAATCCATACTGGCAGTCGCTAATAATGTTGAAGCCTTCCAGGTACTTTAATAATTTTTTGTTGATAGCCTTCTCCATAACTTTTGATATAACCGAAAGCAATATGACTGGACGATAGTTATTTGGCAAGGTTTTCTTGCCTTTCTCGCGTATGGGCTGGACTCGCGCAGTTTTCCAGCAAGATGTATTGATGATTGTAAGATAAGTTAAATGCCTACAATATGCCGGTGTCAATTCATCAGCGCACGTCTTAACTACGATGACTAGAATTTCGTCAGGACCAGAAGCTTTTTTTGTGTGAAAAGTTTTCAAGATTCGTTTAACATGGCGCTACCGGAAAACAATCTCGGGTAAAATGGTCCCCTAGGTCAACAGATCTGACACCACTCGATTCCTTTCTATGAGGTGACTTGAAATCTATTGTATTTAAAATAGAACCAGATTTAATTGAACAAGTCCAAGGATTATCCAAGAATATAGGGCAATTTTACTTGAGACACTTCAAGGGGTTCGCAAACAGTCGGCTGTACTTGTGCTTACAAAACGATGGTAATCATTTTGAACAGTTTATAAAGTAATACATAATATGTAAGGATTTCAAGAAATATTATATGTTGTCCGTTTTTAAATTGACACCCTCTATGTACTCATCATGTAGATTAATTTATTATTATTAGAATGTTTTACCATATTATTCACAAGTAAGAAAGTAATAAGTCTAATGTACTTCAGTACATTGAGATACCCTGTATACATAATCTAAGCATGGGGCCCTGTTACCTTGACAATCTTAATATCCACACTATAATTAACGATTAATCATTAATCATTCAAAATCAAAGGTATATTCACGTTTTTGTCAGTCGAAAATAGACCGCTGTAGACGAGAATGAAAGTAAATTATTTACTAAAATGTTTTTGTCATTTATCATATTTTTTTTCTTTATCATTTATTTTATCGACCCTTCACGGAAGCGCCCTTGTTTCTTATATTTCTCTCGAGACTTTGAGTAACCGTAAATCTTCTGTTTTGTGGCTTTTTATCATGAAAACAAAATATGGTTCGTATCCCTTGTTTATATTTGTAGTGCTTTATGACACGTTAGGGCCAGTCAAGTTCTAAAATATCTGTACAAAAGTGGTTATTCCCTTACTTTTTTTCTGTACTTTGTAAAATTTGGCGTTACCATGCAGAATAAGCTCATACCAGAGTCTTAACATGCAGGACATCAACTCATCTTGATGCATTGCAACCTGTCCAGTGTCCAATAGGTGCAGTTTACAACACTCTTGACCATAATGTAACTGATCCTACGACATATAAAAGAATGTATAATATTTATATTTAAGTTCTTGGACCTTCAGTTATATTTTAAAAGTGTTATTTTTCTTGGGTATTAGGTCCCTTGATAAATCAATTAAAAAGAATTAAAATGAAACCATGTAGAGTGTCAAAAGTTTTTAATTTATCAACTGCTGATAACATGGCATGGACAGTCACGTTTTAGTTTGTAAAGTTTTAATTCCCTTGTTTCCGTAATTTTAAACAAAATGTTTGTGACGTACGTGTAATTGTCCAACATGTTTTGTTGTGAGATGACGAAGATCTTTCATATCAAGATGTTCAAAATCTGATGAAGGCCCACGCTACGGCCGAAACGTGATTTTCATTTTGAATTAAAAACTTTTGAGACATGGCTACATTTTAATTATTTTTAATTGATTTATCAAGGGACCTAATACCCAAGAAAAAAAAAACACTTTTAAAAAAGCAAAATGTATTATATCGACACCACAGAGTCCTTCAAAACAATTTATTCCCTAATAGCTACCCACTCAAAATTGTACAGTTTTTACTTCACATAGGTCAAAACGATGGTCAAAATATTCAATCAGTTTAAAACAAATGAAAGAAGAATGAAAATTAGTGCAAAGGACTAAACTTAAAACTGAACTTATTTTCTGGACATACATTTTTGGCGCATTGACAACACACTGGCTTTTTCCAGTGATGACATGACGTGATAGCTTTATAATCCTTCTTTAAAGGGCAACTAACGCATCTTCTTGTTCTAGAAGCTGTAGTGGGTTAGACAGATACCCTAACTTCCAAGAAAATCTCTACAATATCCGCTTGGTTTAGGTGGACCTCAAATATTATAAATTCGGGCCGTCATATGATTGCGGCACAAATTTCGAGCTAAATCGTGTAAGAATGCATGCATTTCTATTTCTTTTCCATAGGAAGAAAATTGATATATACTGCACTATTAATGCCTGCAACATTCATGCATATGAAACAATGTAGGCTGACGGCGAGTTTTTCTATGAATAGAATAATTTGGTCGTTTCTGATCTAAGAAACCTACTCCGGCTTTTGGCACAGAGGAAAGTCGAAGGTAAATGAGAAGTATGAAAATATTACTGAACGGTATTTAGAGGACAAGAGTTTATTTGGTATGAATCTTTTTCTTACAGTGCCTATATATTATTTAATATTAGGTGAATTCCTCGACCAGTTCTAAAGAGGAGTAACAATTATCTCATGTTAGTTCTAGCTACAGGTGTGAGGTACATCCCTCGGTTGATTTGGAAGCCGATGCGGTAAACCAATTCTACTGCTCTGTGGCGCAAAGACAAACTTCTGACTTGCTTCTCTCTAATGTCTTACCGATATGTGATTTCTACAAGATTTTTGTCTGACTTTTACAGTCAGGGTATTGCAGTGCTTACCGGAGGCCCCACTTCATGCTCTTGTCGATTCCATTCATGTTTCTTTTCTGCGGAGCGTTGTTATTCATTTACATGAGGTGCGAAGTCCTGAAGATTTTTCGAACTATCGAGCTATCTCACTCCTTTCCACCCTTTCCAAAGCAGTCGAAAAAATAGTCTAATCAAAACTACTTAATGTTTTAACGACTAATAATCTTATAACTTCCTGTCAGCTTGGCTTTCGATCATCCAAAAGTACTGGGGTATGATATTTTCGCAGTCTTATAAAACATTTTTCTTAATCTTAATGATGGCGATGCTGTTGCTGAGCTTCAGCACTATGGCATTCGTAACACAGTACATGGATGGTTTTCATCGTATCTCTACGGGAGATCGCAGGTTGTGTCTACTGATGAAAGATGCTCTGGTTTGTTGGGTATCGAATGTGGGGTACCTTAGGGTCCTGTGTGGGGCACTATCTTATTTTTATTGTATATAAACGATCTTACTGTTATAGATATTAGTGGCCAGTTTCCACTTTTCGCGGATGACACCTCTCTTTTGGAATATTCAAGCAATGGTGAACTTTTGAGAAATATCATAAATCAAGATCTTCAATAAATCAAGCAGGTAGGGACAGCCCTAAGGGAATGGGCCGCCAACCTCTCCAAGGAGGAATGGCAGCAGACGCTAGGCTGTAGACAGGCTAAAGATTTCATAACTTGGCCTGATAGGGCCAAGTTGGAATGGATTCTTAACACGAGTAGGTGTGCCCTGAATTCTCTGGTAGGACTGCTAATAGGACATTGCATACCATGGGTGTGCAGGAGGACCCGATATGTACGGGATGCTTGGAGGACGAGGAGACACCACAGCACTCCTGTGCGCTTATGACGCCGTGGAAAGTCTCAGACGGCAAGTCTTTGGGACAGTGGTGAACTCACAGGAGGAATTCAGGACCCTTGCTTGGAGTGACGCCTGACCTTCGTAAGAAGGTCGGATAGGTTTAACGAGGGCCTCGGTGGTTAAATTTTGACCTTCTCTGTATGCCCCGAGAAATTATGAGGTACTTGCCGGACACCATGTATGGATTAAATTGGTTTAATTATTATGTTGTGAGTCTAACAAATATTTAATTTTGATTGCTTTTTTTATTTCTTTTTTTAACTATTCTATAGCCAAAGGTCATTTTTTATTTTTTTTTTAAATTTAGCTGCATAGTCAGACTTTCAACTTTACTGCAAAGTTGAGGCAGGCACCACCTTGTATGAGGAGAGAGAGAACTACATTACTACGAGGCATCACTTATATAACTCTTATTAAATTGCTTTGCTGCTTCCAAAATGTTTTAATTCTACTAGAAAGTTAGTTGATCTCTAATCGGATTATCGAGATTGAAACCTTGCGATGACTGATCAGCTGGTCGACTTCGAACACGCCCTAGCTGCACCCACACTCTCAACTTAAAAACAAGAGTATAAAATCACTGTGTTTTACCAATCATAATATATTCCGCTAATGCTGGTAAATACAGACGGGCTAATCTAAACATTACATGACGCAGAAAATAATGTATGTTTAGTAGTAGATTGGAAGATCGCAAGACAATGAGTGAGAGAAATAAGAAAACTTCTAGACATCGGAGATCTAGGATGGGTAACCGAACTGGAAACAGCTTGAAATTTGTGTGTCCAAACGCGGAACATTTTTACATTACAAATGAAAACATTCTTTTTTATTTAACATTTGAATTAATCAAGAAATTTCTTTTTAATGACCAGCCAGTTGTGTTTAAAATGGCCTGCTATTTAGGGTGGATGAATAAGAACCTTCTGTGGCACCTTGTAACTAAAAGAAATATAAGAAACTGACTAAATGACCCTTATTTATTTCTACCTAAATAGGGGTACTGACACAATGCCGACTGAGCTAGAACCGTCTTAGAAAATACATAGTATTCAAATATTTAATTTATCAGGAAATAAATATGAAAGTGATGTTTATTTAAGTTTAATGAATTCAAAATATAAATATAGAATTATGGTCTTACACTTACACTTCTAATGCTAAGTTATTATATCAATTAATAAATTACCCAACTAAATCTACTTCACTATCGCTGTCATCATCTAAAGTAATAATAAACCTTTCTGTTGCATTTCTAATACAAATGTAACTTTTTTTTACTTTCTTTACATGTTGTACGCAGTTTTTTCAGTTCACCTCAGAAGTTTTTTTAGTTTAATCGTGAATTAGAGTTAATACACTAGAATTAAGTGTGGGTGAAATATTATTGCGACGAATTCCAACTTTAAGTTGGTGCCATATTTGTTCAATAGGGTTACATATACAGTGGTAAGGCGGTAGCCGCAATACTAATGTGCCCCATGCTTTTAGCAAGTTCATCGCAGTAATATTCTTTTTGAATAGATATACTTCTAAGCGCTTCTAATAAGTCCTTCTTTCTATAGTTTTCATGAAAATATATATCATAATCAAACATATATTCTTGAATTTTGGCTCTAGTGTCTTTTGAAGAAGGAGCTTTGTTACATTGTCTACTATGATAACTAGCGTCATCCATAACAATGACACTATTTGGTGCAATGTTCTGCAATAATTTAGTTTCAAACCAATTTTCAAATAACTCCGCTGTTGTGTCTTTATAATAGTCAACACATGATTCACTAATGTTTTTTGCCGAGAGAGATAGACCATGCGGCACCCACTCATCTTCAGAACCAGCATGTAAGATTGTTATTCTTTTTCCACCGTTTGACGGGGCACGTGTCACACATTTGCCGCTAGAATCGACCCAACCACTTGACGGGGTGTCGTGAGTCTCAAACCACGTGTCATTTAAACAAATGATCGGCCTACCTTCAGTTCTGTATTCATTTACTTTTGTGAGATATTCCCACCGCTATTCTTGAAGACGCTTGGACTCCATCAAAACCTTCTTTTAATAATCCTTTTGAATTTAAAGCCCATGTTTTGAAGGCGCTTCCACAATGTCGTCCTTGAGCATTTAATTTCTGTTTCATCTGTCGTCAGCCTTTTCATTAAATTGTCCAACGTTGGTACACTTCGCTCTTCATACATTTTATAAATTTTTCGTCGTTCCTCGTTCCCTTGGTCCAACGTTCTTGATTTTCCAATATCACTTCTTCTTCTGCGTTCCAAAATTGGCCCTTGTGTAATTTTCCAAACTGTGGATAAGGATTTTTTTTTTGTAAGTAAAGCCGTTTCCTTTACAACTTCTTCAGGGCACAAATCTCCACGCGACATTAATATCAAAAACACATTCTTTATAATCTGTTTGGAATCTGTTGATAAATGAACTCTGTTATTTACTTCAGTTTCATTGCTTTCACAAATCTTACTAGAACACCAAGGACGAAACATTTTCAAAAAACAAACTAAACTCAACAGTGTACGTTGACAGACTAAAATCAAAAATGACCCTGGTTTATCCGCGTTTTTATTTACCTCAGTACGGTACTTAAAATTTTTTACGCCCTTTTCGCAGGACTGGTTATTGTTGTTTATTATATTTTGAATACCCTAATAATAGCAGTCATTTAGCTTGGTTTCTTATATTTGTGAATACACTTTACAAAACTATTTATTACAACCCTAACATTTTGAACACGTCAAGTTACTGCATGTTAGATTTATATAATTTAATTAGAGTTTTTATTAAGTTTTGTAAAATTGTTAATATGTTTAATACCTTTTTATTTCTTAAGAACTGAAAGCTTTCAAATTATTAATTAGCGGACTATTGTCAAGAGTTTAATTGGTCGTTGTGTTCCAACCATTCGTTTTAATAAATACTTAATTGTTTGATGTTATAAAGAAAATTATAAATCTTTCAAAGGATACACGAACAATAGCCCTCGACAAATTACATCGTAATAAAAGTAATAAATTTAATGTGCTGCTTCGAAGGTTTCATTAATAGTAAATCCACATTTTTATGGAGAGAAGGAAAATATAATTACAATAGCAAATGAATGCTACCTGACAAGTCGGAATCATAATATGACATATAAATCTGTACAGGGTGTCCTTGAAATGGCCATTCAACGCTTAACCAGAAATTCCTTAAAAATAAGGCGATCTAGGCAAACTTACGCCTTTATCGATGATAATGATTAGCGTATTTTGACGCAAACGCGATCTGATGTTAATGCCTAAAAAGTTAAAAATGGCGCGTGATTCGTAAATAAAGGTTTGAATTTTTGTTACCTCCTGTAAAAATTACTTCAGTTGTTACTCTGACATTAGCCGACTCATTTTAAAACTTTTTTGTCTCTTGTAGTATTTTCGCCAGACATACAGCTCCTCCTCCAAAAAAGTATTTAATACCTTGTAATTATTGATCACTGCTGTTTATTCGGAATGAAAAAACATGAGAAGAGTCTTAATTCTAATAACTACCAACTAGTTTAATTATTATAACAAATGTTCGAAATGTTTACCGTATTCCTGAATACATAAATTATTTACTTTAAAAATTAAACTGTACTTTTGGGATCGTGTCGGTCTTGTTTTTAAAATAATCGGTAGCATTGATAATTCTTTGCAATAATTCAGCTTCCGTAGCGATGGGGAAAGCATACACTTTTTATTTAAGAGTGCCCCCACAGGAAAGAGGCTAGAGGCGTTAAATCGGGAGGCCAATTACTGGGTGTATCGTTTCGTCAATTTAGGATATGTTTTATTTAATAATCTTCGAACAATGATACTAAAGTGTGGTGGAGCCCCGTCGTACATAAATCACATTTTCGTGCGAAGTTGTAATGAAAGATCATCCAATAAATCGGATAAAATGATTTACAAGACAAGTAGTTTGCAATACAGAGTGGCAAAAAGTCACGCATAATACCTGTAACTTTTGAATGAACCTTGTATACGAAAAAGTGACCTTTATGAAAGTTGTTCAGTAATTTATTCCCCACATTTCTACCTACATGAATTTTTTCTATCATTTCTGGTTTGGTGGCCATAGAGACTAACTTACTTTTTTTAAATGGAACACCCTGCATATGATTGCATATTTGAATTCTACTGGGAAATTTTTAGTATTTTAAATTTTTATTTACTTACAATTGTAACAAACTTTATAATAACAAAAGAAATAGCCTAGAAAGTTGAACAACTTAACATCGGAATAATAAACAAGTGAAACATTTTCAGTGGATCAGGTGTTCAAAATGACCACAATTTTCTACCAAGCAGAGCGCCAGTCGATCCCTAAACCCGTCTACAACGTTTAAAAGGAAGTCCTCTGGAAAAGCCCGAATTTTAGCATTAATTCTGACATTCAAAAGGTCGTTTGGATGCTTACCGTAGACTTTGTTCTTTAAGTGTCCCCACAACAAGAAGTCGAGCGGGGATCGCGCATGGTCTATGCCTGCGCCATTACTTCTGTTGGTCTCTTTATTTTCTGTTGTCTCCATTTCTAACTGACTGGCGACGCAATGTTGCCTACCTATAAAATTATGATACTAGAGACAGTCAACGTCAAGAAAATATTAGTTAAGGTTAGATGCTACATAGTACACAACAATTGGCGTCAAAACTTGAGGGGTTCTAAATGAAAATTCCACTTGATTACCTAATAATTCTTGTATATCTTATGTTGTTTGTTTTTTAAATTTTGTCCTAAAACTCCATTAATTCTGTTGCACTAGTTTAAATCCATGACTATTGTTCCACTAAAAAGTACCTATACAGACTACAGACCACCGTAAGTAATTAAATTTTTAATTATCTGCTTATTACTTAGTACTTACCAGCCGCCACTGCCATAGTACATAAACACGCAAAATTATTCATTTTATACATTCATTAATTTTCGAACTGGTAAGAATTTGAGCACAAAATTTTATTTTTAAAATCCAAAAACAAATCAATACAAACGCTTATTATGGCGGCTACATTAAATAAGTATAACAGTAGGCACGATATTTGATTCCACCGTTAGAAAATACATTAATTTTTACAGAGCACAATAAAGGTAATTTGATTTTTCGTTCTATCACGATAACATTAATAGTATAAGTAAATAGGGTAGCCGACCGCCCATGGAGGAGTTTGATTTAAAAAAATATTTTCTTTTGTCCCAATATTCCACTCCGTATAATCTACAGTCCCTGGTTGAACTAGTCATGCAGTAAGTTCTGTTTAATTAATACTTGAAACTAGAGACCCTTCATAGATACTTTATATATTTGTGTAAGTTTCCTTTCCATCTCAGAATTTAGAAGATTTTGCTAAGTGTCTGTCAATTGCATTATCTTAAATCGTTTCCTTATGGTGATCCATCGATTTTAAGCCATGTTATTAAATGTATTATTTCTCTTGCAATTGGGGGTTACATGGCTTGATGGAATAGCTGGTTCATCTACAGGAAATAGGTTGAGTAATAACGCATACAGTATGTAGTATGGTATGCCACTGTGTGATATCTGGCATAAAAGAGGCTCACTGATTTGGCCACAATAGGTTTGTTCCAAGCCGACCAATAACAATATTTATACCACGGTAGAATAAATAAACGATAGATCCACTAGCCTCATCTTACTGTATACTGTATAAATTTCATTAGAACTTTGTTAGAATAAATGCAAGAAATTAAAGTCTGCCTAAATCACAGATATCTCTATTTATGGTTTAGACTTTTAGACAGACTTTTATTTCTTCCATTTAACAATTAAGCCATTCAGAGAATGGACTACTTTTTGTACCTTAGTTGGGAATAATTATTTTGGCTAATTTTGGAAAGTTCTTTAGTAAAACGTTGATATACTCTACGCTAGCTACGTCTTTAATGGCGACAGATGACATATGCCATTTTTAGTGCCATCTTTTTACTGATCATAAAATTCACAACTGAGTTGGTATTGAGAAATTCTTTCACATTCTTATGAAATACAGTTTTTTAGCTGGTCTAGATTTTCAAATTTTACATCTTTATAAACAAGAATTTTTTAAGTGATCCTACATAACGAAGTAGTTTGGCGGAAGGTCAGGAGACCTGGCTAGCCAAAGAATTAGATGCCGTGGGCCAATAATATTTCTGTTAAATATCTTTTGCAAGTATTCCCTAACTATGAAAGAATTATGGGCAGGACAACCATCCGTTTGATACCAGATCAACTAATTCTCAAGTACAACTTCTTCTAGTACTCAATTCCATTTCGAAGTAAGTCCTAGTAGGTTACTGCTGTAAGGTTGCCTTCCCTAAAAAATGGCCCAATATTCCCACAATTCTTGCCCAAACATTTATTTTTTGTGGATATTGCGTCCGAGAATGAACACGACGATGTTCATTTTCTTGGCTCCCATACCGGTCATTTTAAACATTTGGTTCGTTGTTGACGGTAAATCTACATTCATCGGTAAAACAAATATTTCTTAAAAAATTCCTTTATTATTTGCTCTTTCCATTACCTCCAAACAGAATACCATTCTTCGTTCTTCATCACCTTGGCGGAGCTTTGGTTTTTTTCATACTTGTAGGGAACATATACAGGGTTTTTTTTTAAGTGCGCAACACTGTGGTTTGATGTTTTCCTACGACTTGCCCAATAATCCTCGTGCTAATCATTTTATTTCTCTCCACGTGCAGTAAAATATCAAGATCTCTATTATCCCTTTCTTCAGCTCTATTGACATTCTAAGTTGAGCGTTTACAGCTGTTATTTATTACAGTGCCTTTGGACTTAAATTTGCCACTGATAAGTTTAATTAATGAAATGGGACAATGGCAAAATTAAAACATAACTAGAAAATTAGCATAACCTTTATAAAAACTAAACGGCACGATAAACTTATTGCAGCAGTGACATTTTTGCAGACAGTTGAAATAACTGTGTTCAACATGTAATTAAGGTGGAAGATACTTATAAGTGTATGACTTCTGATGTTTAACCATTAATAATAAATTTAGATGAAGATAGTGATAGTGACACAAAATTGATTAGTGTAAAACCTCGTGTAAAACTTTTCTGTGTACACACATTGTACTGTATTTAAATCTTAAACCTAATTTTAATATTATATTAGTGTGTAGTCTAAATCGTAACATTGTATATTTTAATCGTAATCATTTTTAAAAATATTTTTCATACACCTAGTGTTCTTTGTTGACGACTGTAAAAACTTAATTTTTATTGAAACGAAAGAATCTGTGTTTCATCAGAGAATAAACCATTTTTCCTCCTACATACACAATAAAATATTTATTTGTGCGTTTAAAAAGACAAAATAATAAAATAAAATAGTATTCTAGTGTTGGAATTAGTTTTCCAACAACCTCTTCAAACAAAACTTATTCAATTCATTCCCCTTTATTTCTATAGTATGTAGGTAGTCACAGAGAGAACTGTCGTTACCCATTTCAACATTAAGTTAGTTCTTAGATTTATTATTTATCAGAAGCTCCTTTTCTGCTTTTGGTTTATCTCAGCCTGCTACAAAATTGAAGATTTTAGCAAGGGGAATGTAGGCGCTGTTTTAGAGGTGTTTAATTCTTGATGACAAATATTTTTTTATATTAGTTACTTTTTTGTAACATAGTTACTTGAAGTATTTTTATTTTTTTTATGTTTGTACTTACACACCATTTACGTTTATATTAGTTGTAACATACATATTAGACCCAAGCTAAATTATTTACAAAAATATTTTGGTTATTTATTATCGGAAACCTTTTTTCTTTCACAACAATGTTTTTCATATTACTCTGGAGAATCTATTGATCTTTTAACATTTTTTATTGTGAATCTGTAGGTACTACTAAAATGAAAGAATTTTTGCTTTCCTTAAACGAAATTATCAAAACCCTACGAGAAACAAGATATAGCGTGTTATACCGGTAAATTACGGAGTGCCACTTTAAAAATATGGCCATATTTTGATTGCTTTTATGTCAATATCCCAAAAACCGTTTAAATAAAAAAAATGTGTTGCAAGTCAAACTTTAAAACCCTGTACCTCATTAAAGGCGTTTTACTAAGCAGTATTAGGCTAAAACGCAATATTCTCATGTCTACAGTTACAACTTATCCAAGCTAACGTAATATATGAAAACTTTGCTGGTTGCGTACAAACCAGAAAAAGAACGCATTCGGAGGAAATGAGAGGCATGATCGCGCGACCAATCGGTGTTGGTGCTTCGTGGATAGTACGTTCAACTATACCGTTTCTTACTCAATGAAAGTATCGATAAATATGACAAATTTTGTCTCTAGCCACGGCGAATTGAACGGGCGGCATTTATTTGCTATTCTCATATATCAGGATATTCATTCACGTATTTGTTACACTATTTCACATTACACACACCACCCTTCTTTTAGTATCGATTCAACCATATTAGTAATATATGCTATTAAGAATATTTTTAACCTACCTGTAGGCAGGTTCGTTAATAATTACATAAGTTCACCTTATACGAGGAAAATTAGAGGTGCGCAGTGGAAAGCTGATAGGTATATTAGGAAATTAGACAAAATGGAAAGCTCTGAATAGATATCAAGTTTTCTACTAAACGTTCCAGTGGCCGCACTGTACTAGAACGCGAAGTATAGTCCCATTAAATAGATCAGTGGTTCTCAAACTTATTTCGTCCATCGCCCACTTTCAGAATACTTTTTTTTTCTAGAGCTCTCAGTTTGTTTTTTACTTACCATCTGTCGTGCATCTGTTACAACTATTTTTCTTAAACTTGCATTATGTATGCTAGGATATGCCCCCTATCCTATTTCTGAGTTTAAAAAAGATTGTTTTAATGAGAGCAATTAAAACGCATACCTAATCATTATCAGAAGTATTTTTATTAACATTAAAATAATTTAAAACTTATCTAATGCGAAGAATGAATCTGACGCCTTTCAAGGATTTTATTAGTATCAATCTCGAGTTATCTCTTAATTTACTATAATCCTGGCTACAGTTGCGAGATTAGCTTCTGCAGCCATAATTCTTGGTGGCCTTTCCTTTCTTGATTCTATAAGTTGTTCTGCTAACTGGGATGATCCTGCTGTGTTGTCATTTGAAAAAGGATCCAACACCCAGTCTGGTATATCCTCGGGTATATCCATGTTTAAAATATCCTCGCATCGTTCCCTGAAATCAACCTGGAGGTTTTCCAAGTGTTGACAGTAAACGAGCAAGCCGTCGTTATTGAATGATGCTGCTGACAAATCAGGGAAGTTGTTGAATTCCCATCTGCCGGTATTTCTTTTGTATAATAGCAGTCTGACTACGAAAGCAACAAGGGTATCTTCTGTTAATCAAGTTTAAGTATTCGCCTCGAAGCTGGAGATTAACATCATTAAACAACTTATACAGGGCTGTCAAATACGTAATATCATTATTAATTTGATGAGATAAGGTTTTCGCGCAGATCTGTGTCTTTGTTTTTCAGGAACTCTATCGCACAGCCAAACAGATTGTAAAATCTAATCAAACAGGTACCTTTTGACAGCCAGCGCACCTCTGTGTGAAGCAGCAAGCGGTTGAAATCTTCATCATTGGCAATGTAAAGTTTATTAAGTAATCTGTGAGTTACTTCTTATTTTACTAACTGCTCTCATAACATATTGCCTGTGATATTGCGATGATGTATGTAGGCGTTCACTCAGATTTCTCTCAACGAAATGTTGGCGATGAATGACGCAATGTACAGCAAGCACGTCAGGAACTTTATTTTTTGTAGCAGCTGATATAATATTTCCTTTTCGTCACAAAACGTTTCCAGAGTATTAAATAGTGTTTCTTCTCGTGTATCTGTTTCCAAATTTGTAGTACACAATAGTTCTTGACATACTTTCTCGTCTTTCATAAGCCTCAAGTATACTAATAACAATGCTTTATTGGTTGGTAAAGTGGAGTCATCCAACTGAATTGAAAATAGGCAAGCCTGCAGATGATTGCACAATGATTCTTCAATGTTTTCAGCCATCTCATCAATTCGTCTTTGCACAGAACTATTGCTCAAAGGAATTTTTTGGTTTATATCTGCTGCTGGTTATGAAGCAAGTTGTTATTACTTCTTTACTGCCGGTGAAATCAAATTTTCCCCAATAATATGTGGTTAGCCTGTTTTAGCAATCAACAATGAGATATTGTACGAAGCTCGAGGTCAGTCATCGTCTTGCTTAGAAGCTGCTGAAAAAAGTTTTGATATAGTTGGCTGAACTTCGTACTTCCTTTTCATGTCTTTAATAGGTCACATCTTTGTCTTTCTTATCCGAGTGTATTTTCTAAAATGATCTTGAAGCCTAGAATGCTTCATCGCTTCCTATGAAAATGTTTTTTGATAAGTAAGGCACATTGGCGATGATGGACTTTCGATAAATCCGTATTTAATATATTCCGCACTACACTTCCGTCTCTTCTTTATTGCTTCCGGCATAGTTTTGGCTTCACGCATACGTGAGTAAAAGAATAACTTTTAAAAACCTGCTGTCAATTGCGCGCGATGATACTAATGAAAATAAAATGAACAATCACTGCCTTAATATAAGTTGGAGGCATGTAATACGCATCGACAGGAATAAGATAAACATGCGATGAGTCGTTTATAATAAGGGCGACGCGGGAGCAGAGTGCGGGTCGGGGACTGCGGGCTTAGTTCTGTCGACTCGTACATAAGCGCTCTCTGCCTCCCGAATGTCCTCGAATATGTAATTTAATTTGTAGGCAGTAAGCAAGTTAGAGCAAGCACAAACAATCCTCCCAATCTTGCAGGAATGCAAAAATCGCGATATTTAACAAAAACTTGTTAGAACTTAATTGCCACAAACATATCTTTTGCTATTTTCAATTAACACACTTTTAGTAGCTTCACCTGTATGTATCTACGTAGGTATAAATGTAATGGAATGTTTCAATTCAATTTTCATCCACTTCTCGACGACCAATATATCTGAAATTTCGCACACGTGATAAGAACCGATGACAATAGAATATTAGAAAATATAAACCTGTATTACAGTTTACTACGTGGTTAGTGTGTTTTTTTAGTTAGTAATTTTTTTATCTGCACCCGTCCCCTAGACCGCCCTAGCACCCCCTAAGTCTCTCTGAGCCCTCTATTTCTCCCCTGAAAACCTCCAGCGTCCATTTTGAGAAATACTGATACAGACGATGAAATGCAGTGAGTCAATTATCATTTATACTCCGGTACCCAAATAATTAGCAGCGACTCATTTTTACCGGGGTGTGCAAGACGTAAGAGGAACGGCAATTCCAGAGGCGTGTCATTTTAGACAATAATAATTTAAAAAATATATGAATTTTTTGTTTATTATTATAATATATAAAGATATATTATTATAAATTAAACTGAAAAACAAATTAAGCTTTTACATTTGGTAATCTAATGAAGTAATTAGAGAAACTAAATTACGCACGTTTAAAATCCAAAAAGAATAATAAAGCAACGGTATATGTTATTTCCATAATGTTTTTGTTAAACTACACAATAATAGAAACATATAATAGTGGATGAAGGGCAAAACCTAAACCTAAATTATATATGCTTATAAATTTCCTAACTATTGTTACCTAATGAACACTTATTGATAATAATTTGACAAATTATATTCCACGCCGACATTAAAAAGTGTTATAATGACAATACGTTACAATTTTAAATTCATTATTACCATTACAGCGATTATTCACTATCCAACAATGAAAACATTTCATTACTGTCGCAACTGCTGTTTCTGCAGGATTTATAATAATAGGTTCTACCATGACTTCAACGCGTACATCTAAGTCCCACATTTTTTTTTTCTACGCCCTCGACTTGTAATACGCACTTATGCCAATCTGCTGCTTGTACATTCGCTATTGCTGTTTTTAACAGTTCTTTAACATCTTTTAATTTAAAAGTTTTATTTTCACGCGCCACTTCGCCTTTTATCTGTGCCCATATAAGCTCGATTGGATTTAGTTCACAATGGTAAGGAGGTAACGTAATATTGTAACACCTCGTTCACGAGCCATTTCAAGATTTTCGCCAAATGCAATATAATTTTCTTCGAGCCAGGCAACAATATTTTCCTTTCGCCACGCAGAAGTTGGCAAAGCTTCCACCCGACGGCTGTGGTAAGGTGCATTATCCATCACGATTACCGACCCACGTTCAAGACGCGGTAAGATGGATTTAAACCAATCTTAAAATAATCCCAAGTTCATATCCTCATGATAATCACCGGTTTTACGAGATTCAAACACGTTTAACCAACCTTCAAGAAAACCAGAATCACTCCCGATGTGGGTTATAATTAACCAACGACCTTCTCCTGAAGAAGCTTTCAATCCAGTGGACAGTCCATTAATAAAGGCGCTACGTGCATCTTTATTATTGAGATCTTGCCAAATGTAATTCACAGTATGTCCTTCACTTAACCATGTCTCGTCCGTAAAGTAAATTATTTTCCCTGCACAGCGATATTGTTGTATTTCTTCTAGATACTTTCTACGCCACAATACGATTTCTTCCTTTTCCACCAAAAGAGTTTTGCGATTTCGTTTTAAGAATCGAAAATTCAATTCTCGTAGTGTACCCATTAGAACTCTTAAAGGAGTTTTTTTGTATATTTTCATCCCTTTCAATTTCGGCAGAATTTTTTTTTAAATTCGGAAGTTCATTTCGAAAAAAAAATGCATGCACTTTCCGACGAATGGCTAACTTTGTTTGCTGATTAATAAAAATATTTTTCCGTTCTCTTGTTTCCCTCTGATCGGACACTTTAGTATTCCTATTGTCCTTGATAGTTCTATAAACAGTACGGCAAGATGTCTTAGTCAATGTGGCACAAAGTTCTGCTGCATCAGTGAATGATATTGCACTGTGGGTAGTTAGAATTCCCTCATACACATTTTTTACATTTCTACGCTCCCCAGGTTTTAAATGACGTCGTTTTGTAGCTTGTTGGTTACTATCACTTAAAGAACTCGCCTGCATTATAATATTTGCTGTTTCGAATAACCACCAAAATAATAAAACTGAATTGCTAATATCCTCTTGATTGAAACTTGTCTACGACACTGAACGTTGGTTATAGCCGATAAGAAAGCGTGCGAGCGCCTTTAGACATGGATTTTTCCTACCTGCGTTGCCAAATTAAGTAACACAGGTACCGTAGGGTGAAAAGGCCCTTAATGACATGCCGAATTTGGTACATTTTATGAGAATTTAAATAAAATAATTATAAAACCTAGCAACATGTAACGGCTTATTAATGCACAATGTTCCCAAGCGGTTTTGAATGCTTTTATTTCAGTTAACAATGTGTGAATCGATGTTAATTATTTTCTCCGCACACCGTCAATGGTGATGAGAACAGTTTTGCCAATTATTTTGGGATCGTAGTATAGAAAGAAACTTCGCATCCATCGGCGGTTTGAAAAATTAACTTGGGAGGCGCTTTCTATAATTATCATTGCTTCAAATTTTTAATCAAATGCTTGTAAAGTGCGAGGTGAAGTATTTTCCCCTTTCTGTTAAAAAGAAAAACTTACTTTCGACGCTTCCGTGAAAATACCTTTTTTCTTATTCTCTTATTTGCACGTTTCAGGGATATTAATATCTATAAAATGTTTTTCGCTCAGAAATTTCCTTTACCTTTTTCTAACGTTACTGTCTTTGTTACCCATATATACATCCCGGGGGACTTAAGGAAATAGGACTGATATACGGACGACCATTATCAAAATTTCCTGTTTTTGTGTTTATTTACCCTATGTTTTCTGGTCTGTTACCGTAAATAACAAAATAGGTTCACAAATAAATTCTAATATAACTGTAGGAAATTGGTTGTTTACAATAAAATAAGAAGCATTTACTTGATTGGTTTACTGATTTTTTTAGCTATTTACTACAACAGTTGTTTTGTAGGGGCAAGGCCCTTTAGTTCATCTAATTTATAAAAACAAATGATAAATAAATATACCGTTATATACAAATTGTGTTATTTTTATGAATACTTGAAAGCCTTTGGTATTATAATTATTAAATCTGACTTCTTCACCAATCATTAAATTATGTTTACATGTTTTGAAATTATAAAACGTCCTTCTAAACATCTCGTTCTTCAAGGTCATTCACGGTGAGTGACCTATTAGAAGATCTCGGGAATTATACATGATATATTTTTGAAATTCTGTTACTGGATATAAGGGACGCCGACCTTTTCAATGGGGATACTTTGACGATTTCATCACTTTCAGTTATATCGGAAGTTAAGCCAAACTTAGTTATTTTAAATGAGATGTTATGGGGTATTATTATTAAAGGGTATTATTAATAAAAGTTGTTTGGAATTCTACAGAGAATTCAGAAATGTGAAAATATACAGGGTGTCCGAAAAAATGTGGGAAATCTCTCGGATCCAGAAAGGACAGGAAAAATAAGATGAGAAGTTTCTATAATTTTTTTTCTTAGTAGCCCTCCCTACGGAGATAATATTATGTGTCTCTGAAGGACGCCGCTGAAAATCGGTTTTTCTTGAGCAACTTTTAAAGTACTTAATACAATTTAATAAAAATTTAATGTGATGGACACTAGTAAGGACCTCTTAAAATAGTGTCCTTGCAATTTATTCAGCTCTTTTAGTTTACCAGGGGCGGACTAACCTTTACAACTTAATGCTTAAATTTCTAACACCCTGTGTGATAAAGACTTATTAATTAAATTATTCTAGGCGGCTTGCACCTTAGATCAAAAGGTACTTTTGTTTATTGTCGATAAAATGAACCGTTTTCGAGGAAAAGAATAATAAACGAATAGTTGCAGAAACCTATGTTCTCAAAAAATGTGCGTTTTATTTATTTATCGGCACCAAAAAAACGTATTGTTGTTGCAAACGTTACTATGGTACGAAATAAATAAAATATCCTGCATTTTAGAACTTGTCATCTTTCACATCGCTACACACCGAAATTCATTTACTGATTTTTGGATTTCGTGGTGAATCTAATTAATTGTGAGTTATTGCGAACTATGGAATACACGTTTATTGAGTATGCAGATATGCATCTGATGTATGGTCTTGCGTCTTGCAATGCTTTAGAAGCCAGGAGGTTATATCACGAAAGATTTCTTAATCGTATATACCAAACCAGAAGACATTTTAACGAGTTGGCCAACGTCTAAGCGAGAATGGTGAGCGATTCCAGTTATTAAGGAATACATATTATTGACCTTCTTCATAATTTTAGTAAGGTTTGGAAAAAATAGTATCTACTGATTGTGGTCTAAGAAGAGGTAGGCCGCAATTAATTAGAGGAAACTATTTTAAATGTTTGAAGTTCTTCAAGAACAGCTGTTATATCTATATCATTAGCAAAAAGTACATGAACTGATATCTGAATATTTTCCACGTAGAATGCAGTTTGCGAACTGGCTATTGGATCTGCAATGAAATAATGTAAACTTCATAAGCATTATTCTTTTCACGGATGAAGCAAGGTTGACCAAAAATGGTATCACCAATTTACACAACACACAAATATGGGCTGATGAAAATCCTTATGCCACTATTGTTTCGCATCAGTTCAATCAATTAATATCTGGGCAGGAATCATGGGCGGCAATATTTTAATTGGGCGATTCATATTGCCGGAACGCTTGAATGAACAACCTTATTTGGTATCCTCCAGAACGCTTTTCAGGATTTAATAGAGCACTTACCACTTGATACCCGCCAAAACATGTATTTAATGCACCATGGGGCACCACCTCATTTCAGGATTGGTGTGCGGGATAGGTAGAGGAGGACCTATTGCCTGCCTCCTCGATCTCCCGACCTAACGCCATTGGATTTTCACCTGTGGAGACACCTGAAAAACTTGGTATATTCCATTCCGGTTGGCACTAGGGAGGAGCTTCTACAGACAATCACGTTTCATTCTGATGTGATAAAGATCAAGGCTGGGTTATTGTGGCGGGTACAATACAGTCCCTGGATATCGAAAAGTCCGACGGTGGTATTCTGCTCGCAGGAAGAAAATTACAATAATATTTTCACGTGATCTAGGTATATCAATGCGAGAAAGATTGCCCACGAAAGCATTTTGTTTGGTTTTCAATATATTTTTTGTCTTAAATCGATCAAATTCAAATGAAAATTGAAAGTAAGAGTTATTGTTATATCTATGATCTAAATTGGTACCATTTTTATTTGAACGATATGCTTTTATCATAAAAATTTGTCGATTTTCGATCGTGCCTACAACCTATTAGGACAAAGATCCCTTTATTCCTTGCTTATTAATGCATATATCCTGTAAAAGGGAAGGGTTATAATCAAGTTGAGTGCGTTTTAATCTTAGTTTGCTCAATTGTATATTCAATAAAGCATCACAAAACGCCTTTAGTGCCAGGACTATTTTTCTAGCTAATGGAAATCAATACAGCAACTAACAAAATAATCCGAAGCGTTCTGAAAGGCTAGTTATGTTGGAATTATAAATTTTGAAAAACTTTAATTCGTCACTTTGGGATCATTAATAATATTTGTTTACTTGTTTATATTTTGATTTCGGTAGGGTATCAATAGCATTGGCCATTTACAAACACATGAATACAACAGAAGAGTACTTGCATGCATTGTAGACAATAATCATATTAACTACGTCTGAGTCCTGAGCCTGATGGTTTAAGAGTTTCATATTGATAAATCCCGTGAATTTCCAAAGTGTAAGAGTATGCACATCTCGTTCACTTGCAAATTTGTTACATAATTCACACATACGGTATATTGGAGAATCTTTATACAGATTTGTTCTGGGAAACTCCAAATATAACGTTCCTTTATGTCTATTATTTATTCTATTCACTGAGAAGGGTAACTGAGGTAACATATCAGGACTGTCCACACTCCCATTTCTAACTTTAAAAAGGTAAACCGAGCATATTTTGATTCGTCTGTTCTCAAGAGTCATTCTATTGAAAATATGTTGTAATACTTGATGATCAAATTGCATTTGCAAAAAGCTGCATATGAGATTTTGTGATTTTGAGAAAAGCGCCCTTAAAGTTTAAGTTAGGGTATTTTTGCACTACTTTTCTAATTTGGCAACGGATCAATTTTGAACTTTCCGGTAAAGGATAGATAGTAAGGGTTTAAGTCTAATATTTTTTGTTTGTTTCAATAGTTTCATAGCTTATACTACCCTAATTTTCGCAATTTTTGGGTTTGTGCGTTTATTGTTAATAATAAGTATCAACTATTATATATGTTTGTCTAGTCTAGATCAACGGGAGACCTTCTCACTTATGTTACTCACGTTTGGAACAAGGCAGTAGAAAATCATGGCAAGTCCGTGGCAGTAGCACTGGACATTTCCAAGGCCTATGAGCGAGTATGGCATGAGAGGCTCCTAACTAACGCTTTCTTCGAGACCGTTCTCTGCGAGTGGCGATGGACGGATTTTTTTTTTAGACACGTTTAACATCAACGCCGGAGTCCCTCAAGGTTCTATATTGTCGCCCACGAAATTCTGTCTTGGGATGACAGTAACCAATGGAGGGACACTCGATTCCCTTGGCTTCATCAATTAATTTATTGGGCGTCAATTTGGATAATCATATGTCTTGGTATAGTTACGTTGCGACCATTGCTAAGGCAGCCTCACAGAAGCTTGGAATACTTTTCCGAACTAAGAACCTCTATACACCCCAACAACTTTTGATGCGCTGTAAAGCCCAAATTCGACTATGGCTGGAATACTGTTCGCATATTTGGGGCTCTGCTCCTGAACATACCCTAGATTCCATTCAAAGAAGAGCCATTCGCTTGATCTTTGACCAACAACCTGGAAAGCCTTGAACATCGAAGGCAGGTTGGCGACTTGAGTCTATTTTACAAATATTTTCGTGGCAAGTGCTCAACTGAGGTTGCCCGTTTGATTCCACCCAGAGCGGTGCATGGTAGAAATACACGATGAGCCACTGCAGCCCACCCGTACGTGGTTCAGCTTATTATCCCTCGAACGACACCGTTTAAAAATTCTTCTTTCTCTTAGAAACAGTCAATTTTTTAATAAGATAAAGGGTAACCGAAATACAGGGGATGGTCAAAGAGCAAACCTTTTCGAAAACCGCATGTAGCTTAAAAACTAAGAAAACTCTAACGACTCTATTAGGGGCATCTTTTGTTTCTCGAAAAAGAGCGCTGTAATCTAAAAACCGCAAATCTCTATTTTTACTAGTGACCGAGATACCCTGCAATTACATCAGAGGTCACCCTGTACTTATGCAATTTGCAATTTTTATTTTGCAGTAAATACATTTTAACTAACACTGTTTCAAAACACCGGTTGTAGAACAGAATATGTGTGTAAATCGAGCGCAAAGTGATACATTACCGCCCCGAACGAGACGTTTGACGCGCGACGCGCAATAGTTATTTACTGGAGAAAAAAAAACTTTTAACTGTTTAAGTTTTTTGGCATAGAAACTTTATTAAAACATTGTCAGATACGACTTTTTGACATTGTAAATTTTAGTTTTTTAGCGCATACGTCATTTGGTCAATGCATGTAGACAAAAAACTACAAGGGCCATTCAAAATGTAATCATTAACCTATAGTCCTATACATATACTTCGGTAATTTTAGCCTTTATATGATTGGTGCAGCTCAAAGATTATACCAAAATCCCCATATTATTATATCGCTGCTCTTTTACGAATGTTATAATTTATACAATAATATCATTGCTCTTCTTTAAACCAAACATACATACTTCTTAGTATTTAATTTAAACCCATTCAAATCACACCAGTTAGTAACTCATGCAATCTTCATGTGAATAATCACAGTTGCCGTCAGTCAACACATCCAATACGATATTAAAGATATTTCCAAAAATGAGTAGTTTAGCATATTTAACGCTCCAAATATAAACTGCCATTACAAATAAGAGGAGACCCAAATTTGAGGCTTGAGGAACTCCCGAAGTAGTTTTTTAATGGTCAGATTTAGCACCTATTACCTCTACATGCTGTTCCCTATTCGCGAGGTAGGGTTGTATTAGATGGATTAAGTTGTTACTACTATTTATGTTCTTTAACGACTCTATGACAATACTATGCTTTATCCTGTCATATGCCTTCTCCACATCTGTAAAAATAACATCTACCTATGACTTATTGTTCAATGCCCATTTAGAAGTTTACGTTAAATTGACTCAGTTTTTAATAAACATTTTGCATAACAAGTAGCTTGATAGCTAGTGATCTCTCCAAGGCCTTCGACTGTGTCTCCCACGAGATACTTTTAAACAAACTTCAATTTTACGGTATTCGGGGTACTGCTCTCAGTCTTTTTAAATCTTACCTTTCGGACAGATCCCAACATGTCTTGTTTTGTGGTGAAATGTCACAGAAGAAAAATAACGGTTTCGGGGTGCCCCAGGGATCCATCCTTGGCCCATTATTATTTATTATTTATATAAACGATCTATGTCATTTTATGCGACCAACCACATGTATGCTATATATGCTGATGATACTACCATTGCCTCTTTTGATAGTAACGCAGACGCGTTAGATACAATCTCAATCAATTGCATCGAAAAAGCCCAGGAGTGGTTTCACGCTAATAAGTTTAAACTTAATACCGAAAAAACACAGTCATTAAAAATTTCAACAAGTAACGGTGTAGGTCAGGGCAGGTGTGTGAATATGTTGGGTATTAAAATAGATGATAAATTGAATTGGTCGTGCCATGTGGAAATGGTCCGCGGCAAGCTTTCTGGTATTAACTTTTTGTTGCGCAGACTCAGAGCGCTCGTACATTTTGATGTGTTGAGGATGAGCTATTTTGCCTTGTTACATTCTCAACTTTGTTACGGAGTAGCTTTGTGGGGAAATAGTTCCGCAGCCCAAATTATAATTATAACAAAAAAAAAGCCATTCGAACTATTACTGGCTCTCATTATCGAGCACATAGTCGACCCATATTTCAAAGACTCGAAATAATGCCGTTGCCATGCATTTTTATATTTCATTCGTTGGTGGAAATTCACCAGAAAAAATCAAGTTACCAGTCATCCAGTACGATTCATAAGTATAAGCTGAGAAAGGATACTCTCCTGATACCAAGATTAAGATTGGCAAAGTCTGTTAAAAACTTATTAAACCTCCAACTTTATAATAAATTGCCCAGCGAAATGCAGAGTTTGGGCGAGAAAAGATTTAAGATGGAAATAAAAAATTATCTTTTAAAACACTGTTTCTATTCTGTTCAGGAATTCCTTTGCCTCAAATCTTTTTTTGTGAGACAGTGCGTACCATTCGTTGACCACGTATTATTTTATTTTAACCGTGTATCGACTTTGTACTATGTTTATGTCTGGTTATATTATTTTTTCGGCGACCGTCCGGGAAGTACGTACTTCGTCCGGGAAGAATCACATCGTTGTTGTCATTGTGAATATGAAAATCTTGGTAGGTATGATTTTGATAAATGCAGTTGAACATTACCATAGCAACGAAATAACGACTGACAGCTATCTGAAATTAAATGAGTTGACATTTTAATTTTCGAAAGTTTGGAACTATGGAAAGCAACAGCGATAGTGAGTTTGAAAATGTGCCTTACGAAATTTCCAATGCAGCAGCTGCTGCTACAGCACAATTATTGCCTAAAAAATCAAAGTCCAGGTACGAAAACGTTTATGATTTGTTCACGAGATGGATGGATATGAAGAAATGCAAAACTATTACAGAGGATGTAATTTTAACTTACTTGGCGCAAAAATCTGAAACTGTCAAATCCTCTACCCTGTGGAGCATGTACTCTATGTTGAAAAGTACCATTTTAGTGAAGAAAAATGTAAACATAGCCACTTTCCCAAAGGTAATCGCATTTCTTAAAATGAAGAATGTTGGTTATAAAGCAAAGAAATCAGAAGTCTTCAGCAGCGAGCAAATCAACAAATTCATTAGAGAAGCAGATAATGAAACATATCTAATGCTAAAGGTAATTTTAACAAAATATTACGATTGTAGGATATAAAAGTATCAACTTAATTTGCTTCATTTTCAGGTAGCAACAAATATTGGGTTAGCTGGTGCGTGTAGACGGGAAGAACTAGCAAAAATGTCAATTGATCTAATAAACGACAAAGAAGACATGTTGCTTGTAAAAATACCATATTCTAAAACACATATTGAGAGAAATTTTGTTGTAATTGGGCAAGAAAACCTGCTGTTGTATAGGCAATATTTATCTTTACGGCCATCCTATACTCCACATAACAGATTATTCGTGCATTTCAAACAAATTAAATCCTTTCAATATTAGCAATTGCTCAAATTTTAATATAAATAAGAATTAGAATGTTTCTGTTAGTACCTATCTTCTGTTCGAATTTCAATATTTAATACAAATAGGAATTAAAATGTTCGAAATTTTGTTCTACAAAGAAATATAATAAAGAAATGTGTCTCTTTGATTTGTTATTCTACATGGTTGCCGAAACAATAGTGTAGGCATCACGTCCGAAAACAGTTTTTTTGAACTCGCAGACTTCCAGGACTCGCCTACGGCTCGTCCTAGAATTTTGTCAACTCGTCCGAAAAACAGTATTTTCCGGACTTGTTACGTAAATTACTATTATTTTAGTTTGTAATATTTTCTTTTGTATGTTACTTTTTTCATTGTCATATTATTTACTATGTAGTTTGGACATTGTTTTTTCTTTTGACCTGCTATAATGTATATTTTTTTGTACAACCATAGTTAAATAAAATTCTATTCTATTATATTCTTCGATTTAAGGCAGTATACTCTAGTGAGAAAAATAACTGCAATATTTTTGGCTTTTCCTTACTTACAACTTAATTCTAAATTATTCAGGGTTAATGTAGAAACGATTAATCCTTGCACAGTTCATACATCTCCGCCACTGATTCTGCGTCAAAACATGACTTCTAACCGTAATTTAAAATAGTTGTGCGCTAATGATGGAGATATAATGATGACTGCCATTACCGCTATTTACCACGTATTATAATCTCACTATGGTCATTGTAAAGTCGAGTTCAGTATGTAGCTACCTATATCGAAGACATTGCCCCATGATATACCTGTATTGGAAATTAATGTAACCTAGATAAATTTTTCTAGGTCTTCTTATATACTTGTTAAAACATTATTTAAAAAAGCATTAACTAACTAAGTATACGGTTATGAGGAAACATTGAAAAATAAATAGGTATTATTATCACTACCACTTAGTTCTAAATATTTACCAGGGACGTTGATTTGAAGGTGATGTTATTCGGTCCAGTGATTGTGTCATTTAATATCAAATTATATAAACTCCCGGACAAAAAAAACCGGCACCCTGAATTTTTTGCTAAATTTGATCCTTTATAACTTCTTTATTTTGAATCCGATTTTTACAGTTTTTTTGCCATTTAATAGATAATTTAATTAGGAATGCGCTGAACTTTTTTATTTATGGTTCATGTTCGATAGGGCGATATTATACCGAGTGACCCAATGTGAGTTTTTTTGTCCTAAGTTTTAAACACTCTGTGGAGTTATTGAGGATATTATTTTTCATACTGTCAATTTCAGAATAAAGCTACATGTATTCCTAACATTTTCTTTTTTTGACTTATTACGATATCTCTCTTTTTAAAAGAGATACGATTTTTTAAATAAAACTCTGCAAATTACATTATTTTATTAGACCACCAGTCATTGTTAAATTGAGTCAACTTATGTAATTGTTATAAGTATTTGACAGTGACAGCCTTCATAATAGTTACAATAATTATTGGGGTCAGCATGGTGTTAATTACAACAGACGTAGCAAAAATAGTTGCGCTAATAGAAGCGGGTCATAATAAAAGTTATGTGGCTCGTACGTTGGAATTTCCAAGGGCCACAGTTCAAGATGCTTGGAATAGGTACTTGGAAACAGGGAATTTTACTAGACGACAAGGATCTGGAAGAAAGAGAAAAACAATTGCAGCTGACGATCGCTCCTTGTGGTAAGATCCTTAAGGGAACGAAGAGCCACTTCCGTGGTTTTAAAAAATGAGTTGCGAATGACACGTGGAGTTAATATTAGTGACAAAACGGTTAGGAGGAGGTTAAACGAAGTTGAGCTTCGTTCACGTAGACCGGCAAAAAAACCACGAATACTTCGGCATAATCGACGAGAGCGGCTACGATTTGCCAGAGAACATTTAAACTGGACTGTCGAGCAGTGGAGTAATGTTCTTATCACAGATGAGTCGAGGGTTTGTCTTCGGTCACCGGATGGTCGTGAGCGTGTTTATAGGAGAGCAAACGAAAGATTTGCTGAATGCACCATAACAGAGATAATATCTTATCATGGTGGTTCCGTTATGGTGTGGGCGGGTATTTCAGCTGATTCGCGAACTGAAATGATATTTGTGGATAATGGAGCACTAAATGCACATCGGTACATTGAAGATATTCTTCAAGAGGCAGTAGTTCCATTTGCTCCATTAATCGGTGAACAATTTATACTAATGCATGATAATGCTAGGCCACATGTTGCACGGACAGTAAATGAATATTTGGATGAGGTTGGTACTTGACGGTTAGATTGGCCTGCATGTAGTCCGGATTTGAACCCAATTGAACATTTTTGGGATCAGTTGAAAAGAACTGTTCGTCGTCGCCCTATGCAACCAGGTGCTTTACAGGAGCTGAGGATAGCACTTTCCCAAGAATACAATGTTATCCCTCAAGAAAGAATCGTGACACTTATTCAGTCATTACCTAGCAGAATGCGTTCTGTTATTGAAGCTAGAGGAGGACATACACGTTACTAATTTGGTTTAAACTTTAACATTGTTTTAAAATTAATTGTTTTAATAAAAAAGGTTTTATAAATAGAGTTTTATTTAAACAATCGTATCTCTTTTAAAAAGAGAGATATCGTAATGAGTCAAAAAAAGAGAATGTTAGGAATACATGTAGCTTTATTCTGAAATTGACAGTATGAAAAATAATATCCTCAATAACTCCACAGAGTGTTTAAAACTTAGGACGAAAAAACTCACATGGGGTCACTCGGTATAATATCGCCCTATCGAACATGACCCATAAATAAAAAAGTTCAGCGCATTCCTAATTAAATTATCTATTAAATGGCAGAAAAACTGTAAAAATCGGATTCAAAATAAAGAAGTTATAAAGGATCAAAGTTAGCAAAAAATTCAGGGTGCCGGTTTTTTTTGTCCGGGAGTTTAGTTTATGTGTCGTTGTTCTCTTACTTCTATGACTATAGCTTTTAGGGTGTATAGATTTCGCTGATTCTGGACAAAAATATCGCATAGCAAGAAAATTTGGCAGTTAAATTTAAAAAGTTTGTACTGTAAACTGGAATCAGAAAATGAATATATAATTACCAGTTAAGCAGTAGATTATTGTGAAACGATAACACCAACATATTGTGACCGCAAGTATTTTCCGTTTGCATAACAAACAAAAAAGTTTTTAGGAATGTTTATCAGTTATAAGTGAAATTCAAGGTAATCGCCGGGAGTTTAAAAATTTGCGATTTTGTGCCACAAATAATCAGAAACCCCATCTCTATACCAAATTTTAGTCTTATTCTTAACATACTAGTGCTGGGTGTCGCCTTTCTGACGTACCGGGTGTATAACTAGGAAAGACGGCCGGCTGTATCTGAGAAACCATTGAACATAAAGATTTAAAAACTGGCCAAGAGAAATTGCTGGAAATTATTTTTAAGTCTTTAAGTCGACTGCTAGAGGGCGTAACTATAACGACCTTCTATAAAAGTGTTCTTTTCTCCAACATTTCGTTAATTAAGGTATACAAAAACTACAAAACTACATTACATTTATTCTTACAACATTCCAACAAAATTAATTTAGGATTTATTGTCTACACTCTCCAAATAAAGTGCGGAAAGGGGGGGGGGGGGTGTAAAATCTTATTACCAAAAAATGCTCCTAACTTAGGTTTGTATTAACGGAATTGAGCCAGATTGGACTTGTTGGAAAGAGCATTTATTGTTCCAGTCGACAATTAATGGCTCAACTCTTTGTGGATATTACAGTGACCGCTAGAAGGCGTTGTTTTAAAATGCGGCAAATTCCTCGTTTTTTTTCTACTAAATTTCAAATAGTACCATGGATCCTTTTTAGCTAACTTAGCTATTACAGAAAAAATTAGTTCATGTTTTTTACGCGGGTAACAAGTTTATTTTTTGTTTGTTATTATCTCCAGTTCTAAAATAGATATTCAGATGCGGTTTTGGCTATTTCTTTTGTAATTAGTTGCCCTTGCATATATTCCGCCGTTTAGTCATAACTAAATTCCTCCTACAATATGTTACTATTAAAAAATTGAAATTTACTTATTTAATTACTTTTTGACCCTCGTCTATTTTTGCACTAGTTAAATTCAATAATTTTGGCATGCAAGATAATTTTTTGATCTAATTATATCGAAAATGACGCCCTAAATCATGTCTCTCTGCCGTTTTTTTGAAAACCACGTTAGAGTTTTCTAATTTGTCATAAAAAAGTAAGAAAGCCAATCTGTAAAAAGTTAAGTATATTTTGACTTCGCCCTCCCCTATTTTTGACGCTGCTTGTAAATTGTTGACCTTTTAATGACAACAGTTCGATTCTGCGTGCTGATAACTTACTAGAATACCTAAATTTAAAATTTGTATCTTCAGAGGTTTCGAAAATATTAAGAAAAAAACATCTTCAGGGTCTACTCAGGGTTGGAGGGACATACGACAAAATGACCTTCTGACCCTATTTTGACCCAATTTACCTCACCAAAACGTTATGAAAATATTTAAAACCGTTCTTGAGACATTGCCAAAAACACATTGGAATACTCACCCTGCATATAACATAAAAAAAATGCTTTATGCGTTGCGCGTTAATGCAGTCTTTAGAAGATGTAAGTTTTAAAAAAGCCAAAACCTAAAGCCTAAGAAACAAACTGTATTTAATTCTAAAATGCATCTTTATTTTTGTGACAAAGATTTAGCTTTAGAAATAATTTGCACGTTCCCTCAACTTTTAGAAATCAGTTTACTTTCTGTTATAATCAAATGGCTCACGTATATTTTCTGCTATATTAAATTAGGGTGCTTTATTGAAACCCTTTCCGGAGATATTGATTAGCCTCTAAAGGAACATGCACTTAGTATAAGAAGCATTTTAGGGGGTGTTGCTTAAGGCAATGGTTTGTGAAAATTTTACTTTGTTTGCTCCTTACTTTAAACAACTTTTAAACAAACGGTTGTCATTGTCGAGTTTTTCTCTTATTATTATTTTATTTTTTTAGAATTTCCTTTGCTTTTTCCATTAAAATAGGAGTCAAATATACGCACATACATTATTTTTAATTTTTAATAAATATAGGGGGGAAAGGGGGACGCGGAAGCGGGGACTCCCGTTGGGTCTAAAGAAGTACGTTATCTATTATTATTCAATAAAACCTAGGCTGTTGGTGTATGCAGAATATTAATAAAATGATAAGAACAAAAATGAAAAACATTTTTTTTTTGTAAACGGATTATAACAGGTTAAACAGAAATGTCATGATAATCAACGAAGCAATTTTTTCTCTCATTGACGCAAGGATAAACACAGCATAAACTGCATTTGGGATGGGGTCTGGACTCGACGCACATCGATGAACATTGTTCACATATTTCTCTTTTCTTGGTAAAAACTGGCCAGTGTGCACCTCTGTGGGTTGGGCTATTTATTGGACTGTTGTAAGTAGTAGATAATGATCTCTTTGTTCTTCTGCTGAAATTAGTTGCTCTGTTCATGAGGCCTGAGATCACATTTCTTCTAAATTCTAAAAGTGAAATTTTTTCTTTAGGATTAAATTTCTTAAAAACAATGTAGCTGTTTACAAAAACCATATCCAAAATACCAAAAAACAGCCTATGCCACCATCTACCGAATCTATAAAAGGTTTTATTTTGAATGTTCGGTCTTTGTTATCTTTAGGAATACTGGAATTGTCGTTAATATGTAAAAAAAGACAATATTTGTTTAAATCTATTTCGTGGCATCGTTCTTTGTACATATGTTATACCCAAGTCTTTAGCCGAGGACCAATAATATTGGTAACTTGGACGCTTGTGATAACCCATAAAAAATTTAGACTAATGAAGTCATAGAGTTTGTTTTCTTTCAAATTTAGTGATTTGTCTTTTTGTGTCGCGTAAAGATTGCTCTGAAATAATATGTTTTCTATGGTAGATGAACCAAGCATTGTTAAAAAATAGTCTGTAACTGTTTGGCAGGCCAAAAAATGTTGTTCTACCGGACCTTCTGGAAAATCGTACACTGGCATAGTAGTTGGGACTTCTCTTTTTATCCAGTTTCTTTTAGTTTGATTTTTGTCCTTCATTTTCATCTTCATATCCTTTTACGTTACTTTTTTCTCTCCCTCGATCACCCAAATTTGTAATTGAATTGACATTTTCTGTAGTTATTTCTTCTACAAAATCGATATTGAGATTTAGTATGACGTCGTCCTCTTCATCATCAGTTACTTCTTGCTCTGTGTCATACTCGTTATCCAAAGGAAGTTCTTCGAGCTCCAAAACGGCAGCTTCCGCTGCAGCCAGCAGCTCATTATCATTAAAAAACGCATTTTCTCGCCAATCTATTTAATAAATCAAGTTCTTCCTAAAAAAATATAATAAAAGGTAAAATAATTTCTTCCTTGGGAAATACAGTTTGTTCAAAACGTACTCTAGCTAGATGTGATAGATATGTATGGATTGCAAGTAACGATATGTTTAAGAAATATTTTTATATATATATCACAGAAGAAAAATAGAGTCGGTAAATTCCGACGCGACTTATAAGTTCCAAACAAAAGAAAGGGGTTTTCTCTAAGTTATTTTGTTTGTCTGACAAAATATTTTATTTTACGACACACTACACTGGAGTACTGTTCGCATATTTGGGGCTCTGCTCCTAAACATACCCTGAGATTGCTAGATTCCATTCAAAAAAGAGCCATTCGCTTGATCGGTGACGATAGTCTGACAAACAACCTGGAAAGCCTTGAACATCGAAGGCAGGTTGGCGACTTGAGTCTATTTTACAAATATTTTCATGGCAAGTGTTTAACCGAGGTTGCCCGCTTGATACCACCCAGACCGGTGCATGGTAGAAATACACGACGAGCCACTGCAGCCCACCAGTACGTGGTTCAGCTTAGTGTCCCTCGAACGACACTCTTTCAAAATTCTTTCATCTGGAGAACGTGTTCCCCAACGAGTATAATCTCCAAAGATTCAAGACCAACGTGAATCGTTTCCTGCGCACACGCACCGCTCCTAGAGCGCCATAAAGGATTTATCCTGTAGTGCTGTGCCTTATCATAAAAAAAACAAAAAAACACTATATCTATAAATGTATCAATTTTACAAAACTTTACTTACCACGCAAAAGAATATACAGAATATAAAAGAAACAAAATTTAACACGTCTGTAACTTCCACAACAGGTTACACACCAATACATTTTCTAAGGTTATGATCTAAGATGCCACGCGTATTTGGAAATTCTAATAGGAATAGCATCAGAATGGGGACTCGGGAGTTCCTTTAAAAACCGTTGGCGCTTTAATTACAATACATCTTGATTTAATAAGCATTAACTTTAAAGTTCCGTTGGTACACAAAGGGTTAATCATAAAAATCAAAAAGGTGCCTATTAAGATCTGAAAAGTATTCATATTAATCTAAATGTGGGTCGATATTCGATAATGTATAGGTACCTACAGTTACGTTTATTTTTAATTTAGGTGCATCATCAGCTTTTGTTATTTATATCTTTACCGACACTTTCACAAATATTAGGAAATTCGTTAGTAATTTTAGTTAGATACAGAAGTAACCATTCGCAGCAATTAATGATGTATTATTAGCAAATAAATTAATTATAGCAATGGCGTTGATTACTTCATACACCCATTTATTTAATGTAGTTTGCACACTTTTAATTAATGGACGAAATACAGAGTGCCCGAAAAAGAGAAAATTATCCTGTCAAAGGCCTTTACTCTGCGTGCCATTTTGCCTGCTGCCATCACCAATTAACCAAAATTATTACACAGGGTGTCCGGAAATGATGAGCAAAATACTTGGGTGCTAATTCTGCTTAAAAAATTAATAGTCTAAGTTCATATATTAGACCTAAAAATAACAGAATTGCAGGGTATTGAAATTTATTGTTTAAAATCAATTTTACTTCATAACTTGGGTTTGGAAAACACGTTTTCTAATAATCGAAGTAATAAACATAAATTAACCGCAGTATTCTAATTCTCGGAAAACATCAAGTCTTCTGTGAAAATATAAACTTGCTATATTCTAAACTAAATAATATTAAATTCACGTTTACGAAGACCGTTTATCGGTAGCTTTGCAATAGGCTTGCGGCTTTAAGAATATGTAAAAAAGGTTCTGTGATGTTTGAACCGACAAGGGGCAATATCATTTAATGCGTTAACGGGTTCTTTAATTTTCTTCCTGGCGTAGAACGCTAAACTGGGCGGACGCGACCTCCGTTGGCGGGTAAAGAGTGTTCACGTGACCACATGTGAGTGGTGGACCTCCCAGACTAGAACACTGTAGCGCCATAAACAAACCAGGGTCCTGTTAGACTTCAACGTAAGCGGATGTTCCACGTGGCTGAAAACAATAATAACACGTGTTTTGGTCTAACATGTGTGCCAAGCAAAGTGATTTTCTAATGTTATAGTAATTAATATTTTGGGGACGCGTGCCCGGCAACAGAGGTTACTATTGTTTTAAACGTATAGTAAAAGTACCATGAATTTCGCAGTTAAATAAACTACATTCTTTGTGTTTGGTTAAGACGTGCGCGAAGTTGCACGTCAGTGTTTCGCAGTTTGCATAAATACGTGAAATATTCCGTTTTATAAGGAACATGTCTTTCAAATAACCCTCGTGATATTCAGATGGCAATGAGGCTGTAACTCATTCAAGTTCTGATTTATTCTCTACGGTAAAGACCAATGAAATTCTAACGAGATCTCGGTGCAGTGCCTTAGGGTTGTTGAGATGATGTATTCGTGTTTAACAATATAAAGAGTGTAGTATTGTAAGGGTGGTCAATAGAATAAAAATGAATAGCAAAATAAATTGTTTGTGTTTAATCGGTCTAGCAAAAATAAAACGAACCAGCCTGTGTGTTTGGTCACAAGACATGTTTAGAAATGATCAAAGCCGATTTTCTCGGTGACGGTTCATTTCGTTGTTACAACAATTAGAACAATACAGTGAATAACCAAAGATAGTATTTTCAAGTTTTGGAATAAAGTATTTTTTTAGAAATAACTACCTTTTTATTTAAGTAAAAAAAACAAGACAAAGTCACGGTCTCAGTTAATACAGGGTGGCCCATCGAAAACGTACCGCAAAGCATTGCAGGCTGGGAAAGGACTTTTCGACAAAAGTTAAAACAACGTCAAGTTTGTTTGTCAGGGGGACAACTTTTGACGCTAAAATCATAGCAATACCTTCAACCTCCTAAGTGGGGGTGTCATCTCCCAATTTTTTTCAAATGAGAATGGGGGTCAAGTGACACCTCATTCAAAAGGGCTCTTAATTTCCTATACATCGCTGTTTGCTTTTTGAAAATCGATTTACTCGTTTAGAAAATATGGACGTTTGAAATTCCAACAATACGTTTGACGCAAAATGCAAAAATCTATTTAATTTTACTTTAAAACTTACCGCATTAGTCAAGTAAATGCTCAAACTCTTGTCCGCCAACGTACATACAGTGATACAGGTTATTTTTAAACCGTTGCCGTACATTCTGTTTACTATACGTTTAACTTCTAGGGGTGTTGTGTGTATGTGTCTCGTGGAAAATCCTTGGATTGGTATCGGTCCAGTGACGACTAATGTGGCGAAATTTGGCCAGCAATTCCCGAACAATTTTTCCAGAAACATGTTTGTCATGATGCCGTTGGTTAAATAGCTCCGCGACCCGATTTCCCCCATTCATTGTTTTTGAAAAAAAACTCAATAATTTCTACTCTTTCTGCAATTGAGTATACCATAATTGATAAATTTAACAGGTTCAATAATTTGGAAACACTTCAACCACAAGTCACAAGACAACTATCTAGCAACTACCTGGCCCAATGTGAAGCAAAAACCCGATAACTGTTATCTTACTAACACGAGCCTAAAGAATCTGTAAGTGACCAAAAAACAGCGAATTCTTTTTGAATTTTCAATAATACGGTAAGTTTTAAACCGATTTTTGCATTTTGCGTCAAACGTATTGTTGGTATTTCAAAGGTCCATATTTTCTAAACGAGTTGATCGATTTTTAAAATGTAAGCAGCGATGTATAGGGAATTAAGAGCCCTTTTGAGGTGTCACTTGAGCCTCATTCTCATTTGAAAAAATTTGGGGGATGACACCCCCACTTACCCCTGACAAACAAACTTGACGTGGTTTTGACTTTTGTCGAAAAGTCCTTTCCCAGCCTGTAATGCCTTGCGGTACGTTTTCGATGGGTCACCCTGTATATACCTTGCATTGAGGTTAGGGTTGGGCCAGTCTAATCTTAAGTTTCATAAACCTAACGAATATCCACCTTAACAAACAAGAAGAAAACGATCTTTTTTTGAACCTTAAATTTAATTTTCCACACAAAGCTGACTCTTATGTTAAAGGGATATTGGTTGTTGCAGCAGAAAATAGAATCCACAACACTAACAAAAATATCTCAACATCTAAAATCATCAGCTGCTAAAATTGTAATAATATAATAAACAATAAAGTCAACCATCATAGCAAAATATAATTAAAGTCGCTAAATGATAAAATAAAGAAAAAACTAATTAGTTTTAACTAAGGGGGACAAGGGCTCTTGCTTAGTAATAATGATTAGGATTGCTTACATAAGTAGCTTAATGGATTTTTTTGGACTCTTCGTGCAATTAATAGGGATCCTACTAGTGCATATTTTACCAAAGTTGAAAATATTCTGGGTAAAACTTCGACAACCCTAGAATACTTCTGTACAAATACAAACTGTACCCAATGAATCCTAAAACCACTCTACAATATGGATTGCCCAAAGTACATAACACTAATATGCCTATGAGGCCAGTGGAATCCTTTGTTGATTCTCCATGCTACAATATTTTTTCTTGGCTTAATGATATTCTCAGAAAAGTTACAAATTTTGAAAGTATTCATTCAACTAAAAAACTTTTTGAGTTCTCTAATTACTTGAAAAATATAGAGCTTCCACCAGACGCTATATTGATATCACTTGATGTGAACAATTTGGCATTTCCTCAGCTGATTGTATCAATTTAGCTGATAGATTGCTGAGAAGGAAGGGTTTACTCAACTTATTAAAATCAGACCTAACTAGACTATTAATCTACAGTTCTAGAACAAGACTTCTTTCAGTTTAATCAGAGAATGTTTAAGCAAAAGACAGGACTCGCCACGAATTCTTGTCTTTCTCCATTCTTGAGCGAGGTGTTTATGGGCAATTTGGAGAACAAAGTCATGAATAGCTTCGTTGGGTCTCTACTGGCATATAAAAGATATGTTGATGTATGTATAGTATTATATAGTTTAGGTTAGAATGGCAATGATTTAGATCTGAGAGATTTCCTCAGTTTCGTTACTGATTGATATCAGAATATTGAATTTATACTTGAGATCAAAAATATTGGACGACTGCCATTCTTAAGACTAACATAGTTAAGTTTTATTTAAATTATCCGTTTTGCCACCTTCAATTGTATTTTCTACAGACTATTCCAGCTACCTATGTATAGAAATACGTTTACTAAAAAATTTAATATGATGAGACTGATCACCACAAATAATGGATACCCTGTGACACTAATCAATAAACTCTATTATAAGTTTGTAAACAAATATAAACTAACCTATAATATCATACATGCTAATACAGCAACACAAAAATTATTATTTAAAAAATTGCCGCCTGGGTTTTTTTAGCGTTAAATTCTACTTGGTTACTGTCACCCCAAGACAGAATTTCTTCCAGATCTTTGTAGAGATGTGAGACCTCTTGCTGTCTATAGAGATGTGCATTGGCACCTGATGTCCGAGCATCCAAAGTAAGAGATGAAACAAGTGTGCTGTCATCACCATCAGCGAAGCTATATACAGGATTTTTAGTTTTTTCCAAAAGATCGTTAATGTACCTATAGTAAAACCGCTACCGCCAGGGACTCCACATGATGTTCTATTGCGTTGTTCCAAACGTGAATAACATAATCGAGAAGGTCTCTGTTGATGTAGACTTACAGAATCCAAACTGGCGGTCACTAATAATGTTGAAGCCTTCCAGGTACTTTAAAATTTTTCCTTGATAGTATTTCCCATAACTTTTGATATAACTGAAAGCACTGCGACTAGCCGATAGTTTTTTGGCAAGGTCTTCTTGTTTTTTTTTTGGTATAGGCTGGTGGTCGCGCACTTTACCAGCAAGAAGGAAATATTCCTTTATTGTAAGATAAGTTAAAAAGCCGTGTCAATTCGTCAGCGCAGGTCTTAATTACGATGACTGGAATATCGTCAGGACCAGAAGCTTCTTTCTTGTTAACACTCCTCAAGATTCGTTTAGCATGGCGGTGGCGGAAAGAAATATCGGGAATTCTCGATTCTACAGGTGGAATGTTTGGTGGAGTGCTTCCCTAAAAATTAACCGTTGAATATGAAGAGAAAGTTCCGCCAGCAAGTTTCCTTTTTCCTGTGCTTTGGTCGCAATGGTGCCATTAGAACGTGTTAGAAGGGGAGCCGTTAGAACATTCAAGAAGTTTTTCTTTGATTCTCTGGTTGTGTGCTTCTTTGCTGTGGTTTATCGTTTGGTTGCATTGGTTTCGAGCGTTAACAAAGATGGTACGATTTTCGGCGATGGGATTTTGACGCCATTGTCGGTAGAAGTAATTTTTTGATTAATTTAACTATCATGTTATCTAGCGAATATGGATAAATATTATGCCTATAAAATTGGGCGCAATCGACTTATAAGTTGACAAGAAGGAAACGAGATAATGAAACTATAAATATATTAAGAATAGAAGATAAAAATATACATTCGGATTAGCTGTTATGAATAAAAAATGAAGGTCTTAGGTCTCCAATAACTAATTTTACAAATGAAATTTCAACATTATAATTTCTTATAAAACAAATCACATACAAAAATCTTTCTCTAACAAGATCTAGAATGTCCAAAAGATCCTTTTTATATATCCTGACGTATGATTTTCAAATAACGAATATCTTCCCTTTTTAAATTCGACCACAGATTGACCGTGTCTTTTCAGAAACTTTGATTTAAATATAACATTCCACTTTCAATTCCAATTTTAGCATGCTGATTACATTCAATTATTAATATCTTGTCAAAATATTTTTAAATAAAAAAAGCTCCATCAACGTCATTTTCCACCAACAGTTTTCTCTCTACTGCTAATAACAACTGCAGCACTACTTTGGTCTCCTGAAGATGAAGGTTACTACCTTCGAAACATGTAGAGACAATTTAATTTTAAAATTGAGCCTTTAATAGCTCACTATTAAATTAGTGGAGAAAGACTTTTTGACTTTTTTTCCCCTTTCCCTATATTTCAACTCCACTTCGAGAATGGACTATTTCTTTAAATTAATTTTTAAATAGTTTTTTATTACCGGATCTACCTAAATACTAAAAAATCCACTAAATATTCATTAGATTGGCAAATTCATTCGCCTTTTATTGTTTTAATTGAACTTACAACCGTAACAATGGCAATTAGGGTAAACAATGCTAATTGGTACGAGGCCGCTGCACTAAATCGCTGATTCAGGAAACAGCTGACAATAAGTTACTTAACTTGTGCATCCTAGCAACTAATTTGCTGCATTAAAAATTGCGTGGTTTTAATAAGGAATTAAATAATACAGCGCATTTTATTTAACAGTCTGAAGGGTTTTAGGGGTTAATCTATCGACCCCATTTGAGGCCTTTTCTTACTTAGTTACAAAGCTAGAACTTGCAACTGATCAAATTTAATGTCTTATAAAATCGCGCAAAAAATTCCGAAAATATCATTAAAATTGTTGTTATTTATTCATTATTTAATAAAATTATAATGTTATATCCCCTTAAAACAGCAGACGTTTTAATAGATAATGTCATATGCCATACTACTTATGGTTGGGTGTTTATTAAGTACAGTCCCTAACTTCATTTCGATATAAGGGTGCTTTCCTCTTGAACGATTTTCATATTTTTTGCCCTACTCTGTATTTTATTTGACTTGAAGCCATCCTAAGAGCACCTGAAATGGTTACCAGACATACAAATACAAATTTCTGAGAAACCAATGATAAAGAAGACACTTAATCGACGACATGATACAGGATGTCAACCTTAGAGTAAAGTTTATTATCTCATTTATTTCAGGAATTACCAAAAAACGTTAAGCCGGCCATACACGTTGCGGTATACCTGAGAGGTGAACCTGAACAGGTAACCTGCACAGGTAAACCGGAGCGTGTGTGCTATCAAGTTATGATATAACTGCACAGGCATCGTGACCTGTACAGGTGACCGGAGAAGGATCAAAATTCGATTCTTTCTACCTGCGCCAGAGTGCAGACCGGAGCGTGTGTGGGGCTCGCGGACAGGTTTCAACTGTGAAGTAGATTTGGACTGTGTATCCAGTGTTGTTTTGCGTTCGGTATGGTATTAATTTTTTTGTGAACAGGATAAACATGGCATCAAACCGGAAGCGTAACCAAATTATCGAAGAGTTTATTGAAATTTATAAAGCAGAACCTTGCCTCTGGCTTGTAAAGAGCAAGGATTATCATGATCACTCTAAGAGAGATGGTGCATATGCAAAGCTACTTAAAAAATTAGATGAGTTAGAGCCTGATGCTGTTAAGGGCACTGTTGTGAAAAAAATTAATAATCTGAAGTAGTCCATGAAAGCATGTCTGACTTGTTTACCTTCATTACTTATATTCCCCTGGTTTCGCCGTTCCAGTGCGATCATACTCGATTGGGAAGTATCGTAGCCGGTAGAGATAACAGTTCCATGTCCAGTATTTTCTTGATAAAAACAATTTGCAGGCGAATAACAACTAGACTGCTCTTGGATCAAAAAATTATGTAAGGCACACGTGGCCCTCACTACTTTTACTATATTCTCTGGTTCTAAATTAATTTGTGTATGGTAAATACGAAATCGTGAAGCAAGTATTCCGAATGCGTTTTCCACAATGTGCCTTGTTCTGGATAATCGGTAATTAAAAATCTCTTTGTCAGGTGAATCTAATTGCGCTTGTCTAAATGGCTTTAAGATATCTCTTTTAAGAGGAAACGCATCGTCAGCAACAAAGACATAAGAAACATTTTTGAAACTTGCATTAACGTTGTTGGTTTGTGGAATGTTTAATTCGGTATCCTGTAGTTTTTTGAAAAATGAAGTATTTTTGAGAACACCCCCATCTGATATTCGTCCATTAGTTCCAAAATCTGCCAAGATGAATCGGTAAGTTGAATCCACTATTGCTAGAAGAACCATGTTATGTCTGCCTTTATAATTGTAATAGTAAGAACCAGAATTTGCTGGAGGGACTATGTCTATGTGCTTTCCATCCATAGCACCGATACAGTGTGGAAGTTGCTACCGTTCTTCAAATACATTTGCAATACCACCGCAACTGCATCCTCCTGTGTCGGAGCCATGACTGAAAACTGACAGTTTTTACCCGACTGTGTGTGTCCACCACAGGTGTCCACACCTGTACAGGTATAATTGAGAGGTAAACCTGTACAGGTGTACCTCTCAGGTATACCGCAACGTGTATGGCCGGCTTAATAAAATACAAAAGTTTTAGAGAATATTAGGATGCACAGTTTAAAATTATTTTTGAGTATACGAGGTGGTTCAAAAAAGCGTGGCGAATATAACATAACTTTTATAAATGGAGCACCCTATTTTTTAATTTATTTTTAGATTCTGCATGAAATTCCATAACTTTTTTGTTAAAACTGTTATTTACCTAAACCTAGTAGTTATTCTACTATTTTAATTTTTCTAGAAAAATATTAGTTTTTACTAAAAAATTGACAGTTCCTCCATTGTTTCTGAGGGTGGAAAACTCATATTTGTTACAAAAGTTTACTCGTTGTTCAAAATCACGGTCTAGGAGTTCTTGGTGTAGTTCCATATGGAAGGGATGATATTTGAATTTTCTCATGGTGCGATTAGCGGTAGATTGGGTTGTGTCACATAAGTTAGCTTAGTGACGTCTACTGACCTGGGGACTATCTTCAACATAAAGTAAAATCTCAATTTATTTTTCCTCATTGCTAACATTCCGGTTTACCCCTTTTTGTTTCTTATTTTAAACGCTACCATCAACATCAAACCGTTCCATTAAGCATTGAGAAGATTGTCTAGTTGGTATGCGTCTATTAGGGTACTTCGCATCGTAAATCCTTACTGCTAAAAGACAATTTTTTTTCCGCCTCGCCCAGTATATAAATCATGCCAATTAATTTTTAGGAAAATCCATAACTATTTTATTTTTACGTAAGGTGCGTCACTTACGACAATATGTTAAACTATTTTTACTTGCTTAATTGACATTTCCAAATTTAACAATGCCTAAATTTTTGTTTTGTCATGGTTAACTTATTTTATAGCGTTTGTCCCGTTAGTGTAATAAAACCAAGGGTAAAAATGAGAAACATCAAAATAAATCGCAAAATATTAAAATTAGGTATATTACATACTTATCGAAAGTTGGAGAGTTTTATAAAACCTATCAGAAAAAATAATAATATGCAGGGTGTGCCAATTAAAAAAGTTGATATTTTTCAATTTAAATTAGTCGAAATGTATAAATTTATTTTGAACGCCCTGCAGCATTTAACTCAAATTTCGTCGCATGTTCTTTTTTCGTCATCCCAATAAAACGTGTATACGAAATATGAGTATTCTAATTTTAGAAACAATTTCTGTCAAAACTGTCAATTTTTTATTGGAGTAAAAGCTAATATATTCCTAGAAAAAATAAAATATTAGAACAACTACTAGGTTTAGGTATACAATACTATTAACAAATAGGCTATATAATTTCATGCAGAATCTAAGAATAAATTAAAAAGTAGGGTGTTCCATTAAATAAACTCTTATGTCATATTCGTCACGCTTTTTTTAATCACCCTGTATACTCAAAAATAATTTTAAACTGTGCATCTTAACATTCTTAAATTCTTTTGTATTTAACGTTTTTTGGTAATTCCCGAAACAAATGAGATAATAAACTTTAATATTTGGTTAACTCAACCCTGAATACAACGTCCGAGCATTTTTCCGAAATCATTTTGGATTGTTTAATAATGAATTTGTTCATAATTTTATATGCACACTGTATATCCTATTCTATATCATACCAGTGGTGGCTAAATAAGCAATGCTCGAGGCACATAATAATAATTTTTTACAACTTTGACAAGGATGAACCCATTATTAGCGTTGGTACAGGAACAAAACATGAAAAGGTTTAAGCTTTTTTTTCTGAAAGACGGTGTACCGGTTAAAAACAAATCAAGGGAACATTTTTTCGCCTCTTTTTTTGTACGCCTTTGCCGCGTTTACCAAATATTATTTACAGTGAGCAATTTGGACATTACGTAGTACATGTTTTCGCCAGTGTTTTAACACGCATTCTTCTAATATTGCCGGTAAACAAACTGTGCAGTCAAAAATAGCAATGTCTTCTTCCGGTAGAAAAAGTTCTTTCGTTACAAGCTTTGCCCGGGGCGATCCAGCATAACGAGGTAAATAAATCCAATACTACTTCTTCTAACGCATTTATTATGCTGCGTCTCGACATCAGCCGATTTCAATTAACACGGATTTTATAAAGGTTGTCGAGAAATTTCGAATAAAATGAAATTTCTTAATCACAATGTATGTTCGATCAAAGGTCAATAAGTCACGACTTTCAGAATTTTATCTACTTTCTCCCTTCATACTGTTATTGGTGAATCATACTGATCTGAAATCTGCATTGCTACGATCCTTAATATTAAAAATCCTGCAGGAACGTCAAGACCTGAGAGCAGCTGCGTCAATAACTATCTATATAGATAGTCAGGCAGCGATAAAGGCAATTCGTTCCAACAACATTAAATCAAAACTAGTGAGGCGATGTCGCGACAATCTTCGCATACTTGGTGCCCGGCATCGAGTCACTCTATGTTGGGTTCCTGGTCATCACAGCATAGATGGCAATGAGTCTGCTGATGCGCTCGCCAAGGAGGGCGCGGGCATGTCCGCCGATCTAGCAGAGAATGCCGTGGCTAGGCCGCTGGGATTGGTCAAAGAGGAGATAGATCGTACAGCCAAACAACTTGCAATAAGCAGATGGACAGAGCTAACAACCTGTAGCATCTCCAAGCAATTGTGGCCCCTACTTGATAACAAGAAAACCGCAGCGTTATTACAACACAGTCGGAAGGACTTAAGAAATATCACTGCCGTGGTCACCGGACACTGTCTTTTCGGTAGACATGCAGAACGTATGCAAATACCAGCTAACGACTTCTGCAGAAGTTGCAGAGACGAAGAAGAGGAGGAAAGCATTCAACATTTTTTGTGTGAATGCCCTGGCCTTGCAAGAAGAAGGTTTAATGCTTTGGGCGAACCATTCTTTAATAATCTGGAGGAAGTAAGCAGCTTACAACTGAGTCGACTTATCAACAGTAGTGGCTGGTTTGAGTGAGCTGCCAGGATTCTTCTACGCCGTACTTCGCACTAGCCATCAGGGAGCTGATGCTGAGAGGTTCCGCAAAACATGTGTGGTAACACAACGGTCCTTAAAGGACTACGTGAGACTGTCTGGATAGACCAGAAGTCTGCCACTCTAACCTAACCTAACCTTAATATTATCTGCAATAACGCATTTCTTGCATCTTACAAATGCATTAATATCATATTAATATTACACACAGTAAAAAAAAAATTAAATAAAACCCTTTGGTGTTGGTATTTATCCTATTTATAAAGGACGTTTAATGCGGTATTTTTTTAAATGCATTGCATGCACTCACGAGATGAATGGAAATTAACACGAATAATTTTCATGCATAAATAAGGTAAAAAATAAATCTCCGTCAAATTTTCAATTGAATCCTTGCAATTATTGCTGAATGCCCTAGATGATGGTATTACGCAAGTTTAAATTAATATTGCGGAAAAACGGATAATTTTAGATGATGAAGAAAGTAGCTTACATTAAGCTAGGCATGCCTTTTCCTCTTGTTTGTTTGTTGTTTGCATTAACGCTTACGTATTGATATTGGTTTTAATTTTAGCTGATGTTATTGTTATTGTTGCTGATTAGATTGTTGATTAATCATTGGTGCTATTGCAAATTTTGTTGTGTTGATTTTATGTGAAATTGATTTTTAACGTTTCGATGTTTGTATGGGTGCGCATCATCTTCAGGGTGGGAGTAATTCTGTTGGCAGCCTGTAAGTACGTGGTCTGGGGGAACGTGTGTGGGTTTCTATTATGAGTGGGTTGTTGAAAGTGTCGTTGATTATGCGTAATACTTTATTTTCTAATATATATACTTACCCAAGCCTAGGTGAGAGCTTTGTCGCGTGGCAGCACTTTCGCTTCCCATGCCATAGGTACCTGGTTCAAGCCCTAGCTAGCCCCGCATACCTTTTAAGTTTGCATGGCCAATGCTACTATACTAGGTCGTGTTGGCATGCAATACACACCGACAAGTTCTCAACGGTCATCTAGGTGGTAGCGGAGAGACCATCAATATAAAGTCTGTTCGGAGATATAAGAAAGTGACTAACTGATCCCTATTAGGAAAGACCCAGGCCAGCTGTAAAATTGAAATAAGGCCGAACAGGTCCGTATTTTCCTTAGAATTTAGTCATGGTTTGTAATAAAAATAAGTAAGACATTAAATAATATTTTATTTATGTTTAAATGTGAAATTACAAGTTGTTTTATTATTAAAAATTATAATTATGATTACAAAAATATTCAAATTATTCGGTACTTATAATAATTATTCACTTAATATATATCAATATCACTATCGCTATCATCATCTGTTCTAATTATTATTTGTGCTATATTGTTTATATGGATACAGGATTTTTCAACATGTGTAACAGAATCTGTCCAACTTTGTGAAGGGATGTTAAAAACTTCAGTTTCTATACACTGGAGTTAATAGGAGGGCAAATATTGTTACGACGAATGGCAGATTTCTGTTGGTGCCAAACATGTTCGATGGGATTATATATACAATGGTATGGTGGAAGCCTTAAAACTGTATGCCCTAGATTTTTTGCATAATTATTACAAAAGTATTCCTTTTGTAGTTTTAAACTTTGTAAAACCTCAATTAATTGCATTTTGGTGTAATCTTCCTGAAAATAAATGTCATTATCATACATGTAGTTTTGGATTATTGCTTTTGTGTCATTTGAAGAGGAAGTCTTGGTCAACTGCCTACTATGGTAGCTTGCATTGTCCATTACAATTACGCTATTCGGAGGTATATTTGGAAATAGCTTGTTTTTAAACCAATCTTCAAATAAATCAGCAGTGGTGTCCTCATGGTAATCCAGAGAAGAATCTTTAATGTTTTTTGCAGACAGAGAAAGTCCATTTGGAATCCATCCGTCTTTAGATCCAGCATGCAAAATCGTAATTCGTTTACCTCTTTTGACGGCGCGCTTGTTTTACACTTGCCGCTTGAGTGAACCCAACCCTTTTCCGGAGTATCATATGTGTCGAATATAATCGGCCTTTGCTGATCTCTGTAAATCCTAATTTTTTATAGATATTCGGATCGCCATTCCCGAATTCTACTGGATTCCATTAAAACTTGTCTTTTGTTAATTTTTTAAATCTAAAACTCATGTGTTGAATACACTTCCATAACGTTGTTCTGCCACATTTAACGCCGGTTTCATCTTTAACAAGCCTCTTAATTAAACTATCTAATGTAGGCACGCTTTGTTCTTCGTATAACTTGTAAATTTTACGCCGTATTATATCTTGATCACTTCCATCTACCTTCGAGAAAATGCCAGTATCGGTTATTTTTTTCCTCGCTAAAATGGGATTATTCACAATTTTCCATACAGTTGATGTTGGAATTTTTGTTTCTTCTAACGCTGCTTGCTTGCTGACCGCACGTTTAATGAGAGTTGAATAAACATTGTCTATAGCTTCCGTAGTTTCCACAGAAAAGTATTTTCTGCTTCCCGACGGGGTTATCTCCTGAGATACATTGGGCTCGCACATATTTTCCATGACTCACACACGATTGAACAAACGCTGTATTACACACGAAGTAAGAATAATTACTAAGCTTAAAACTAACTAGAGTGGCTATACATACAGTCTTTAGAACTGAACTAACCTGAACTTGAATCAGGTAAAAATCGGTTTAAAATCACCAAACTATTACTTTAATAATGAAATTATGTCTTCCGGATTTGCAGTTTACTTAAAGACATTTTTAAGTACGGACCATAATTTACCTGCCTTTATTCATTCATTCATTGTTTGTTTATGGCCACCCTTGGATAATCCCATTTAAAGGCAAACTATATCTTTCTTATATCTCTGGACAGGCTTTACCTGACCGGTGATCGTTGCCACTGGCCGATGATCACATAGACAGCGGTAAGCCAAATGAAGGATTGATCAGTGATGCGGGTGGTGGACCTCGGAGACTATCTGTCAATTTACAAAATTGCTGTTATTGGGCAAATATTAATTCACATTGGATGAGAGAAGTCCATACCCAGTGGCCTCAAAATATTAATGTTTGGGCTGGAATTATTGGGAAGTGATTGGACCCATATTTTTTGACAACAACTTAACTGGCGGGCAATATTTCTCATTTCTACAGCCAAAACTTGTTCGAATCAAAACTTAGCAGTTTTCTTTCCCAATGCCAAATGCGGGTATCTGTTTTCAGAAGGATGGGGCGCCTACTTATTATGCCAGGCCTGTTCGTGATTATCATAACCAAATATTCTCAAATAGATGGATTGGCAGGAGGGTCTAATAAAATGGCCACCGAGGTCTCCGGATAATACACAACCTGATTTTTTCCTGTGGGGGTTTCTTAAAAAGTAAATTTTTTAAGACAAACCCCAAAAGTATTGAAGTATTAAAAGAATGAATAGGTTAGTGTGGATTTGTTACCCCAGATTTTATTCAGAATGTGAGAAATGAACTTTATTGGACTGTACGACATTTTCATCGCCTTTTAAAGTAAGTATAATTTATTTTATTAAAGATGTTTTTGAATTACAACAAATCTTTTACTCGCTCTATACAGGGTGAGTTTTTTAAAGTGTTAACAAGGCGATATCTCGCAAACGGTTTAAAACATTTTCTTGAAATTTTAACCAGGCAGTAGTAAGATGGGGGGACATATTTTTATCATATACCCCCTGTTCCCATTTTGAAGGGTGGGGGGTAACTTTGAAATTTGGAATGGGATTATGAACTTTTGTTTATTAATTTCAAATCTACGTAAAAAACTACGTATGTGTACAAAAAAAAATTGATTTGCTCCACTCGTTACGGAATTATGATTTATTAGGTTATAAAAATTAAAAAATCTTATTTACCATTTATCGCCTGTCATGTTTTAGGAGATGTCTCGTTGTTGTCGAAATGTCTCCCTTCAACTTCCAAACATTTTCTCACTCTTTTTTTAAATGACTTTCGTACTGCTCTAACATTTCAGGTGTCACTAATAAGCAGGCAAAGCGGATTCGGTCTTTCATATCGTCTACAGTTGTAGGTGCAATAGCCATCACTTTGTCTTTTATAAATCCCCAGAAGAAAAAGTCAAGAGGAGTCAAATCCGGGGACCTAGCAGGCCAATTGACCGGACCAGCTCGATCAATCCACCTGTTTTCAAACAATTCGTTCAATTGATTACGGGCCTGTATTGCGTAATGCGGTGGAGCTCCGTCAGTTATCTTATACCCTATCGAAAATATAAAAAGGGGGTATTATACAGTTTTTTACGTAGAATTCAGTGGCGTAGTTAGTATTTTTCCAGGTATCCCCATTTTTGAGAAATAAACCAAAGTTGTGTTTTTTTAAATGGAACACCCTGTATATTTATTCTCAGTTGCATTCTGCTTACTGAGAGCTTTCAAAAAATATATAATAGTTGGCACTTTGTTTTACCAAGATGGTTGAAATTTATATTTTTTAAATAACAAGCTTTAAATTGACAGTAGGACTTGGATTTGGTTTTAATAACAATAAATTATTGACGATACAATATACCATGAATATTACCTTATAGTTTGATTTAAAATTTTTAAAGTTTCTTAATACTTACAATGGTAAAAAGTAGTTTTCTAAATAAACAAAAACATCTACTATGGCCTTGACTTATCCAGGCTATAAAACAAAAGTTTTATAATGGCGTTTAGCTCTTGTCATGCAGAATTGTATTTATGTCATTAGAGTTTAAAAAGTTACTGATAATTTATTTATTAAGTGTTATTGTTAAATTTTAACGATGGCCCATTCTATCTGTACTAATAACAGAGATACCCGTCAAAAGTGCCGAAAAGTAGACACCCTGTACGTAGTTTTTTACGTAGATTTGAAATTAATAAACAAAAGTGCATAATCCTATTTAAAATTTCAAAGTTACCCCCCACCCGTCAAAATGAGGACAGGGGGTATATGATAAAAATATGTTTAAATACAGGGTCGTTGGTATGTAAGGAAACGGTCGATTATTTCTTAAAGTATAACAGTTAGCAAAAAATATTTTAGATAAAAGTTTTAGGGTTTTTTAAGGTGTATTAGAACTTTAAAAAAATAAGTATACAGAATGAGTCAGAAAACCGTAGGGAAGCAAAGTTACCTTTCTTTAAATAGAACACCCTATATCTTCGAATATTTTTGGATTTAACATGAAATAGCAATTATTTTTTAATAAGTGCATTATAAGTCTAAACCTAATAGTTTCCGAGATATCGACTTTTGAAAAATGACATTTTTCATTTTTGAAAGCTTCTAGCAATCCAACGGTACGCTTTAGAGTAAAACGGCTTACATGTCCCTATCTTACTTTTTTATGATCTTTCCAAAAACATCAACTTCCGGTTAAACCGGAAGTACTGTATTTCCGGCCTTTGAGTTACATCCGGTTTAACCGGAAGTTGATGTTTTTGGAAAGATCATAAAAAAGTAAGATAGGGACATGTAAGCCGTTTTATTCTAAAAGGTACCGTTAGAAAGCTAGAAGCTGTCAAAGTTCAAAAATGTCATATTTCAAAAGTCGATATCTCGGAAACTATTAAGTTTAGACTTATAATGCACGTATTAAAAAATAATTGTTTTTTTATGTTAAATCCAAAAATATTCAAAGATATAGGGTGTTCCATTTAAAAAAAAGGAACTTTGTTTCTCTACGGCTTTCTGACTCAACCTGTATACTTATCTTTTTTTAATTCTAATACACCTTAAAAAATCCTAAAACTTTTATCTAAAATATTTTTGTTTTACTTTAAGAAATAATCGACCGTTTCCATACATACCAACGACCCTGTATGTCCCCCCATCTTACTATTGCCTCGTTAAAATTTCAAGAAAATATTTTAAACCGTTTGCGAGATATCGCCTTGTAGCACTTTAAAAAACTCGCCCTATATAAATAACGGTTAAAGATGGAAAAGTTAAACTTGGCATCAATATACAAATTTAGGCGTTCTTTAAAGTGTGACCAAAAATATGGGGTTTCCATTAAAAAAAAGTTGGTTATATAAAGCAGTTCTTGCCTCATTCTGTATGCGCTTATTTCAGTTCATAAAATACGCAATCAAAAATAATAATTTACGTGTCTGACCGATTTTTGGAAAGATCTACCAAAGTAGTAATGCAGAACTTATTCCATGTTACATGTTCTCACTGTTCAGATATTTTCGCAAAGTTTTTTACTTTTCGTATAGGTAGTCGTCTGTCCGAGTTTAGTTTGACCACCCTGTGTATGCGTTAATTTTGGCAGTAAATAAAAGTATATTATTTTTTCCCTTTTCATTGAATTAATTTTAATGTAAGTTATAAAATTGTCTATTCTTATATCAAAAGAATCCCAATAACATAATTCAAAAAATATTGTTTCTTGGAAAAATGTGTTCGAGTCTTTATCATATTTCTTTGTGGTTTTAATAAATCGAAGCTCTTTTGAACAGCTTTATACAAGTGGTAACAAGGGCTTCACAAATAAAAGCTAAAAATGTGGACTTTATATTCCACCGAAACGGCACGTATATGTAGGAGTAGCTAGAAACGGACAGTTCTGGCTCAGGTGGTGCTGGTGGTGCTGGTGGTGCAACTAACCCGGGTGGTGCGGTGGTGCGTTTTATGACCTAACCCGGGTGGTTCGGTGGTGCGTTTTACGATCTAACCCAAGTGGTGCGGTGGTGCGTTTTATGATCTAACCCGGGTGGTTCGGTGGTGCGTTTTATGATCTAACCCGGGTGGTTCGGTGGTGCGTTTTATGACCTAACCCGGGTGGTTCGGTGGTGCTGTTTTACGAGACCAGTGATGCTGGTGGTGCTGTTTTACGAGATCAGTGGTGCTGGTGGTGCTGTTTTATGATCTAACCCGGGCGGTTCGGTGGTGCGTTTTATGACCTAACCCGGGTGGTTCGGTGGTGCTGTTTTACGAGACCAGTGATGCTGGTGGCGCTGTTTTACGAGATCAGTGGTGCTGGTGGTGCTGTTTTATGATCTAACCCGGGCGGTTCGGTGGTGCGTTTTATGACCTAACCCGGGTGGTTCGGTGGTGCGTTTTATGACCTAACCCGGGTGGTTCGGTGGTGCTGTTTTACGAGACCAGTGATGCTGGTGGTGCTGTTTTACGAGATCAGTGGTGCTGGTGGTGCTGTTTTATGATCTAACCCGGGCGGTTCGGTGGTGCGTTTTATGACCTAACCCGGGTGGTTCGGTGGTGCTGTTTTACGAGACCAGTGATGCTGGTGGTGCTGTTTTACGAGATCAGTGGTGCTGGTGGTGCTGTTTTATGATCTAACCCGGGCGGTTCGGTGGTGCGTTTTATGACCTAACCCGGATGGTTCGGTGGTGCTGTTTTACGAGACCAGTGGTGCTGGTGGTGCTGTTTTACGAGACCAGTGGTGCTGGTGGTGCTGTTTTACGAGACCAGTGGTGCTGGTGGTGCGTTTTATGATCTAACCCAAGTGGTTCGGTGGTGCGTTTTATGATCTAACCAGGATGGTTCGGTGGTGCTGTTTATGAGCTAACCCGGGTGCTTTCGTGAGGCGGCTCTGTCAATATCTCTCTACTGTGTTAATTTATGCGGGTAATAAAACCGACAAGGGTCGGATCGGCCTGCATGCTTATAGAGGTAAAAAACCGCTTTAGAATGTTTTTGGTATATCTTTTTTAGATAATTTTGGGGGAAATAATTTGCCTGAGATGCCAATTAAAAAAAGCCTACATTTAATTGTATTTTAGATTCTTGAATTTTGTACATGGATTAAAAATCTACTATTTCTTGAAATTGTATACATTATGTTAGATAATTAAGGAATAAAAAAGATGAAAATAACAATTATAATTAGAAAAAAAATATTTTAATGTTATTAAGACTTTGTAAATATCTGTAAAAACTGTTCTAAATCCTGTCATTTCTGAAACTTGTATACTGAGTGTTTAGAATTTAGTAAAAAATTAAAAAAATGTTTTAACGTTATTAAGCCCTGTGAAACTTTGTAAAAAATGACTAAAACAGTCGCAAATCGTCCTATTTTCTTAAAAGTGTATACTGAGTGTTTAGAATTTAGTAAAAATTAAAAAAAATGTTTTAAATTTGTTAAATCATGTGAAATCTTGTATAAAATGACTAGAACCATTCTTAATCATGACATTTCTGAAAATTGTATACTGAGTGTTTAGAATTTAGTAAAAAATTAAAAAAAATGTTTTAACGTTATTAAGCCCTGTGAAACTTTGTAAAAAATGACTAAAACAGTCGCAAATCGTCCTATTTTCTTAAAAGTGTATACTGAGTGTTTAGAATTTAGTAAAAATTAAAAAAAAATGTTTTAAATTTGTTAAATCATGCGAAATCTTGTATAAAATGACTAGAACCGTTCTTAATCATGGCATTTCTGAAAATTGTATACTGAGTGTTTAGAATTTAGTAAAAAATTAAAAAAAATGTTTTAACATTATTAAGCCCTGTGAAACTTTGTAAAAAATGACTAAAACAGTCGCAAATCGTCATATTTTCTTAAAAGTGTATACTGAGTGTTTAGAATTTAGTAAAAATTAAAAAAAATGTTTTAAATTTGTTAAATCATGTGAAATCTTGTATAAAATGACTAGAACCGTTCTTAATCATGGCATTTCTGAAAATTGTATACTGAGTGTTTAGAATTTAGTAAAAAATTAAAAAAAAAATGTTTTAACGTTATTAAGCCCTGTGAAACTTTGTAAAAAATGACTAAAACAGTCGCAAATCGTCCTATTTTCTTAAAAGTGTATACTGAGTGTTTAGAATTTAGTAAAAATTAAAAAAAAATGTTTTAAATTTGTTAAATCATGTGAAATCTTGTATAAAATGACTAGAACCGTTCTTAATCATGACATTTCTGAAAATTGTATACTGAGTGTTTAGAATTTAGTAAAAATTAAAAAAAATGTTTTAAATTTGTTAAATCATGCGAAATCTTGTAAAAAATGACTAAAACAGTCGCAAATCGTCCTATTTTCTTAAAAGTGTATACTGAGTGTTTAGAATTTAGTAAAAAATAAAAAAAATGTTTTAAATTTGTTAAATCATGCGAAATCTTGTATAAAATGACTAGAACCGTTCTTAATCATGGCATTTCTGAAAATTGTATACTGAGTGTTTAGAATTTAGTAAAAAATTAAAAAAAATGTTTTAACGTTATTAAGCCCTGTGAAACTTTGTAAAAAATGACTAAAACAGTCGCAAATCGTCATATTTTCTTAAAAGTGTATACTGAGTGTTTAGAATTTAGTAAAAATTAAAAAAAATGTTTTAAATTTGTTAAATCATGTGAAATCTTGTATAAAATGACTAGAACCGTTCTTAATCATGACATTTCTGAAAATTGTATACTGAGTGTTAAGTATTTTAGTTGAAAATAAGATCATAAATCATCTATACAAAACAAGCGCCCCTTATGGATTTGAACGAAAATCATAGATTCGACTATTTTCATGAAAAATAAATCTAAGTACGGAATAATGCAGGAAGATTATCTATTTTCTTGGTTTAGAAAGTGATGTAGTTAAGATTTATAACTTAGGAATAAATAAATTATTATTAATCTTTTCGACCTATTTCTCTTGCATATTTAATTTCTTTGATAGTAAGAACTAATCTTTTTATTTTACAAAGTAAAAAAAAAAAGCTAAAGATCGGCGTTGTCAGTCAGGTATAAGAACTGATTTAACACGATGGTTTTTGTACAAACGTTCACATACAATTGTATGCTTTTTAACCGATTGTGTCGGAAAAAAATGACGATTTATAGATTAGATATTTAGACGAAGAGCTAACCTTCTCAATAAAGTATTGATTATTGCCCTGCTAGCTAGATAACACTTTTTATGTTAGTCAAAAAAAATTTTTTTTTTCGGACGCTATTACAGATTTCATCGTTAACTAACAAACATTAAGACCAAAAAATTAGCGTGCAAGATGAAATGTATAGGTTCACTTCATTTCTACATTATTTTACAACTCTCAATCGCATTAAAAACAAGATCGAATAAAAAATAACTTATGACATATGGACGAAAAATGTTTTTCGGGCTATTTAGGTTAGCGACCGCATTACGTCTGAAATACTACATTTTTCGAGCTTATAACATAATTTACTATTTTAACGTTAAAATAGGGGAAATGATGTATCGAAGTGGGTACTTTTTTTTGTCGGTCACGAGATTATAGTTTCTTTTAAAATGAGCTCTAATATTTACAACACAAATTATCCTTTAAGCCACATTAGTTTAAAACTCGTCTGTCGCTTTCCCTCTATCGTGAGATTGATTAAAGTATAGCGTAGTATATATTTAGATGAATTTCGTAAATGTTGAATACTTTCAAAACTGAAAAAGCCGCCCTTTGCAATAAATATCTCCGTAGAGTTAGGTATCCTGCAGATTAAGGGTATTTCAGCGGATAATCATATACAAATTCAAATACCTCATTTGTTTCGGAGCAGTAACCATCAACTTTTACACCATTTAAAACAGCTTCTTTACCATTAGCAGCATGTAAGATGTTGATTTTTCTGTGATTCTCGGTCCAAAGTAACCAATCTATGGCAATTTTGCTCTGCCTGTTTCTCCATCGGTATCCATTTTTTGGTATGATTCCTATAGTATTAGGCTTCAAAAAATGTCTTCTAAAAATTGCATTGCATGCTGAAGCAATAGTTGTAGCTTCAGTAAATGGACATACATTGGTAGTTTGTATAAGTTGTTCTCTAAACTTTAAACATGATTGCGCAAGGATTTCGACATCCGATACGCAGTAGTCTACCAGATCTCTTTGCATATCGAAACCATCATTTTCATGTTCTACAAACCATTTAAGAAATTTGGCTCTGTCTTCTTCTTTCATACTATCTGAGGAGTAATATTGAATTGATGGTAGAGGTCCTATATAGTTTTCATTTGCCTTTGTATTAAATAGGTGCGGGAAGTAGCCTTTTTTAAAAATATCCTCAAGTCCAAATGCCTTTGGTAGTTTGGCTTAAGGCATAGGGAAATAGTTAAGTGAGTCGATAAATTTTACATTTTCAAGTTGCATCGTAATTATTTTGGTACCTCTCATGATTAACTCAGGTGTAAAATCTGTCTTTGTCATAATATAGTTTAATATAAACTGGTGATCAAAAGCCTGACCATTATGGGCTATTACAATAATTTCTTTAAAGTTTTTCCTCATTTGTAACAAATGGCTAGTAAATGTTCCCGCTGGGTCTATACCTCTGACTTTTTGTAACTTTAGACCACATTTTTTTACAAGTATCTGCTTCAGAATCCATGCACTCATCGCAGTATTGTTTGAAAACACAGAGATTGACTTGATGTAAAAACGTTGAATTTTCCAATAGTTTGTCTTGGCTCGTCTCTAAATCGTAGAATACAAAAAAGATCATCTTTAATCTTAGCTTTTCCCTTATCAGACCGAATATAACATAGATGATCCTCGGATGCATGTTTATTACAAATTTTACAATAAATTTCACCACATGCATGTGCTCTTTTGGCTTTAATGGTTTTTAATCAAATAGAACATAGTTTAATTTGTTCGCATACTGTAAATTTGCCTGACGAATAATCCTTTTTATGATTTTCGTAACAGTTTTGACTTCTAAAAAATCATAGACAGTCCTGACATTTAATTTTTATTGCTATTTCACAAGCAGAGACTTGCTGACATGCCTGACAGCTTCCACCACATCGGTGCTCATTTTTGTGATCATATGGGACGTAACACTTTTCACAAAAATAGTTAGAACAAAAAGCTGCTGTCAGCGATGTAATTACATTAAAATGGCTTTTGTAATGTAATAAGTTCAGCCGTTTATTGCTTTCAGTTGAACCTTCAAATATAATATTTCGTCCTTTTGATCCATAGCTATAAACAACTAATTTATATTCTTTTAGATGATTTTGAAATTGTATTAACTCGGGAATTCCACCTCCTGCCTCAGGAATGCTAATTTTAGCTCTCTCCAACAATGATCTTGTTCTTTCGGTTTGAATTTTACTAATATCTCTTCCAACCTTACTGAATTCGGGATCTCTTTTATTATGGGCAATGGCGACTACCAAAGCATGTGCTAAACACAGGTTATCGGTATTTTTAATACTTATAATACCTCGTCGCTTGTCGCATTCCTCGTGAAAGCTGTTATAATTTTTTCCTCTTCCCCCACCAACAGGTAATCTAACAGTTGTCACACTAAGACAAAATGATTCTGTATTAAGACCTGCTGAGTTTGACTGATAAATGCCACTTATAACACTCCAAACATCTTAAAAGGTTATGTCTTTAGCTGCTTTGAAGCGAATCCAACCTTCTCCTCGGTTGAAGTCTTTAGAGCAAAAACTAAAAGCCGCACGATCTAAGGGTTGTAGGCCTTCTGTAGCGTTTTGAATAATTTGATTAATTCCTTTTTCCGCCCAACCAACTGGTTCAACTCCCTGTGGAACAGGTTTTAACTTAAACTCTAGAGTGCGTCCTGTAAGGTTAAATTCTCGTAACTTTTTAACAACGTCTTTAACAATAATAAACTTCTCCATCTTTCTTTTTTTTTTTTTTGTTGTTTTATAATCTACTATCTACCTACATAAAAAAAAAAAAAACAAGTATATTTTCATATTTTTATCGGTCTTAAGTTCGATTTCAAAAGCACACTCCCACTTTTTGATAATTTCACAGTCTAAGCACATAGATCTTATATTTTTTATTTACGATCAATTCATCTTTATTCGCCAATCGTCTCAAACGAGTCTGCTTTTGAAAGTAATATAACCTTAGTATTCAGAAAATATTAATGATATCGGAGCCTAAAACATCCTTAACACTAAAAAATCATTATGTTTCCTAACAAAACCCATCATCTTGTCTATTTAGCTTGCTTTCCTATTGTTTAGCAGGTTAAATAAAATTATTATTTCGCTCTTTTTGTCTGTACTGAATCGTTAGGGAAATACGATTCTAGTCCTATAAGAGAGACAGTTAAAATTTATGTAAGCAATCAGAAATCCTACACTATGAGCTACTTAGTTAAAATTTCATATTTCCTTCCTGGATCAGCTAAAATTTGTGTTGTGTCGGTCAAAATTTATAAAATACGAAAAAAATGCTAGATACATTTTTATCATGACTTTCTATCTAATTCCATCTTATTTCAAGGTATAATTCGGTTGTCAAAATGAGAATCTAAAAAATCCTCGTGTTTCCTCACAAAACCCATCATCTTGCCTATTTAGCTTGCTTTTCTATTGTTTAGCAGGTTAAATAAAATTATTATTTCGCTCTTTTTTGTCTGTACTGAATCGTTAGGGGGGATACGTTTCTAGTTCTATAAGAGAGACAGTTAAAATTTATGTAAGCAATCAGAAATCCTACACTATGAGCTACTTAGTTAAAATTTCATATTTCCTTCCTGGGTCAGAAAAAATTTGTGATGTGTCGGTCAAAATTTATAAAAATACGAAAAAAATGCTGGATACATTTTTAGCGTGACTTTCTATTTAATACCATCTTATTTCAAGGTATAATACGGTTGTCAAAATGAGAATAAAATAATTTTCCCATGGTTTATGTCATCTTAAAAAAGTCAAAAGGTTATATTCTGTAGAGGGTCAGATACATTCAAATTTAAAAATTTTCTACAAGAAGAATTTTAAGATAGTATTATAGTAAATAAAAATTCTATACCTCCAATATTTCTTGGAAACATATCGTGTTCTAGCGACATAACCCAAAAGTACCTCTATTCAGAAACGCATCGTACTTTTCTTGTCAAACTTGACTTTGTTGTAATGTTGTATGCAGAGCACTTTGAAAACAAAAATTAGATTAGAAACCGCCGCCTCTTAAGGTATACTTTTTTAGGTCTTACATAGGGTACACTGGTATACAGAACAAATGTCATCTTTAATTGTCTCATTGTCCCATCCATTACATTATTATAATCTTAAAGCACCTGTTACCAGCATTATCTATTTTTATGGTTTTCATAAAACATAGCGATTACCGATGAAAATTAAACGAAAACTCAATAAATAACTTTTTTTCAACTGAAATAGACTGATTTTCGATGGAAAAATGTTACTTATAACTAAAAATGAATATAAGACATATACGCAATGATATTTAGAATAAATCAATCTTTTCTAAAATTACTATGAAATATTCACAAAATCGTTTCGTTATAACCAAAGTAGCAAGGCTTGCAGATTTCGTATAGAGTTCAAACGCGATACTGAGATGATCTTTTTTTTATATTTTTGTAGGATAATTCACCACTACGTTGTAAGTACTTGAGAGAGGACTTTCTTGAAAAATCCTCAAATTTCTCTGCAATTTTGTTCCTTCTAGAGTTAAATTCACACAGAAAACCCCGTATTCTTATCTTTCAGGTTGGTATATTAAAAAGGGCTTATTAGTATGGTTTAGAAAACAAGCAATATTAATTAACGGATGTTTTTTCGTCGTATGAAGAGTTGAAAAATTTTTTTTTTTTCCACTCCAATGGTTGCGATGCAGAGAGTCGGGTTTCATCATAATCTTTCAGGGTAGCTCAGGTTTGATTGCATGTAGAGAGTCGGATTTCATCATAATTTTTCAGGGTAGCTCAGGTTTGATTGCATGTAGAGAGTCGGGTTTCATCATAATCTTTCAGGGTAGCTCAGGTTTGATTGCATGTACTAAGGTTAGTGCTCCTTGCAATCGGTTTCAGGTTTGACGCGCCCCCCTCAGGTTTGTTCAGGTTTCTCAAACACTTGAGAAACCTGAACAAACCTGAGGGGGGCGCGTCAAACCTGAAACCGATTGCAAGGAGCACTAACCTTAGTACATGCAATCAAACCTGAGCTACCCTGAAAGATTATGATGAAACCCGACTCTCTACATGCAATCAAACCTGAGCTACCCTGAAAAATTATGATGAAATCCGACTCTCTACATGCAATCAAACCTGAGCTACCCTGAAAGATTATGATGAAACCCGACTCTCTGCATCGCAACCATTGGAGTGGAAAAAAAAAAAATTTTTCAACTCTTCATACGACGAAAAAACATCCGTTAATTAATATTGCTTGTTTTCTAAACCATACTAATAAGCCCTTTTTAATATACCAACCTGAAAGATAAGAATACGGGGTTTTCTGTGTGAATTTAACTCTAGAAGGAACAAAATTGCAGAGAAATTTGAGGATTTTTCAAGAAAGTCCTCTCTCAAGTACTTACAACGTAGTGGTGAATTATCCTACAAAAATATAAAAAAAAGATCATCTCAGTATCGCGTTTGAACTCTATACGAAATCTGCAAGCCTTGCTACTTTGGTTATAACGAAACGATTTTGTGAATATTTCATAGTAATTTTAGAAAAGATTGATTTATTCTAAATATCATTGCGTATATGTCTTATATTCATTTTTAGTTATAAGTAACATTTTTCCATCGAAAATCAGTCTATTTCAGTTGAAAAAAAGTTATTTATTGAGTTTTCGTTTAATTTTCATCGGTAATCGCTATGTTTTATGAAAACCATAAAAATAGATAATGCTGGTAACAGGTGCTTTAAGATTATAATAATGTAATGGATGGGACAATGAGACAATTAAAGATGACATTTGTTCTGTATACCAGTGTACCCTATGTAAGACCTAAAAAAGTATACCTTAAGAGGCGGCGGTTTCTAATCTAATTTTTGTTTTCAAAGTGCTCTGCATACAACATTACAACAAAGTCAAGTTTGACAAGAAAAGTACGATGCGTTTCTGAATAGAGGTACTTTTGGGTTATGTCGCTAGAACACGATATGTTTCCAAGAAATATTGGAGGTATAGAATTTTTATTTACTATAATACTATCTTAAAATTCTTCTTGTAGAAAATTTTTAAATTTGAATGTATCTGACCCTCTACAGAATATAACCTTTTGACTTTTTTAAGATGACATAAACCATGGGAAAATTATTTTATTCTCATTTTGACAACCGTATTATACCTTGAAATAAGATGGTATTAAATAGAAAGTCACGCTAAAAATGTATCCAGCATTTTTTTCGTATTTTTATAAATTTTGACCGACACATCACAAATTTTTTCTGACCCAGGAAGGAAATATGAAATTTTAACTAAGTAGCTCATAGTGTAGGATTTCTGATTGCTTACATAAATTTTAACTGTCTCTCTTATAGAACTAGAAACGTATCCCCCCTAACGATTCAGTACAGACAAAAAAGAGCGAAATAATAATTTTATTTAACCTGCTAAACAATAGAAAAGCAAGCTAAATAGGCAAGATGATGGGTTTTGTGAGGAAACACGAGGATTTTTTAGATTCTCATTTTGACAACCGAATTATACCTTGAAATAAGATGGAATTAGATAGAAAGTCATGATAAAAATGTATCTAGCATTTTTTTCGTATTTTATAAATTTTGACCGACACAACACAAATTTTAGCTGATCCAGGAAGGAAATATGAAATTTTAACTAAGTAGCTCATAGTGTAGGATTTCTGATTGCTTACATAAATTTTAACTGTCTCTCTTATAGGACTAGAATCGTATTTCCCTAACGATTCAGTACAGACAAAAAGAGCGAAATAATAATTTTATTTAACCTGCTAAACAATAGGAAAGCAAGCTAAATAGACAAGATGATGGGTTTTGTTAGGAAACATAATGATTTTTTAGTGTTAAGGATGTTTTAGGCTCCGATATCATTAATATTTTCTGAATACTAAGGTTATATTACTTTCAAAAGCAGACTCGTTTGAGACGATTGGCGAATAAAGATGAATTGATCGTAAATAAAAAATATAAGATCTATGTGCTTAGACTGTGAAATTATCAAAAAGTGGGAGTGTGCTTTTGAAATCGAACTTAAGACCGATAAAAATATGAAAATATACTTGTTTTTTTTTTTTTTATGTAGGTAGATAGTAGATTATAAAACAACAAAAAAAAAAAAAAGAAAGATGGAGAAGTTTATTATTGTTAAAGACGTTGTTAAAAAGTTACGAGAATTTAACCTTACAGGACGCACTCTAGAGTTTAAGTTAAAACCTGTTCCACAGGGAGTTGAACCAGTTGGTTGGGCGGAAAAAGGAATTAATCAAATTATTCAAAACGCTACAGAAGGCCTACAACCCTTAGATCGTGCGGCTTTTAGTTTTTGCTCTAAAGACTTCAACCGAGGAGAAGGTTGGATTCGCTTCAAAGCAGCTAAAGACATAACCTTTTAAGATGTTTGGAGTGTTATAAGTGGCATTTATCAGTCAAACTCAGCAGGTCTTAATACAGAATCATTTTGTCTTAGTGTGACAACTGTTAGATTACCTGTTGGTGGGGGAAGAGGAAAAAATTATAACAGCTTTCACGAGGAATGCGACAAGCGACGAGGTATTATAAGTATTAAAAATACCGATAACCTGTGTTTAGCACATGCTTTGGTAGTCGCCATTGCCCATAATAAAAGAGATCCCGAATTCAGTAAGGTTGGAAGAGATATTAGTAAAATTCAAACCGAAAGAACAAGATCATTGTTGGAGAGAGCTAAAATTAGCATTCCTGAGGCAGGAGGTGGAATTCCCGAGTTAATACAATTTCAAAATCATCTAAAAGAATATAAATTAGTTGTTTATAGCTATGGATCAAAAGGACGAAATATTATATTTGAAGGTTCAACTGAAAGCAATAAACGGCTGAACTTATTACATTACAAAAGCCATTTTAATGTAATTACATCGCTGACAGCAGCTTTTTGTTCTAACTATTTTTGTGAAAAGTGTTACGTCCCATATGATCACAAAAATGAGCACCGATGTGGTGGAAGCTGTCAGGCATGTCAGCAAGTCTCTGCTTGTGAAATAGCAATAAAAATTAAATGTCAGGACTGTCTATGATTTTTTAGAAGTCAAAACTGTTACGAAAATCATAAAAAGGATTATTCGTCAGGCAAATTTACAGTATGCGAACAAATTAAACTATGTTCTATTTGATTAAAAACCATTAAAGCCAAAAGAGCACATGCATGTGGTGAAATTTATTGTAAAATTTGTAATAAACATGCATCCGAGGATCATCTATGTTATATTCGGTCTGATAAGGGAAAAGCTAAGATTAAAGATGATCTTTTTTGTATTCTACGATTTAGAGACGAGCCAAGACAAACTATTGGAAAATTCAACGTTTTTACATCAAGTCAATCTCTGTGTTTTCAAACAATACTGCGATGAGTGCATGGATTCTGAAGCAGATACTTGTAAAAAAATGTGGTCTAAAGTTACAAAAAGTCAGAGGTATAGACCCAGCGGGAACATTTACTAGCCATTTGTTACAAATGAGGAAAAACTTTAAAGAAATTATTGTAATAGCCCATAATGGTCAGGCTTTTGATCACCAGTTTATATTAAACTATATTATGACAAAGACAGATTTTACACCTGAGTTAATCATGAGAGGTACCAAAATAATTACGATGCAACTTGAAAATGTAAAATTTATCGACTCACTTAACTATTTCCCTATGCCTTAAGCCAAACTACCAAAGGCATTTGGACTTGAGGATATTTTTAAAAAAGGCTACTTCCCGCACCTATTTAATACAAAGGCAAATGAAAACTATATAGGACCTCTACCATCAATTCAATATTACTCCTCAGATAGTATGAAAGAAGAAGACAGAGCCAAATTTCTTAAATGGTTTGTAGAACATGAAAATGATGGTTTCGATATGCAAAGAGATCTGGTAGACTACTGCGTATCGGATGTCGAAATCCTTGCGCAATCATGTTTAAAGTTTAGAGAACAACTTATACAAACTACCAATGTATGTCCATTTACTGAAGCTACAACTATTGCTTCAGCATGCAATGCAATTTTTAGAAGACATTTTTTGAAGCCTAATACTATAGGAATCATACCAAAAAATGGATACCGATGGAGAAACAGGCAGAGCAAAATTGCCATAGATTGGTTACTTTGGACCGAGAATCACAGAAAAATCAACATCTTACATGCTGCTAATGGTAAAGAAGCTGTTTTAAATGGTGTAAAAGTTGATGGTTACTGCTCCGAAACAAATGAGGTATTTGAATTTGTATATGATTATCCGCTGAAATACCCTTAATCTGCAGGATACCTAACTCTACGGAGATATTTATTGCAAAGGGCGGCTTTTTCAGTTTTGAAAGTATTCAACATTTACGAAATTCATCTAAATATATACTACGCTATACTTTAATCAATCTCACGATAGAGGGAAAGCGACAGACGAGTTTTAAACTAATGTGGCTTAAAGGATAATTTGTGTTGTAAATATTAGAGCTCATTTTAAAAGAAACTATAATCTCGTGACCGACAAAAAAAAGTACCCACTTCGATACATCATTTCCCCTATTTTAACGTTAAAATAGTAAATTATGTTATAAGCTCGAAAAATGTAGTATTTCAGACGTAATGCGGTCGCTAACCTAAATAGCCCGAAAAACATTTTTCGTCCATATGTCATAAGTTATTTTTTATTCGATCTTGTTTTTAATGCGATTGAGAGTTGTAAAATAATGTAGAAATGAAGTGAACCTATACATTTCATCTTGCACGCTAATTTTTTGGTCTTAATGTTTGTTAGTTAACGATGAAATCTGTAATAGCGTCCGAAAAAAAAAATTTTTTTTGACTAACATAAAAAGTGTTATCTAGCTAGCAGGGCAATAATCAATACTTTATTGAGAAGGTTAGCTCTTCGTCTAAATATCTAATCTATAAATCGTCATTTTTTTCCGACACAATCGGTTAAAAAGCATACAATTGTATGTGAACGTTTGTACAAAAACCATCGTGTTAAATCAGTTCTTATACCTGACTGACAACGCCGATCTTTAGCTTTTTTTTTTTACTTTGTAAAATAAAAAGATTAGTTCTTACTATCAAAGAAATTAAATATGCAAGAGAAATAGGTCGAAAAGATTAATAATAATTTATTTATTCCTAAGTTATAAATCTTAACTACATCACTTTCTAAACCAAGAAAATAGATAATCTTCCTGCATTATTCCGTACTTAGATTTATTTTTCATGAAAATAGTCGAATCTATGATTTTCGTTCAAATCCATAAGGGGCGCTTGTTTTGTATAGATGATTTATGATCTTATTTTCAACTAAAATACTTAACACTCAGTATACAATTTTCAGAAATGTCATGATTAAGAACGGTTCTAGTCATTTTATACAAGATTTCACATGATTTAACAAATTTAAAACATTTTTTTTAATTTTTACTAAATTCTAAACACTCAGTATACACTTTTAAGAAAATATGACGATTTGCGACTGTTTTAGTCATTTTTTACAAAGTTTCACAGGGCTTAATAACGTTAAAACATTTTTTTTAATTTTTTACTAAATTCTAAACACTCAGTATACAATTTTCAGAAATGCCATGATTAAGAACGGTTCTAGTCATTTTATACAAGATTTCGCATGATTTAACAAATTTAAAACATTTTTTTTATTTTTTACTAAATTCTAAACACTCAGTATACACTTTTAAGAAAATAGGACGATTTGCGACTGTTTTAGTCATTTTTTACAAGATTTCGCATGATTTAACAAATTTAAAACATTTTTTTTAATTTTTACTAAATTCTAAACACTCAGTATACAATTTTCAGAAATGTCATGATTAAGAACGGTTCTAGTCATTTTATACAAGATTTCACATGATTTAACAAATTTAAAACATTTTTTTTTAATTTTTACTAAATTCTAAACACTCAGTATACACTTTTAAGAAAATAGGACGATTTGCGACTGTTTTAGTCATTTTTTACAAAGTTTCACAGGGCTTAATAACGTTAAAACATTTTTTTTTTAATTTTTTACTAAATTCTAAACACTCAGTATACAATTTTCAGAAATGCCATGATTAAGAACGGTTCTAGTCATTTTATACAAGATTTCACATGATTTAACAAATTTAAAACATTTTTTTTAATTTTTACTAAATTCTAAACACTCAGTATACACTTTTAAGAAAATATGACGATTTGCGACTGTTTTAGTCATTTTTTACAAAGTTTCACAGGGCTTAATAATGTTAAAACATTTTTTTTAATTTTTTACTAAATTCTAAACACTCAGTATACAATTTTCAGAAATGCCATGATTAAGAACGGTTCTAGTCATTTTATACAAGATTTCGCATGATTTAACAAATTTAAAACATTTTTTTTTAATTTTTACTAAATTCTAAACACTCAGTATACACTTTTAAGAAAATAGGACGATTTGCGACTGTTTTAGTCATTTTTTACAAAGTTTCACAGGGCTTAATAACGTTAAAACATTTTTTTTAATTTTTTACTAAATTCTAAACACTCAGTATACAATTTTCAGAAATGTCATGATTAAGAATGGTTCTAGTCATTTTATACAAGATTTCACATGATTTAACAAATTTAAAACATTTTTTTTAATTTTTACTAAATTCTAAACACTCAGTATACACTTTTAAGAAAATAGGACGATTTGCGACTGTTTTAGTCATTTTTTACAAAGTTTCACAGGGCTTAATAACGTTAAAACATTTTTTTAATTTTTTACTAAATTCTAAACACTCAGTATACAAGTTTCAGAAATGACAGGATTTAGAACAGTTTTTACAGATATTTACAAAGTCTTAATAACATTAAAATATTTTTTTTCTAATTATAATTGTTATTTTCATCTTTTTTATTCCTTAATTATCTAACATAATGTATACAATTTCAAGAAATAGTAGATTTTTAATCCATGTACAAAATTCAAGAATCTAAAATACAATTAAATGTAGGCTTTTTTTAATTGGCATCTCAGGCAAATTATTTCCCCCAAAATTATCTAAAAAAGATATACCAAAAACATTCTAAAGCGGTTTTTTACCTCTATAAGCATGCAGGCCGATCCGACCCTTGTCGGTTTTATTACCCGCATAAATTAACACAGTAGAGAGATATTGACAGAGCCGCCTCACGAAAGCACCCGGGTTAGCTCATAAACAGCACCACCGAACCATCCTGGTTAGATCATAAAACGCACCACCGAACCACTTGGGTTAGATCATAAAACGCACCACCAGCACCACTGGTCTCGTAAAACAGCACCACCAGCACCACTGGTCTCGTAAAACAGCACCACCAGCACCACTGGTCTCGTAAAACAGCACCACCGAACCATCCGGGTTAGGTCATAAAACGCACCACCGAACCGCCCGGGTTAGATCATAAAACAGCACCACCAGCACCACTGATCTCGTAAAACAGCACCACCAGCATCACTGGTCTCGTAAAACAGCACCACCGAACCACCCGGGTTAGGTCATAAAACGCACCACCGAACCGCCCGGGTTAGATCATAAAACAGCACCACCAGCACCACTGATCTCGTAAAACAGCACCACCAGCATCACTGGTCTCGTAAAACAGCACCACCGAACCACCCGGGTTAGGTCATAAAACGCACCACCGAACCACCCGGGTTAGGTCATAAAACGCACCACCGAACCGCCCGGGTTAGATCATAAAACAGCACCACCAGCACCACTGATCTCGTAAAACAGCACCACCAGCATCACTGGTCTCGTAAAACAGCACCACCGAACCACCCGGGTTAGGTCATAAAACGCACCACCGAACCGCCCGGGTTAGATCATAAAACAGCACCACCAGCACCACTGATCTCGTAAAACAGCACCACCAGCATCACTGGTCTCGTAAAACAGCACCACCGAACCACCCGGGTTAGGTCATAAAACGCACCACCGAACCACCCGGGTTAGATCATAAAACGCACCACCGAACCACCCGGGTTAGATCATAAAACGCACCACCGCACCACTTGGGTTAGATCGTAAAACGCACCACCGAACCACCCGGGTTAGGTCATAAAACGCACCACCGCACCACCCGGGTTAGTTGCACCACCAGCACCACCAGCACCACCTGAGCCAGAACTGTCCGTTTCTAGCTACTTGTAGGAAGTACTACAAATTGGCGTATAACACTAGGCGGTTACATAAAGACTGGATATTGTGTTAAAAAGAATAATAGAAGGGAAAACATCCGAGAAAATATCAGGTTATTTTATTTTTTGATAACCTTTTTGCAGGACTGTTCGTTTCTTTTATTGTTTAAAATATTTTACTTTTTAAACTCATATAACAAAGCCTATTATGATCAATTTAAATCTACTTTCTTTTAATAACACTAAAACTAACATAATAAGTTTTAAATGATCACCTATTAATACTATTTTTGACAATCTAATAATAACAACCCCAAAATTATAAGATTTTTAGGAATTTACATCACTCAAAATATTTCATTTAATGAACATCTCAAAATATCTCATTTAATGAACATATAGAAAAGTTATGTTGAAAATTAGCTTTAGGTTGTTATGCCCTGAAAGTACTTTCTCATGAATGTAAAATGAATGTAAAAATGTTTATTTTGCTGTTGTAGAACCCCTTACTGGTATTTTCATTTTACAAAAAGGAGCTATCAGGTATTTGTACAAGGCAAGATCTAAAAGAAACTATTTTCATCAGAAAACTAAAAAGAACGAAGAAATACCTTTAAATGTTTTATTGTCCGCAATTGACAGCCCTGAAATTCCATTATCTGCAAGAAGAAGGATGTGAAGGAGATGAAGCTCGAAATTATCGACTTTCTTAAAAGATACGGCATTGAAATTCTTCTTGTGTAAGAAACATGGCTCAAGGAAGAACGCTTCACATGCCCTTACTACAATATTTTCCGTAGTGATCGGGAAAGCCGACAAAAGTGAGAAACTATGATTCTTACCAAAAAGAGTATCATAGTGCAAGCCATGCCAAGTTTGTTGAACTGTACCCATTTGAAAGGTACTTTCATTAAAATTAAAACAAAAAATTGTTGGGTCAGACTGAGTTCTGTTTACTGCAGCCCTAGCGTCAATTTGTTGATGGCTGTCTGGCAAAACTCTGATAGTCCAACAGTAATAGGGGGAGACTTCGATGCAAAGCACCGAATATGGGGCTGAAAGACGCAGAATTTGCGAGGTCTCACCCTATTCAACAAGTCACTTGATCTAAATTATCACATATTACCGCCGATCGAGCATACCTATCTTCAAAAAGGCTCGCTGTCCGAGAATCTAGATGTTTTCCTCATCAAGAATACTGATAGATTGTCTCAACCGATTATTATAACTGAACTGCCTTCTAGCCTTCTAATCATAGACCTGTTTTCATCAAATGGAGCAATCCCGTAGAGAAAGGTCATGGCTACGTTACAAATTAAGGACAAATTGGCCTCTTGTTGCGAGAAGGCTTCAAAATTCTGGTAATCTACCACCAATAAATACGAATGTAGGAATAAACGAAACAGTTGCAAATTTAACTATTAAAATTACTTGAGTCACATTCGAGACGTCTACAACGAGAACGTCTAGATTTTCTAAATGGGGCGCTATAGGACCCGAGATTACTCAGATTGTCGAAAATAAAAACAGAATGCTAAGGCAAGCATATTGGACTGACGATCCACGCATAAAAACGCAGGCGAATCAAATGACTCTACCCATTAGACCAGCATTAAATGCTAGGGAATCTAGAATTTGGTCTGATAAAATTGAAGGATTAAAAATCGAGGATAACACAGTATACAAACACACTCACTCTTTAATTAAAGGAGGAAAGAAACCTATGTCCTTCATCAAAAATCCAAATACAGACCAGATACTCACAAATCCAGAGGAAAAGCTGAATTGCTTGCAGACAGTCTCTGCGAACAATTCAGTGAATTTCCCAGTAACGATATTGATATAGCGTATGAACGCAGAAGAAATAAATAAATTCAAAGGTATTTATTGCTATTGGTACAAGTGGTTTTTACAATGTTTGCATTCTTTCCTTGTACGATAGTAAAGGGTTACGTAATTCAATTCTTTACGGAAGCAATACTTTGCATGACATTTTTTGCACCTAATGTAGAACGGCTTTAAAAGGTTTATTGATAAAGACATTTCTTTGAGACAATAAAGCATATTTTGACTTTGATTTTGATCTCTGATAAACACTTCCTTTCCAATCAATGCGTTTGTAAGTAGGTATTTTAATAAAGCATCCTGTTATGGATGTTCTGATTAAAGATTAATATTTTGGCACCATGTATTTTCCGAAATATTTTTAACCACTACCTAGCATGTTCTACCTCAAAAAAAGCCGACCAGTTGCTAGTTTTCATTTATTATTGTAGGTTTTACACACATACAAACCCAAGTTACATTTGGAAAACTTCCACAAAATTAACGATTAACGATAGCTTCCAACAAGCTAGTATTATCCTTTAAAAGAGAAAACTATTTAAAAACTTTGAACATTCCCGGACAATGTTGGCCGCGTTACATTTTAAACCATAATGGCAAAAAGTTTTACCAGGTTTAAAAAACGTAAAGTAAATTTGCAGTTTTATTACAGCTGTTAAGTTCTTTAAAGAAATATGGCTGATTCCCAAAATTAACGCAACCTACAATTAAAAAAATATTGAAATTACTGAAATAATACAAAATTTTGATCATCTGTACCTTATAAAGTAAATTTGTTTCATCATCAGCTTCTTGAATGAATTTATTAATATCGTCTCTCGATAAAACTTTAGATTTCTTCCCTCGGTATCCGACGTTTTTGTTCTTAATAAAAGGCACCAATTTTGAAAACTTCTTTATATCAATATTTTCTTTAACATTCAATGTACTCTTCAACATTGAGTAGACACTCCATAAAGTAGAAGGTTTTACAGTTTTTGATTTCTCCTCAAAATAGCATATAAGTACCTTTTCAGACACTTTTTGTATATTTTTCTTGCCGCACCATTCACGGAATTGGTTATAATTTTTCTCGTATATAAATTTTGATTTCGCCGGTAACATGTTAGCTATAGCCGAATTTGCTATATCGGCTATATCTGAAGGAATCTCGCTATCACTATCGTAATCTACATCCATTTTAAGTACTTATACTATTTGAAATTGAAAAAGTAGTCCATACTTGCAGTGGAGTTTACGTAATGTAAATAAAACGACAATGTCTTCCTCCACAAATTTAATAAAGGTAAAATTCTTGTTCCCTACATGTTTCGGGCGTCTAGACGTCCATCTTCAGGGGATACTAGAAGGAATTTCATCTTTACAAAGCTAGTTAGAATCATGGTGAACACTGACTTACCCATAATCGAGTTGACTATAAAAACTTTAAATGGTTGCCTCAAATTAATGAGTACAGCCAAAATTGAGTAGGAACCTCAGAAATTGGGTGGACTTGTGAAAAATTATAATTTGTATATTATAGAATGAAAATTTTTGTGAAAATATAAGAATTGAATAGCAAATATATTATTTTAAAGGTGCATTTTATTTTTTAATGATGATTTTCTAGAAAAACATTGTACTTAGTTGTGAAGAAAGAAATTTAAAATAAAATTTTTGGAGGCATGCTCCGTGTTAATTTTTAAAAAATTGAAATTTTTTTATACCAGAGGGGCTATGCCCATGGTAATATATAAATTATGAAATCATTTCATTTAATGAAAAAAGAACTTTTTATTTTTAAATTTTTTTAAAAAACAGAAATAGTGCTAAATCACCACCATGTTCACTTTACACACACGTGTCTTAGAGTGAAAGAGAGTAGGTAAAGCGGATATGACATCACTTGGATGTCAGCTGTTAGAAAATGAGGTTTACCTAAACTCGATATTGGATTTAAAAAATCGATGAGAGTATGTCAATATTCAATAGAATAAAGTTTAAAAGTTGTGGTCACTAGACGCTCATAGTATCCGAAGAATGACTGACACCAGACATCTGTCAATGAATTATAAAAATTGGGGTTAAAATGTTCAGAGGGGGGCACTAAACTGCACTGAATTTGCTTGTCAGAGATCTTCTTCTAGAATCAACCGACTTACCTGATCTCCACATAGATAACATTTGCCTTTTAGTCAAACTTGTACTTGAACAAAACTTTTTCCTTTTCAACAACAGATATTTTAAACAGAATGTAGGGCTTGCAATGGGTTCGGCCCTCTCCCCACTATTAGCTGATCTTTTCATGGCTAACCTGGAATCTAAAATAATAAATAACCCCCTTTTTTCTCATATTATAACAATCAAAAGATATGTTGATGACATTTTTGCAATCTTTAATGGTGATCAGAATGATCTTATAAATTTCACCCTGTTCCTCAATTCTCTACACCCATCAATTAAATTTACAACAGAACTTGAAATAAATAATTCTCTGCCTTTTCTAGACTTAAAACTCACAAAAGTCAACAATACTATTGATTTCAGTATTTATCGTAAACCCACCAACACAGACTTAACTATTCCTTTTATTTCTAATCACCCACACACACATAAATTTGCAGCTTTTCACTCCATGTTTTCTCGACTGTTTTCTATACCACTCAACCAGGCAAACTTTAAATCAGAATTAAATATTATCAGACAAATAGGCATTAATAATGGTTATCCCCAGAGAATACTTAATAAAATTTACCATAAACATCTCACTAAACATATAAATAAACAATTAATTTACAAAGAACAACCTAATAATAAAAAATTCCACTCACTTTCCTTCTGGGGACCCATTTCTTATAAGCTAAAAAATATATTCCATTTTTGGATTTAACATGAAATAGCAATTATTTTTTAATAAGTGCATTATAAGTCTAAACCTAATAGTTTCCGAGATATCGACTTTTGAAAAATGACATTTTTCATTTTTGACAGCTTCTAGCAATCCAACGGTACGCTTTAGAGTAAAACGGCTTACATGTCCCTATCTTACTTTTTTATGATCTTTCCAAAAACATCAACTTCCGGTTAAACCGGAAGTACTGTATTTCCGGCCTTTGAGTTACATCCGGTTTAACCGGAAGTTGATGTTTTTGGAAAGATCATAAAAAAGTAAGATAGGGACATGTAAGCCGTTTTATTCTAAAAGGTACCGTTAGAAAGCTAGAAGCTGTCAAAGTTCAAAAATGTCATATTTCAAAAGTCGATATCTCGGAAACTATTAAGTTTAGACTTATAATGCACGTATTAAAAAATAATTGTTTTTTTATGTTAAATCCAAAAATATTCAAAGATATAGGGTGTTCCATTTAAAAAAAAGGAACTTTGTTTCTCTACGGCTTTCTGACTCAACCTGTATACTTATCTTTTTTTAATTCTAATACACCTTAAAAAATCCTAAAACTTTTATCTAAAATATTTTTGTTTTACTTTAAGAAATAATCGACCGTTTCCATACATACCAACGACCCTGTATGTCCCCCCATCTTACTATTGCCTCGTTAAAATTTCAAGAAAATATTTTAAACCGTTTGCGAGATATCGCCTTGTAGCACTTTAAAAAACTCGCCCTATATAAATAACGGTTAAAGATGGAAAAGTTAAACTTGGCATCAATATACAAATTTAGGCGTTCTTTAAAGTGTGACCAAAAATATGGGGTTTCCATTAAAAAAAAGTTGGTTATATAAAGCAGTTCTTGCCTCATTCTGTATGCGCTTATTTCAGTTCATAAAATACGCAATCAAAAATAATAATTTACGTGTCTGACCGATTTTTGGAAAGATCTACCAAAGTAGTAATGCAGAACTTATTCCATGTTACATGTTCTCACTGTTCAGATATTTTCGCAAAGTTTTTTACTTTTCGTATAGGTAGTCGTCTGTCCGAGTTTAGTTTGACCACCCTGTGTATGCGTTAATTTTGGCAGTAAATAAAAGTATATTATTTTTTCCCTTTTCATTGAATTAATTTTAATGTAAGTTATAAAATTGTCTATTCTTATATCAAAAGAATCCCAATAACATAATTCAAAAAATATTGTTTCTTGGAAAAATGTGTTCGAGTCTTTATCATATTTCTTTGTGGTTTTAATAAATCGAAGCTCTTTTGAACAGCTTTATACAAGTGGTAACAAGGGCTTCACAAATAAAAGCTAAAAATGTGGACTTTATATTCCACCGAAACGGCACGTATATGTAGGAAGTACTACAAATTGGCGTATAACACTAGGCGGTTACATAAAGACTGGATATTGTGTTAAAAAGAATAATAGAAGGGAAAACATCCGAGAAAATATCAGGTTATTTTATTTTTTGATAACCTTTTTGCAGGACTGTTCGTTTCTTTTATTGTTTAAAATATTTTACTTTTTAAACTCATATAACAAAGCCTATTATGATCAATTTAAATCTACTTTCTTTTAATAACACTAAAACTAACATAATAAGTTTTAAATGATCACCTATTAATACTATTTTTGACAATCTAATAATAACAACCCCAAAATTATAAGATTTTTAGGAATTTACATCACTCAAAATATTTCATTTAATGAACATCTCAAAATATCTCATTTAATGAACATATAGAAAAGTTATGTTGAAAATTAGCTTTAGGTTGTTATGCCCTGAAAGTACTTTCTCATGAATGTAAAATGAATGTAAAAATGTTTATTTTGCTGTTGTAGAACCCCTTACTGGTATTTTCATTTTACAAAAAGGAGCTATCAGGTATTTGTACAAGGCAAGATCTAAAAGAAACTATTTTCATCAGAAAACTAAAAAGAACGAAGAAATACCTTTAAATGTTTTATTGTCCGCAATTGACAGCCCTGAAATTCCATTATCTGCAAGAAGAAGGATGTGAAGGAGATGAAGCTCGAAATTATCGACTTTCTTAAAAGATACGGCATTGAAATTCTTCTTGTGTAAGAAACATGGCTCAAGGAAGAACGCTTCACATGCCCTTACTACAATATTTTCCGTAGTGATCGGGAAAGCCGACAAAAGTGAGAAACTATGATTCTTACCAAAAAGAGTATCATAGTGCAAGCCATGCCAAGTTTGTTGAACTGTACCCATTTGAAAGGTACTTTCATTAAAATTAAAACAAAAAATTGTTGGGTCAGACTGAGTTCTGTTTACTGCAGCCCTAGCGTCAATTTGTTGATGGCTGTCTGGCAAAACTCTGATAGTCCAACAGTAATAGGGGGAGACTTCGATGCAAAGCACCGAATATGGGGCTGAAAGACGCAGAATTTGCGAGGTCTCACCCTATTCAACAAGTCACTTGATCTAAATTATCACATATTACCGCCGATCGAGCATACCTATCTTCAAAAAGGCTCGCTGTCCGAGAATCTAGATGTTTTCCTCATCAAGAATACTGATAGATTGTCTCAACCGATTATTATAACTGAACTGCCTTCTAGCCTTCTAATCATAGACCTGTTTTCATCAAATGGAGCAATCCCGTAGAGAAAGGTCATGGCTACGTTACAAATTAAGGACAAATTGGCCTCTTGTTGCGAGAAGGCTTCAAAATTCTGGTAATCTACCACCAATAAATACGAATGTAGGAATAAACGAAACAGTTGCAAATTTAACTATTAAAATTACTTGAGTCACATTCGAGACGTCTACAACGAGAACGTCTAGATTTTCGAAATGGGGCGCTATAGGACCCGAGATTACTCAGATTGTCGAAAATAAAAACAGAATGCTAAGGCAAGCATATTGGACTGACGATCCACGCATAAAAACGCAGGCGAATCAAATGACTCTACCCATTAGACCAGCATTAAATGCTAGGGAATCTAGAATTTGGTCTGATAAAATTGAAGGATTAAAAATCGAGGATAACACAGTATACAAACACACTCACTCTTTAATTAAAGGAGGAAAGAAACCTATGTCCTTCATCAAAAATCCAAATACAGACCAGATACTCACAAATCCAGAGGAAAAGCTGAATTGCTTGCAGACAGTCTCTGCGAACAATTCAGTGAATTTCCCAGTAACGATATTGATATAGCGTATGAACGCAGAAGAAATAAATAAATTCAAAGGTATTTATTGCTATTGGTACAAGTGGTTTTTACAATGTTTGCATTCTTTCCTTGTACGATAGTAAAGGGTTACGTAATTCAATTCTTTACGGAAGCAATACTTTGCATGACATTTTTTGCACCTAATGTAGAACGGCTTTAAAAGGTTTATTGATAAAGACATTTCTTTGAGACAATAAAGCATATTTTGACTTTGATTTTGATCTCTGATAAACACTTCCTTTCCAATCAATGCGTTTGTAAGTAGGTATTTTAATAAAGCATCCTGTTATGGATGTTCTGATTAAAGATTAATATTTTGGCACCATGTATTTTCCGAAATATTTTTAACCACTACCTAGCATGTTCTACCTCAAAAAAAGCCGACCAGTTGCTAGTTTTCATTTATTATTGTAGGTTTTACACACATACAAACCCAAGTTACATTTGGAAAACTTCCACAAAATTAACGATTAACGATAGCTTCCAACAAGCTAGTATTATCCTTTAAAAGAGAAAACTATTTAAAAACTTTGAACATTCCCGGACAATGTTGGCCGCGTTACATTTTAAACCATAATGGCAAAAAGTTTTACCAGGTTTAAAAAACGTAAAGTAAATTTGCAGTTTTATTACAGCTGTTAAGTTCTTTAAAGAAATATGGTTCCTACTTTGTTTTAAATTACTTTTTTGTACAGTTGACATTTTTTCATCGCTATCGATACGTAAACCTTTTGTTTTTTTAACAGTGAAAAAAAGACTTTTTTTCACGGTGAAAAAAAGACTTTTTTTAACTGGAAAAATGATTCACAAAAAAAACGATAAAACATTACTTTTTAAAAAATGTATTGAATTTTTTTGTACAAATTTACTAATTAATTACCAACTACCAAAAAATCTCATTTGTTACAATAATAATTGATGGTGAAGTTCGAACAATTGCTTCCAATATTAATTCCCGAAGCTAGTCCATGCTGCTGATCAGAAACGCTAGATATTCCTTGAAAAGTTGAGTCCACAATTGTATCAGTTATATTGATTTGTTTGGAAGTAGAGGAACAATTTAATTTATTAGAAATATCAATTTTATTACTCAAACTATCTTCTATATATCCTTCTGCTATGGCGGCAGATTTCCAACCACCGTGGCGTTTTATAGATGTCATGTTACCCCCTGCATTGGCTAAGAGAGTTGCAGAACTCCTCCTAAAACAGTGACCTGTGTAGCTCTTATGCAATTCTTTTCCCAGCCATTTTGCAATCAAGCTAGGAATTTCCCCTATTTTATTTATTCCCACATGTTGGCCAACACATTTTCCTCTTGAATATTTTAAAAATAATCTCTTTTTGTGTGTATGGGACGGCCTTAGTACTCTATACTTGCGATATATCTCAATATAATCAGAATTTGAAACGGTAAACATTCTTGGGCAATAGGTCTTTGTATCCGGTATTTTAACAATCAATATAGACCCGGTATCTTCAATGTCATCAATAGTTACCTTCAATAATTCTTCACGGCGACAAGCACCGCTGATTCCCAAAATTAACGCAACCTACAATTAAAAAAATATTGAAATTACTGAAATAATACAAAATTTTGATCATCTGTACCTTATAAAGTAAATTTGTTTCATCATCAGCTTCTTGAATGAATTTATTAATATCGTCTCTCGATAAAACTTTAGATTTCTTCCCTCGGTATCCGACGTTTTTGTTCTTAATAAAAGGCACCAATTTTGAAAACTTCTTTATATCAATATTTTCTTTAACATTCAATGTACTCTTCAACATTGAGTAGACACTCCATAAAGTAGAAGGTTTTACAGTTTTTGATTTCTCCTCAAAATAGCATATAAGTACCTTTTCAGACACTTTTTGTATATTTTTCTTGCCGCACCATTCACGGAATTGGTTATAATTTTTCTCGTATATAAATTTTGATTTCGCCGGTAACATGTTAGCTATAGCCGAATTTGCTATATCGGCTATATCTGAAGGAATCTCGCTATCACTATCGTAATCTACATCCATTTTAAGTACTTATACTATTTGAAATTGAAAAAGTAGTCCATACTTGCAGTGGAGTTTACGTAATGTAAATAAAACGACAATGTCTTCCTCCACAAATTTAATAAAGGTAAAATTCTTGTTCCCTACATGTTTCGGGCGTCTAGACGTCCATCTTCAGGGGATACTAGAAGGAATTTCATCTTTACAAAGCTAGTTAGAATCATGGTGAACACTGACTTACCCATAATCGAGTTGACTATAAAAACTTTAAATGGTTGCCTCAAATTAATGAGTACAGCCAAAATTGAGTAGGAACCTCAGAAATTGGGTGGACTTGTGAAAAATTATAATTTGTATATTATAGAATGAAAATTTTTGTGAAAATATAAGAATTGAATAGCAAATATATTATTTTAAAGGTGCATTTTATTTTTTAATGATGATTTTCTAGAAAAACATTGTACTTAGTTGTGAAGAAAGAAATTTAAAATAAAATTTTTGGAGGCATGCTCCGTGTTAATTTTTAAAAAATTGAAATTTTTTTATACCAGAGGGGCTATGCCCATGGTAATATATAAATTATGAAATCATTTCATTTAATGAAAAAAGAACTTTTTATTTTTAAATTTTTTTAAAAAACAGAAATAGTGCTAAATCACCACCATGTTCACTTTACACACACGTGTCTTAGAGTGAAAGAGAGTAGGTAAAGCGGATATGACATCACTTGGATGTCAGCTGTTAGAAAATGAGGTTTACCTAAACTCGATATTGGATTTAAAAAATCGATGAGAGTATGTCAATATTCAATAGAATAAAGTTTAAAAGTTGTGGTCACTAGACGCTCATAGTATCCGAAGAATGACTGACACCAGACATCTGTCAATGAATTATAAAAATTGGGGTTAAAATGTTCAGAGGGGGGCACTAAACTGCACTGAATTTGCTTGTCAGAGATCTTCTTCTAGAATCAACCGACTTACCTGATCTCCACATAGATAACATTTGCCTTTTAGTCAAACTTGTACTTGAACAAAACTTTTTCCTTTTCAACAACAGATATTTTAAACAGAATGTAGGGCTTGCAATGGGTTCGGCCCTCTCCCCACTATTAGCTGATCTTTTCATGGCTAACCTGGAATCTAAAATAATAAATAACCCCCTTTTTTCTCATATTATAACAATCAAAAGATATGTTGATGACATTTTTGCAATCTTTAATGGTGATCAGAATGATCTTATAAATTTCACCCTGTTCCTCAATTCTCTACACCCATCAATTAAATTTACAACAGAACTTGAAATAAATAATTCTCTGCCTTTTCTAGACTTAAAACTCACAAAAGTCAACAATACTATTGATTTCAGTATTTATCGTAAACCCACCAACACAGACTTAACTATTCCTTTTATTTCTAATCACCCACACACACATAAATTTGCAGCTTTTCACTCCATGTTTTCTCGACTGTTTTCTATACCACTCAACCAGGCAAACTTTAAATCAGAATTAAATATTATCAGACAAATAGGCATTAATAATGGTTATCCCCAGAGAATACTTAATAAAATTTACCATAAACATCTCACTAAACATATAAATAAACAATTAATTTACAAAGAACAACCTAATAATAAAAAATTCCACTCACTTTCCTTCTGGGGACCCATTTCTTATAAGCTAAAAAATATATTCCAATCATTTAATTTCAATATCAGTTTTAAAACCAAACATTCACTCGGTTCTTTCATTTGCAACTCCAAAGATAGAGTCCCACTTTTAGACAAGTCTGGAGTGTACGAGGTCAGTTGCTTAACTGAGGGCTGTTCAGCCTACTATGTTGGACAAACAGGGAGAAAGTTTAGGACTAGGATTAACGAACATTGTAAGGAGATAGAAAGAGCATCAAATCTAAATTTAATACCGACACAAATAAAATCGAACTTCTCAAGACACATACACATAAACAATCATAACTTCAACCCAGACACAAACACTAAATTGTTGCATTTCTGTGGCAAAGGCAACACATTGGATTTGCTTGAGATTATGGAAATAAACCAAATTATCAGAGACCCAGATATTGTCTGCGTTAATGACCAAATTATTCACAACAGCACACATTTTTTCAATGCTTTAAGTTTCACTAAATAATCAAGCTCTTACTATCTCTACTTTACTCTTTCCCTACCCAAGGGAGTTCAACTGTTCTTTTGATTTTGTCAATCCTACCTTGACTCCCTAAGAATTTTCTATTCATAGATATTAATTGTTTTTACACATCTATGACTTTGAGACTGTTTATAGGCTGAGGTTTTCATGTTTCGAGTGTATCATCTAGTGTTAACTATAGTGTTTACCCCTTGTGCGACTCGCAAATTCAGTGCAGTTTAGTGCCCCCCTCTGAACATTTTAACCCCAATTTTTATAATTCATTGACAGATGTCTGGTGTCAGTCATTCTTCGGATACTATGAGCGTCTAGTGACCACAACTTTTAAACTTTATTCTATTGAATATTGACATACTCTCATCGATTTTTTAAATCCAATATCGAGTTTAGGTAAACCTCATTTTCTAACAGCTGACATCCAAGTGATGTCATATCCGCTTTACCTACTCTCTTTCACTCTAAGACACGTGTGTGTAAAGTGAACATGGTGGTGATTTAGCACTATTTCTGTTTTTTAAAAAAATTTAAAAATAAAAAGTTCTTTTTTCATTAAATGAAATGATTTCATAATTTATATATTACCATGGGCATAGCCCCTCTGGTATAAAAAAATTTCAATTTTTTAAAAATTAACACGGAGCATGCCTCCAAAAATTTTATTTTAAATTTCTTTCTTCACAACTAAGTACAATGTTTTTCTAGAAAATCATCATTAAAAAATAAAATGCACCTTTAAAATAATATATTTGCTATTCAATTCTTATATTTTCACAAAAATTTTCATTCTATAATATACAAATTATAATTTTTCACAAGTCCACCCAATTTCTGAGGTTCCTACTCAATTTTGGCTGTACTCATTAATTTGAGGCAACCATTTAAAGTTTTTATAGTCAACTCGATTATGGGTAAGTCAGTGTTCACCATGATTCTAACTAGCTTTGTAAAGATGAAATTCCTTCTAGTATCCCCTGAAGATGGACGTCTAGACGCCCGAAACATGTAGGGAACAAGAATTTTACCTTTATTAAATTTGTGGAGGAAGACATTGTCGTTTTATTTACACTTATACTATTTATTTAAAAAATTGCAATAAATATGAACAGCTATCAACGTATGACAACAAAACAAGCAACGTGCCAACAAACCATTTCTATAGTAACGACAGGGCTGTTAACTTGATTATGTGAAATTATATGGTAAAATTTTTATTATAATATACAATTTTACCGATTAATTCAAACTTTCAGTTGTACAAAAAATGTTGTTTGTATTTCGTTTGTGAAATTCGTGTTTTAATGGCACATTCGAGAGAATTTTTCGCCTCGACCTGCGGTCTCGGCAAAAAATTGACACTCTCATATGCCATTAAAAAAACACTCACTTCACGCACTTAATACAAAAATAACTAATTGAGAACTGGTAAATGTATCATTATTTAGATAATAGTTATTTTTCGTCGGGATGACAGGGTATAATTTCCTAACTAAAATACTATAAAGTAAGTAAAACTATTGTGATATCAGTATTTAGTTAAATCTCGTTTCCACTATCAGAAGAGAAGAGAAAAAGAAAATAGTTTAAAATACGTTGTTGTTGAAATTTTGTGACAAATATCACACAACGCCGTGGCTTCAATAATGTTTTAAAATTGTTTTTGCTCTTAAACAACGAAAACAAATTAAATCAAATATTAGGCGAATATAAAGGACACTAATACAAACCGAAATGCGCAAGAAAATACAGACCTCTCATTTAAAAAATGAAACTATAGGTTATCATACTTTTGGATCACACTGTATAATATGTTACAGTATAAATCAACGTATAAATAATATTGCAAACTTAATTCGTCGGAAAGCTATGGAAGCTTGACGCACCATTGCAGGACCCTGTATAAACCAGAGGCTTTAATAGATATGCCGTTAGATTGTATCGTGTTGACGTATCAGAGGCAACAGCGGCAGTTACATCTCTTTTAATGAGCCAATCATTTTAGTCCCAAAACTATTATTTACAATATAGGTGTTGTATTGTTCATATTACAATAGGAATGTGAGTTCGCAACATGAATGTTGTATAAATTTTATTTACTTTCACTATGCTTTTTGATGGCGGTGCAGATAATTTTGTAGATGTTAAAGCGTTATGGGGCTTGAAATCTTCTTCTGCGGCAGAAGGCTACGTTGAGAATTGTTTAGACAATAAGAAACAGATCGCAATCAAAATCATGCAGTCAAACATGAATTTAAACAGCTCCATCACATATCCACCTCTGGCCTACAAACTTCTGTTACTGTTAATAGTGTATTGGAAATGTTTTAATAAACCATAGGTTTTATACTATTTTCAAAATAGATAAATCGTTTCTTTAACAAACAAGGTTTTATTGGTTAAAAAAATGTATTTCAAATTTAAAAAAAAAATCATTACAGTAGTAGTGCTGTAATTAAAGCCTTCACGAAACTATAGGATGTTGCCTAATGCGAGAGAGTAATAAATCATTATTAAACTATAAAACCCAGTGGTCTTCGTCCTATTCCATAGATGTAGTCCAATTATTATTATTTAATTATGTTAATTTTTAGGGGTCCCGAGATAGGGTAGGTAGAGGCACAGGTAGTTTACCTACCTGTGCCTCATCGTTTTAAAAATTTCAAATGTTTAGCTACTTTCCGGCAGTTTTGAGGGCAGTTAGACAGTTTCGAGGGAAAAACAGAAATATCTATTATATGGACGAAACTTGGTTACATGAAGGATATACCGTTGGTAAAATATGGCGATATGGCAAGATAAACATATAAACAGCGCGAGGCAAGATTTCATGAAAGAATGGTCCACTGGCATAAAAGCACCCCCGGGAAAAGGTAAAAGATTAATAATTATTCACATTGGTAGCAAAAATGGATTTGTCGATGGCGGATTACTAGCATTTGAATGAAAAATGATGAAGACATGATCTTATTTCTCCTGGGTCTGTTGTAGTCATGGATAATGCCACTCAAGAAAATCCGAAAAACACAACGTCTTCTTGGCAAAAAAATGACATCAGTCATTGGCCTAATGTAAATAAGAAGCCATATCATAATGATATGCTGAAAAATTAACTACTGGAGATTGTAAAGTTGAATAAACCTCTTTGTACCTAATTCGTTGTCGACGAAATCGCTTCAAAACGAAATATAACGGTACTTCGCTTTCTGCCATATCATTGTGAATTAAACCCCATGACTTCTTTCTGTGGGGTCACTTAAAAAAATGTATTTATAAAAGTGTAAAATTTAAAAATCTAGCCCAGCTAAAAAACTGTATTTCGTTAGAATTTGGCAGAATTTCTCAATATCAACTCAGTAATGTTCGAAATGAATTTTATGATCGGTTAGGATATTATTTAGCTTAACGTAAAGTAAAACACACAATCTGCTCCACTAGTTTAATGTAAAAATTTTTTTATACCATACATGTTTCAGAGGCATAAACCTCCATCATCAGTGGGATAAAATTAAGTCAGTAGAAGAGAAAAGGACATTGTGAGAACTGCAAATTAAAGATAGAAAAGAAGTATTAGTGAAACAAGAAAAACTTAAGCGACAATATAGGCTCATCAGAGAGCTTGGAAGGTAATAGATAAAAAGGAGAATACTTCAGTGAGAGACTGACTTAATTTTATCCCACTGATGATGGAGGTTTATGCCTCTGAAACATTATTACATTAAAATTAAACATTAAAAAATTTTACATTAAACCAGTGGAGCAGATTGTGTGTTTTACTCACTGAAGTATTCTCCTTTTTATCTATTACCTTCCGAGCTCTCTGATGAGCCTATATTGTCGCTTAAGTTTTTCTTGTTTCACTAATACTTCTTTTCTATCTTTAATTTACAGTTCTCACAATGTCCTTTTCTCTTCTACTGACTTAATTTTATCCCACTGATGATGGAGGTTTATGCCTCCGAAACATGTATGGTATAAAAAAAAATTTTACATTAAACTAGTGGAGCAGATTGTGTGTTTTACTTTACGTTAAAATATCACTCCACTGAGAGATGGACTTCTTCCATAAAATATTATTTAGCTGTTAATGAAGGGTTGTTTGAACATTTAATTAATTAATGTTTTTGTGAAAATTTGTAGTAATAAGTATGTTATGTTAAATTAATTCGACAACGTTGTCGAATACGTATACCTAGGTCACCTCATTAAACTAGGAAAAGAAAATCAAAAGTCGGAAATAACGCGAAGAGTGAGGCTAACATGGGCAGCTTTTGGAAAACTAAAGTACGTTCTAGGAAATCCAGATATTCCAATACATTTAAAACGCAGAGTTTATGACATGTGCATCTTGCCGGTGGCAACATATGGCCTCGAAACAATGTCAATCACAAAGGGTAGTGCAGATCGATTGAAGACAACACAAAGGGCAATGGAACGGGCAATGCTTGGAGTCTCCATAAGGGACCGGATCAGAAACGAAGAAATAAGAAGACGAACAAAGGTAAAAGACGTGATCCGTTACATGGCCGAGATGAAATGGAGGTGGGCGGGACATGTTGCAAGACAGGAAGATAATAGATGGACAAACAGAGTGATCCACTGGCGCCCCAGAGAAACAAAAAGAAATAGAGGAAGACCGCAGAGACGTTGGCTGGATGATATCAGGGAGGTCGCTGGTAGAAACTGGATACAACTAGCGCAAAATCGACAGGAATGGAAAAGACTCGGAGAGGCCTATGTTCAGGAGTGGACCAGATAAGGCTGACGAAGAGAGAGAGAGAGAGAGAGAGTTAAATTAAAAGCTTAATAAGAAAAACGTAATGGTGTCTTTTAATTAGGATGTGTCATTGCCGGATTGGTAAAACGAAAATGTGTTTTTAATGTGAAATAATCTTTATTCGTTATGTCCAGCTTTACGTCAATTTTTGACAATAGCGTCATAGAAATTATTTGCTGGTGTTTGCTGTATTACCTAAACTATGAAAAATTCGTAATTTTGCCATCACATTTAATTGAATAAGTTAGGATTGGATCATTAAAATTTATTCAAACCTGGCACATGAGTTTATTATATCGGCCTCTTCAAGAAATTGTCATACAATTTTTCGCTAAAATGTACAGGGGAGGCAATATTTACCCACCTCAGAATTTATATGAGAATTCCTATGTTCAACTAAGTCATGCATCACCCGGTAGGTACAGTGTGTTAAGCCAAGTCAAATTAGGTTTTATCGTTAAAGAGATAAATCTTATTAACAAAGCTGTATATAAAAACACTACTGTTTTTCACAACAGTTTAATTAGAAAACCAAAATTAGAAATAAACACAAAGTAGCAGGAACAATAAAGAAAGGAAAAATATAAAATTATAGTACAGCAAGTAGCAATAAAAACAGAAAGCAATAGCCTCTTCACGTTTCCCCGAAAGCGAGTCTGTAAAAGGTCTTTACAAAATTTTCACAGTTTCGTAGACTAAAGATTTTAGATAACCCTAAAGAAAAAAATCTAGGAGATTCAGATCGGGGGAACGTGCGGGCCTCCTTCTCCAATTCATTGGCTGGACGAGATACTGGCGCAGGTTCAAACCAATATGTAGAGCTGTCCCGTCATGTTGAAACCACTTGTTATTTCTAATGTCTAATGTGACATTTTCTAATAATAGAGGCAAAACATGACAGAAAATGGAGATAAGTGTTTCCGTTCAAATGAGCCGGTAGCAAGTGAGCTATTAGATTCTCTCCAAGAATACCAGTCTACATGTTCACAGAAAATTGTTGCTGGTGTCTTCTAGAAACCATAGCGTGAGGATTTTCACCATGCCAAGATATGGTTGTTTCTACTATTAAAACAACCATCGCGCGTGAAACGTACCTCATCAGAAAACAATCATACCTATTCTCCCGACGTAAAGTTCTATTAAATTGTGACCCAAAAAACCATTGGCAAAAAGCTAATCAATGGGGATAATTTTCAGAATTTAAAGCTTTTACGCATTGTAAATGGTAGGGGTAGAGAAGTTATCCATGTAAGACATGCTGTATCGTCGACTTGGAGGATCCCATATGGTGCACGATTGGGCACTTGTGAAGTGATTTCTCTCCACCGAGTTGATCTTGGACGACTACCACCACCAGGATGCTTTAGGTTCCCACTTTCTCTAAGGCGACGATGGATGGAAGCAAAAAGATGTTCTGGACTAAAGATTTACTATTATAAAATAAATACCCCGAGGCACAAAGAAGTTACGAAGTTTTAGATGTATACGAGGTGCTGTTGTTGGTGCCCTCTACAAGGTACGCAAAACTAGTATCAGATCTAGATTTTCCATCTCAAGAGAACCCTTTACACCAACTTTCGTAAACATTATACTATTATTAGGGGAGATATTACGAAAATAGTTTTAAAAAAGAATTACTTTGGTGCCCAGTATTTCGAAAAATATCAACTTTTGGACTAAGGTAAGTTGGGCCAGATCCTCATATTTTAGCATTTGTAATAGTATTTTCTAAGGACCTTTGTATTAGTAAAAGCTCAACCGAGGGAGTAATGACCTATAACTACCTGTTGCCCCACTTGGATTTAGAAATCAAGAATTGGGTGCAACAGCTTAATGCCACTAAGGAACTTTTATTATGTTTTAACATTTATAAAAGACGCCAAGTAATAAATTAACGAAAATCGTCTTCTCCATGGGCGTGCAGGATATTTAGACACATAATATTGACATTTGCAATATTACATTTTAAGGTTTGCCAAAGTGTACGTCTTTTTGAAAGAAAACTGTTGCTTTTATACTGTTTATACTTAAATTGTAGAAGGATATAGACCGTTAATATAAAAAAAAAATTTACAGTCCTTTACAAAGATGCAACCGGGTAGGACATTGAAAATGCCGAAGCAGAGTGCAACGCTTGTGACTATTGTGAGATTTGAGATCTGCGAAAACTCATAGATTTGAATGTTATATTTAGGTAGCTGATATAAGGTTTATTGATTCATAATATAAAAAATAGTAAAATAAAGGTTATAAACTCTAACGCGCCTCTAAGGTATGGTTTGACTGGAGCAGTCAGCGGCCGCGGCTGGCGTTCGCGATTGGTAGCTCGGTACTGGTTTAATGCGATTTGCCGATTTGTATGTACACGGTTTCACAGCCGCAGCTCAGCGACACAGCGTTCACCGTCAATTGCAGTGGCTGCGTTCGGACTGCTAGAGAGACCAGTCCAGCCGTGATCGCTCAGCAGAATGCCACCGTTTTCGGCAATTGCTGACGAGTGTTTGATAGAGGAGGTGCAAAAGTATACAACTATGAGAACGAAAATTACAAAAATGTTGTAATGAAACAAAATGCATGAAAAAAAGTGGCAGCAAGTGTAGGGAAGAACGGTAAAGTGTACAAAACCATTCTGTTTATTTTTCAGCATTACATTACAAAGCTTATAATTAGGGTAGACTGGGGCAACTGCGAAGCCCTTTTTAATAGTTCAAGTTTATTTCCTTCCTACTGTAAATATACAATATTTATAAAAGTGTCTTTGTAAGAAAGTAATAGTTTAATATGCTTACTTTTCATACTGCATAGGGCACTCATGAATTATTTTTGAGATCTTGAGATTTGAATGATTTTTTTTTTATACCGAAATTTTACACTTACCCCAAAAAGGGAAAATGTAAAATCGGAATACAATTTCCATGCATGTTCGCAGAAGTGGTAATGGGAAAGTGTAAATGAAGTTTATATCTCCCATGCCAATTTTTCTTTTTACAGACTTAAAAAAAATAAAAATCTGGGAAGTTATGAACTTTTTATTGTTGGGAAATAGTTAGCCAAGCAAATCATAAAAACGAAAAATTAAAAGGTACCTCTGAAAAATAATAAGTCCAAAATAACCCTCAAAAAATTCCTAATAACAAGAATAATATTTTTATAAACGTATTTATTCATTCAAAACCCAATGTTTGGCTTTATTCTCTAAAACAGTAGGAGTTATTCCCAAGGAGAAACTAAAACAGAAAAGAAACTTAAAGTTCAAAAATTCGAATAATTTTATGGAACTTGTTAAATATTGTATCCCGCAAATTTCACATTAAAATGAAAGCCTCCTCGGCGTGTTACTACCGGTTCAGGTAAACAAGTCACTATATCGTCTAGCTGTACTACATCGACATCATCGGTGAGTGGCCATAAAAAAATTGTCTTTTAGTTTTCTAGTAAACTTGATTTCAAAGCCGTTGTCAACAGTATTTACCTGGCCAATAAAATGTTTCTTTGCTTTTGGTAATGTGTATTTAACCAGTACCCAGTCTTCAATGGAAATATTGTCTTTGTTTATTTCAGGAATCTGATCTTCGCAATCCGATTCTAAAGTGAAACTTTGATCCGATTCCATAAAAGGTATACTTTCATTATCTGATTCACTGGAGCTGGATTCAAATTGATACGGACTTGGCCGACTTTGTTTACTCTTTCGGTCAATTTTCATAGCTGGTTTAGATATAGTAGATGAACTTGTAGAGATTTTTGACTGAGTACTTGCGATAGTACCTGCAATGGTTTGGCCACCTTGAATTAAGCGCTTTCGTTTCCTTGGATTAGAAGAAGGACTCTGTCGGAGCGAATCAAGTAGTAGATCATCAAAACTTGCCTTCTTTTCTTGCCGATTTTCGGTTGTAGCTGGTACTACAGGTTCAGTTATAGGCTCCTGATGATTATTTAGTATATTTCTTCATTTTGATCAGAGCTGACAATTACTTTGAGATTGGTGGAACTAGATGCTGAAGGAGCTGTAAGTAATTCTGCATTAGATGCTAGTTTTTTTTTAAATGAAGCGCCAGATGTAGAAGGCTTTACTGTTTTTAACATTGACTTTCGAAAGTAGCGGTTTTTTCTGTTACGTTCGGTGCTACAGCATTATGTTCATTCCTTTCAATATCAATGCGATCTGGCCTCGGTTGTGAATCTGTTACAGATCTTTGATTTTTTAAGTGTTCCTGTCATCTTTTTAGGGCATCGATGTCATACTTTTTTTTAGGTTAGTTAGTAATCCTGTTTTTATGATTCCGGAATCTACTTCAGCCCAGGTTTTCACTAGCAATGTGGCGAAGTCCCTTTTTGGTAGTCATTGTCCCTGATGACGTCTTTGCCATGTTATTACTTTCCTCTCCCATATTGCCTTATAGGATCTAAACATACTCAAATCGAGAGGTTGAAGTAAATGACTTGTATGGGCTGCAGTTTAAGTATATGAATATTTTCTTCTCTTGCGGCTTGAATTAATAAGCAATCCACATGCGAGACATGCCCATCATATATAACAATAATTGATGCCTGATCACGAACCAAAGGAATAAAAGTCTTTAGAAAGTAATTTCTAAATATTTCGGAGGTCATCCATCCATTGGCGCTGGCTGCATTTACGGTGTCTTTGAAGAAGTCTTCATTTTTTTCTGAAATCCAGCAATATTATTGCCTTTAAATATTATCAATGTTATTGCCTTTAAATATTGTCAATGGTGGCAATTTTCTACCACTAGCACTTGCTCCTGCCAGGACGGTTATATTTTCTCTGCCCGATCCAGCAATAATGCTTAAAGAGGGGTTGTCTTTCGCGCCAACAATTTTAAGACGAGAAGGATCTGTACACAGTGAAGTCTCATCTAAATTGTAAATATATTCAGGACGATCCTGAAGACCCAACTCCAATATAGCCTTTTCCAATAAAACAAAATATTGGTCTATTATGAATGGGTCCGTAAATTTCTTTCTGCAGTACTCTAAGCTTTGTGGTTTCTTCATACTTAAAGAGTGACGTTGTTTAAACTTTATTAGCCAGTCTGTGCCTGGAATATTGTTCTTAAAAGGATTGGGAATATTATTTAAAGTTACAAAGTCCCGAACTTTTTCTTAAAGCTCTCTCGAAGTTAATCAATATCCCCACTTCTCCATTGTTTTTATATTTTTGGCCAGTTGACACTTATCTTGCCAAGAAAGTATTGGAGGTCGGCCCTCTGTCTTGCTTTTTTCGTCACGGCGGCCAGTTATTCTACAGTAGATTGTAATGTATGGGATTCTGAATTCGGTACTAGCCATCGACATGGTTAATTGACCTTGATTGACGGCATTTACTGCAGCATTTAATTGCTCCTCCCCATAGGCAGCCCTATCGGACTTTCTTTTATAATCTCGTACCATGACGTCAACTCTCTGTAAAGAATAAAAGCTTTAAGTGTCAGTGCCAATGAACTTTAGCATTCCCAGGAAAATGGGGCAAGTGTAAAGTAACCTTTACACTTTCCCCATTACAATTTTCACACATGCCCCACATTATGTTTTTTATGGGGGAAGTGCAAACCTGTTCGTGAGTAAAAACCGCTTTTAAATTTGGTCGGTATATAGGATATTAAAGCTACAACAATTGACTAAACATAAGAAAATGCAATAAAACTAAAAGTATATTATAAGTTTTTACCTTTGACCAATTTTTTATGGAGATATCACACACTATTCAACGGACCGATTCGGAGGTTATGTTACAAATGACTACTCAGAAAGAAAAAAACACCTGGTAACTCGCCGGGAGTAGATAATTCAACAGCGCTAACGTATAGTTAGTTGCCTCGAACCACACAGACAAGTAAACTTTCAATATTGCCTGATTGGCGCTCTGATTTTCCACTTACCCCATTTTTACACTTGCCCCAGTCTACCCTATACCATATTCAAATCCAAGATTATGCATACGAAGGAAATATTGATTAGTACTTAATGACAACCGTAACTCTATTTCGATTGGTCAAGCGGCAATAAAACTAAAAGGCCCTGGGCGACAGGGTTGAATTTAGTTTACCCGTGATTTTCGATTATTGCATTGTATCGTTTGGTGTTATTGTTTGTTATCAATATTTTGATATAAATATTTGTGTTTTTGACCGTTGTATTTGATTGTATACAGGGTGTTTCAGAAGTACTAACCTGAATATGTGTCCGGAGTTGCCCCGTTTTTGATGTACAGAGTGTTAAAGTTTTTTTAAAAAATCGTTTTTTTTATTATTTCTGTAAATATCCTTTTCCCGATTTTATTGCAATTTGGTACCGTCATTCATAATGATAAGAGGCTTAATTAGCCCTAACTAGATTAAATTTATAAAGTCCAGTGGCGTCCCGGGAAACACTTCAACGGATATTATTGACAAAAAAATGCACGCCACTGACTTTTTTCTAATTTTGTTTACATGGTATGCTGCAGCTTTGATTTAAATATGGTACCTATAGTATAAATTCAAGTGTTAATATGACGTTTGTCGAAATGGAGGAATTTGGGCTAACATCTCCTCTTCGTCTTCTTCCTCCAACAACAGCATGCAACTAATGTTATCGGCGTTCATTATAAATCATACATAAGCGCTTTCACTACGAAATACGAATATGATCTGAAGCGCACTCCAGCCGCGCCAGCCAAATCACGCTGTGGCGACGGCCGATTCATATAAATACGATGGTACGCTCGATCGCGAACGCCTGCTGCACCCGCTGACTGCTTCAGCGGAACCATACGATTACTCTCGACTTGGTCTGATCCCGATCATTTAATTCGGTGTGACGTCAGGGACAAATGCAACACAAGAATTTCGAATTCCGTACCCATACTACGTGCCCGTGCGATAATATAAACATTTTCAATGTTAAAACCTAATACACCTTCCTGAATAAGGGACTGTACCTGCTAACAATAGTAAATCATCAAGTATAAAAATAGCTGGCAGCAAGTTCAGGGTGGATCTACGGTAAAGAATGACCATTATTTGGTCTTTTAATGTAAACACAATAGATTTTAAGTGATGGTGCTCGAATTGTTGTTGACCCCCCTGAAGGGTTCTGCATAATATTTAATGAGAATTTATTACTTTGCGTCTTTAGTAAATGGACTGTACGTTTATATACATAAGAATTTCTCAGAAAAGGCCTGAGGCTCAAAATCCCCTTTCGTTTAATTAAATATACAGGGTTGTAATTTAATAACGGATAAACTCAATAAAAATTAAATGGGGCGTTTGGAAAAACGCTTGAACCCGTCGATTTTGTCTTGTTGTGTAGTCTGACAAACAACCTGGAAAGCCTTGAACATCAAAGGCAGGTTGGCGACTTGAGTCTATTTTACAAATATTTTCATGGCAAATGTTCAACTGAGGTTGCCCGCTTGATACCACCCAGAGCGGTGCATGGTAGAAATACACGACGAACCACTGCAGCCCACCAGTACGTGGTTCAGCTTAGTGTCCCTCGAACGACACTGTTTCAAAATTCTTTCATCTGGAGAACGTCATCACTCTGGAACGACCTCCCTGAGATCGTGTTCCCCAACGAGTATAATCTTCAAAGATTCAAGACCAACGTGAATCGTTTCCTGCGCACACGCACCGCTCCCAGAGGGCCATAAAGGATTTATCCTGCAGTGCTGTGCCTTATCATAAAGAAAAAAAAAAGATTTTGTTCTTGGATTGCGCATATTTCGACATAAAATGTAGGTATACAGGATGTCCCACAAAAGTGTGGCAGAAGAAATATTTTTTCCCTAAGTGGAAATCGCTCTATGTTATGCTCCGGAAAATTCTAGGCGTGTTTCATGTATAATATCCTAAACCTATCTTTAATTGTTCACGAAATATTTACGTTCAAATATTAAAATAACACTTTATTGCAGCTAAATTACATTTTTTAAAATCTTAAAAATTATTTTAGCAAATGCTGGAAGTTACCATTAACAGCTCTGCAGTACCCCAGACGATTAATAAATTATTTCTGTACTTTTTCTACGGTTTCTGGAGAAATATTCCTAATTACGTTACGAATGCTCTCTTTGAAAATATCAAGCGTGCGTGGCTTACCTTTATACACTTTATTTTTAACATAACCCCAAACAAAGTAGTCCAGTGGAGTAAGGTCAGGTGGCCTACGTGGCCACTCTATTGATCCACGTCTACCTATCTACCAGTTTGGGAAAACATTATCTAGGAATATTCTAACAATCGCGGAATAGTGGGGCGGAGCTCCATCCTGTTGAAACCATAACGCTTGGTTGGCATGTCTGGATTATTTTTATCAGGATATAGTGTCGCTAGTGCTGGAATCAAGTCGTTTTCTAAAAAGTCATAAAAGTCATGATAACTTTCTCCCGTCAAAGTTCCTTCAAAGAAGTATGGTCCTATTACTCTTTTATTAATAATCCCTGCCCATACATTCACCTTTTCAGAATTCTGAGAATGACTTTCCCTAAACCAGTGTGGATTTTCTGGCGCCCAGTATCTAAAATTATGCCTATTTACTTCTCCATTCAAGCAAAACGTTGCTTCGTCTGACAAGCATATCTGTTTTACTAGTCTAGAGTCATTATCAGTTCGCTCGGTCATGGTCTGGCAAAACTCGTTTCTGCGGTCTGGATCATCTTCAAATAGCTCTCGAATTTTATATGGGTGTCACTTTTCCTGCTTAAATGATTACTTGAGTGGTTCAGATTTTCGTGTATTAAAACAAAGATGTCCAGTTTTTTGTCATTAGGAACGCCAGGCCTTCCAGGTTTGCCAAGATCCTTAACAGTGCTAGTCTCTCTCCACTTAGCCTCAATTCTACTGACTGTAGACTGACTTACAAGTTCTCTGTTTGGATATTTATTATTGAACATTATTCGAACTTCGTTGTGTATTCTAGTTTTCTCACCACAGCCAAGCATAGTTAATATTTCGATTACAGTGACACTTTGTCAAATATTCACAAGCAGAGGTGTAATTTATTTCGTGGACAGTAAAAGATAGGTTTAGGACATTATACATGAAAGATGTCTAGAATCTTCCGAAAAATCCGAAAATGCAATAAATTGCAGGAATTTCCATTTAAGGAAAAAATATTTTCTCTGCCACACCTTTGTGAAATATCCTGTATACCTACATTTTATGTCAAAATATGCATAATACAAAAACAAAATCGACGAGTTCGAGCGCTTTTCCGAACAGGCCCCCATTTAATTTGTAATGAATTTATCCGTTATTAAATCACAACCCTGTATAGTATACTATAGTATAAGCTGTCTGCTATTAAACTGACTTGAACTAACCTAAACGATTGGACGACATAAACGTATATTGATGTATTTTTACAACGTTGGCGATAATTCTTAATTGAAATTTCCAAAGTCCAGCCACTGAAGTGAAACAAATTAATTTACACTCAATATTTCACAACCCTTTATATAAGTCATAGTTCCGTAAAATTATTCAATGTCCACCTACTTCCTTTTTCAACCATAAAATCCAAGAGTTTCAGATCCATTTACTTTTTATTCTGTGTCAATAAAACTTAAAATATAGACTTTATTCCATGGAAATGCCGCTTATACATTTTAAAATTGGTCTTTTATACCAAACGAATCCACATAAAACCTAGAGTATAGGGAGCATTAAATAAAATAGCTCGCTGTGTACTATATTGAACTGCAATGGATGACACGTCTGGACTGAAGTCTGATCCCCATAAGCTCCTAAAAATAATTGTGTAGATAAAATTCCAGGCATTATTATTATAAAAATTATAAAACTAGTATTAAAATTCTATAATTACATATTTAAAAATTTTAGAAAAAATAATATCGCTTTAATTTTTTTGTTGCTTCCTGATGTACAGGATGATCCTTAAGTACAAAGAAAATCTAGGATATGATTTCTGATATCATTTTAAGACGAAAAGTTCATATGGACATAATATGTCCTAAAATGCTTACCCTTCTAAGATACAGGGTGTTAAAATAATTGTTTTTTTTTTATTTCTAAAGTCCTTGAAGATACGGTATTGAAAACTGGTGTCAACTGATTTTGCATTAAACTGCACTTTTTCGTTAAGAAAAGGTTTTGCTTATTTCCACCAGTGGCGTGCGTGAAGATACCATCAACATTTTTTGTGGGAAAATATTTGATACACCACTGATTTTTTTTTAACTCTGATGCATTTTTATGCACTACTGATACAAGCTTAACAAAAGTTGTCTCTACTATGTTTTTGAGAAGAACAGTACTTTTAAAAATAACTGATGCAATACGGATATAAATTAAACAAAATTAATTTACTATTTAAATAAGTACGAAACATGTTATGAATTATGTATACTATAAGTAATTTATTTAAAATGTTTTCTAATATAATAAACTTATTTGTTATTCTAAATTTAAACACAAAAGAAACTGGATTTGGAGAAACTGTTAAAAGTGGCCACATTCTGCTAAAATACAAGCATCTAGCCTATTTCTCATTGAACTTCTAACATGTTCAAAAAATCCTGGGATGTTTTTAATATTTTCGCAAGCTATAATTATCTGGTTTCTAAGATCATCCTAGATTTTAACTTGAGTTCTGTAAACTAGAGATTTTAAATGGCCCCAGAAATAAAAATCCAGTACATTTAAACCTGGGACCTTGGTGGCCACGGTTGATTAGGTAGTGCAACGCCTTTACCGATACATCGATTTCCATATACAGCATTTAGATTTTCTCTGGCTGTGGCACTAAAATGGGCGGGAGCTCCGTCATTCATAAAAAGCAACTGGTTTCGCTGAGCTAATGGCAAGTCTTCCAATAATACTGGCAGCTCATTTTCTATAAAATTGCGATAGGTTTGGCCATCTAACAGCTGGAGAAGAAAGAAACGACCTATTACTCTGCTACCAACTATTCCTGCCCATACATTTAATGAAAATTGGTACTAAAAATGTCTTGGTGTCTGGTAAAAAGGCATGAACTCGTTGTATGTGGTCTATACATTTGATGATCGTGAAGAATCCTCAAAACGGTTTGCTGACTAGCGTTTACCTCATGCGCAACTTTTCGAGTACTGGTTTCTAAATTTGGAGAATTCATAACCGGTCGTTTAACGCAGGTGGTCACTTTATAGAGGCTTTACTATATTTTTATTGCATATTGTTGGAGTAAGTTTAAGAAAAGCATGCACTGAATTCTATGCCAAGCTTCCCGACAAACCTCGTCCTAGTCCAGAATTTTTAAGACAAGATTTGGTAAAGCTGAAAGGTATAATGGAAGTGTGCATTAAACAATAATATCTCGTAAACCGTCACTCTAATCAAAAACTTGCATTCTTTATGTATTGTCTGGAATCTCAAGGTCTATCAAAATTTCTTAAAAAAGGCGGTATTGCCATTTAAAAAAATATGTTTTTTTTTTAAATAGCACTCATTCTGGCAACAACTTGTTTATTTTTTTCCACATATGTTTCTTCGTTGGACAAATTCCTAAAACTTTGCTTTAGAAACCATAGGTCTATCTCTTCAAATAAAAAAGTTGGCATATGCCAAGTTTTAAACAAATAACCCTGTGGAATCAGCTTTTATGGGTTATTGAAATAAATTAAGTTTATAAAGAACTATATAAAAATTCTATCACTTATTAGTTTTTGAAATGCCCACGCCACTGAAATTCATTCCCCTGACGTCGCACAACCTGGAGCTCTCTATATGCTAGTGATGATTCACTGACTTGAAATTTAAATAAAATATTTTGTAAATTCTTGCTTTACAATACAACTATTAGTATGAATTACGCCTTGCATAGGTATACATATTCTACGCTGCTTTGCATTTTAACTTTATCGATTCTTAAATTCAGAGGCAAACTCTGAAATAGGCAAAATAAATATGATCCCAGTGCCCTACGAAATTTAGGTTAGTAACAAGAAATAAAGCTCTTTTGTCTAGCACTTAAATTCTCAGAGTCCTGCAAAAATGAAATTACTATTTTTTTTAGCCATACAAGCACGACACCCTCTGAAAAAGAAACTAATAATAACCCTTTTATATATTTTTCACTAAATAACTTTGATAATATCTTGTATACATTTACTATCGTTTTAAATTAATTAATTATTTTGGTAAAGGTTAAATACCCACATATAGATAACAATGTATTTTGTTTATCGTCTTAGAAAAATACGCCGTAAACAAAAACAATATTGCTTTGCAAATATGTAATTTATTTTTTACCTATTGTTTTAAAACTTCTTAATGTCTCATTTAGTCACGATTTTCGTTAATCATTCTAATCAGCCTAATTACTTTTATCCTCATCGTTTAAGACCGATTCGTGTTGACTGCTAACACGAAATCACCATTACTTATTTACTTTGAAAATTAAATATTAGGCGGATTTAATACAAAATATAATTGTTTGAGAAACGTGTGTCAATCTAAATCAAAGTCAGAAATAAAACCTTATTCTTTTACAATGTAAAATATTCTAGTAAATTAATAAAAACTTTGATAGTATGTACAGTTGCAAGTCGGCAAATCCAAGGAAGGAAATTACCGTTTACAATCCTATTTTAAGAATATTTTTCGCTTAAAGCTTACCACTTAAAACATGGCAGCGGTTTCAGCAGATTGTTAATATCTGTATATTTCACTAAATAAACCAACAATCTTAAGTTAAGTTCTATGAATTCTATTTCTCTATACAGATAAGAAGGTATAAAATAAAAAAATAAATCTAGTTCAATAGGTGTTGTGGTAACGCTACACTAAGTAAAAATATGCAAATTAGTTACTTTGATACAACGCCGACTAACCGCCGGGTTACTATTTTGTCTTTATATTTGCGCTAATTTCTTAAAGGCAAAGTAAAACTATGGCCGCCTTTGCCATAGCGTGTCACTGAATGTTAATTGATCAAGGTAACCTCAAGGGAGTCTCTGATTGCATCTCGAAGAAAGAACTCCATTATCGACGGGTTCCACGGGAACGATCCTTTCTCAGAACACAACAGTGTGATGTTTTACCGACCTGTAATAAGTGATGTTTCTCTCCTGCCAAGTAGTGGCAAAACTCGTATGTGTATAACAAAAAAAAGTCGCGTTCGAATTCCCTAGAATTTCTTTAATAAGTGAAATATTCGTTCTGTACAAAGTAGACCTTGATATAAATAGATAGAGTTATTAGTAGCCAAAAGCAATTTATACTAACTCAGTCCCAAATTATAAAGTTGTAGCGACCTGATGAACCCCATTGTGCATGTGTTACTGTAATTTAGGTCCAATTTATCAATGTCTTGTTAATTGTTAGTACAAGATAACTGCTATTATTGTAGTGGAAGTTATCACTAACAACACACTGATAATTTGGGCCTTAGGTATATAAACATTGACCCACAACAGCTCTGTTGTCGGCACAAAAGCTTTCACAATATTCCATCAATAAAATTGTTTCCCATATGTTGCCAACTTTATGCCGGTCACTGTAATATAGCGATTCGTTCAAGAACTCCAAAAATAATGAGCATGCTAAATACGTTTACCGTTTTATAGCGTTACCGTAATAGCGTAGGGTAAAAAACACAAGAACCTTCTACTAGCTAAGGACAGCCGTCGCTACAAGAATTCCTAAAGGTACCCACACACACCTGTGTTCTTTTCACGAAAAATGGTTCTGATTTCTTAACTTCAATAAAATGGGTGCTAAGGTGGTCGTAAATACCCTTAAATTTACAGTATTTGTTGTCGGGGCCGGATTGTAATGATTCCTTCTGATAATAATTAATTTAGATGAGGATTGCGATAGCCAAACCTGACTAGATGTAGAATAACATTATTATACATATAAATAAATATAAGCAGGAAATAACTCAAAATTTATATTATTTGGGTTTTTTTTTCTCATTTCATTAAATGTATCTATATATTATTATAGAGTACCGAGTATGTTGATGCAAAACAAAAACCGATGCACGTCATCAATCAGCTGATAATTGTAAATCCGTAAGAAAACACGAGGAAATTAAATTTGGGCAAGAAATATTAAAACTTTATGCGATATTGAATTTACTACAAACTCAAAGTATTCTTCTTTAAAGTCTTACTTGCTATTTTTCACAATTTACTTTAAATTTCTGACACGTGTTTCAACCCTAGCGGATCATTATCAAAGGAAAAAGGAAAAATTATAGAGATGAAGTGAATTGACAGATGATGGGTTATTTTGGTCCTTAATTTACAGGTATTTGCCAAAGGTACAACTAAATTACAGGTGTGATTATAGGGGTATTTGCATCTAAGTAATAAAATTAAGAAAATTTTGAACAGACACAAAGTTTTAAATTTCCACAATTTTAATTTTTTTAAAAAAGCCGTAACATGTTTCGGCACACGGTGCCTTCTTCGGACGATTAAAACGATTTTATAATAAATGAACCAACATTTTTATTTAATTTTATTATTAAGAGATATTACCTACGCCAATGTTTTTTTTGGGGCCTGTGTTGTTCCAGAACAGCTGACTCGGAACTAAAAAGCAAACCAGGAAATTTAATATTTTAAAAAATTCGAATAGGCATATTAAAACTTGACACTTCGCAAGTTTAGCTCTTAGACAGGTCGTCTCAAAAAAAAACATGCCTTCACAATGATGATGAGCTTTAGGAAAAATCGGAGCACAACTCTGGATTTTTTCATAAATGTTGATTATTCAGAATGCCTACTAAAGAAATCCATAGTTTTCTTTTTTCGGGATCTTGAGGAAACCTAAATAATATGTTTACATGCTTATAAAACATCTTGGTCAATAGATATGTATAGGTATAGGTACCTACTTAAATTTCAGAATTTATAGATTAATTTTACAGTATTTTACTAGTCATTATATCTTTACTGTTACTCTTTTACTGTTAAGTAGCTACCATGAGTTATTTTTAATTGTTTCTAAGTATAACAAAATATTTTTCATTGTAGATAAAAAATTTAATTAAAATGATGCTACTAAACGAACCCGTACGCTACACCAATGGTTCATAAGAAAGCAATACCTAATCATACTTACCGATAAAACAATAGATTTGGATTAAAATGATCCACTTCTTTATGTAGTACAAATGCATGCACCATGATTATTTATTTACACACTAATGTTCATACAAATACGAAAACAAATCAAAAATAAACTGCAAAAACGGCCCAAAAGCTTAGAATACTTGTTAGACCGGACCATCAACGTCGCAATCGCTCTGTCCGGTTGTAAAATCGCATTGCAATGTTGCCGTAGTGCCTCATATTCTTATAACCTAATTATTTTAAAAAAATTTTAACAGTTGTTAATAAATGTTCGCATGCCATTACAAACATCAAGGCATAAATTCATTCCACACATCCTAATTCCTTTAAATATTATATGCTTATTATGATGTTACTGAAATTATCTGATTAAATCTTTTTAGAACTATTATTCTTAATATTTTTAATAGAGAGATTAAGCCGGCTAAAGTGCAATTTTGAGGAAAAGAGGTGAAAAATAAAGAGGAAATGATGATTTGCCGCATAGAAATGTAAACAATTTGGTCTATTAGTTGTAATATCTTTGGTCGTACTAGTTCGTAAGCAATTGTGCTTTCGATTATCCGATGTCTGTTTAGAAGTTACTTTGATTGGTTAGATTTCTGACCCCGCACGTCAAACTCCTTACTGCAATGTCAAGCACTGAAAATTTCGGTAGCTTAAAATATGAAAGTGAATATTTAATTTAAATTCGCGCTTATTTACTATATTTCGTTTCAATAAAAATAAAACAGATTGTAATAATTATGAATACCCTACTTATGATTTATAATAACTATTTATTCTAAATAATTGTATGCTTTTTATTTTATCACAAATGCAGTCAGATTTAATCAAAAATCCGTCCAAACCGGACGAAGCCGAACAGGTCGGATTCGGTACCTCAGTCGGACGTCCGTCCCAACCCTAGTTAATAATATACTATTTTTGTCGGCAATGTATAGACTATAAATACGTGTGTTTACTGATATAATTATGAAGTATTATTTTGCGGCCGAGTCAAAAATATAAATGTTATTGTTAACGAAGGTTAACAATAATTATTTTAGCATTAACTCACGCTACAATCAAATAAGTGGTTTTGTTTAATGGTGCCACTAATCCAAACCCTCCATGAAAAAACATCAACAAAGGATTTTTAAATTGTGGTTAACGATTTTAAAAATCATTGCCCAGATACTATAATTTTCGTGAAGATACTTGTAATTCCGGTTGTCTTTAGTCACGAAATTTCTTAATCTATCATCATTAATGACCTTTTGTATTCTAAGATAGGGTCATCGTTAAAATAAGATCTCTATCTGACCGGTAACATGAAATCGTCATTAGTTTATATAAATGGGGAATTAAGAACGTCTGAGCGAGGGTGGATTAAACCGTTATAACTAAATGAAAACAACGTTATTTGGGTCAGTTGTTTGTAAAGGTGATTTAAGAAAAAAGAGAATAATAAACAAAACAAATAAATTAAAAATACCTATATATTCTGAGGAATCATTTTAAGGTCATCCTGCACATCATGGAAAACGTTGAAATCATCCGAACATATAAGGAACTGTTCCGTACTACCATACTTCATTTCAAACATTGAAAAACATCTTTATTTATTTAAAATTATCGCCTCATAGTGTCCGGAGTTGCCCCGTTTTTGATATACGTTAAATCGGGAAAAGGATATTTAAAAAACTTATAAGAAACCGATTCTTTTTAAAAAACTTTAACACCCTGTATATCAAAAATGGGGCAATTCCGGACACATGTTCATATGAACTTCTTCTCTAAGAATATCAAAAGGAATCACTTCCTTCAGTTACGTACCGTACTTCTGAAGCACCCTGTATATATGTTTTGCTATTGACCTGAGTTTATTTATCCCTCCCTGGCTATAATCCTGACTCCATGCTTCACCCTATCCTAGGTACATATTATTTTGTGTAAGATATAAGGTAACGATTAAGGTGATCCTAAGGCCTTTCCTGAAATAGTAAGTTCTGCAAGGAGCGTGGTGAACTTTGAAATCAGTAATAATGCAGGGCGTTTTAATGGAAAAATGTATAACATATCCAGGAAAAAGGCAGTGAATAAACGCATCTTCTTTTACTCGACAGTTAAGGAAAGTAATCTTAAATTTATGAGCCAACCGCTTAAAAGTGATCGACAATCTCCTCTTTTCAACTGCGGTGTCAGATATTTCAGCGCCAGCGTTAAGGTGTTGAATAATTATGGCAGAATTACCGATTTAAATTTTAGCCTATTAAGAAAGTCAATGATATAACTCCCTTCATTCATATCTAATGCGCCTTGGTGAAGCTTGGCTTACATACTAGCGACTACCAGAGCTGGGCAGTAGTTAACTACTAAAGTAGTTAACTACGTAGTTAACTACTTTTTTTATAATAGTGGTTGTATTCTTACTACTTTTTTTCTCTTAGTAGTTATACTCGATTATTTTAAAGTCTGCATGAACTATTCGCAAAAGCAGTTAAAAAGTAGTTAACTACTCAGTGCTAACTACTTTAACTATTTTAACTACATTTCTTTATTTTAACTTCTTTTGTATATTTTAACTACTTCTAAAAATATTTATCTACTCCTCTATATTACGTGTGAGGGTGTAAGCGTGTCAAAGACACGTTAGAACAACTTTAGAAACTATGGTTCCATTATCCGTTGCAGATAATGACAGTTTTAGAAATTTATTTTAAGTACAGATTTTAGAGTTATCAGTAGAAGATCTTTAACCCGACAAATTGAAGAGACATACAGAAGCCAATTTTTTAAAATTAAAGAGGTTTTGCGCAATAGTAAATTTGTGTGTTCTACCGCTGATATTTGGTCGGGAAAAAGAAGAAGCTTTATGGGCGTCACAGTGCATTTCATCGATGAGCACCTTAAAAAGCATTATTTTGCCTTGGCTTGCGAAGGTTCGCAGGCACACATTCTTACGACAGAATTGCCGAGCTTCTTAAAGATATTAACCTGTCATTTCACTTAGATAATACGAAAATTGTTTCTATCATTACCGATAATGGAAGCAATTTTGTGAAAGCATTTGCAGAGTTAGGCCTTAAATTTTCAATAATTGAAGAGGAAGAGCAGGACGCCGACAGCGATGATGATGATGCACATTTTGAATGCAACGAGCATACACTACCAAAACATAAGCGATGTGTTAGTCACACCCTTAACTTGCTGGCAACAACGAATATCAATAATATTTTAAAGACGAATCAAATCTTTGAAAGTAGACATAAAAAAGTTTTACAAAAATGCAATTTATTATGGAATAAAGCAAGAAGGCCAAAGAGTGCTGAAATTATTAACAGTGTATTGGGACATACGTTAAGTTATCCAGCAATAACGAGATAAAATTCGTTATACACTTCAAATAAGCACGTTATTGACGAGAAAGATAAATTAAAAGAGTTGTACGAGAAACTTGATATTAAATATGGATTAAAAGAAACTGAAATAATATACCTTGAGGAATATTTAGCAATATTAAATCCCGTCCCTGAAACGCTTAATTTCTTACAGGGAGAACAAAATACCTTCAATGGTTATCTTCTGCCAAGCATTATTTCATTGAAAGTAAAATTCGACAAACTAAAGAGCGATTTGAATATAAAAAATCTTCAATTTGTAGTTGAAAAAATTGTAATTCAATTACTAAAACGATTTAACGTTTTATTTTCAATAAATAATGATTATTATAAACAAATGTTGTGACTTGTTTAATGAAAATGTTTTAAATGAAAGTAGTGATCAAAACTTAACCGTAAGTGATGCACGACCCGAAAATTACTTTTTTGATCATGATAAATAAAAAAATTTAATAAAGAACAAATTGGAATTACAGTTATTACAGTACTTGGAAGATAGAAGAAATAATAAAGAAATGCTTCATGATTATAAATTGATTAAACAAATATTTATAAGATATAACACCAACTTACCATCATCAGCTGCAGTCAAACGTATGTTCAATTTTGCAAGCTTGATTAATTCATCAAGAAGACATGCTATTTCTGATAATTTGTTCGAGCAATTAGTTTTCTTAAAAGCAAACCTAAGATAGAATTTGCAGGATTCGAAAGTTTTAAACAATGTAAATATATTATTTTTTTAAAATACTTCCTACTATTACTATTTGCTAATAGGGCCTAAAATGACCAGTGTTAAAAATTTGTGTTCAATAATAAACATTTTTTTAAAATCTAATTTGATATTTCAGTCCCTTTTATCTATTTTTTAAGTACTGCACTATTTTTTAAGCCACAACGCTGCATGTTCGTTTTGTAGTTAAAAGAGTAGTTAAATATTTAACTACTAACTACTTGGTAGTTAGTAATCTAACTACATTTTTGGAGAAGTAGTTTAACTACCAAGTAGTTAAACTACTTTCTTGATAGGTAGTTAGTAGTTATACTCCACTACTTTTTTCAAGTAGTTTGCCCAGCTCTGGCGACTACTTACTTTAAACTTACGTCGGGATTCAGGTCATTCCGTGGGTCTACTTTTCGCGGAGGATTTGGTGAAGTGATCTACTTCATTTGATACAAATATTAGATAACACAGTACGAATTTTAAAAATAATATTCAGCAGCAGAAGCATAGAAGTAAATATTATGAAGAAATTTAATTTTTCAATTTAAAGGCACTACACACTACATTTACTTTTCATAACCAACAGGCACTTGTTTCATCTTTTACTTTGGATGCTTGGATATCGGCTGCCAATGCACATCTCTATAGGCAACGAGAGGTCTCACATCTCAACAAAGACCTGGAAGAAATTCTGTCTTGAAGTGACAGTAACCAAGTAGAATTTAACTCTAAAAAAAAAACCAGGCGGCAGTTTTTTCTAAAAAAGTTAATGTTCAAGAACCGGATATAGTCATGGCGGGTGGCGGGACACTCGATTACCTTGGCTTCATCAATTCATTTTTTGGACGTCAATTTGGATAGTCATATAATGTCTTGGCATACTCACGCTGCGGCCATTGCTAAGGCAGCTTCGCAGAAGCTTGGAATACTTTTCCGAACTAAGAACCTTTATACACCCCAGCAAGTTTTAATGCTCTATAAAGCCCAAATTCGACCATGGCTGGAGTACTGTTCGCATATTTGGGGCTATTACCAGTGCCGGCTCGTGACGGAAGTTTGTGGAGGTTCACAAGCATCAAGCATGGCAAAAAAAAATTAAAAAATCTTGCGCGTATCTCCGCCCACCACTACCCCTTCCTTTTATTTCACCCCTCCGTTCCAACCACAAGATATTGTGTAGTTAAGTGTCAAATTTACGAGTAAAAAGCTTTCCTAATTTTTATGTTCTTTTTGTACGTAGATATGTTAATAAAACAAAATATAAATTTAAATTGAAAACTTACCAATATACAGCATACTTGGAAAGCAGTAACTAGAAAAGTCAACAACGACAACATAAAAAACTAAATATATTCTTAAAAAACAGAACTGATTAAACACAGTGTCTAAACAAAAAATGCATTCTTCTGTCTTTAAGTTTAGCAAATTTCTCAGTAACTAAGTCATTAAAGTTAGGAATATCTTGCAACATTTTTTAAAAGAATAACAGGACTGAGAGTAGTTGTATCATGGACTGAGGGCAAAAGCAGGAGATCTTCTGTTAAAACAGAAGATCTGGCAACACTGCATGACGTACACAAGCTATGCCGCGCTACACGGATCAGCAAAATATAAAAAACGATCTCTCAAAAACCATCCGAAACTAGGCGGCGGCATGCAGCACAGCAAAAGCGTGCTCATTTGAGAGGAATGAAATCCCATTTATCGCCGTGCGCTAAAAAGAGATGGGGACGACAAGGTGCATTTATTACGGGAAGCGAACCGTCCATATCAAGTAGCGATAGCCACGGAGCACATTTTTCCTGCGATAAGCATTCGGGATTAGAGACCTGCTACAAAATATTTAGTTAGCGAAACGATAATTGAATAGGGAACTTATAAAATCATGTTAGAATTGCTTTGTAACAGACATTGTATTGTAAACTAAGTATATAATTTATAGTAAATATTTGTCGGTCGATGTGGGGCTGAATCTTAGGGAGGTACGTGCTCAAGTGCTCCTATATAAGTGCCGCTACTGGCTATTACATACCCTGAGATTGCTAGATTCCATTCACAGAAGAGCGATTCGCTTGATCGGTGACCATGATCTGATAAGCAGCCTGGAAAGCCTTGAACATCGAAGGCAGGTTGGCGACGTGAGTCTATTTTACAGATATTTTCATGGCAAGTGCTCAACTAAGGTTGCCCGCTTGATTCCACCCAGAGCGGTGCATTGTAGAAATACACGACGAGCCACTGCAGCCCACCCGTACGTGGTTCAGCTTAGTGTTCCTCGAACGACGCTGTTTAAAAATTCTTTCGTCTGGAGAACATCATCACTCTGAAACGACCTCCGTGAGACCGTGTTCCCCAACGCGTATAGTCTCCAAAGATTCAAGACCAACGTGAATCGTTTCCTGTGTACACGCACCGCTCGTAAAGCGACATAAAGAATTAATCCTGCAGTGTTGTGACTTATCATGAAAAAAAGAGAAACCGACAACTTTAGAGGAACTCAAAGGGAACATCCGTGCTGATATTAAGGCTATCCCGGTGGCTGTCCTTTAATGAGTCTCTCCCAAATTCGTTCAGCTTTTACATGAATGAATTAAAAATACCAGTTGTCACTTAGAACATTTCATTTTCTGTTAAATGTTTTTAAGGCATCATACTGAATGATTCATAGTTTAACCAATACCAGAGTTAAATCTGCTTGCTTTTGATGAAAGCACGATATTAGAAGAAAATATATATGATTTTCGGTTTTTAACACTAGTTCTTGCCAGTTTTCGGACTTTTACAGTAACATAATATAACATGCCAAAAAAAAAATTAAGTCAAAGAGTGTAACATTAAATCAGAAATGTTCAGCAATAACTTGACAACTTTGACTATCCCCCAGTAATAATTTAGTTTAACATAAACATAAAGAATAGTTTTATGCATTGTATTGAGAGCATTGGGCTTGTCAACTTTGCCAGACAAAAACCAATGTTATGTTCCAGAATCGGTATACGCATTTGCTTTTATATATTCAGGCAGGTATCATTCTCCCGATGGGCCATATTTCACAATTTGAAGCACAATGGTGTAATTTATCACGTTCCACTGTCTGCCATTGTTTTCTTTTTTAATCCTACGTGATAAATAATATTTACGAAGACTAACACATACACATGTACATTCGACGCGTTACGTCAAACGAATTTTAGTCAAATAATTTGTGTGTTTATGTGACACATATATATCACGATCTTACACAAAAACTAAAATTGATTTCAAATTCTGTATTGAGAGACAGCTGATAGGTAATTAATAGTTGGGGTGATTGTAATTCGGAAACAGGTCGGTTAAACAAAGATAGGGGTTTGCGGTTTTTAATATTTGCTTTGCCCTGTGTGTTGTTTTAGCAATGTTATTTTTCGAGAAGAATAATAATATTTATATTATTTATATTTAAATACTATATTTAGATATTAAAAACATTAACCTCCCACAGTTTCTGGCAGATCTTTAGTCAATTCCCTGGAGAAATATTTTTGTAATATCAATAGTAAGGTGAAATTTATCAATAACAACATTATCACTTTACTGGACCTTTATGCTCCTATAAGACAAGCTATAAATCAGTTCGTAATTTAACTACTCTAACTATTTGTAGAGGAAAAAAACCTTTTTTTGACACCAGGTTTTAATTATCCCAAAATATATGGAATGATTTAAAAAAATATAGAGTGGGTGTGAATAAGAATAAAGTAGATATCACTAAATACTTAAAAGATCCTAATTCAATGAATAATTTCTTTAGGACATCCATACCCCCTCTCAAAACAAACAATGATAAACTTTTTAAAGGTATGGAAAATAATTTCTAAAATAAAATCCAAAGGTAAAGGACATGATGGCCTTAATATAGATTTGATTGACCGTTGCTACCCGCACAGTCTACCTTTCTTGTCTCACATCATAAACACTTGTATTTCCAACTCCGTGTTTACTGAATGCTGAAAGAAAGCCTTATTGATGCCACTACCAAAAGTTAATGGTCCAAATGAACTTAAAGATCTGCGTCCAATGAGTATTCTACCTTGCCTTTAAAAAATTCTTGAAAAGATAATTAACGAGCATGTGAAAAGAAACCACATTTTGCCTGAAACTCAATTTGGTTTTAGAAAAAATCACGGCCGTTCTACTGCTTTGGCTACGGTGTGTGACGATATTTTTCGAGCTTTTGATTCTGGAGAGATAGCGGTTGGTTTTGGCGTTACTAGACTTTTCCAAAGCATTTGATACTCTCGACCACCGTTTGTTGTTAGCTATTCTTAATTGCATTGGTTTCAGTGATCATGCGATTAATTTCTTTAAGTGGTTCTTTGACGGTCGAAAGCAGTATGTCAAACTGGAGGACGAAATATCTAACGAATTAATTATTATTACTACCGGTGCTGTATACTCTTGTTTCCTCCCAAACGTCATATAAAAATGTAAGTCTTGCTATTATGCTGGCGACACCCAGGTATAATTCTCATTTAGGAGAGAGGATGTCGATTCTGGTTGTAAAGCTATTAACGATGACCTCCAGAGTTTTCAATCACTTTCTTTAAAACACTCGCTATATCTTAATCCAATGAAATGCTATATAATGATATTTGGGAGAAAAAATGATGTGGACAGCCAGGGCCGGCGCTAGCAGGTTTGCCGCCCCGGGCAAAGAGTAAAATGCCGCCCATTTATAATAAAAATTAAAAGAGATAACCTAAACCCTTCCCACACTTAATAGTAAAATAAAACGTGAGCAAAAAAATGCTATCAATAATGGTAAAGTTTTGATTAGCCAAAAATACTAATTTATTAATTTACCATGTTTTTGGCACAATTAAAATTAGGGTTGCCCGGCTGCACAGAGAAAAAAGAAAAGAGTAATTTTTAGTGTATAATTATTATAAAATACATATATTTAAAAAATACTAAAACAAATTATAGAACCACTAAATATTAATTACTTTACTTAATTACATATTAAAAATACAGTTAAACTTAAAAGTGTTTTTTTCTCACTTTTAATTCTGAAATTTTTTTTATAATTTCTTTATCATTAATTTTTTCAGCCAGTTCATGTTCAATGGCTATTGTTGTCAAGCCGTTTAGCCGATCCTCGGTAGTTGTGGAGCGTAAAAAATTTTTAATTGATTTTAATTTGGAGAAACTCCTTTCTCCACTTGCCACACATACTGGGAGAGTAAGCAATATCCTTAAAACTATACCGAGATTTGGAGCAAAATCCAGGTTCGATATAAATTTTAAAATCTCGATTGGACTTTCTTTTTTATTTAGCAAAGCCAGAACCGATACTATCTCGTCTGCCAGGTCCAGCGCGTTTATATCTGATGAATTCCCATCAGTTAACACTATTTGTAGATCTTTACAATACTTTAGTACGTCGTTTTGAGGAGTATCTTTTAAATCACAAATATTGTATAAAAACTGGAAATAGTTGCTGTGGTTACTCATCAAATCAAACCTGGATTCAAGTGCATTGATAGCTTTATCTAAAGTCAAAAAATAAAACTCTGCCTTATATTTCAAAGTAGGATCTTCTATCGGATCATCTCGTGCCTCATAGTCGAAATTAACATTCCTTCTTCGAACTCTATGACGTGGCTGGGTCAGCTCAAAATTAGCTGGTATGTCAATTTCAAAAAAATTTTACCGGACTTATTGCTGTAAAACCTTATTTTCTGGACTAAATTCAAATATGTAAAGGTGTGTTTTACAATACAGTATGAAATAAAATTATATTACAGCATTTTGTATGTGAGTTCATTTATTTAAATAATTATAATTTATTATGCTTGTGAGCTCCTTGAATTTGAAATATTTTGACATTTCATTTAAAATACTTAAAAGTTCGTAAAACATAATATTTATATAGGTAGTAAAAGCAAATTTTATTAAAATTTCACATATTAATTTTTCCTAAGTATTCAAGTGAATCTTGGTTTATTTTCTTCATAAACTAGTTGATTAGTTTACAGCCTGCCGCCCCCTAAGGTTGCCGCCCCGGGCAGGGGCCCGGCTTGCCCGGCCCTAGCGCCGGCCCTGGGACAGCGTAAAAAGCGTATTAAACATAAAAATCGAAAACTCAGTTTTACCATTTAAGGACAATGTCAAAAACTTGGGTGTCGCCTTCTAGGTGCATTACGATTTGATCGGCATGTATCTCATTGTTTTGCTCTGATTAAGTAATCAAAATAAAAAAATAAAAATTACTCAATCAGAATGGGGTGTATTTTAAAAATAGGGAGCGCTGGTTCAGGTTAATTTGACGCGAAAAGGATTTCCCAGACATTCATCAATATACCTGTCTTCTTGCTTTTATGTAATATGTAGTAATATGAAAAGATGTAAGTAATTGAAAAAAGAGAAATAGAATCTCGACTTACCAAGGGGTAAATTGTGGGACTTCCAAATGGTGGAACCAGAGATTCTTTCACATTGGCAATGGGCCCGAATTTCGATGCACTGCTTTGTCGCGTACGGTGCGTATATCAGTACATCAGTACGTATTCTCGAAAAATCCTCAAGTAGTATCGCATTGCCCTTTATTCGCACATAGCATTTGCGCCGTAGGTACTATCGTCGTTAGGATAGCGGAATAAAAAGGACAATGTAGGAAAAAATGGGATTTTAGTTTGTCGAGTATTGACTGATTTTATAATAAAATATATGTATAATAAAATTATTTGAATTATAAAAAAAATTGAAACGAGTTTTAAATGCAAATACTTAAACGAATGAATTTTAGTAAATTTTAGTAACAATGTAATAATAATTAAAAAAAATAAAAAATGGAGGCGGGACATAACACTCATTGTATTTAGAGGGCTTATATTAGATTAAAATGTCTTTACTGTTATCGACACGAACTGTCAACTAACCTGAAAATTCTACTGTGCAACTCCCTCGTCCTTTCCATATTTCATCATGAAGATGTTGTGTATGAAAACTGCTTGACCACTATTTAGAAAAAAATAATTCAAAAAGTTCAGAATTCCTCATATATGGAATTCGTAAGCGCGATAATATATCTCACAAACTGATGGAGGCAAAATTGCTGAATATGGAGAGTAGGAGGAGGGTTACACGAGGCTTGTTTCTGTCCCAAAATATTGTACTATAAAAGTCCTCGATACCTTTACAAAAATATTATCTTCAGGTCTCATGTACATAACTTAAATAAACCATTTGGGGTATGTCCCTGCACAAGTCCTCCATGTTTCAACGCTGCTTTACATTTAACGCGGCTAAATTTTACAACTCTCTTTCCGACTATTTCAAATCTCTCGCGCCAGCTACTTTTAAACAAAATATTGTCAAACATCTCTCTTCTAGACAAGCTAACTTATAAACAAAGACTTGTTTGGCCTTTTCTTTCCTTTTCTTTTTCCTCTCTTATTTGAAAAGCACTGTTTACATATATTATTAACAAAACTAGGTATATTCCACACGGGTGGCATCTACATCTGAACTTCGCCCTTTCTTGTATTATGTGTTTAGTACAGAAATGAAGACATTATTACCATTATTATTAATATTATTGTTATCATTATTATTAATATTATTATTATTGATATTTTGTAAATCTACAGCGCCATCTGGCGACAATAGCAAAAATAAAGCCATACCCTGTGGTATAGCTGATAGAGCAAGAAAAACTTTTTGAATGACACGATGTTAAATATTGTTCGACAGGGCGTTCTTGATTGAGATGTTGTCTTTTAAATATTTGTACTAACTCTATCTAGTGGCGGCTCCTGCACACCAGCGCTGCAGTACTGCAAAGCCACCAAAATGATCAGTTAATACCGGTTAATTCATTTTAAATCGTATTATAATAAGAATTCATTTATCGATATCGATCTCTGTAACTATACTAATTCTACACCACATGCCCATTTATCTGCTTTCAGTGGTGTCAAAGGTATTTGAGAAGTGCACTGCGGGTCAGATGCTTCAATATTTTAAAAATAATAATCTTTTCGCTAAGGCACAGCATGGTTTCAGGGAGAATCACGGCACTACATCTAGCATGATAAGTTTTGTAACATCAATACTTGAGACTTTTGAGAGCATGGAGTATACCAGCACCATCCTCTGCATCTTGAGCAAGGCATTTAATTATGTCTCATATGCCTGTCTTATTGCCAGGCTTTGGTCGTATAACTTTGATGCTGTTAATCTATAATTTATGGAATCCTATCTTACTAATAGGGTAGATGATGTGTTATCTGGGAGTATGAGGCTGACGGTGAATGTCCCTCGGGCCATTGCTATTTTTAATATATATTAACGAGATTTACTTGAAAGCAGTGACAACGCTGACTTTAACTTCTTTGCCGATGACACTATATTGTTTACGAGTTGTGATGAGATTGCTGAGGGCACACGTGAGACGCAAGCAAGAAATGGTTGCCTAAAGAAATATTGCATACAATTTGCAGCAAATAAGGATCGACGCATTTCACTGCGATTTAAGAAAAAATAGATAAATTATAGAATAACCCGGTTTTCCCAACTCACTAACAGTATTACTCTTGCTTGAAAATAATTTTTAGCGATTTCTTCAATGATAGAAAGCCGACATCGAAGGTTTAAAAAGCGACGTCGCTATGAACGCCACAAGCCAGCTATTCCTGTTGTAACTTTTCTGACACCTCTTGCTAAAGACTCTTGAAGCCAAAAGGATTGATAGGCCGTGCTTTCGCAGTAATGCGTAATGAACATGGGAATCAGGCCAGCTTTTGCCCTACGCGAGGTTTCTGTCCTCCTCGCTGGATGGCCTTGGGACACCTTATTTTTTGACAGATGTGCCCGGCCCAGTCAAACTCCTCGCCTAGCCGTGTCCTCGAATCAAATAGCCGGAAGCAGAAAATGGCACCCGGAAAACCACACGCAAACGCCAACGATCAGACGACGCGACCCTCACGACGCAGGCGCGCCCACCGTATGCCACTCTACGTGCTTGGTCAATAATACCGAGAATACAAGGACTCTGGGCTCTCGCGTGAAGTCACCACAGGCGAGTTGGCAGCCCATGCTGACCGCATACTTTATTATGAGTTTCTCGCTGTTTTAGTATTAAACCATAGATAGTTTTAAAACATTTAAAGGACCTTGAAGTTGGAAAAGTGTGTCAGTCGTCAACTGAGCCCTTCTTCACATTCCACTCCATTTTATTTAAAATCAAAAACCAAAACAAATCTTTAACAAAATGGAATGTTTAGTAACATTCTTTAATATACGGCTTTTAGATGGTTGTTAGATTTATCACAGTAATCTTTTAGAAGAATATTTATATATATGCATGTTATAACAATCGTTGCTATACGAACAAACGTATGAATAGAATATTTATGGTCGACAGACAGATAACTACACCAAAAGGAATTCAGTCCTCATTCGAATTCTAAAATTATTTACAATGTTTGGTCAAAAAACTTCAATAAACTAGATTTTCTCGAAAACATAGCTATTTCACAAGAACTTAAGAATAACGACCTTTGCCTGAACACACAGGTTAATCTAAATAGAAACTTTGTACCTCTACATAGACGATTAGTTTGACGGTGGCATCCGATAATTATTTTCACATCCATATCAGCTGTAACCCCCCCCCCCCCTTTACTACTCCTAAAATAATCTTCCTCATTAACTTTTAATATTCATACTTTCGTTTCCTTTCTTTCCAACTGTCCAATATCCTTTGCAAACTTCATTTCCACACAATAATTACATTAATCTAACTAACTTTCCACCACATCATGTTTCTCCCTTAATTACTCATTAGGGAAAGCTACTTATATGACCGAAGTTATCGTAGAACAGAATAACCTAAAATATTTTAAAAATTTTTTAAAGTTTTAATATTTTTAAATTTTGTTTTTGTTATGCCCCCGCCATTCTGTCGTATATTTTTGACTTCTATCTCTCTCTGTAACTATTTTTTTTCACAAAAACTTTTGTTTTGTCTAAGAACCTTATCCTTAGATCACATTTGCGAGTTCTTTGAATTATCTATCTTTGTCTCTGTTTTCCTTTCCTAACATCTGACAAGTTTGATGAATTCAACCTTACATGCAAAAAAATTTTCATACATATTATCAAATTTAAAATTTACCGCCTGCAAGTTATACCACCATCTTTTCATCACTTGTAATAATGTTGCCTATATTGAGTTCTTTAGGATAACATACGAAATTTTTAAATTTAAATTCAAATTTTACCGCCAGGAAATAGTACCAACAATATGTCAATGGTACTTCCTGCACACACAAACATGCGTAGTACATGCTTTTTAGATCATCAAGGTTAGTTCCCTCTGCTTTTAATATATTTTAATATCATCATGTAATTTACATGGCCTTTAGGCCCCAAATTTTAATGTTTTAAGTGTTATAATTACATATACCTGTATGTTGTGTTTTGTGGTTGGTTATATTTTTATGACAAAGTAAGTAACGAGAAATTGGTGAGAATTTTTATTGAATTATTTGGTGGTAAAGACAGACCTTTATTTCTATCTTTTTACATTGAGTTTGATCTAAGATTTTCAAGTAACTTTAACCTTCAAAAATTCGTAAAATTTCACAATTTGTTGATTTTTCTTTTCTTGCTTTGTAGGTAGTACTGATGATGGCGTAACTGCCGAAAGCGCTCTACGGATATTATGTTTCATTCAATAAACTTGCACTAAGTACAAAAATAAAAATTCTTTCTTAAAAGGAAAATGGCATTTTAAGTATACCGGTACCACCGGTAAAATACACCACAACACAAGAATATCACACAATTTATTAGTTTTTAATTCAAACTCGATCAACAAGTAACCGCTTCCTTCACTCTCGCTCTGACGTCACAGCACGGAGTCGCGAGTCCTTGTATTGTCGGTATTATTGAGTTGGTTCGAAAATATCGTGATAGCCACCACCTCGTGAGCGAACGAAGCAAGCGCTCTGCATAACCGAGTAAGAAAAGAAAAAAAATCTGGTTTTCCTTAATATGTTTTAGATTGCTTTAGATATTATTTTGAACTTTATTAGGTACTAGCTAGGTATATAAACATGTTTTTTTCATAAAAAATATTTGGTACGCTTGTACCAATAGCGTGCGTCCGCGCTACCATATGTGTTTTTATATTTTTGACTGTTTTTCAAAGTAAATAATATTTTCACCCTTGAATTTAAAATTCATAATTTCGAGTTTAAAGTTAGGGATTCCGATTAAAAATCGTCATTACTTTCTATATTTTCCGCCGGTGAGACAATAGGTCCGGCACATTAAATTTGATGACATTATCAAAAGACAATAAAAATTATAGTTGGTGTTACTTACTGATAGATATTAAATGTTTATGTATTCTTCGAGAAATCGTTGTTTTCTATTTGCTTGAAGACAAAGGCTAATTTTCTATTTTATTTAGTGATTTACACAAGTAAGTAACACTGCATACCTATAATTTATTCGTACGAAATTACTGAGGTGGTCGGACTTTTGTTAATATACTGATAAATAACAAATTTAATGAAACTTTCTCGGTTATAACATCATCATTGCCCAAATTAGCCATTAGCGAAAACCAATAATAAAGAAATTTATTAAAATAATGGATTTTGTGTTCGTTATTTATCACGCACCTGGTTTAACGACCTAATACGTGGGACTTTAATGGCTCCGACTTAATAGGTACATATAGGTAAAAAACGATAACCGCATTTTTATTTAGCACTTTATTTGTAGAGGGTGGAAATTTCTTGCGCTCTGGCATGTTCGTTTTTATATTTATACAGTGTGTTTATACAGTCTGGAATAACATCACAATTTATTGGCCGATTTAAACCAAATTTGGTACAATTGTGTAAGAGGATCTGGCGCACCGAATGACGATATTGGCGTTGTTGCCAGCTTTTTAGTTTGTCTGGAATTCGAACGAGTTTTATATTTTTAAATGTAACACCCTGTATATTTGTTAATTTATAGTTTTTACTTTAAATTTGTTACACTTTTGGTCTAACATACTTTGTTCCTAATATCAGTAGTTTTCCATATAACGAGTAAGTACAATTTAGAAAAAATATATTTTTTGTATGAAATGTTCAAACTGTTTTCCCTGTACAGCTTGACAGTGTGCTAATTGTTAATAAAATTTTTAATTGTGTTGTAAATCATTTCTGGCGTTATTAATTCGAATTCGTCCGAAATTCGACGCTGCAAATGGGCCAAATCTCCAGGTTTTGTGATATAAACTCTGTTCTTCAAGTGTCCCCATAAAAAGTAGTCGTTAGGCGACAAATCAGGGGACCTAGGTGGCCACTCGATTGTACCCTCTCTACCGATCCACCTATTCGGAAAAGTGTTGTTCAAAAATTCGCGCACGTTTCGACCAAAATGGAGAGGAGCTCCGTCATGTTGGAAGAATGTACTTGCTGCATAATTTGAGCCCATCACATTTCGTATAGTAGGCACTGTTTGCGTTTCCAAAAGCTCAAGGTGAAGTTGTGATGTCAAATTTCCATCAATACAAAATGAACCGATCTTGTGATTACCCAAAAGCCCAGCCCACACATTAAATTTTCCAGGGCGTTGTGTATGACCTTCTCTCATCCAGTGGGGATTTTCATTTGCCCAAAACCTACAGTTGTGTCTATTGACTTTACCATTTAACATAAATGTTGCTTCGTCCGAAAATACTATAAATTTGAAAAACTGATTATTTTGGTCAAACCTTGACATCATAATATCACAAAATTCAATTCCTCGCTCATAGTCATCTTCTGATAACTCTTGAACTACATGTATTTTAAAAGGGTGATATTTATGTTTTATTAAAACATTAGGGACGGATTTGAAGCAGACGTCACTTACTTGAGACATTTTTTTTTAGGAAGAAAAAGGGGTTTCAACAACATGTTGGAAAATTTCCAAACTTTTCTCTTCATCTACTACTGCTGGTCGTCCTGATCGTCACCTATCTCTACAATTTCCAGTTTCTTCGAACCGTCTTACAGTTTTTAGAACAGTTGCTTTTAAAATTGGATTTCGGTTTGGAAATGCGTCATTAAATAGATTTTTAACCTCTTCGTACGACCTGACCCTATCGCCATCTTAAGAATTGTAATTCTTTCACTTTCAGTTAAAGACATTTTTGCATGTAAAAATGACAGCTTTCATGACTTTACATTAAAACTGAACTGGTGTATTATTTATTAATATATAAAACACAATTTATTGATACTTTCAAAACCCGTCGTTATTTCGAAAACTACTGATATTAGAAACAAAGTATGTTATACCAAAAGTGTAGCAAATTTGAAGTAAAAACTATAAATAAAAAAATATACAGGGTGTTACATTTAAAAATATAAAATTCGTTTAATTTTGGACTGCCTAAACCTTAAACTAAAAAAAGCTGCTCTTGATCGACATTGATAAAATGAACTGTTTCGAAAAAAAAAATTTTTGTTCAATATGGTTTTTTGCATTGATTGTCATCTTCATAATATTCCTTTTCTGTTGCTATGGTTTTTTTGACATATATCGATTTACATAAAGATATGTATTCCAGTGTCAGTTGAAAATAGTGTATTTTGAAATTTTCGACCTTTCTTCTTCTTTTTCTTCTTAGTTACCTAATTAATTAGCAATGCAATTAGTTACAAAGTTATCATCAGGTAATGCCTTAGAAGCCAGAAGGCTGTATGAGAACGATTTCCAAATAGAAGAATTCCTGATAGGAAAACCTTTGAAAGAGTGGATCGTCGTTTAAGAGAGACTGGTAAAAACAACGATGTTTTATTTTTTACTTGTACTTATCGAATGATAGAGATTTAATGTAATGTGTCGTAAATAATTTTAGGAAAGTTTAACAAAGCCAGTCACAATTGTGTAAATCTAATCCATCGCGGTGAGAGTGTTGAAGAAAACATACTAAATGCCGTAGAAACAGTTCCTTCTACAAGTATCCGGAAATTGACTGTCGAGTTTGATTGTCGAAAATCGATCTTCCAAAAGTCCATGCACTTCCGCGGAGGATGGAGTTTTCTAACTGGGTTTTAGATCGGCACAGAAACGATGCAAATTTAATTGGTTCAGTTCTATTTACGGACGAAGCTGGATTTTCTAAAAGCGGCATCATATACTCCCATAATTTAAATTTATGTGCAGAAGAAAATGCCTATGCTTCTATTATAACGCATCGTCATCATCAGTTTGATCCCATCAACGTGTGGGACGGAATCATCGGGCAACATTAAATTGTATTATTTGTATTGCCAAGAAGGTTAGCTAAAGAACTTTATTTGGAATATCTTCAAAACAATTTGCCAGAATTTTTAGAAGATCTACCTCTGCCAACACGAAGTGATTTACATAAAAAAAGAGGCCCAGTTTAAGGAAACTTACCTAGTAACTTAAAAATCTTTAAAAATCCTTCCTCTCTCCTGATTGCTTAAAACTTCTAAGAGATGGCGCCACTTGTCGTTCACTGCCTGAGCAGGACGATAAAACTGGTTATAAAGACTTGAGGCCTTTCTGTTGTTAGGTATGTCTGCGCTTACCCTATGCTGACGAGAACCAATAAGTTCGAAACCGGTTTAAATTAGATGGCTAGGAAATATTTTCCTAATTAGTATAGTATATTATATTTACCTAGTAACCTTCATATTAAAAAAGTATTAAAGTACATCTAGTACTTTAAAAGGTATGTACAAATAAACAATTTCCAGGGGCGTCCTTTATGGGCCCGTACCTCCGTAGAGTATATTGGAAATAAATTATTTATTAGACCTGACATTTTCTCTGATGAAGCCTTGTTCCACCTCGCTCGCCGGTTATGTGAATTCTCAGAATACACGCATGTTAATGTTAATACGTTCGGAAAATTTCCTACTGCTATAGCAAGATTTCTGCAACTTCCAAATTCAACACTCTATACAGGGCATTGCTTTCGCCGTTCCTCTGTGAGCTTACTTGCCGATGCTGGAGCAAATTTGTCGACAATTAAGCGGCCTGAGGGATGGAAATCCTCAACCGTTGAGGAAGGGTACATCGTGGATTCCTTGGAAAATAAAAATTCTATTGCTCAAAAATTGCTTACAGTATAAACGATATCAGCCGATGATTCTTCAACATCAACTGGACATGCTGCTGTTTCTGTTCAATCCTCCTCAACCGCGAAGAACAGCAGAACTGAGGAAGGAATTAATTTTTGAAATTGTACTATTAATATAAGTGTAAATAAATAAAATAGAAATGTTTTTTGACGTTTTTTTGAAAAAATTGACGTTTTACTTTTAACACTAGTGCCTTAAAGTAGATGTTTTAAGGCACTAGTGCCTTAAAGTAACATTTTTAAGGCTAGTAGACAGTGTTAAAAGTTCCATTTTTAACACGATTGTAGAAAAAATAATTTTTGAGTTCTGTGTATTAACTAGTGCTTATCAGATTTTATAATTTTTTTTGTCGAGGCTTGGTGTTTTAAATTGTATTTTAGGAATATAGACATTTCTGTTCCTTTAACGGCTGTGTGATTTTTGTTAGAACTAGAAACATCGGATAGCAATCATCTGCAGAGCTTTTTATCAAGATTCCGTAATTTATTCTGTAATCTGTGGATTCCGTTTATTATTTATTTTAAAAACTTTTAAATAGTGTTTAGGTTAATGTGTGTTCATTAGGGTGGTCCTTATTTATATATAGCAAAATAAAAAATTATTTTTTTTTGGTGCTACCTTCTAGAATGATTCTCTACAATGAAAAAATAATGTCTATAAATTTTCAGCTCTATTCTTTGAAATTAACCCGTGCCGCCGAGAGGAGAAAAAATTACACAGCGATTTCATTATATTCGCATTGCATATCAAATTAAGCAACCGTGGAATGTTCTTAATATTTTTATTATTAGTTACAATAAATGGGCTTACATAGAAAGGTTTACAATGAAGAAGTTAATGTTTGTTTTTTAAAATCAGGGTAGCATTTTCTATAGTCAGAAACCACTTGTAAAATAAATTGCTTTTGATCTTCTTTTGTACTTAACTTGTCATTATATTCTTCTATTAGTTTCACTCCTCTCTCAGCTGTATCATTCGTCACTTTAATTTTATCAATTATATCTTTGCCTCGCTGATATTCCTTGTTTGTAAACCATTTTGATGAATCTTCACTTAGAAAAGAGGAATTTATATTAAATCGAGTAAAAAATCTTTAAGTACCCGAACATACGAACTGTTCCAAACCTCTATTCACAATATCTTCTACATCAGAATATTTTAAATTTACCTTTTTACACAAAACACGTTCTTCATCTGACTCATCTTTTTCGAGAATTGTTTGACACATCTTCCGCTTTACTTCGAAAGGAACATATTCATCAAAAAAAGAAAACGCTACAGCCTCGGGACTTAAATACCACAAATGACGTAAGCATTTTTCTAAAGCAATTTTAGATATGTGTTCATTCTTTTTTTTTGTACTTGTGCAAGTCTTTAATCAAGTTGAGATCAGATCGTGGTGAATGTGCAGAAAACGTAGACGAAAACCAGTTTTTTGCGTAAATTTTCACAATAAAAATACCTATTTCAGACAAAGCTTTCTCTACACTTGCTTGTAACTTAAATTATTTTCTAAATAAAAATATTTTTAGCGAATAAATAACTTTAGCCATCCAGCGGGCGTGGTGCATTGCCCCTGGGTAGTAAAAAAATATATTTTCTGTCTGAGATTCTCCCAGGAAAATCATACATAATTGTGCAAATTCTTTATAGTCATCACGTGAATGAGTTACTATTGTCTGTAAATATTTAATTATTTCAGCCTTATCATCACTGAAATTTTCAGAAATCTCTTTCTCTGCAATTCCAGGTAGAAATTTAGTTTTATCGATCTTTGGCCAAAAGTCTTGAAATTTTTTAAATAATGGAACACTTGGACCCGATGTTCCGGGAATCCCTTGTTCAAATACACTTTTTATAATAATTTCCAGAATATGATGTCTACAGGGAAGATAGAGTAGGGTTGTTTCTAGCAATTGTTCAAGTAGGACGCAAGCACCATTGTACGGACCAGTATTAGCAGCAGTGGTATCAAAACAACAAGCTTTAATTGTATTTTCCAAACCCCAATCGCGCAAAACCTCAAATATAGCTTCAGCCTGTGCTTTTCCTGTACCATTTTCCAGTATTGGAACGTGAAGAATCTGTTCAATATCACCATTTGTAATAACAACTGGCAGTCGATCAATAGTTTCTTTTCCTGTTAACGCAGGTAAAAGCTTTCCATCCCAATGTATTACTGCTGCATTAAGTGCAACATTTTTAAATTCTTCTTTTATTTTTTCAGCTTTCTTTTTTCTTACATCTTGACGACAGCGTCGAATAGACGATCTGTTAATTACTAAAGTGGTTAAATCCTCTCCTAAAGCCTCTGCAACAGCACAAATAATATGAACGGCCTGCCTATCGCTTACTTTGCATTTATCTAGAGTAGATACCAGACGTTCAGTAATTACCGATTTACGACCTCGAGATCTACGTTCTTTTGTAACCATTTCGGGGTTTTCCAAATTCTGGTTCTTAAAAACCGTTTCTGGGAAGCAAACAGTATCCTCTAATAATAAGTCCTCTTGTGCATCAAGAATTTCATTACTCGCACTACTTGAAGTATTAGACTCCATCTCTATTTTCTCACCTGAAAATAATATATATTTGTTTTATTTTTTTTAATTTTTTGATAGGATTAAAAAAATACCGCATCTAAATAATTAATTTTTATCTTACTTAATTTATCTATTTCCTCAATTTTCCGTTTCTTAAAAAGATCCATTTTTTCAGTCCGTTCAAGCAATCGTTTTTCCTGCTCTGCTACATTTTTGTCTATCCCACACATATATGCACTACGTCCTTTTTGTCGCTGTTGTTTAAAAAATTCTTTGTCTTCTATTTTCATTAGACTGAAGGCATTTTCGTGAGCAATGTCAAAAAGATCGTCAAGTTTTTCAACAAACATCTGCTCTTTTCCTTTTTGTTTATGAGAACATTTATTAGAACTTTTTTGAATACTTCGCCACTTTTCATACAATTTTTTTTAACTTTGGAATACAATTTTTTTCACTTTGGGTAGGTATTCTTGCTTTTTCCCAAAACACAAGAGTCTCTTTTACGGCTAACCGCGCACCATCTTGAAGTTTAAGTTTGACTTGTCGTAAATTAAAGAATAATACTTTTAGAATCTGTCTATTTGACGGTAGTTTATTGCCAACAATTTGAGGGGAAAAGCTTCCTATCAAATAAACATCACAATCCTTACGCAAAATTGTTTTTGAAGACGACGCCATTATAACCAATATAATATCAATGCACGCCCGGCAAAGAAAATAGTTAATCTGACTGATCGGCATGATTTATCTGTTATTAATAGTGGGGTTGCGTTCTAGAGGTTACGTGCGAGTCTCGACTTGTTTGATCTTAGGTAAATATTTAACAAACAATGCAGAAAGCACTATTATAACAATATGCGTGCGTTTTATATAGGAAACAGCATGTAAAAATTTTCAGAAATCCTGTCGCTCGGCGGCACGGGATAACGTAGTCGGGGGGAGCTGAAATTTTGCACACTTTATTTTCTTATGGTAGAAAATCGTTTCAGAGGGTAGCACACATAAAATTTAGACTTTCAAAAATAAGGACCACCCTAGTGTTCATACAGCAAAATATCATAACATATTAAAATAAAAATACAGTAATTTTAACTTTTATGTTATTTTTATGTGAAGATTTTTCGGCAGATGTCTTTTCTGTTGGGTTGCCTTTTAATTTAATTTGAAATGTTGTTTTGATTTAGACACTGTATAAATAAACGATTTGATAAGATTGGTTAATATTTTGGCGCTGATTAAACAATAATCAATAAAAAATAAGCTATTGGATCTGCTTGTTTTATTTTAATGTGATGTTGTATGATTGTTCATAAGATTGAAAATTTTTCATACGCTTAAATATTCCGATAGAGAAATGCGAACTAGCAAGGGGTTTTGTTCAACTGTGAATAATACTTTCTTTCAGTGTACACGTTTTAAACTATGTTATGTTATCAATAGTAATATGTTAAGTGCATGTAAAATTGCTGAAAATCATGCATGAAGGTTTGTTGCCCTAGAAACAGCTTGAATGCATTTTTATTGTTAAATTTTTAAGGTAAATAACAATAAAAATGCATGAAAGCTGTTTCTTTAGGGCAACAAATCTGAGTGCATGATTATCAATAGTCAATGTTATCAATACGTCGGTACAAATCTGGCGACACGAACATGAAAGGGGCCACCGGCTTGTATCGCTTGTGTTTCGTTTAGTTTTCTTACCTCATCCTGTTTTGTTCCTCAATGACCAATGATAAATAATCATAGATGGCGATGTCTGTATGATAATCGTTTGAAAATTCACGTGTATTTTTTATTTGACATCTCCTTAGGTTGTCAAAAGCGAAAATTTGAAGCTTTTAACGTCACTTTTAATTTTTTTTAGTTTAACGTCTCCTAATTCTCGTGTCTCATTGTTAAAATTAAGTATATTAGGATATTGACTACAAGTATTGACCATTTACCTATAAATAAATTAAAAACCCCGCGCTGTATGACCGGTGTGATATTACAACGTAAGAGTATAATGTAAGTAAACTGTTATTATACTAACTCTCTTTTGTGAAGTAATTAAATTGTCTCCTACATAAAACACTGAATGCAATGCAAAAAGATACAAAAAACTGGGCATTCCCATATCTGATAATGGGATTTATCCCAAACTGAAATTTTAGGTTGTGTTTTAATCGTTTAACGAGCTTATCAAACAAATTGGCCCATACACAAACAGATTTACCGCAGCATTTTATATAGACGCATGTAAAAGTCTCACTTTAAACTAGCTTTTGGGTCTCAAACAGTAAAATGTACATTATTTACAAAGTTATTGCATGTTGGTAAAATATCCCGTTTTTATATCGTTTTTAAAATGATGTAAAAATAAACATTTTTTCAAAATAGATTTATATACTGAAAAAGTTAGCAAAGTTGAGGTTCAGTTAGCAGTTGAAATAACAGTTAAATTTAAACCAAGGGAATACTGGGTTCAATTTATGAACTCAGTTCGTGTTAAGTTTGAAAGTTCGGAGAATGTTCCCATGTAGTTCATGATATCCAAGTCTTGTGTCCGTAGTTCAGAAAGTTCATTCTGACCAAGGAAGATGCTTTTTACAGTCATCTCGTTACCGTAAAACAGTGGCGGTTCGGTTCGTGAGTTTGCAGCCAAGGTCAGCAGGGGTGTCAAAGGCGCCAAGCAGATGAAAATTTTTGGAGTAGGAAGTGCAACATCTTATGCATAATGCAAAGTCCCTTTTCATATCCTTTTTAACTTCGGTGTCGTTTAAGAGATAAATACAATTTTATTAAACTCTGATGGGCCCATAACTATATGTGAATAAATATCATTGTTTTTTTTATCGGTCATTACAGCAAAAACGTTTAGAATCAATTCTTGCTCAGTTATAGGGTGTAATTATAAAAATAATATTTATTTTGACAAAAGAAAGAGTGGCGTATTATTTTTTTGTTAAAAATCATCATTTTTTTTTATGATAGGATAAATCCTTTATGGCGCTCTGGGAGCGGTGCGTGTGCGCAGGAAACGATTCACGTTGGTCTTGAATCTTTGAAGATTATAGTCGTTGGGGAACACGATCTCAGGGAGGTCGTTCCAGAGTGATGACATTCTCCAGATGAAAGAATTTTGAAACAGTGTCGTTCGAGGGACACTAAGCTGAACCACGTACTGGTGGGCCGCAGTGGCTCGTCGTGTATTTCTACCATGCACCGCTCTGGGTGGTATCAAGCGGGCAACCTCAGTTGAACACTTGCCATGAAAATATTTGTAAAATAGACTCAAGTCGCCAACCTGCCTTCGATGTTCAAGGCTTTCCAGGTTGTTTGTCAGACTATGGTCACCGATCAAGGCTCTTCTTTAAATGGAATCTAGCAATCTCAGGGTATGTTTAGAAGCAGAGCCCCAAATATGCGAACAGTACTCCAGCGATGGTCGAATTTGGGCTTTATAGAGCATCAAAAGTTGTTGGGGTGTATAGAGGTCCTTTGTTCGGAAAGGTACTCCAAGCTTCTGCGAGGCTGCCTTAGCAATGGCCGCAACGTGGCTATGCCAAAACATATGACAATCCAAATTAATGCCCAATGCAGCCGATGTCCGAGCATCCAAAGTAAAAGATTAAACAAGTGTGCTGTCAACAGCGAAGCTATATATAGGATTTTTTGTTTTTTCCAAAAGATCGTTAATGTAGAGTAAGAAAAGGGTGGGCGACAATATAGAACCTTGAGGGACTCCGGCGTTGATGTTAGATGTGTCTGAAAGAAATCCGTCCATCGCCACTCGCAGATAACGGTATTTAAGAAAGCTCGACAGCCATGAACAAAATTAAACCGGCATTCCGTATGCTCTCACTTTAGTTAGGAGCCCCTCATGCCATACTCGGTCAAAAGCCTTGGAAATGTCCAGTGCTACCGCCCGGGACTCTCCATGATGTTCTATTGCGTTGTTCCAAACATGAGTAACATAAGCGAGAAGGTTTCCTGTTGATCTAGACTTACGGAATCCATACTGGCGGTCACTAATAATGTTGAAGCCTTCCAGGTATATTAATAATTTTTCGTTGATAGTCTTCTCCATAACTTTGGATATAACCGAAAGCAATGCGACTGGACGATAGTTGTTTGGCAAGGTCTTCTTGCCTTTTTTGGGTATGGGCTGGACTCGCGCAGTTTTCCAGCAAGAATATATAATATGTTAGCGTAGGCATCACTGGTGGAATTAAACCATATATTCTCAATGAAACAAATATGTTCTTATCCGAGATTACATATCAGCGGCAGGCATTTCCTGTCCTTATGTCGGACTTGTCAGGGGTGAAGCGTATTGAGCAGAAATGTCTATGAGAGTATTGAGAGGACGAGAATGAACAAGTGTTACGAAGCAAAATATTTTAAAAACTTCGCAATATAGGCATGGTGACCGTTCAGAACATGATGCAAGAGGTTAAAACAAAATTACCAACTTATTTCTTTATTTTCTCTTTCGTTAACTAATACAGTAAGTTAGGATTATACTATAGGTTTAATTAGTTTTGAATATTATGCAAATATGGCGAAGGATCCACACACCAGCTTTAAGTGGCTTTAGTGGATTATTTCTATATTTCCAATAAATAAGGAATGTTTATGAATGTATTGCTTTAATGCTGTATTATTATGTAAATATATATTATTATTATTATAATTATTGAGGATAATGGACCTCTAAGAAGTATAATTTGATTTGTGTTTTCTGCTAAACAAATATAACTTAAAAGTTCCAAAATAAATTATGGCAAAACAACTATTTGTTTTTTCTCCATTGCAAAGGGAAAAAAATCCGAAAACTTTTGTTACATCCGTTATTCATCTAAATAATTTAAATTAAGGTACTTACTGTCAAACCTCGTCGTTGTAGAACAATTTAAACTAGGGATACGCCGAGTATTCGGTTTGCCGGGCACAGCATGCGGTATTCGCCGAGTCCCGAATAACAAATATTTGCTATTCGGCAAGTAGCGACTAGTGTGTATTGGCTGCTCGTGACGAATATTCGCTATAAGGAGACAAATATTTGCGATTGCTCTCGATACACATATTCGGACAAATTAGGTGTGCTATTGGTGTACTTGTGGTCAAATTTAGTTTATTTTGTGTGAACAAATGGAGTGAAGTGAAAATGTATTTGAACTTTTGGATTTCTATGAAGGTGAATCGATATTATAGAATGCAGGGCATATTGACCACAAAAACAGAAATCTTGTTTGCGACGCTTGGAAAAGAATAGAAAAAAACATGGGCGGGAGATATTCTGTTACAGAGTTAAAGAAAAAAAAATATTCTCTGATGGCGTCGTTTAGAGCTTGTCTGAATAAGGTTAAGGAATCTGCAAAAAGTGGAGCAGGTACGGATGACATATACAAGCCAAACTGGTTTGCCTACGAAAAAATGGCCAGTTGCTGATTACTCGCTATTCGCCGAATACCGCATGTCTGTGCCCGGCTTTGCAAAGGCCGAATATTCGTTATTCGGCAAGTAAAGCTGATATATTCGGCGATTATTCGGCAAAAATATTCGGCCAAACATCAGTCGCTTTGCTGAAAAAATAAACTAAAGGAAGAAAACGATATGATATCTAAATAAAAAATACGCTTAATATATTTATTTTAAATAATCATAAAAAAAACATCGAAACAAATTTGGAAACCGAATATATGGTGATATTTTTAAAATATTTTTAAAATAAAATCGAGTTTTTTGATTGTGATAATGAAAAGTTCATTGTAACGATCCTGAAATCAGATTGATTCAATCCGACGTAATCCAACACCTTGGGATTATTGGAATAAAAATAATCCAATTTCTCCCGGATTACAAGAGGTAATCTATAATCCCATAGATTCGATTATAATAAAATATAATCGATCATACCTCTGGTCATTCCGACTTGAATTACGCACTTAACTATAAGTAGATGTACTTAAGGAATTATTTAACAAAATCCTCCACCATGTATTGTTTGGCAACCTTGCAGTAATATTAACTCTGATGAATCATACCGATATACTCGTAATAATTTCTATCGGCGAGCATGTTAGGCAATGAACAAACCTTATTTAATTATCACCCCATCAGATCGCATCAGATTACCACTGATTCCATCCTGATTTACACATTTTCTAATTTATTGCCCATTTAATATGTTTATTTACGGTGTTTTCTTTTCTATTACAGATATGCACCGGCTTATCAAGGATTACTTTTCCCGTCATAACCAGGCAACTGGAAAAATGTTCCTACGTGTTGTGTTATGATAGCGAACCTTATCTCCGAGTGTGCTCTTATCGCCAACCGAAAATGCTGATTCGGAAACGTTGATATCAGTTTACCTTCGACGTGGTGCGTGTGCGTGTAATATGGCGGTGTTGTGGCGAAAAAGGTAAGATTTCGTATTTTGACGCTTTTGTGTATACGTGGATTACGTGGTAAGCACTAGGTACAAAATTTGCTGCCATAGTAATATAGGTAATATAGTAAATTTGGTTTAGGATTTGCAAACCGAGCTGTATGCAATTTTTACATTGACTTTAGGACGACAAACACTTTTCCAATGCGAATTATAAAAGTGTTTTGTTATTTGATGAGTGAAAATGCAAAACGTAGTTCCCTGACAGCATTTAAGGTTAATGTATTTTATAAATATTCTTCTTACTAATGTGTCCTGTACAGGGTGTACAGTTTTCAATGGTTTTACGGGTTATCTCCGTTATTAGTAAAAATAGAAGGATACAGTTTTCGCAGCACAGTCCTACTTTTTGTGAATGTTCGAAATAAATTAAAAAAAAATATTCTTCAAGTTTAAAGTATCTATTTTAATATTAATCCGTGGCAACTGGCAATCTATTTTCCTCTTTTATTATAATGGGGTTTCAGGATTAAATAATTATTTTCTTATTCCGGCCAAAGCAACTGTCTAAAAAATTTGAACCTTGGTAGACTTTAGCCTTAGTAGCTATTCCTTGGAATGTTTACAGATTGTTGGCTATTGTTATTTTTGGAGTTTCAACTAGATGCTTTTTAATTTTTTTCCAAACTATGTTCATAAATTTAGTAACATTATTGTGTATTCATATATTGTTATGAAATTACAAAAAGTTAACGTCTAAAATCCAAAATAATCGCCATTCTAACAAATGATTATTTTTTTTATAACTATTGACCTTTGTAAGCTGAATTATAAATTATTTTAATCTTTGTTTTTAGTTAATATGTTTCTTTATTTTTCTATTGACTTTAACGTCCTCTCTGCGATATCATTAACAACTTTTAAGTTTTTATCTAATCCCAATCCTTTATTATAATTATCATTTGATTTTCCGTCATTAGAAAATCACTATTTATCTCGAATCTTTTGAAAAACTCGTAAGATTAAGATGATATAAAAAAAAATCAATGTCTAGATCATAATATAAGGTATTGATATATTTTACATGTATATGTTTGGGACATTCTTCAACAACAATACTATTTAATTAAATGAGAATTTTTCTCTCTATTTCATCTGATAATTGTTTATCAAAAAGGCATTGCAGCAGACTCTGGATTTCAACACCATAAATGTATACGAAATTTATTTAATGCTATTTCATATTATTTTTTAACATTTATTGATTTGTAATCACAAAGCTTTTTACGAACTGCAAGTCATGATTAGCAGCTGCAATTCCAACGCACAGGGTGTCCAGTTTACGTGTGTTGTCATATGGGTTATTATCACAATATGTGCAATAATCGTGCAGGCAAATTTTGAATAACGAAAACATCATCAACATTTTTGAAAATAAAATAAAATGGGTCTTAGGTGAATATAAGACGACCCCTATGAGTAGTCGAGCTTAATTTTGGTTTTACGGCTTTTTGAAAATTTTAGAATCCACGCTGATGACTAAATAAACACGCTAATGACAATTATTTGATTTAAACAAGAGCAAACAAAAATAAAAATATTTAAACGTGGCAGTATCTATAACCACCAACACAAAATAAGCAATAAAGCACTATTGGAAAATATTATTTATTAGAATACCTACATGCATACAAAAATATAGAACTAAATAACAAAGTACCCACCATTCATAATTATGTAACTAACTGAACATGTATTTATGTATTTAACTTATTATATTAAAAATAAAATGAGAATATAAATAACGGACCTAACTCAAAGCAACCAACAATACCCTGATTATTTAGGCTAAATTTGTTATTGCCAAATATTTAGTTGAGAATATCTAATAAGGCAGAATCTGGAACATTAAAGAGTCTATTTGACACTGGAATAGGTGGATTTTCTAATTTTCTTAAAACATCTGTATTCTTTAAAGTATGTCTACCCTCAGGTTTTAGCCAGTGAAAACTTTTGCCACTTCTCGCCATGAAGTTGACAGTTAGAAATTCCCCAGTGATTTTCTCGATAATACCTGTAAAATAATTTGGGAATTTGTAATACAAATGTGGAATCGAGAGAAAGGCAGAAAGAGGCTGCAGAATAGAAAGGGACAGAAAAAGAAATGGTGTTAAAATCAAACTTACCAGGATACCATTTGTCATAAAGCACTACAACCCAATCATTAACTTCAAAAGCGTCCTTGCTTTCTGTCTCCTTCATTTGATTTTCTGATGCTTTTTCTGGTAATTCTTTCTCTGTTAATTTTTCTTGTAAAATTAAGCATTTTTTAATAGATCTTCCGGTAGTTTTCATTTTAACAGCATCTGGTCCGATATTGTAAAAAGGAGTTTTATTTTAACTTCTTGGGGAACTTCATAACCCTTAACCATTTGCTTTACTTTACTATCGGGAGTTAATTCATCTATATTTTTTTGTGCTTCACGCACCTTTTTTCTTGTATATTTCTTTTTGTAGCGCTCCAGCCGTCGACGTAGGATATTATTCTCATATTCACATTGCTTCAATTTCCGGTTCAACTTGGCACGATTTTTTGATGACGGTTTTATACCTTGTAGTTTTTGTCGGCTGGGGCCTGGCGACAAATTAAAAGTTGTGGAACCAGATGCCGATGACACAAAAGACATGTCAGGAGTACTACTATTGTCATCATTATTTGCATCTGGAATGGCGACGATCTTGGAGTTTCCTCTTGAGCATTTTTCAAATATATTTGCTTTTCTCTATATCTAGCAGAAGATTCTCTCCAATTTTTCCTCTTTACTCTTTGCTTACGGGGGGGGGGGGGTAAGGTCTCTTATGGATTTGACAATTCCCATTTTCTTCCCTAATTCGTATCGTTGGTTAGTTTGTACCTCTCAGGATCATCCTTAATTTGTTGTCTTCTTCGACGCTCACATTGTTTTATCCTCTTTTTTTTTTCATCTTCAGTCAATTTTTTACGAGCCATATTCTAAAAACAAGAACCGCAAATTTGTGTCGAATTCTCATTAGCGTGGATCAGAGTCATTAGCGTGAAAAGGCCACGCTAATGAGAAGATCAAAGTATCCACGCCAATGAGAAATTGATGTTTTTTCTTTTTTTTACAGAAACTCCATAAAAAATAAATCTCATTTTATATATTACAAAAGTACTTACCTATGGCAATGAATTCACAATATTATCGCCTACATACACTTTCAGTTTTTCGAATAACAACTGCCATTCAAATGATGAAGTTAGAGTATACTCTAGCGGCTAGCGTATACCAATTACCACGCAAATTTTAGTACGCCGTGACTTCCTCTAAAGACAGATCGACACCAATCGTTTTTAAACGTTAAGAAATATTTAAAATCGTACGTGTTTAACGTCGTGTAGCGTCGTAGGCTTTCGGTTGCAGACATAAGGCGGGATTTTGTAAATTGAAATACTAATCCACGCTAATGACGCGTAAGTTGGGGACAAGGTTTAACCTTGATAAAAAACCAATTAAGATTTGGAAAAATACAATTTGATATATTTTTAAAGTGTTTAGTGCAATATTATAGAAAAAATTAATAAAACTTCTTTCATATGTTCAATATTATCAACGATGTTTGTATTAAAACGTGGGTAGCGACATCCACGCTAATGATATTTCGGTACTTCATAAATTGTTTTTGTAGAGGAACAAAGCTTTAAACACATTTATGGTATTTTGTCCAGATAAGGACATCCAACCTATACCTTTTTAACAAAAAAAAAATCTGAAATTAATGAAGAAGAAAAGTTATTACAGAGGGACATTGATTTTGCACATATTTTGATAATAACCCATATACCAGCTCCCTTATTATAAAAGATAGAAAGGAGGGGTTTGCGGCTTGCTGTTCTATTATTTTATGTAACTTTGAATGCCGCAAACGAAATTTTCATAACTCTCTCAGTTTCTGACATACACGGCGATTTTGAAAATTTGTCATTTTTGGCGCTTCCCTGTATCTTGATTATTTGATAACTTATCATCTTGTTAATAAGGTAAAAATGGGATATTATACAGTCTTTTTATGTATAATTCTGTGGCGTAGTTAGTTTTTTCTCAAATTTTTTTTTGTGTTATGTCCCAAAACTTGTGTTTTTTTTAAATGGGACACCCTATATATTATTATGTTGTCTTATCCCTCTTTTTAAGAGCTTCTCGAAGCTATATAGTAGCTATGCCAGCAGATAAAAAACAAAATTAAGAACATTATTTTACTTTTAACTATTAACTTTATATTATTAATTTTGTTATATTATTTAAAGTAAAACACTTTCTTACTTCAATTTCCACTTTATTTGACAATACGACATGTTTTACTGCACTACAGCTTCGTCAGGTAATGTACAATTAATTTTAAGGTTACGCTATTTAAGTGCATGGCTAATGACAGTGCCAGTGAGGTATTGTAAAAGATGGGGGTTTTTCCGATAATTAGTATATTCTACAATCTAATTTAAATATCAAATGAAATCGGTCTTAAATATGGAAAAGGTTGGTATTTTCCTAACTTAATTAATATTATAAAAGGGGGTGGGTTATTTACAAATTTAATGTGTCTTGAAGTTTTATTGTCCTATTGTGAGAAGAATATTAAAATAAGTTTAGTAAAGGTGAGTTGTTTAACAGTTGTTAAACAACTCACCTTAATTAAATTAACTAAATTAGATTGTAGAATATACTAATTATCGGAAAAACCCCCATCTTTTACAATACCTAACTGGCACTGTCATTAGCCATGCACTTAAATAGCGTAACCTTAAAATTAATTGTACATTACCTGACGAAACTGCAGTGCAGTGAAACATGTCGTATTATCAAATAAAGTGGAAATTGAAGTAAAAAAGTGTTTTACTTTAAATAATATAACAAAATTATTATGGATTTCCACCAAGTATCGACCAATAATATTAAAGTTTATATTATTACATAACTTTAAACTGACAGTAAAACAAATATATGTATTATTTTATTAAATTAAAAAAATTGCTCAAATTGGGCTCCGTTGGACAACCGCTTCGATTCTTTGCAATGCATTTAATAAAATAATTGGCCTCCCTGTAAAAGCCCAAAGGTTTGATGGATATCTTCTCGAAGTTGATCAATATTTTGGTATTGTCTTTTATATAACTAATTTTCTATACACCCGCACCCCCATAAAAAATATTCCAACACAGAAAAATCAGATAATCTTGGCGACCACCTAACAAGTCCATTGGTACCAATCCATTTATAGGGAAATGTGGTTTCCAAACATTCTCTTACTATATGAGAATTGTGACTCTGAGCGCCATCTTGCTGATAATAAATATTATTTAAATCGGCCAAAAAAACATGCTCTAATGCATCTCGCATTACATCTGGGTGTCTATTTCCGGTTAAAGTTCCTTCATAGATAAAATACTTAATTTTAGTTCGAATAATAAAGCATGACATGCTAAATCCAAGCTGACCTTGACGTTTCCGTGGAAATATTACGTGTTGATTCTCTTGGGATCAGTACCTTGAATTGTTTTGGTTTAAGATACCAGAACTCGTAAAATAAGCCTCGTCGGACCATACCACCCTTCTTTTAAAATTTGCATTTTCCTGCAACATTTGTGGGTACCAGTTGTTTAAATTTATATTTTTTTAGTATTAAGGGCGTTCTTGATTTTTTAATCCCAACTTCATCATACACTTTTTCTGTATAATATGGGTGGTTGTACCGTGACGGAGGCCAAAATATTCATTTCTTCTTCTTCTCTGTTTTCCTTGTTGTAAAAATTAGTCGTTGGTTATTTAAAGCCGTGGTGAATGAGATTGGTTTGAATCTTTTGCAATGTTCTTTCATCAGGTTGGTATCTTTCTGGATATCTACGAAAAATTTAAATATGTAACAAAAAGCAAATAATGGATAACAATAATGATTAAAACTTCTTTATTTTTACTATGAGTATTATTATAGTACCTAGCAAATTATTTTAAAATTTACCTATTATAATACAGCTCCGAGGCTGCGTTCGCGTCTTCATTAGCTTGGATAGAACAAACATACATATCGTGTTTTTCATAATTTCCATATTTATTATTTCGTGCCACGTTGAACAATTTTTCACAGAAATAAAAAATGAACCTACAAAATCAAACAAATACCAGTAATATTTGACAACAATTCGTAATGGCGCATTTACAGAATTTGGTTTTCTGTCACGACTATCCGTTATTAACCATGGCATAGCCTTCTATACGAAAAATGAATAATTTTACAAAAAATGTTACGATTATCTCTTTTTAAAAGAAATAAATATGGACTATTATATATTTTTGAAAAGCTCTTAAAAAGAGGGCTAAGACAAAGAAATAATATACAGGGTCTCCTATTTAAAAAAAACACAAGTTTGAGTCATAACTCGAAAACAAACTATTTTAGAAAAAGGCTAACTACGCCACTGAATTCTACATAAAAAAAAACTCTATAACAACCAATTTACCTTATTTATAAGTCAAGTGGTCCAGATACAGGGGAGCGTCAAGAATGACAAATTTTTAAAATCTGAAAGAAACTGAGAGAACATAAAAATTTCGTTTACGGCAATGAAAGTTTCATATAGTAATAGACTAGTAAGCCAGAAACCCCATCTTTCTATGTTTTAAAATAAGGGAGCTGGTATATGACAACACACGTAAACTGAACATCCTGCTTGGACGTAGACTAATGCAATACAAATATAGACCTGAAGACACAATCATTCTTGTAATTTTCATGAAATGCTAAGTTGTTTTAGACAACGACGTTTTACCACCTGAGCAGTTCGGATTTAGAGCTGCTCATTGCACGTTGCGCCAGACAACACGACCAATACTAAGAGGTTTTAGCAACCGCATGTCGACTGGAGCAGTCTTTTCGACGTTTCTAAAAGCCTCTACACACGACCCAATCTGCAGGGTCCGATTTGCGGGACATATGGGAAAGGGAAAATCGGTTGCTGCTCTCCACACCACCCGATCTCGCAGGGTGCACAAAAAACAGAAACAAAGTCAGTGTGTTTTGAATCTTGAGTGGTAAAGCTGGATTTATAAACTCGAAGCCGGCGTCGGCGCTCGCGCTGGCGTGGGCGCTGGAAGTTAAACAAGTGAATCGTAATTGACTGATTTATAAACTTCGTCGACGTTCGCACTGGCGCCGGCTGGCGTTCAACATAAATCATCTTTAAGCTGGATTTATAAACTCGAAGCCGGCGCCGGCGCTCGCGCTGGCGTGGGCGCTGGAAGTTAAACAAGTGAATCGTAATTGAGTGATTTATAAACTTCGCCAGCGTTCGCGCTGGCGCCGGCTGGCGTTCGACATAAACCATCTTTATTCTTCCAGCGCCGGCGTTCGTGAAAAATCCGTAGCGCCGCGTTATAACCAATGAGATTTTAGCATTTCTATCAAGTCATGTTTGGCATCTGCCAATCTGTCAATGGCCAATCGTCATTTTAATTTTACTACCGCTAAGACACCAAGTAACTTCTTCTTCCTTGCTAAATCCATTTATTTAACTCTTTCTTTTTGTTCTAATAACTGGCTAAAGAAAATACCACCTGAACAAAAATGTCAGAAGTGTCAGATTACGTTTTTGTTTGTCAACACTGCGAACGCGAACGCCAAGTTTATAAACGCCCACTATGCTTGTCTACGACGAACGCTGGCGCTGACGCCAGCGCCGACGCCGGCGAGAGTTTATAAATCCAGCTTAAAGGTCAAAATCAGAGGACATAAAGGTTAGTTGTCAAAATGACTCCTAGAAAATGTGAAAAAATCGAAATTGCGCTGACTCTGCTAATAGAAAATAATTCGCGAAGAAAGAAAATAAAATGCTGGGTTAAGAAATGGCTATTAGAGAGGAAAAGTTTATTGTCAACAAACTGACAGGCTCCACATTATAATTTGATTTTTTACACCTCTAGACCACTGTGCGTTGAGGTCGTGGACCACTGTGCCACCTTAAACAATAGTCAGCACTTTCGGTGTATAAATACCCGAACATTGGGTGGACACGGCAACTTCGTCGTTCCGACTGGTCACCTCCCTTACGATCAGGAGCGCTCATACGTCTTATAGACCCAAGGCGTTTCTCCTGATCTTCCTTGATTCCCCCCAGGAGCAACTCTCCTGGGTCCTTTAACCATCCACCTTCCCCGAATACGTAGTCCGGGTAAAAGCCTTTCAGGCGCATCCTCTTAAGAGCCCCCAAGCCAATAGTGCCGGCCAGGTCGGCACCCCTACGGAGACATGCTGGGTTTCCTCCAGGCTACCTGATAAACAAATAATATAACGTAAATAAAAGGGTCTGTATTTTTTCTAGCCAGTGTTTTCATTCACGCTCCGTTGGGGAAACTATCCCCAAGTTGTGACAATTTGAATATTTTTAAAGAATTAGGACTAATTGATTTTAAAAACATTGTGAGAATGAATACCGAGACATTTGAGGAACTGCTGTCTCTATTTAAATAATAGGGGTTGGAAATATCCCATAGGCAGGACATGCCCTATAAAGCTCAAAAATCCCTCTCCAAGCTTGCTCTCCTCAGACATTTTTGATTCAAAATATAAAAAAATAGGAGCAAATCTCTCAGAATTAATACATGACGTGTCCCGTCAAATTTCGATGAAATCGATCCAACTGTGCCCAACCAACCATCCGATCTAGATTTTGTCGGTCCGATATGCCTACACACTACCCAACCTGCAGGGTCCCTGCAGATTGGGTCATGTGTAGAGGCTTTAGAGCGTTCGACAAGGCATGACGGCCTCACACTTAATAAGGCATGCCGAACTAGCTAATTCGAGTAGTCATGCCATACCTTGAGGACAGAAATTTCGTGGTATAATCTGAAAACGCTATATCTTCCACAAGAGTAGTGAGGACGGGGGTCCCGCAAGGGTCACCTATCGTCCCCGTACTATTTAATATTTATAAGTACATCTGATATTCCGCATCATCCACAAACGGAAGTAAGTATATCTGTTCCGGATCAACAAAAAATTTATTTAGATAAAGTACACTGCGCGTCATATAAAACTGGTACACTTTGATTTTATCAATGTAAATCGGGTTTTATAATATTCGCTATTAATCATGCTTTGCATAAGAATGACACCTAATACACCTGTCACTATGACAAATAATAGGATATTATGTCAAAAATTTCCATTTTACGTTATAGCGATGCCAAGGCAGTTGAGTAATTTCGAAAAGTTGCAAATAATTTCCAAAATAGAGGCTGGTTGGTCTGTAAAAATACTGGCCGAAGAATATAATAGAAGCAAAACTACTATCCAGAATTTAAAAGAAAGATGGGATAATGAACAAACTGTTGAAAGAAGAAGAGGGACAGGAAGATCGTGTATAACTAACGAACAGCAAGATGCAAATTTAGTTAATTTTGTAAGAGACCATCCTTTTGATTGTGCAAGAAAAGCTAAAGTTGAAACAAATTTCCCCGCTTCTGTCACAACTGCGTTAAGAAGGATTCGAAAAACGGAATTAAAAAATTGTGCAGCGGCAAAAAAATATAAACTTTCCCAAGAAAAAAAACAAGGTACAATTATTTTTGCTCTTAATTACCTGTTAAATAATGTAGTAAATTTTTGGGGGAGAGTTATATTCTCTGACGAGAAAGTGTTTCAATCGTATCATGATGGTCATATTCGAGTATATAGACCGCCTCGGTCCAGATACGAAGAAAAGTATATTTCTCCAAGCGATAAATCGGGAAGATTTTCAGTGAACGTTTGGGCTTGGATGTACAGAGGGGGATTAGGAGTATGTTGGGACATTGACGGAAGATTGAATGCGAGGAAATATATAGATATTTTAGATAATATAATGTTGCCTTCAGTCAGGGAGGTTTTTCCGAACAACAATTTTATTTTTCAACAAGATAATTGTTCAGTTCACACTACTAACTGTGTAAGGAATTATTTTGATGAACACAATATTCAAGTTCTTCCTTGGCAAACAAAGAGTCCGGATCTTAATGCTATAAAAAATATTCGGGGAATTATGGTAAAAAAAATTCGAAAATTAAATATCGTTTCGCAAAATAGGCAACAGCTGTGGACTCTTATTGAGGATGTTTGGGAAAACCTGTCCGAAGATCCAAATTTAGCATTAAATTTAATAAATTCTGTGCCAATAAGGTTACAAAAAGTGTTAGATAATAATGGAGCTATGACTAGTTATTAACTTAAAATAATGTATAATTTTACTTAGCAGATGGATTTTTTTAAAATTAAACCGATTTAATTATCTTTTCTATAGTGAAGTTTATTTATTTACTCAAAATGTTAAAGGAATTTTCGAATAGCTGACAGTACTGTTTCTTAAAGCCATAACCAACAAAATTCATTGTTATACAAACGTCATAAACGATCAATTTACAAAGCTTAAAAAAGCTAATTTTTAGCCTACAACAGTTGTACCAGTTTTATATGATGCGCAGTGTACTTCGTAAAATTCTTAAACATTAAATACGGCTCTGATACTGATATTGTGATAGTTATGATAATGTCAAATGTAACTAGACGTTTTATTTTTTATTAGTTTCAACAAGATTTACAGTATCTATTCAAAAAAAAAATAATTATTGTACTAAATTTGGAATCGAACTTGACAACTGAGTCAGGCATGATGCCTATAGCGAAGAGCACCCACCAGAGCAGTCCATGAAGCACACCTAAAACGCACGTCATATGTACAAGTTGTGTGCTTGAAGTGCGCGCATATCAAAACAGTGTACAAATTGCATGCAGTTCGTAGAGGAGCAAAGGTTGTCAAATGCCATCGTCCGACGATGAGGATGTTTTAGCATTCTACATGATTCTACAATCTACATGCTGCACGAATTCAATATTAAATTGTCAATCATCACGCATTTTTACTAAAACACCGCAATAATTAACCTGAAAAGCTATAATAATTTGACGCGCGTCAAGTGAAAGTAGAACAGGTCCTATTTTTTACCATGCATTTGTGAGCATATTGAGGCGACTTCTTTCGCACACCCGCCGTGCAGCTTCTGTGCGCGTCATTTCCTATAATACCATGGAACGCTGCACTTCATACCAACCTCATGCGCACCTCGTATCTCTTCACTTAAAGTGCACATCTTTGGCGGGCGCTCTCCCTAACTCATTTTCATTCTTCTACGGCTTCATGGGCCAATCTTTGTATCGGGATCTGATTTGGGCATAACCCTACTTGGCCAGGCAATACGCGACATATTTAAAACCTGGTGTTAATAGAACATCATGTGGAGTCCCGGGCGGTAACCCTGGATATTTCCAAGGCCTTCGATCGAGTATGGCATAAGGGGCTCCTAACTAAAGTGAGAGCATACGGATTGCTGGTTCAATTTTGTTTATGGCTATCAAGCTTTCTTGAAAACCGTTCTCTGCGAGTGGCGATGGACGGATTTCTTTCAGACACATTTAACATCAACGCCGGAATCCCTCAAGGTTCTACATTATCGCCCACCCTCTTTTTACTATACATTAACGATCTTTTGGAAAAAACTAAAAATCCTATATATAGCTTCGCTGATGACAGCACACTTGTTTCATCTTTTACTTTGGATGCTCGGACATCATCTGCCAATGCACATCTCAATAGGCAGCAAGAAGTCTCACATCTCAACAAAGACCTGGAAGAAATTCTGTCTTGGGGGTAACAGTAACCAAGTAGAATTTAACGCGGAAAAAACCCAGGCGGCAGTTTTTTTCATAAACGTTAATGTTGAAGAACCGGATATAGTCATGGCAGGACACTCAATTCCCTTGGCATCAATTAACTTATTGGGCGTCAATTTGGATAGTCATATGTCTTGGCATAGTCACGTTGCGGCCATTGCTAAGATAGCCTCGCAGAAGCTTGGAGTACTTTTTCGAACTAAGAACCCCTATACACCCCAACAACTTTTGATGCTCTATAAAGCCCAAATTCGACCATCGCTGAATACTCCAGTATATTTGGGGCTCCGCTCCTAAACACACCCTGAGACTGCTAGATTAAATTCAAAGGAGAGCCATTCGCTTGATTAGTGACCATGATCTGACAAACAACCTGGAAAGCTTTGAACATCGAAGGCAGGTTGGCGACTTGAGTCTATTTTACAAATATTTTTGTGGCAAGTACTCAACTGAGGTTGCTCGTTTGATTCCACCCCAAGCGGTGCATGGTAGAAATACACGACGAACCACTGCAGCCCACCCGTACGTGGATCAGCTTAGTGTTCCTCGAACGACACTGTTTAAAAATTCTTTCATCTGAGGAAGGTCATCACTCTGGAATGACCTCCCTGAGGCCGTGTTTTCCAACGAGTATAATCTTCAAAGATTCAAGACCAACGTGAATCGTTTCCTGCGTACATGCATCGCTTGCAGAGCGCCATAAAGGATTAATCCTATAGTGCTGTGCCTTACAATAAGAAAAAAAAATTCTTTGCGAATTGGTTTTTGTGATGTAATTGTTGCAAACTTTTGTCGCACCCTCCAGTTCAGTGCCTCCCACTACGACTGGAGGTAGCTAATTCTTAGAATATCTGTAGATGGAGCCTGGCGAAGATTGAACTTGAGTTTGAGTAATTAGAGGATATGCCGCCGCTTCGTCGGTGCGTCTGTAATAATTGGCGATTATTTTGTCATAAAATTCTGTGAGTGTAGGGACTTTAGGGTGGCGATGCAAGAATCCACGACACTTCATCACTCGACTGTTCACCACACGACATCTCATTACGGGCACTTCATCACGGCGACATCCTATCACTACGACACTTCATCACATCCTATTTCATCGCTACGCCAATTCACCACATACAATTTCATCACATGAATTCGAAAAGTAGTATAGAATTACCTCTTACGATTTAAATCATATAATTCCCTAGTATTTATTTATTTCTTATTTATTAAATAAAACCACCAAATAGCATTTGACAAAAATATATTAAAATAATAGAAAATAGTATGGACAAATATATTACAATAAATAATATACAAAGTATTATGTCCGTGACAAAAATTGCAATTACAAACAAAATAGAGGAAAGGTTATACATAAATCAAAACAAATATGACACTATTCTGAGAAACATGAGGCGATTTTCTGTTTCATAATTGGCAATGATATTCTGTAGCCTAAGTTTTAACGATTTGTATCTCGGCTTCATTGGGATGCGTTTTCCAGATATGTGTTGTAAATATTGCGCGTGTGATAATTCAGTTTCTTTCACCAGGCCATTTAGGAATGTCCACATTGTAGGATGTGCGCATTGAAAAAGCGACTGCATGCCATTATGCCACCCTTCAACACAGTTGGTTATTCTGGCAATTTCTTCGGCAGCTGCGTTTCGTTGATTCCATAATTGCCTTGGAAATAAAGCGTCTCTTCTTCTTCCTCCACGCAGTTGGCGACCACGGATAAACGTGGTTTCAAAATAACTGATTAATTCTTCAACACCCTGGCGGTTATCTGGGAACGTCTCTGCCACTTCTAAAAATGCATCTTGAATTTCTTGCATCCGAGCGCTCCAACTTTTCTTAAGACAGCTTGAGAGAGGTGTAAAAACATCCAGATATTTGTGCTGTAGGGAATACTTCTTGAAAGGAGTTCATTGCTGCCACCTCGAAGTCTTTAAGAATTCTTGTTGGAGCTGCCTCTGGTATTAAATTCTTCAGAGCAATAAATAGCCTTGAATATATTTCCTGTGATTTTCCTGGTAATAATGCCAGAACGCAAGGCCACATGAACGTATGATGAATACATTTGTGGTATATCAAATTCCATATCTCTGGGAACTGGAGTGGAGTTCTCACTTTTTCTACTTCTTTGCAAAGTGCGAGCTAAAGTAGTTTTCTTTGGTAGACAAACCTTAGCACCATCTGAGAGGTTCTCGACAATTTCAGCCATAGCTCGCTTGGGTGTCATACCAGGGCAGGTCATCAGTTCTTTCATTTCTGCAATGGCTTTGCTAGCCAGTGGTTGAAAAGGTGTAACACCATGCGTGTGATCTATAGGATGTTTAACAATTATATTCCCTCTTGTATGAACAATTGACTTGCAATTTGCTGTTTGATGCTTCCTGCATCGCCAGTGGGTAGTATTTTCAGATGTCACTCGATGTTTAATATATTCATGGGACTGAAAAATCAATGTCGAAACTCCCCGAGAAGTTGATCCAAAAGAAAACATTCCCGCTTCCATCTTCTCAAATTACAGTAAATGAAGGTAAGTGTAATACTGACGAAATTATCGATTTCGAGTTATATATGTATATGAAATACCGGAGGAGACGAGTTCACTCCCAAAATATAAATATTACCTGACTGCCAAAAAGGTGATGGTTGAATTCACTCCCAGACGATTTTATACCGTAATTAGAATAAGTATTTATGATACCTTAAAATCTAAACACTGTTGCCAAGTCATTCTTTTCGCCAAAGTTATTTTATTTCTTAAAATAAAACAGTAGCAAAGTAAAAAAACAAAATTAAAAAAAAATTAAATTTTATTATGTATACAAACTTTATAAAAAAAATCAGAAAATTCCGATTCCGTACAAAAATTCCTAAAAAAAATATGATATAAAGATTTTACTTATACAAATATATACAATTATACAAATACAAATAGTTGTCAAATTCTACATTTAAAAGAAATATTTTTTATAAATTGAAAATTGGTAAGGCGGCCGTTCTGTAGTTTCTTTAAATTATTTTCTATAAAGTTTTTTCTTAATACTATTTTCCGATCGTATACTTTCGCGACGGTATTAATACTTTGAAGCTTAATATAAGTATCTAGTTGGAAATCTACAAGAACATTTAAAAATTGATTAAAATTTGGATGTGCATTGTAAAATGATGCATTATAACGAGAATGAAAAGACTCGCATGCATTTGTTGTCCTTTTCAAAGACGACGAGTTTTCAGCCCAAATGTGAGGAGGAAAAGCTGATGTTTCTTCTATATAATTCAAGTCAACATATAATTCCGAAAAGAAAATTTGAAACCGTTGATAACTAACATGTCTTTGCCTTTTTCACTTTTAACTATTGAAGCCTCCATTGCAAACTTTTATTACACACACTATAAATCACTTCGTTTTAAACAAATTTGGTATGTTCAATTTGGTATGTGCAACTAATAAATAATCACACTAAGGGTTTATTATTTCTATTATTTAACTCCTCCCCCAAATATGAATCAATTTGCTGATAATCTCTTGTTAATTATAGTTAATGTTAATTAAAATAATGAGTTCTCTAAATTTGAATCAATTTGCTGATAATCTCTTTTTAATTATAGTTAATGTTAATTAAAATAATGAGTTCTCTAAATTTTGCAATTAGTTATTCTGTGATTTATTAATATCTTTTACATAGTACGTTTTTTCTTTCCTAAGAAAAAATAAATGACTAACTCACCGTGCTTTCATGGATAAAAATACTATTTGGCAACAATGTATCAATTTCTGAAAAGTAATACCTTTTAATCCTCCTTTAATGCATATTCGCTTGGGAATGAACTCGACCTATGTTGGGAGTGAATTCGACCCATGGAAAAACCACCTGGTCAGGCCGGGAGTGAACTCGTCCCTGCCCATGAAACACACAACACATAAATCCACTAAATAATCCCTCATTAGGAAAATACTCAAAGAAATTATAAAAATCCCCATTTTACCTGCTGGCCTAACAAGACCTGGACACAGATTATTTACTAATCACTTGGATAAATCCATCATTAATATTTTCACTAAAATTGAGGTCTTAAAATCCCAATTACTTTTGATGGTTTTATTTAATAATGTTTCTCAGAACAGTGTCATATTTGTTTTGATTTATGTATACCATTTCCTCTATTTTGTTTGTAATTGCAATTTTTGTCACGGAAATAATACTTTAATAAATAAGAAATAAATAAATACTAGGTTATTCTATACTACTTTTCGAATTGATGTGATGAAATTGTGTGTGGTGAATTGGCGTAGTGATGAAATGGGATGTGATGAAGTGTCGTTGTGATACGATGTCGCCGTGATGAAGTGTCCGTGATGAGATGTCGTGTGATGAACTGTCGAGTGATGGAGTGTCGGGGAACGCGATGCAAGACCCTATTGATATTTGTACCGGGGAGCGTCCGCAATTATTTTCAACGCCTTGTTCTGGAGCACCTGAAACTTATTGTGTTTGGTCCTGCCTATCATGCAATATGTTGGCACATCATAACTCAGGACCGGCCTGACCAAAGACTTATATTAATTCACTTTTGTTCTATAGCCAAGCTTGCTTATTTTCTTCAATAGGAAATAAATTTAATTTTCCTTAAGTCTTAATTTGAAATTTTTATTTCAATTAAGTATTTGATCGAAAACGAGTCCCAGGCAATTGCTTCTTGAACCCAATTAACCCTTATGCCGTCAACTTTTAGCAAGGCCTCCGGCCTTTTTATTGTACTTTTCGAAAAAATAATTGGCCTTCGACTTGGCGTAAAGAAACATGGTTGTTTAGTTACTGTCTTTGTATAATTGCGTCCTTCTTTTCAGATAATTTGTATTTAATTAATTCAAATCGAAATAGATAAACCTCCAAATTTCTAAAAAATTGGTATTAAGATTTTTTGTAAAGTTTTAATTGCTGTTATTAACTTTTTAAAGCCTGTTGCTGCTTTTGAAATTATTTGTACAATCCTCATCAAACTCGGTTTAGTTAGGTAGTTTAATAATCTATTAAAAAATTTCCCTCCATTGCTTAGTAATATGTATTACTATAATACGAAGGTTATTGCATATATGCGTATGTAACTACATAATTAGGGCAAAACAATTAACATCGTGCATTTTATGATTTATCAGTACCTACATAACATTGGTAAAAAAACAATTTAACGTAATCAGTGGATTCTCTAGGTACTTGAAATACCTACTTACTTGATTGCGATTATATCTATTTTAGACATTGACATTTTTATGCATTTGGGTAAAAAAATTATTATTTATTTATATTTTTTATAATTTAGGAAACTTTGCTGGCTAATATACTATACCGGGTGACAATGAAACTACTAATTAGGGTGCCATTTTTAAACGGTCTGCGACACTTCAGACCCGGAGTGTCTTATGGCTTCCCCTTCCGTCGGCCCTCTACAACATTTATACTAGCGATATTCCAAAATTCGCTCAAATCTCCAGTCGTCTTCAGGTCAATATTCACGTTTACCAGTTGAAACGTTGTAAGAAAAATAAATAATGACAATGGAAGTCCAAAGCACGTTTATTATTCATAAGGGCTATAGTTATTCCCCTTCACAAGGGTAGTGGTCATGATACTCCTTTAAATTTTTGACCAATTGCTTCCCACCTTATCCAATATAGTAGAGAAAATTGTGAAACTGCGGCTGACATCATTTCTAAATGAGCACAATCTTTCGTCCATCCAACCGTTTGGATTTCAAGCTTCTTCGAGTGATGCCATCTTAGGGTTCCTTAAGCATTTGTACAGTGCAGTTGCCCTTAAACTATGGTGAGGTTGCTGCGACTATCTTCTATGATTTGTCAAAAGCATTTGATTGCTTGGATCACCGAATACTGATGTTAAAGTTGGAGGCGTTTGGGGTAAAGGGAACTGCCTTAGAGTGGTTTCGCTTGCATCTAACGGGCCAGGTGCAGAGAGTCGTATTTAATAACAGCAGCTCTGATGAGCTTAGAACTGACACAGTCTTAGGCCCCCCTCTCTTTTTAGTCTACTTTAACTCATTTGCCAATATTTGGGAAATTTACTATTTTCGCTGATGATACCACCAACCCTTGGCACGGAACAGACCTTGGCAAGCTTGAAGTTGATATGAGTAATAATTTGGACAGGATGAAGGGGTCGCGCGATGCAAATCTGTTATCCTTTATTATAGATAATATTTTTCATACAGAATGACAAAATTTTAACACTTTCTGTAAGTAAATTTTTAGGTTTATCAAAAGACAGCTCTCCTAAATTTGAAACTCATATTAACAATTTATGCTGCAAAATTTCTTCTAACTGATATGCTCTGAGGGTGTTGAGAACACGCTGAGTGTTAAAGCAAAGTACGCCACTGATGGCATTCTTGGAAATCTAATTGATGTATATAGTGTATATATAACGCTTATGTAGCTATCGCGCGATGCAATAACAAACGCTGTGCGGTCTGCGTTTTTTATTAGTTCATCTCTTTTCCTCACGTATACGTAAATATCCAAGATTCATCATAAAACCCACATAGTAACAGCGCGGCATTGTTGTCATATGTAATCCGGCGCTTCACCAAAAATAATCACCTACCAAGCTGCGTGAGGAAGGGAGACAGACGCGAGAAGGGATGAGGCAACGCAGCCTCCAGACGGTCGCCAAGCAGAGTTTGGCTAAACGCATAAAATCTAAGTTTATCAAGGGGACTGTTCCCCGAAAGTTCGGCGGTGCATGTCGCACGACTGCTTTTAAAAAGTAAAGCACGTCACCGAGTGGAAATTGTCCACATTTCTTGTACTATGTAGTTAAAGTTAACAAAAACAAAGTTCAACAAGTTAATGCAATGTGAAAGTATTGAGTATTATGGAAACGTATGTGTGAATGAATGCAATTTGAAGTGTAACTAGTAATTTGATGTAGTGTATTCTCAGATAGTGGGAAGTTATTAAGTGAATATTGTAAATAAAACGTTAGTGCTACCTTACGAATAAAATGCTGTTGGAATTAAATACAGTGTTTTATTAAATCGACAGATCTACACCAGAGCCAGCTACTCAGCCTACGGATACACAGTAATAACAAAATAAGTATTAAAGGCTGAACCATAGTTGCTCTTAAAACAGAGGGTAATATCAAACAACTTGGATTTCACTGTATCAAGGAGCTTTTACTATGCCCTAATATTTATTTTACTTTGTGTTTCTTCTGCAAAAGAGAGCAATATCTGTAAAGCTAAAGTTACGGATTGTTGTCGCCTACTATCTGTAAAATATGCAAAGGCCCTTTTCTGTATCTTCACTTTGGGGACTGCATATCTCATTCATAAAAAATATGAAAGCGAGCTATTGTTGCTACTTATTATAATACGCGCTTTTCCTTCAAGCTTACCTATTCCTCGTTCTGAACAAATTAATAAATCCTTAATACATGATGGAAGAAAATTTTTGATCATCTACCACTCTCCTTGAGAAGGCAACAGTGTTCAAAGAGGTTTAAAAACCTGACTCAACGTTTGTTAATCAAAGGACACTTGGGATGAATTTTTTAATGAGCCGTCAGTTCAGTGATTATCTTAGTGAATATCTTAAGTTTTTTTTTGTCTTTAAGCTGTTCCTTACCTCCATATTTCTATCATTAACAGTCTGGGTATACTGTGTCATATGGGTAATATAGGTCTGTTAGTCTGTTATGAGTGTATTCATGTTCTGTATTATTGTGAGATTGTGTCTTTGTTTATTTTATTAGCGAATAATAACTTTGCTTTGTCAAAGAGAATATGATTCGTCAGTACAAGTACTTTTGAGTTAAGAGTTGAGTTACTATGCTACATACAACTTATCGAGGCATGGTAAGATAAATAGAAAAATTGCCTCCACGGCGCGACGTTGAAAATCTTATTATTTCTCAAGGTCCACATATCAATTTCCTCGGACCAGACTGCAAGTCTAAAACTCCAAAATAAGCTGATAGCGCGATAAAGTAAAATATCTAGGCCTGAGCGGCTGGCTTGGGTTGAATAACACAGCCCAACGCTTAAAAAATGCTAATGGTTAACCGAGCGCAAGATATTCGTAATAAGGAATTCATGACCCTCAATTAGATACCGCACTCGACCAGGTCGAGCCAGTCAAGCGATCCTTAAAGATCTCATGAATTAGAAGGTCATGATAATTAACTGACATCTCTTGCAGATAGAAATACACAGTAAAACTATTCGGAATACCTGGTCATAGAAACATTATTGGCAATAAAAGAGCTGGAGAGCTTGCTTCGCCGAGCCAGCTGCACTATTTAGTCCTCCAGGTCTAGAAGGGTGCCTAAGTGAAACTGTTCTTGTCGCTGACCCTATCTCCTGAACTTTGAAATTTATATACAGCGAATTTTGATTATAAGAGTTGATTACAGAACATTAAGATTCATAATTTATTGAGGTAGTGGGCAGCCGGGAAGTAGTTCACTTTTAATTAATTGGGTCAGGTATTAGATTAGTTTATGGAGGAGGGGGAATAGGGGTGAGCCAGTCTCTCGGTAGTGTGTATGGTTTAAGTGGGTTAGAATGAATGTGTGATTGAGTAATCAGGGGATGCAGAGAAACATATTATGTCCATGTGTAGTAGTCGATAATGCGTTTGTCAATGTGTTTCGCGATTGTCGGCCTTTGTAAGTCGTTGTACTTAGAACCTTGTGCTGGAACGATTGAATTTTCCTAAATGTGGACTTATTCACGGTACTTTAAATACGCCCTGTTAAAATGATTGTCTTGTACAGTAAAGTCTTTGTGTGTAAAATTAGTCCACTGTTACGGTGAACGAGCGAATAGATGTTGCTAGGTTGACCATTAGCTATTTCAAGCATTACACATTGATGTCAGCCTAAGCCAGCCGCATATCAAAGCTCAGACCCAGATATTTTACACACAAAGATTTCAGTATATTTTGAGGTTTTGAACTTCCAGTCAGGTTTGAAAAAATGTATATGTGAACTCCGAGAAATACATAGGTTTTCAGCGTTGTTGAAGTAAATTCTCCATTTATCTAACCAAGCCTCGATACGTTTTATGTAGCGTTGAGATAAACAACCTGGTTGTGGCGGTTATTACGGTATGCCGCTGGTGTAGATATAACCGCGAAAATACTGTCTTATCAAAAATGAATCAATCAACTTTTTTAAGTAGTTCGGCATATCTTACCTTATTAGTCTTAGTATAGCCAAACCTTATCAAAGGCCTTGCTGACATCGTAAATAACCGCACCCGTGCTGAATCGTCTGTTAAATCTATATTAGATGCCAGTCTAGTTATTTGGCGTACCCTGCAATGAGCAGATCAAAAATCGAAATGCTCTGGCATTAAAATGTTGTTGTCATATACAAAATCGTTAATACGATGAAGTATGAGTTTTTTTACATTCTTGCCGAGACACAACAGTATGCTGATGGCCCTGTAGTATAATAGGTTCTGTCCCGGTTCTGCTATGCTGTTTCCACACCTGAAAGAAAAAGCCTATTTCGATAATAAATCGGTGCAATGTTGACTACCTGCGTGATCACATTGCCGGGCCAGCTCTTTAGAGCCTTTATCTTTACACCGTCAAAGCCCGAAGCCTTTTTCGACTGAAACAGTAAATAGGGACTCAATTATAGCAAGAGTACCACAGGCAGTATTGGTCCCAAATTCAGGAAACAATCGCTTAACCTTTTAGTAGAAATAACTAAGTAAGATAATAAGATGGTAACTGCAGGCTCTGCGGCGAGAATAGAGAAAGTGTTTATGATTTAATCTGGCAATGCATGATGGCATGTAAAATGATTCCTTGTATCGCAGGAGGGATCCTTTATTAAGGAAACTAAAACTAGAACCATATTAAAAAACTACTCAACCTGCTGTACACTCGTATAAGTTAGTATACGGACCGCGAATTACCTAGTGGATACAGCAAAACGAAGCTTGATGATTCGCAGTGTGTTTTGCAAAGAAAAAAGTTGTTAAATAGTGCAAGTGTAGTTAAAGATCTTGCTTTTATTAAGGTTAATTTCAGTTTTATACTGGACATAATATTCCGGTTAGAGAACAGAAGTTTAACTTTAAGAGACTTATTGGTATTGTTGAAACTTTTTTCGCTAAATGTAACAACATTCCCGGTAAAGTAGGAGGTCAAGTAAGGAACAAATTTGATGTAACTGTAAAAAAGAATAAAAGATTTAAATACTTAACTGCAGTCAAAAGCATTTATGAAGGTAAATCATCCAATGAAGTTGTATCTTGGCCTTATACTTTACTACCTAAGTTGCAGTATTTTCCTATTACACCAGTAGAGTTGAAAGAAGCTTCTCTTTGTATAAACATATTTTTACTGATAGAAGACAATCCTTTTTAGCTGAAAATTTTGAAAAATATTTAGTAATAAATGCCTTTTATACAATTTCAGGTTAAAAGATTGTTTACTTTTATATTTCTTTTTTTTTTTTTTTAAATAAACATCTTTATTATAACCCAGTGTGTTTCTTTACCCCATTTTACTATAATAAATTAAAAAATATTGCATACCAGTATGCTTATTTGGTCAAAAAATGATATAACTGCATATTTTTAAGGTAAACAAGGCATATATATGCGCATATTTTCGCTGAATTTAAGTGCATATTCCACCCTTTATTTGTCATCCTGTATGGTAGTTTACTTCCAACTTGTGTTAATACAAACGAGTCAATACGTTTTTGAATTTAACTTGTCCTATAACCATTTATTTTTGTTTCAGGGGGTTTCTTTTGAAGTTGATCGTGATTTTGGCATTATCATGGTTTACGTTGTCCATGCTAATATTCCGGGATTCGGGTGTAGTCAACCATAGAGCGGTCGCCGAGCCTTTACAGCAAGAACGGCTAGTCCATCAGGATCACAATGCGGTATGTGTTTTCAATTTATTTTTATAATATATTTGTAAAGGATGTCTGCAAATTAATGGTACAGCGCGCAAAACCACATATTATTATCCATTTTGTGAAAATATAAGTGTGTTTATACTGGGTGTTTCAAAAGCATGGTATGTGTCTTAAGGGGGTGATTCCTTATGATATTCTAAGAGGAAAAGTTCACATGAACTTATGTCCGGAGTTGCACCGTTTTTGATATACAAGAATTACAGGATGTTAAAGTTTAAAAAAAAAACGGTTTTTTATAATTTTTTTAAATGTCCTTTTTCCAATTTTATTGAAATCTGGTACCGTTATTCATAATCATATTTAAAAAAATTATTTTATTTTTAATTTAAACGTTTTAATTAACTTTGAACTTCATAGGCACAGGACTAAAGTTGTTCAGATCGTAAAATTTGCAACACAATTGTGTGGGTAATATTCAGATTACGAGCAATTTTGCGTGTACTGATTTGCGGGTGTTCTCCAATCTTAACTGATCGAACTCTCACAGGCCTTCCTGGGATACATGTTGTCCTTTTAAAATTGCCAGTTTCACAAGGTCTTGCATGAATATTAATTAAAGTTTGGAGGTGTGCAACCACCCGTTAAGGAAATCGCGCCTGATACATTCGTCTTGCGGCTTGTACATTATCGTGAGCCATTCCATATAGATGAAATGAATGTCTGCTATTTCTTCGTTGGTGTAATGGTACATTTTGAACACAACACATAATTAATTATTACTTGAAATGGCAAAAAACCACTGTCTGTTTTTTAAATCAACTGTCATGTGATGATTCTCTTGCCATGGAAACTTCTGGATTGTTTTCCATTTCATCAAATTGCCATGGTGTTAAACAAAAATATAATCAAAAAACAAAATATAAATTTTTTTTTTGGACGCCCGGTATTTCAAAAACCAATGTTTATATGAACTTTTTATCTTAAAATTAGTCAAAAACTCACCCTTAAAAGTTTGTTCAAGTACTTAATAAACACCCTGTACAGGCAAGAATAATTTTAATACTGGTCTCTGTGTTAAGCCGCTAACAGACGGCCTGTGGTGCGTCGGACCTGGCCTGTGATTTGACGCTCCACACGCCGTGGAACCGGTCTGGCTCGACGAATTGAATTGTCCCTTTGATAATAATCGGTAAACCGTACAGAATTCAAAAGGACAGCACCAGACGCGAAGCGGCGCGGCTCGGACTATCATGTAAACGGAGCGAGAAGGAGCAATTTTAAATGAGAAACAAAACTGAAGCACTGCCTACGCGCGATGCGAGACTTTTCGATCCACAGGCCGTGTAGTCGCAATTGTCTGGACAAGCATCGGCCCAACCCTCCACAAGCCAGGCGCGTTAAGTCACAGGCCGTCTAATGGGGGCATAAGCTTAAATATTAGGAAATACACTCTACGGCTTATACTTTTAATATGGCTGATATTCTCTTTGTGTTTCTTATGTATTACAAACTCTACTCCTCTTGTTCATGGCTGTCAAGCTTTCTTAAAGACCGTTCCCTGCGAGTGGCGATGGACGGATTCCTTTCTCATTTAACATCAACGCCGGAGTCCTGTAGGTTCTATATTATCACCCACCCTCTTTTTACTATATATTAGCGATCTTTTGGAAAAAACTAAAAATCCTTTATATAGCTTTGCTTATGACAGCGCACTTGTTTCATCTTTTACTTTAAATGCTCGGACATCTGCTGCCAATGCACATCTCTATAGGCAGCAAGACGTTTCACATCTCCACAAAGACCTGGATAAAATTCTGTCTCTGGGTGACAGTAACCAAGTAGAATTTAACGCTAAAAAAACCCAAGCGGCAGTTTCTTCTAAAAAAGTTAATGTTGAAGACTAGGATATAGTCATGGCGGGAAACTCGATTCCCTTGGCTTTATCAATTCATTTATTGGGCGTCAATTTAGATAGTCCTATGTCTTGACATAGTCACGTTGCGGCCATTGCTAAGGCAGCCTCGCAGAAGCTTAGAATAATTTCCGAACTAAGAACCTCCTCTGCTCTTTAAAGCCCAAATTCGACTATTGCTGGAGTCCTGGAGAACGTCATCACTCTGGAACGACTTCCCTAAGACTGTGTTCTCCAACGAGTATAATCTCCAAAGATTCAAGACCAACGTGAATCGTTCGCACACGCATCGCTCGCAGAGCACCATAAAGTATTAATCCTGCAGTGCTGTGCCTTATCATAAAAAAAGTCCTCTCTGTAATCTGGCATGTTGTCTCTTAAAGTAGGGTGTACCAAGAAAGAGGTAAAAAAACTAACAAGTATAGTATTTGTAGAATTATATCGTTGATCTTTAGACTGCAATAAAACCCTCATTATCCCTTTGACCATAAAATAAATAAGGAAATCCCAAATTTTAAAACCTTTTCGAGTATCATTATTTTACATTTATTATAGGTACCTAAAACTAAAAATACCTGTCTATTTATTTTAAATTATAAAAATAAATCATGTGGTGTAGGTACATTTTCAAGCCGACCCTGATCCCATTTATTCAGCATTGAAGAGGTTGAGGCGTATACAATAGGATTTAATCAGGTAAATTATTTATGGCATTAAGAGTCAACGGTATAATTCTGCAAATATTATATCAGCTGTTGGTTTAAGGTATGCTGGATCGATATATTTTAGCTTTAGAAATTTGTGCTAGCATTTTGAACAGACCTTGTGACTCGCTTTCTGCAGTAAAGAGAAAGTGAAAAAAAAAATAAAATAAAGAGAACAGAGGATGGTTACTTTATTTTTCTCACATTTGGATGGCTATATAATTTCCCTTTCACTTTAGGGAACCGAAAATACCTCGTGGTAGCGATGTCTACAAATCACGTATACCCGGGAATTAACGAATAGGGAGCATAGTTGTTTATGTTTAATACCGTGTGATACATGTTGGGGTCTAGGCATAAATGTCGACGGAAGGGATCTTAACCATCTTCGATTCGCTGATGATATTGTGCTGATCACAAATTGTTTCGGCAAGGCAGAACAAATGCTATTAAAGCTGACATCTGCTTTACGCAAAGTGGGCCTCCAAATCAACGCAAGTAAAACGCAGTTCATGACAAACCTGGTCCCTAGCCGAAACATACTAACACAAGGAAAAGAGATCCTCCAAGTTTCATCCTATAAATACCTGGGACATGAGGTCAGAGTCGGCAGAGACAATCAGACATGCGAAATAGAGCGGAGAATTGGACTAACTTGGGCTGCTTATGGTAAGCTCAAATATATCTTCAAATCGGACATCCCCATATGCCTCAAGCGTAAGGTCTTTGATCAATGCGTCTTGCCGGTCCTCACCTATGGTTCAGAGACTTTAACGTTAACGCAGAGGTCAGCAAATAGAGTGAGAGTTACCCAGCGAGCTATGAAGCGATCTATGCTGGGAATCACAATAAGAGATAGAATACCCAATGAGACCATTCGACAAAGAACTAGAGTCTCGGATGCAATAGAGCGAATGGCTTGCTTTAAATGGAATTGGGCTGGACATGTCGCAAGGATGTCAAATGAAAAATGGACCAAGAGAATCATGGAGTGGAGGCCCAGAGAACAAGCCTTCAGAAACAGAGGACGTCCGCCAACCCGATGGACGGACGATATAAAGCGTGTCTCTACAAACTGGATTCATGATGCTCAAGACCGGAATAAATGGAGAATATTAAGAGAGGCCTATGTCCAGCAGTGGACGAGACAGGCTGAGTGATGATGATGATGATGATACATGTTGAACAAAGGAAATCCCTTGTAATTTTTGAGGTGGCTAAATATGGGCTCCCCTGTATATTTTAAAGACAAATTGTGTCGTAGTATTTTAATAAACCCATTTGCCAGGTTTCAATGGATTTTAATAAGCCAATCCTGTGCGAAATTTTCATAGTTTAGGTAATACAGCAAACACCAGTAAATTATTATTTGGCATCGACACATCACATTTTCATTGAAGGTGCTTTAATTATAACTAATATGAGCTATTCCATTAGGGAAAAAGTCACTATGATTAAGTGGTATTATGAAGGAAAAAGTTTAAGAGCAGTGTCTAAAATGTTTTCAGTTCAATTCCCGGATAAGCCTATCCATTCCTTTTCATTAATTAAGCTTATCACTAGTAAATTTGAGTCCAAAAGCACTGTAATAAATAACTGTAAATGCTCAACTCAGAATGTCAATAGAGCTGAAGAAAAGGATAGTATAGATCTTGATATTTTACCGCACGTAGAGAAACATAAAATGATTAGCACGAGGATTCTTGGACAACCCGTAGGACAACATCAAACCACAGTGTTGCGCACTTAAAAAAAAAACATAAATATTTTCCTTAATAGTATGAAAAACATCAAGGGCTACGGCAAGATGATGAAGAAGAAAATCAGGAGATTTGGTATCAAATGGATGGTTGTCCTGCCCATAATTCTCTCATGGTTAGGAAATACTTGCAAAATATTTTTTAATCCTTTGGCCAGCCAGGTCTACTGACCTTTTGGCAAACGTGTGGGGTCACTTAAAAAATTTTATTTATGAAAATGCAAAGTTTGAAAATTTAGACCAGCAGAAAAAACTGTATTTCGTTAGAATGTGACAGAATTTCTCAATATCAACTCAGCAATGTTAGAAAGGAATTTTATGATCGGTTAGGATATTATTTAGCCGGTAATGGAGGGTTGTTTGAACATTTAATTAAGTAACGTTTCTATGAAAGCTGTAGTCTTAGGTATGTTATGTTAAATTAAAGGCTTAGTAAGAAAATCATAATGGTGTCTTATATTTTGGATGTGTGATTGCCGGATTGGTGAAGCGAAAATGTGTTTTTAATGTGAAATAATCTTTATTCGTTATGTCCAGCTTTACGCCAAGTTTTGACAATAGCGTTATAGCAATTATTTGCTGGTGTGTGCTGTATTAACTAAACTACTAAACTATGAAGATTTCGTGATTTTGACATTACATTTAATTAAATAGGTTAGGATTGGCTTACAAAAATTTATTCCAACTTGGTACATGGGTTTATTGTATCGGCCTCTTCAAGAAATTACAATATAATCTTTCTCTAAAATGTACAGGGGAACCAATATTTATACTTTACTTTATATTTACCACCTCAAAGTTTACATGGGATTTACTATGTTCAACTAAGTCGTGCATCAATCGGTATATTAAAATTGATGTAATTTATAATAATTGCGTTTTCAAACTAAAACTCCATTTTTTTTTCAGATAAACCCGGTCGTGCAACGAAACTCGGACAGAGACTTATTTCCGCATCGGGACGCGGAACCGCTAATGCCATTTAAAAAAGAGGAGGAGGTAAACGAGAATCCTCCGAAACGGAACGAAGCCGACAACGATGACTCAGTACTGGCACCGCCGCAAGAACTGCCCGGTGAAATGGGAAAAGCGGTGGTGTTGCCTACCAATTTAACCGGTAAATATATAACTTGACAATTTATAATATTTTATACATTGCATTGCTTTGTTTAAAACAAAACGTTTAAAACATTTGTTTTAAACAGTGTTTTTTTTAAGTTGTTTTCTTGTCAAGCTTTACTGACAATCACATAAAATCTGTTAAAACAAAAATAGCAATATTTATATCTAACGTTTAATATTAAAAGTAGATTATTATCAAAACACGTTTAAGACTAGCTCTAGGTCTTAGTTTATCTACCTACCTACAGCCTGTGTACCGTGTTCCAATAACACAGCCAACCAACAAACCAAAAAACAAAAAGTGTAAACATATAAATGCGCCTTATAAAAGTAACAAAGGACAAACAAACTAAAAACTAAAAAACTAAACAAAAATTCTCCTAGTCATTCTACTGAACTCTACTCTTGATTTAAATTAAGCTGTTTAAATACGGTTACAAGTTTCGCGGCATTTTCTGTTCCTAATCGATTTCGAAGCTTACTATGAATTATGCCAAATGTCGAGAAAAGGCGGTCGAGTCCTGCAGATGAAGCTGACGCTAAGTGAAGACAATAATTTAGTTAAAAATATTATTTTACCCATGAAGCTACGTTCTCTTTGATTGGTAATGTAGGCAGAAACAGTTCTCGTTGATGGGCAACAGAAAATCCGCATTGGATGATGGAGGTTCACAGCTAGTAACCTCAAAAAACAAATGTGTGGTTTGAAGTAGTGCGCGGAGGAGTAATTGATCCATTTTTTTTAACTGGACAAATATATCTTGAATTTCTCCAACTTGATTAATTCCAACATTAGTGGCTTTATCCGAATCCATTGAACCCAGACTCCCCTGACGAACAACTGATGTTCCAGCAAGATTGTGCTCCTCCGCACTATGCTGCCACTGTGCGTACATGTGTAGATGAAACCTTTCTCAATCGGAAGAAGAGGACCTATCGAATGGCCTGCTAGGTCGCCTGACCTAACTCCACCGAACTTCTTTTTGTGGGATTACGTCAAATCGAAAGTGTGTGTTGACCGGCCAAACAATTTGCAGGAGTTGAAAGAGATGATCTGAAGGGAAATGCTTGCCATAACTCCAGAATTGGTTGGAAACGTGCAAAGAGAGTTTATTGATTGCGTTGGATATTGTCAAGCCATAAATGACACACATTTTCAACATTTAATTCGATTTGCTGTTCTGTTATTTAAAAAAGAAAACGGGTCTTACTAGATGGATTTTTTTATTCAAACCTTAAATTAATTTTAGATGTGTTTAAAACACGTTTTAAACGTATTTAAAATTTGTTTTTTTTCATGAACAGTTTAAAACAAAAAAAAATACAGTTTTAAAGAAAAAAACATGTTTTTAAGTTTTTTTTTAAATAAACATGTTTTTTTCAACCCTGCATAAGGTAAATGAAAATATTTTCAGCTTTTTGGACAGTTAATATTAATTTCAAAATCAATAGCCGACGTTTCGATACGCAGTCCGTGTCATCTTCAGGGCGAGTTACTGACAACAATAATAACTGTGATGAGTGAGTGTCCGTATTTAATTTTTTAGAAATTTACGAAGAGTTTTTTCTAAATAACTTTTATTGGCTTAAATTTTTTTTTTACTATTTTTTACGGTCGTCGGCGTATCAGAGGCCATCTTGAACCGGTCATCGACCGTACGGTTTTTAATCGTGCGGTCTACCGACTGGGGAGTGTGAAACGGCATCTTCATCCTACGAGATATCCGATCTCATCCGGCCTGTCCGGCGTGAATAGGATGGGTTTGATATCGATTCATTTTACACTCTTCCCTAAGACAAGAGCACGCGGTGTTTCCCAAGCGGTCACCCATCCAAGTGCTAACCGCGCTCCACACTATTGAACTTCGGTGATCTGACGGGAACCGGTGCTTTAAGTGTCGCTAGGCCCTTGCCTAAAAAAAAAAAAAAAATTTCTGTTGTTTGAATGACTTTCGTATCAAACTTTGTTGTCGAAAAAGAAAATAAAAATCATGATCCTTTTTATTAAAAATAAACCATGAATTCCTTTATTATTCTTTTTCTCGAGAACGGTTCACTTTATCGACAATAAACAATAGTGTCTTTTTTTTTAGTCTAAGGTGCAAGCTACGCAGATTTATTCTATTAAGTCTTTATCATGCAGGGTGTTGAAAACTTAAGCATTAAGTTGTAGAGCTTAGTCCGCCCCTGGTAAACTAAAAAGGTTAAATATGTTTCAAGGACACTATTTTACGAGGTCCTTACTATAAGATATTAATATGACTATTACTAAGATATTAATATGGCCTCTGGTCCGGGGTATCAAAAAAAATTTAAACACCATCCCTTCAAATCTATTGTGTTTACATTAAAGGATCCAAATAATAAGAATTCTTTGAGTAGGTCAACCATGAATGTATCGCAAGCAATTGTTATACTGAGGATTTACCATTGTTGTGGGGAAAATCTCTTAGCCATCAGCGTGTATTGGGGAAAGTTTTAAATTAAAAATCTTAAACGTGCTTATTCTCCTAAAATTGTATTATATCAGATTCGTAGGTATTTAAAACATATAAAAAACGTATTAACTTATAAATAACAATGGGTGGCACTATTTCACATAATATAATAATTAAAAAACAAGATATAATACAGAATCTTACAATCAAAGCATTTTCAAAAATCGAATAATACTTTGTCGTTGTGGTTTAATCATAGTCCGATTCGGAAGATGAACTTTTATTAACATCGTCTATAATAAGCGGTTCAACCATTTCTTCGATTATTATATCTACCTGCCACATTTTGGCTTCTTCTTCTATCACATGATCGATACGCTTTCTCCACTTTTCCGCACTGATTTTACCTATAGCTTTATTAAAGAGTCTTCTTAAATCCACCATCTCATAAGTCGTGTTTTTTCTGGCGGCATCTGTCTTTATTTGAGCCCATATAAGTTCGATCGGGTTTAATTCGCAGTGGGAAGGACGGAGTCTGAGCACAGATAGTCCTTGTAACTTTGCCATTTTATCGACTACATATTCTTTTAATGCATTTTTGTGTAAATTGGCTAGTACCAATTGTTTTTTTTTTAAGGAATCTAATGGAAATTCTATCTGTCTTAAACTTAGCCATTCTGTTGTTTCACTTTGACGCCACGCACTTCTCGGTAAATTTTCCGTCAGCCTAGAGTGATGACTTGCATTATCCAATACAATTATTGCATTTTTGGTATAAAATCCAACATTTGCTCGAACCATTCTTCAAAGACATCGGCATTCATATCTTCGTGATAGTCTCCTGTATTTTTAGATTGGAACATCAGTAGACCACCTTTAACGAAGCATTCAAAACTTCCAATATGGGTTATCATAAATCGATGTCCTTTTCCAGATGGCGGTCTTAATCCTGTGGACAATCCCTCCGAAAACGCTTGGCCTTGAACTTTTAATATTTTCATCCTGCCAAAGTTAAGTCACAGTGTGGCATTCATTTAGCCATATTTCGTCTAGGTAAAATATTTTTTTGTTTTGTTCTCTGAGTTTTCGGATTTTTAATAGTTTTCAAAGCGCCTTTCTACACATAAATGGGTAGTCTTGGTCTCGGATTGAGGACCAAATTTTGTTCAGGGTGAGAATTTCTTTTTTTAAAAAGAAACTATGAACTTTTCGCCTTATTCTCTGCATTAGAACGTCATCCAGCTCAAGTTTTGGTCGTCCTGGAGAAGTTTTTGCAGGTTTGACGCCAACACTTTTTTCTTCTTTTAAGAGTTTATATATTCTTGTTTTCCCAACGTTAAGCATATCTGCTGTAAATTGCACTGGATTGTCAAGACTCAAATCCGCATCCTTTCGTTTAATATAATTGTAACAGTTAAGAATTAATTTTTTTTCATTTACTGTACATGGACCGACTCTAGGGCATTTTGTTTATCATTAGGGTTTTTTAAGTATAGTCAATGACTTTAACTTCTATTTGTTTATATTATGGCTTCATCAGCGGGTCTTCCATGGGGGGTTTGTTATTGAACAATTGGTTCTTATTGAGCTGAGCAGGTACAATGTAGGGAAGTATTCACTTTTTAGTCATTTAATTATATTTATTCGCAAGCAAGTTAAGGTGCAGGCGGGGGGAGGAGACGAGGAATGAGCCAGTCTCTCGGTAATCTGTATGGTTTTAAAGGGTATGAATGTAAATGTGAGTGTGTTATTAAGGGGTTCAGGGAAATGTCAGTCCGTTTGTAGTAGTCCACTATAATTTTGTCCATGTACTAAGTTATTGTCGGTATCTGTAAGTCATTATGTAAAGTATGAGTCATCGTATAGCGGGGCGCCCCCGTCGTAAACATTTATTCTAAAACCTTTGAATTTTGAGAAAGTTTGTCTTCTTTATGGTACTCCAGGTGGTGATACCATATATAGAAGTACAGGCCGAACGATAGTTTTGTAGATTAAAGTTTTTGTACGCAGATCCAAAGTACTTTTGCTGTTTATCAGGGCATAAATGGCACTCAGTTGATAAATCGCTTTTTTTAAACGAGAGGCTGTGTTATCCTAGTGTTTTTGACAAGCAATCTGGATGTAGGTTGAATACTTCTGCCCTTTGAGAATTAGATAGCCTGTGTTTTGGCATCATTTAGACGAATTTTCCATTTATCGAGCCATCAAGTTTTATATGACGTTGCAGTTTTGAGATTACCAACCTAGGCTTTTTTGCGGTGGCGGTAATCGCAGTATCGTCAGCAAACAGGTATAGTTGTGTTTGAGCGAATTTTGGAATATCACTGGTATAGATATTGTACAGAGCCGGCGCTAGGGGGAACCTTGCGGTACTCCGGCTCTGACGTGTCGCACAGTTGATAACGCATTCCCTGACGAAACTGCGAAAATCCGGTCCGACAAGAACGAGTGAATTACCTTAATTAGGTAGTTTGGCATATCTAATCTTATTAGCTTTAGTATAAGTCCGTCATGCCAGACCTTATCAAACGCTTTACTGACATCGAAAAAGACCGCTCCAGTTGTCCAACGACGATTGAAGCCTGTCAGTATATTTAAAGCCAATCTGTTTGTCTGGCGCACCATGCAATGATCAGAACGAAAACCGAACTGCTCAGGTAGTAAAACATTGTTTTCAAATATGAAATCGTTTCTACGATAGAGTATAAGCTTTTTAACAATCTTACCTAGACGTGACAGAAGGCTGATGGGTCGATATCCTGAAACTAAAGTTTGGTCTTGACCTAGCTTTGGAATCAAGATAACTTTGGCTTTTTTCCAAAACTGGGGGAAGCGGCCCTTTTCTAAAATAGCCTGTGCTATATTTACCACATCCATTAATACATTGGCAGGCAAATTTTTCAACGCTTTCATTTTTATACAGTCGAAACCCGGAGCCTTTTTAGGTTTAATGAATTTTGTAACGTCTATAACTTTTCCATAGAAATATTGCGAATATTCTCTATGGGGTGCTCGATAGAACTATAAATTCGTATTGTTCTGGAGATCCTCGCGTCCCGCTCAGGATCGGTTGTTGGGTATTCGTCGAACTGCTCGTACAAATTGTCCGCGAACAGTTTGACTCTTTCCCTGGAATTGGAAGTTAGTGCATGTGTTGTAGCATGTCTAATAAAAGACATTAGATTTCTGTTGTCTCTTGTTAAAGTTTTTGTCAACTTATAGAGGCTGCCGTTCGATGTTGAGTCCGGCGACTTTATTGTCCCACAGAGAGGCCTCGTGGGCTCTTAAAAGAGCGCGAACAAGTTCAGAAGCTCTGCTAGCTTCTGCCTTTATACGTGGATCTCCAGTACGATACGCCTAGGGCATTTAGGTAATTGTTGAAAATTCTCCATATTTAATTAAAAAAACACTGACACTTCACACTTTGACTAGTTTCACTGAGAAGCAAACTCCCAAAGTAGGTATGTATAGATATAAATAGGTGTATTCTTCCAATAGAGGCACCTATAAAGGCATAACAACCACATAATTAGCAAACAAGTAACCAGGATTAGGTACAAAAAAAAAGGAATAAAATGATTAGAACAGAAACGTAATAATACCTAGACTCTAATTAGTTTTACATCATTTTAAGCCTCCAAAATGTAATAGTAAAACATATATTTGAAGACAAACCTTGAATTTAATGTCGATACTTGTAATAATTCCGCACAAATTTAAAAATTCAGGCCTATTTAAGTTTATACATGCGGAGAAATCTTGCACGCTCACGGAGGAGAGGGTTTTAATTGATTTATTACATCATTTAAAGATAGACTATAGTGTCCATCACATTAAATTTTAATTAAATTATATTAATTACTTTAAAAGTTATTTAAAAATAACCGATTTCTAGCGGCGTCCTTCACGGGCACATATCTCCGTAGGGAGAGCTTGTAAGAAAAAATCTTATAGGAACTTGTCATCTTATTTTTTTATGTTTTATCTGAACCCGAGAGATTTCCCGCATTCCCCGGACACCCTGTATGGATGGAACTTTTCTTACTGTACAAAATTTTACAACAATTCTTCAGCATTCACGAATTTTTTAACGGACACTATTGTATTCCTTCAGTTTTCTGTTTGTTAAAAGATAAACGTCAATAAACTTATAGGTTTTGCTTGTCTAAGTATAGTAAGAATGTAACAAAATCAATTTAGTACTTTTGCCAACAAAAATAGTATTAGATTTGGGAATTTCAATTTATAACGCGGTGGTTCGAGTGTCGAATTATATTAGAATTACTGGCTGCAGGTTTGACTTCGCCCAAGCGTGGTATTGCTAAATAAAAAAGCATGAATTGAGTAAGTACATCTTACAAAGACAATAAGTCGGAATTGGAAAGTGGTGGCATTTTATACCTACTTTGTAATGTTTAAAATTTGGGAGTTTTTTCAAAAATAAACTGTTTTATTGCTTTTTTCCCCATAATTGTGATTTTTTTATTTTAATTTTTAGTAGTACGTACTTACTGTTTATTAAAACAAAACATGAGATTTTTAGTATTTTTAAATTTTATTTAAAATATTTATAGCACGCCCATGAATTGTCCCTGTCAAAGATCTTGACGTATGCCATTGCTCCTCCCTTACGGATACCGCGTAGGTACAGACTGAAGCGACGTATTATACGTAGAAAAGGAAAAAAGTTACAGTGACTTTTCAAAAATGCAAATTTTCGAAAAACACCATTTATCACCAGAACGGTAATAGATATCGATATGCGGTTTTACCATTAAGTTTGTCCTAAAGATGATGCCTTAAAACTCATCGAGGCGTGGTTAGACAATTAAAATTTCGCCTTAATGATGCAAGAAACCAACTATTTCTCAAGAGCCAGAAGCAAATTTCCACAAACCAGACTGAAAATCAAAAACACCAGTCTAAGCTGGTGTGAGAAAGTTAAATATCTGGGTCTGAGCTTCGATAAGCGGCTGACTTGCACCGACAACGCAGACCAACACTTGAAAAAAGTAAACGGTCAACTCAGCGCCATCTACTCTCTCATTAACAGTAAAAGTAGACTATACTTACGGACAAAGACATTTAATTACTTTACAAGACTATTATTCGGCCAGTACTAATTTATGGTGTCGCCTCCTGGTGCACCTTAAATAAATCAGCTTTCCGCAAATTTCAAACTTTTCAGAACACAGTCCTTAGAATCATGACGGGTGCTCCACGCTTCACGATGGTGCATACTCTACACAATGACTTACAAATGCCGACAATTACTGAACACATAGACCGACTTATTATCGATTACTACAAATGGACGGACGTTTCCTTGAACCCTTACACGATCACACATCCACTCCAATCCCAACAAACCATACAGACTGCCGAGAGACTGGCTCATTTCTGTGCCACCTCGTCGCCCCCTTCAACTACAATGAATTAATACAACACCGGACCAAAAATTATTTAAAAGTAACTACTTCCCTGCTGCCCCCCCTTTAAATTAAGTATGAAGCTATCTTCTAAAATCACGCCCCAAATTAGGTCCCGCTGAACAGCAACCTATAGAGATATAGAAGTAATAGTCGCAGGCTCACTTAAGAAACAATCATGATTCCATCTATCAGATTTAAAAATAGCAGTTCCCTTTAAAACTGTTCAGGGTGTCCAGATTTCGATGGTTTTACGGGATCTCCGTTATTAGTAAAGATAGAAGGATACGGTTTTCGCAGCACTGTGCTACTTTTTTGTGAAACAAACCATGCCGTAATCAGGATTTTTCTAGTCCTCCTTGTTTTTGATATACGGGATGTTTTTGAAAATTTTACATTTTGGGACACCCCCATTTTTAGGTTACCCTGTACCTTATCAAAGAGAAAATAAATGTTCTTTTTGTAGTTTTTTACGTAGAATCCAGTGACGTACTCAGATTTGTTCCTTGCACAATAGTTTCCGAGAAAAAAAACAAACTTGCTTTTTTTTAAATGGGTCACCCTATATATTTTTTAATAATATAATTTAGTTTATAACAAGCTTCTCAAAAATATAAAATACCTTATTTTTATTTTTAATATTAAGCACGAAATTTACGATATATTAAGAAATATACATTTTTTGTTAGTAGGCCATGACGAGTATTTAAAAGAAAACTATTAAAGTCTGTGCGTTTTAAGAAGTCCGCTAAGCCATAAAACCTCTTGAGCATTATGTCGGTGGCTCTCAAACAATAAATTATATTGAAGGTAATTTTGGATGTTGATGAATTACATTTTCTAAATAAAATAATTTAAAGTAAATAAAAAATTAGTTTAGGTAAAGAAAAATAATAATTTTTTAGCTTTTGTAGTATTCACACAAATTAGTTTTACGAATTCTTTTTTATAAAGTTTTGGTTCTAAAAAGAACCGATTTTGTAGTCTTGCGACAGAACGTACCTACTTGTAGATAGGAACTACTAAAAGTAGTCTTCCTCTGCATTTGAAATTTCACCCATGCTTCAAAATTTCAGCATCCATATTGCCGTGATAATCATCAGTTTTTTTTGTTGATGAAAATATCAAACTGGCATTTAAAACAAAACCTTCTTCATTACCAGCATGTAATATAATATACCTTTTTCCATTACTTGCACGGGTACTTGAATAACAATGCTTTGAGTCATCCTGCCAAGACGTTTTTGTTGAAGTTCCGTTTGCAAATACCCATGTTTCGTCAAGAAAAACAACTTGTCTTGACAATTCCGATTTTTTGTTGTTTAAATAATCCCTTAAAAATTGCCATCTTTTCGAAACAACATTGGACAGCTCGCAAAGCAGTTTTCTGTTGTTCGTTTTTTTTATATTTGAACCCATATGTTTTAAGATGATGGACAAACTGTTAGTTCCAATATCGCAAAGTTTTTTCTGCTTTATCTTTTCAAGAATAGCTTTGAGGGTAACATATTCCTTGGCTTTATAGATATCATAAACAATATTCCTAATAGAGAGTTTTATCCCTTGGAATAAATCCAAGGTTTTTGAATGGAGTCGAACCCTTTTATATGGTCTGTCCAAATCCTCTTCACTCTTTTTTCGAAGTTTTCTTAAGGTCTTCTCTGAAATGCCGCAAGCATCAGACGTTCGTTTTTGCACTGCCAAAACAGACTCTAACGGGCCCGAGTTATCTTTTTCTAAAGTAAAATAACGTTCCACTTGTAATACCAAACGGCGTTCACCTGGAGATAAATGCCATGGAGATGTGCCACCTTGCTGAACATTTTCCATAACTTTGCTTAATAACTGATTTTAATTCACACACAATGAGAAACAAACTAAAAGTGAAAAGCACAACTACTTATTTAAAATAAAGTAGAACATACCATCCCGCACTTCAGCAAATTTTAATTATTTCTTGGAAAATAGTAATTATTATGAAGATTTAATTATAATAATCCCAAAATAATGTCAATATCGGAAAAGTGTATACCTGACAAAATCTTTAACATATTTAACCATCCCGCACTTGAGCAAATTTTAATTGGTTCTTGGAAAATAGCGATTATTATATAGATTTAACTATAATAATAGCAAAATAATTTAATTATCTATTTAATTATTATTTATGCTCAACGCGTAATTCTAAGATAATTTTGTTTTAAAACCTCTGATTTCGCCCAGTAATAGAATACAGTAAACCAGTGGGATGTTCGGTGTGATCAAGTATAGCGAAGGTGCGAAGATATTGTAACTTAACCGACTTACTGTTTTAAAAGCGATAACATCCCTTGGTGATTTAATCCGATATCGGACTTCTTAAAACGCACAGACTTTACTGGTATGATAAGAAGAAATATGTTTTGGTATTCCTTAATCTCATTAGCAGTTATATTTGAGTAAAAATAATAACAATGCATAAATCGAGTTCTGTCTTACTACATAAAACATTAGAAACAAAAACTGAAAATGTATAGAACTTTCTCATAAGTATTGCTCAAATTGTTCTCCATTATGCCTTAGACATGTTTCACACATAGTTCTTATTTGCCTTAATGAATTTAAAATAATAAAAGGCCGCGCTTGTAACTCCCTAAATGCTCTTTCAGTGGCATTTCTTAAATCGACAAGTCGGGTGACCTTGGTGGCCATCTTGCAGGTCCATTCGTTCCAATCCAGTGGCCTGGCAAATTATTGTTTAAGTAGGCCCTGATAATTAGCGCATTGTGAGCGGGTGCTCCATTTTGTTGCAGATGCAAGTTATTGAGACCCGCTAGGGGCACGTCTTCTATTATTTTCGGCACAACGTTTTCCAGAATTTCTAAATATTTATTTGCATTGCCTTCAAATATATTTTATAAATTATTTTTCTCCCTAGTATAAAACAGGAAACGTTAAAGCCAAACCTGCCTTGCCGTTTGAGTGGAAATATTACATGCTGATTTTCCAAAACACCTCGTATTGTGCCAGTTAAATATACCAGTACTGGTAAAATGAGCCTCATCGGACCGTATAACGGTTCTTTCAAAATCATTTTCCATGTTGATATTTTGTAAATACCAATTACAGAACTCTATACGCCGCTGTGCATCACCAGGATGTAAGTCATGTTCTAGATGGAATTTATATGGCTTAAAATTGTGTTTTTCTAGGATTGTTTCAACTCTTAATTTAACTACATCGACCGAACCTTCAACCCTTCTGCAAGAACTAGTTGGATTTGTTTCAATTGCAGCTTAAACATTTAATTCATCAGTCTCGCGGTTTTTCTTGTTGTAGATCTTAGGCCGAGGTTTAGAAAATGAACCGTGTTCAATTAAATTTGATTCCATCCTTAGAAAAATTCTTTTATCCGGCTGTCGTCTTTCGGGATACCTACAAGTAATTTAAAAAATTTAATAAATCTTCATAGAGATACTACAAAAAGGCGTATATTTACCTATTGAAATACACTTCTAATGCTTCATCTGCATTTTCATTACAATGGACATAACAGACGAGAATGTCTTATTTTTCATTATTTTCAAAGATTACATTTTCTGTCATAATTAGGACGAACTGATTTTTCACTATTAATTAGATATTTTAAAACAACTTGGAGAACCTGAATACTCTGACAGAAACTAAAGAAGTTTCTAATATGACATAAATGACTGTGCTCTTTTGTTTTTTTGATTACCCGTCTTGGCCTACTGACAAAAAATGTATATTTTTTAATATATCGTAAATTTCGTGCTTAATATTAAAAATAAAAATAAGGTATTCAATATTTCTGAGAAGCTTGTTATAAACTAAATTATATTATTAAAAATGGGGTTACCCATTTAAAAAAAAGCAAGTTTGTTTTTTTTCTCGGAAACTATTGAGCAAAGAACAAATCTGAGTACGTCACTGGATTCTACGTAAAAAACTACATAAAGAACATTTGTTTTCTCTTTGATAAGCTACAGGTTAACCTAAATGTGGGGGGTGTCCCAAAACGTAAAATTTTCAATAACATCCCGTGTAGCAAAAACAAGGGCGGCATCTTTTGTTTCCCAAGAAAGTAGTACAGTGCTGCAAAAACCGTATCATTCTATCTTTACTAATAACGGGGATACCCCGTAAAACCATCGAAAACTGGACACCCTGTGCATGGGCACTGGCCCCCTAGGGACAAAAACCCAAAAATACATCATTTTCGCCAAACCACGTATGTTATAGTTTAATATTTCATTTAGGTTAATTTTATAGAATCACTATGACTTTTTATCAATTACAGCAGAATAAACAATTCAAAAACCATTGACAACACTTTTTCTGAAATGTCGTAAAATTACTGGATTTTTTAAACTATTTTGGTTTACAATTTTCTTACCGAGTGTACCACGAGACTAAATTAATAACCGGAAATTTTTCCTCGTCCATAAATATTTTCAAAAAATTATCCCAAGCCGCAGGCGTATGAGTGTACTATGAGATCAATTGTTTAATAACTCTGCCTTAACTATTGTGTTCAATAATATTGCAATAAATCATAAGTTACTATAACAATAAAATATTTATTAAATCGTCATTGAAAAAATATAAATATAATATAAGTTTCATCTACCATCATCATTCAGCTATCAAAAATGCTTTTCGGCTAGTCCCTGATGAGAAAATAAGAGCAGTCCAATTTTCTTGCTCTTCTGCTTCGTCCTTTCGATGGTTTTCCCTCGAGTTTTACGGGTAATTTTGGCAAACAGCTTCGCTTTCATTTCTAAACACGGAGAAATAAAAAGCCTTCGAAAAGAAAAGTTCTATGGGGGGTGACTTGAATTATGTGTACTAATCTGGGAGCAATAGTATCGAAGTGTTTTTTGAACAAAAAACTTTTTCGGTTCAATCAGGAAAGTCGCAACTTCTGGCTTATTTAGATTGAATAGTGGAAACTCAATGAGGAACGTATATTTCATTTAAAAACTTAAACCTCCGGATAGCAAAGGCTTTGTATACGAAAGGGTAATATTTACTGATGCAAATTATTTTTGTGAAAACTCTCATCGTATAGTAACTGTTCTACTTCACAAGAACGGCTTGTAAATCATGTACACGTAGCACTCTAGGTATGCACCTTACACAGAAAAAGATTGAAAATAAAAATGTCAACAATAATGTATCTTTTCATTTGCTACAGGTTGTAACATTTATCCTAACATCTGTTAAAAAAAAAATACTAAAAATATTTTAATAATCTCCAGTGCCTGAAATTTTTACTACCAATTTGTATTTGCAATTTTGTAGTAAAATTTTAAACTGATACTTGTAAAATCTAATATACGTTCTATCGATATACAGGGTGGCTGATTAGTGCGAGGAAGTCCAATATCTCCGTTGTTCTTAAAAATATCGAAATTTATTAAATACAAAGGTTCTAGGATAAACAAAAGCGCACATTTTAAAAATATTTTTGAATATACAGGATGCCCCAAAAAAGTGGGGTTTAGCAAAGATGTATTTTTTCAAAAGGAACACCCTATATGTTATATTATTTTTGGATGCTACATAAAATTACAGTTGTTTTTCAATAAGTGCATTGTAGTTCTAAACTTAATAGTTTTAGAGTTATCGACTTTTCCAAAATGATATTTTTGAACTTTGACAGCTTCTAATTTTCTAACGGTACTTCTTAGAGCAAAACGGCTTACATGTCCCTATCTTACTTTTTAATTGTCTTCCCAAAAATATTAATTTCCGGTTAAACCGGAAGTAGTATATTTCCGACTTTCGAGTTACATCCGGTTTAACCGGAAATTGATATTTTTTTGAAGACAATTAAAAACTAAGATAGGGACATGTAAGCCGTTTTGCTCTAAGAAGTACCGTTAGAAAACTAGAAGCTGTCAAAGTTCAAAAATGTAATTTTGGAAAAGTCGATAACTCGGAAACTATTAAGTTTAGACCTATAATGCACTTATTAAAAAATTACTATAATTTTATGTAGAATCCAAAAATAATATAACATATAGGGTGTTCCATTTGAAAAAATACATTTTTGCTAAACCCCACTTTTTTGGCGCATCCTGTATATCCAAAAATATTTTTAAAATTTGCGCTCTTGTTTATCCTAGAACCTTTGCATTTAATAAATTTCGATATTTTAAAGAACAACGGAGATATTGGACTTTCTCGCACTAATCAGCCACCCTGTAGGTGAGACAAGACTATACTATTATTCGTTAAATTTTATTGTGTAAAATACATAATGATATTTGAATTTTTCTTACAATTTCTATGCAACTTTACTCCAAGTATAAAATTTGTAATTAAAACCAATTTGTTGTAGAAACTTAAACAACTGTCAAGTTTTATACCTATTCAAATATAAAAGTCTCCAGCAATTTGCAGTATTAATTACACTGGCTTAAAATGTGTAATTTAAAACAATTTGTTGCAGAAATTTGAACAATTGTCAGGTCTATTCAAATATAAAAATCTCCAGCAATTTGCAGTATTTATTACATTGACTTAAAATGTGTTATTTAAAACAATTTGTTCCAGAAAGTTAAACAATTTTCAAGATTAATACCTATCAATATATGAAAATTTTCAATATTTTGTAGTATTTACTACAATAATTTAAAATGTGGAATTTAAAACAATTTGTTGGAGAACCGTCAACAATGGTAATGGTTCACACATATCAAAATATAAAAATCTTCAAAAATTTATAGTATTTACTAGACTATAATAAACCAGCATACCGTAGTAAGTACTTTAGATTGCCAGAGACTGCTGGAAGATGGCGCTGCCTATATTGTACTGCCTACGCAGAACAATATCGCATCTATAAGCTGTTTCGATTTTCCAACGGTCGGTATTCGGTGTGCTTACTTATCATAATTGTGCCCGGTGCTGACGAGAACCAAAGAGTTCGAAAGCGGTCTACAGGTAGCAGTGGTGCAGCATCCTACCATTGGAAACAGAGATTCTGAGATTCATTCTATCCCATCCGTTAGTTTCTGTAAGACATTTCCTGCAAATTGTTGTGAAATGTTCACCAAGACATTTAAACTTTTGCTGTAACAGTATATTGAAATATATCCTACAAAATTAACCTAAACTACGAGGGGGAAAACTTTTTGGGACAACGCCCAAATTTCGTAAGATTTCACCTTTTTTATGCTCCTTGGCCCGAACAAAGTGAAAATCCGATCTACGGTCTTTCATGGAAATAAATTTCTCCAAGACTTTTTCTTCAAATTCATTTATTTCATTTACTAATTTTTTGTTTGTGGACATCATAGCTAAAGCATTTAGCCGGCTATTTTCACAGAAATGTTTTTATACGTTCAAGGGTAAAAGCTCTATTTTGTGCTTTTACTAACTTATCGTTTAAATCGCCCCCCTCCCCCTAGTACGACAATTTCACTTGTAAAAAGATAAATTTATTATTATAATACGTATATGCTGTCACATTAAATACTTTAAACGTACAACAATGGCTATGCCATGAAAGATTCATATACGATGTATTAAGATGTTTTTTTTATGTGGCAATCCTTACAACGGGAATAAGTAGTAAGTGTCGCATTACCCATTACGCAGTTGTCATGAACGCTATATTACTAATATAATAAATGGTAATTTTGTCAATCTTCCACCAGAATATTAATTAATTGTCTGTAATAATGTAATGTAAGTTGTTCTGGAAAATATCAGTTTTTCAGAAGTCGGCCATTCCTATACCTGAAGTCGGCCGTCATATATTAATGGCTATTTAGCACAAGCCCGTGCTTGCATCTTTTATTTTGTTAATAGAAAGGGGAAAACATATTATAAAAAAATAAAAAAATTATATTTCTAAATATACTTAAAAGAAAAACACTTAAATGTACCTACTAAAAATACGTGAAATGTGCAAATACCTTTTATAAAACTATAGGTAAAGTTAAAAAAGTATTCGCAAAAATCGCAGTTATAATCTAGACCTTACAACTTTTTATATGGCCTTTCTGCAATCTTATAAGTAAAACCACCTCGGACACCAGACACATCCCACATTCTTATCACCTTCTGCTTCTGCTTTGCTATCTAGTTTATCTACACATTTAGTACAATATTAGTTTCAAAGCATTCTTCTAAAATCTCGCTTCTTTCGTCGAGTCTTTCTTTTTTTTATTAGCATTATTAATAATTTTCCTTTTTTTTTTCATTCTGACTCATCCCTGTTCCTTTTCTTTGCTTCTTTTTTCTCATTTTGTACTCTATCCTTCTCTATGTAATATGTTTTCCAAACATTGGACGAAATGGAACTTCTGAGAGGGTCCAGCTTTCGGACGTTTTGTTTTTGGAATTGACTTAGGCTATTTAAGTTTGTTATGTGTTTTTTAAAAGCATCGGCTGGGGAGGTGGACGTCGGCATCGGCTCTATTGCATTGATGACTACTTATGTGCTTATATATGGATCTGGTGTTCATTCGTCGAGGTTTTTTGCTTGCGACACGACCTGCGAGCCGATGCAGAGTTGTACGTGGTATACCATAGTTTCGGCAAGTTTCTTGAAGTTTAGCTCTATTTCTCATAGAATCTAAAGCTTTTTTTTAAAGGAATATCTATCTGTTTTTTTGCCCGCATGGCATATCTATGGAACTTTCTTTTTGGCCTGCGCCATCGTCAATAATGTAAAGAAAACATTTTTTCGTTAGATTAAAGTACTTTGATAGTCAAAAAAACTTCTGGCCGAGTACTAGCACAATCATCAATTTATGATATTGCCAGTAGTCGGCCACTAACGTATGTTTTTAATACATCATCGTATATGATGGCAAAGGAAAAATCTGTTTAAACAGGGTGTCTGTAAAAGGTCTTTACAAAAACCTACCACATATTCTTCAGACCAAAATTAGCCGATTTAAGTAAACTTACCTTAGTACAAAGTTGCTTAGTTTGGGCGCTAGACGGCGCTGAAGTGACAATTTTTAAATCGTTTTTCTGGATTAATTCAAAAACTGCTCATACTATTTTGCCAAAATTTGGTACGTTGCGTTGGCATAGCATTATGGGGCAAAAAAACCTATGTCACAATTCTGATTAATATCAGTCCATGGGCGTAAAACCTGGGTTTTTTACTAATTGTTTGGGCACAAAATTCAGATGAACCAACTCATTTGCTACAAAAAAGGTACTCTTGATAAGACTCGATTCCTCTGACGGTTTTCGAGAAATTTGCATTTTATTACTTAATACGTAGTAGTTTTTACCACGTAGTACTTGGATTTTATAAAAGTTTTCTGTTTTTAATTTCTACGCCAATGGAAGATAAGAGGTTTAAGTTTAAAATTTAGATTGGTATTTACTACAAAAAACCTCTTGAACAGTTTTCTTATCATCTGCTTTTTGTTCGCATGATATTTTATTTTTCAGGTATGTACAACACGACCTAACACCTCACAAACGATTGTTATTGTTGGTTATTATTAGTTTCATCTGACAACATAAGATTATTGTAAAATTTGTAACATTAATATTGTTGCTAACGTTCAATCATTTTATCTGCTTGCATTAATTATTGGAAAACTTTAATTGTCGTGAATTATCATGGCGGTGCAATACACTAATGCAGAATATACTGATATGATATTGGTATTTGGGTATTGCCAAGGAAATGGTCGAGAATGTGTCAGAGTCTACTCCGAAAGGTTTCCAAATCGTCGTATACCAAGCCACCCGACGTTTGCTGCTGTTGAAAGACGCCTGCGGAAAAATAGCCAATTTACTCCTAAAGTTATTGATAATGGAAGACAGCGTTTTGTAAGGGTTCCTGAAGTCAAGGAAGGCATTCTAGAACGTGTTGCAGAAGATCCAAAAATAAGTGTTCATGAAGTACTTCAAGAACAGTTGCTATATCCATACCATGAGATGCCAGTTCAAGATCTTTTACCTAATGATCCTGAAATGCGCCTGGTTTTTAGTCGGCTTGTTCATAGACAGAGAGAGGAGAATCCCAACTTTGCCAACAATATTTTGTTTACCGATGAAGCATGTTTCACCAGAAGAGGGATTACAAATTTTCATAATGAACATGTTGATGCGGATGAAAATCCACATGCTATCAAGGTAAAACCTTTTCAAAATGAGTTTAGAATTAATGTGTGGGATGGAATAATTGGTAATCACATTGTTAGTTCTGTCATTATTCCACAAAGATTGGCCGGGGAAATTTATTTGCAACATCTACAAAATACGTTGCCAGATTTGCTAGAAGATTTACCTTTACAACTTCGGAGAACTGTGGCAACGTATTCAAGATGCAATAAATATTCTTAAGGGCGATGAACAAGTTCTGCAAAGAGTGTGTTTAAATTTTCCTCGACGTATAAATCTTTGTATTCATGAAAATGGTGGACATCTTGAGCAATTTTTATGATATTTCTATTTATTTCTGTTTATGATTTCGTTATTTTTTTCTTTTTTTGTAAAAAGTACTACGCATTAAGTAATAAAATGCAAATTTCTCGAAAACCGTCTGAGGAATCAAGTCTTATCAAGAGTACCTTTTTGTAGCAAATAAGTTGGTTCATCTGAATTTTGTGCCCGAACCCCTCTTGTTCCATTGGCATAGAAATCTGAAACAAGCAATTAGTAAAAAACCCATGTTCTATGCCCATGGACTGAAATTAAACGGAATTGTGACATGGGTGTTTTTACCCCATAAAGCTATGCCAAGGTACAGGGTTATCCAACCAAGACTGGACAAGGCGATTTTTTGACTTTTCCTGTACTTTTATAAAAAAACTGAAATAGCCATCTTAAGTCATTTTCTCCCGCGAATTCGAATATCTTCAGCAAAAAACAATTGAACATCAAACAAAAGTACTAGGGGTCACTTTGATATATTTTTAAATGGGATGCCGTATTTTTAATGAGCTTATCCGATTTCTCATATAAATTTTGATCTAAAATGTTGGATTTTTAATTCATAAACGCCTTTTTTCTTCAGTTTTAAATTCGGAAAATGTTCGTCTACCGTAAGATTAATACCTAATAGATGGATACCCGTTTCACCTGTTCACCCTTTAACCTGCTTTAAAGCGTCCGTCAGTTAGACAAAATAATCAAGTTTCAAATTTCTATATATTTTTCACGAATTAATTACAAATAATGAAATATTCTTTAGAAGAACGGCTAAATGTAATAAAATTATATTACAAAAGTGGAGAGAATGCTCGACAAACACAAAGAACATTTTTTGAGAGTTTCCAGAGACACATTTCAGTGGATACAATTCTCAGAATTAAGACCCTATTTGAAGAAAGTAAGACATTGAAAGATAAGCCAAGAAAGATGAAAAGACGGAATATAAGGGATCGAGCTATTGTTCAATATTTTACTATAAATCCGAAGAGTTCTATTCCGCAAGCGGTACGAGAAGTAAGGTATGGTCCAGGGCTCCGGAGAGTAAGCTATGGAACAGTTCACAGAACTTTAAAAAGATGTGGTCTAAAACCATATTGCATTCTTCCCGTTCAATACTTAACACAGCTTCAAAAAGAACTGCGATTTCGATTTGTTGCTTCAATGCTGATGAGAGAGCAAGACGAAGATTATAATTTATATAATAAAATTCTATGGAGTGACGAAGCGTCATTTACAACATCGGGGGTATACAATCGGAAAAATACAAGATACTGGGCAGCAGTTAACCCTCATAGATATGAAATGATAAAGTTTCAAGGTTGGAGCTCACTTAATGTTTGGTGTGGGATGTTAGAAAATCGAATTATTGGACCACTATTTTATCGTGGCTCTTTAACAGGCCAAAGATACCTCCATTTTCTTCATGACGATATCGAGGATTTCTTGGAAAGGTTGCCATTGCAAGCCTACAACAATATCATTTGGCAGCAGGATGGTGCTCCGCCTCATGCAGTTCAAAAAGTGGTAACATACCTAAACGAGCGTTACAATCAGTGGATTGGCCGTAACGGAACAATTCATTGGCCACCAAATAGCCCCGATATCACGCCAATGGATACATTTTTATGGGGTCATTTAAAAAATGTAGTTTATCAACGACCCAACAGAAGTCTGGAGGACATTCAGCAAAAAATTATAAATGAAATTAATAGACTTAACCAGGACGAAAATATTGTAAGAGATTCTTTGGAGAGATTGAAAAGGGGGCATCGGTCATGTTTTGAAAATAATGGAGGACACATAGAACAATTATATTATTGAGATTAAAGTTATTCACTTTAGTTTATAGTTTTTTTCTAATATGTCATACTTTTTTTATACGTAAGCAATAATAGATTTGCAAAAACTACTAAATTTGTAATTAATTCGTGAAAAATATATAGAAATTTGAAACTTGATTATTTTGTCTAACTGACGGACGCTTTAAAGCAGGTTAAAGGGTGAACAGGTGAAACGGGTATCCATCTATCAGGTATTAATCTTACGGTAGACGAACATTTTCCGAATTTAAAACTGAAGAAAAAAGGCGTTTTTGAATTAAAAATCCAACATTTTAGATCAAAATTTATATGAGAAATCGGATAAGCTCATTAAAAATACGGCATCCCATTTAAAAAATTATCAAAGTGACCCCTAGTACTTTTGTTTGATGTTCAATTGTTTTTTGCTGAAGATATTCGAATTCGCGGGAGAAAATGACTTAAGATGGCTATTTCAGTTTTTTTATAAAAGTACAGGAAAAGTCAAAAAATCGCCTTGTCCAGTCTTGGTTGGATAACCCTGTACCAAATTTCGGCAAAATAGTATGAGCAGTTTTTGAATTAATCCAGAAAAACGAATTAAAAATTGTCACTTCAGCGGCGTCTAGCGCCCAAACTAAGCAACTTTGTACTAACGTAAGTTTACTTAAATCGGCTAAACCTTTTACAGACAGTATGTATTTGTTAGCCTGATATTGACAATATATATTTTTTAAATTTTTTCAGTAGTCGGCCATGGCGGTCGACCACTAGCAACTTTATAATAATTTAATGCGACTAACCGGCCATATTACTTTTTTACCCAAAAATAATAGTATATTATTAACCAAGGTTTAGACAGCCATCATTATTGCCCGAGCGGCGAGTTTAAATCACGAGGAGCGAAGCGACGAGGGATTTAAGACGCGAGGGCTATAATAAGCTATCTAAACCGTGGTTAATATATTATTTTTTCCACTACTACAAACTTTTATATGACATTTATCTTTATATTATTAATAATTATAAAAAATTATAGGTAGGTATAAGTATATTTTTTAATCAAGTTACCTGCGCTTTGGAATTGGCAAAATATTTTGTTGTTTTGTCAGGTGGCTTTGTCAATGTCAATTTGTGTTCATTTGTGTCATCAGATTTCACGAGTTTTGCGTTTTTTTTAAAAATGAGCGAAGAAAATGTTAGTGATAATATTATGTGTACACCTCCCGAATTAAGGATGGAAGCAGAAAAAATGTTGATTGTATCGATATTTTACAATATCAAGTAATCTAATATGTATTGATAATTATCTGGTTGCCTAACCACAATGAATTGATGTTGTAGAATTAAAAAATCAAGTTACCTGCGTTCAAACAAAATTCGGTTAAGGTCAAAGATCGGTCAATAATGGATTTCAATGGCTTATTATTGACCATGGTCAATAATGACTTATAAGGTAGAGAAAAACGATTTCTAGCGTTAATAATCGGTCAATAATGGCGATGTTCTAGGTTAGTAGTGGAAAAAAATGAATATGTTTGGGACTTGTTACTAGTTATTAAACATATATTCTTATAAAAAATCTTACTCCGGTAAACATATCTAATATAGAATTAGTTTAACTTACCTTTGAAATTGCCCTGTTTTATCTTCACTGGGTTTAGTAAACTGTTTTTGGAGACACAATGACTAACACCTAATTTTTCGCGCCAATTTACGCAAGTAAGGTTCGACTTATAATAAAAGAATATTGATATATGTGTTTTTGGAAAGCAAAAGAAGATAACAAGTATAAGAAACAGAGCTGAACTCCCGCGAAATTCAAATTATAAGTGATTCAATTCATTTTTGGGACTACTAGAGGTGGCCGGCTTGCTAGCGCAACCAACCAACTCCTTCGTCCTTCACGTTTTCTACAATCAGATTTGTAATTTCTTCTCGCCAAGCCATTAATTAAAAGTACCTTAAATAATTATTGCATTAAATAATTTCTTTGCTCGAAAGAATATTTCTGATTTACTTCCATGCATAGATATCTCTTCTCTTCAGCATCTAACAAAAATGTAGTTATTTCCTTCTCCGATTTTCGTTTTAGAAATACAGTTAAATTTACATATTTCTTGTGTCAACATTCTTCTTGATTGAAATTTCCGTTTCTAACATCGAGTCATATCACCAAAGAGATGAGGACTTTTTTGTTTTCCTTAATTCGCTTCTGTTAATTCTGTTTCTCGCTTGTTATGTTAGGTATCGTTTTTTTACGGCACCATTTATTGTACCGATCAAAAGCTAATTCGTATTTCTTGCGTGAGTTATCTGGCACAAGATTCGAAACAATATTGAGCTTCGTTCTCCATATCAGATGGCAGATTATCGCTTAAACTAATTTTAAAATGTACAATTTTCATACACAAGTGTGACGATGATTGAGAGAAGCAATTTAGTGACAATCGTACCTATGGCTATTGCTAAGGTAATACAAATTCTTATTACCTGTACTCTGTATTCAATTTTGAAACTAATTATATTTACTCAAATAATCATTTTTATAATAATAATGGTTATAGTTGTATATAAAATTTTGTACGTAACACGTAGGATGCTATAGTATTAAAGCACTTATGTGATTACCCAACTTGGCCTACGGCCTCGTCGTGCAAATTTTCACATGCTTGCGATAATAATATACACATCCGACTTGTTTCATAAACAACTATTGGAATCTTAAACAGTAAAAGTCCTTTTAAGTCAATATACGAGATATCGAAAAACGGGATGAATTGCAGCGAGATGGCTTGCAACGGAATGAGTAGCACTGCTGTCCGATAGTCCATACAGGCTGTTGGGGAAATGTTCAGATATCTAGTTGCATAATTTAGTAACAAAAACAAGTATCAATTCAAAGTAAAGAAAGAACGGCAACGTCGCCGTCTACAATCTTTTAATTTATCTTCGGTGCATTGAATCGACAAAGTCATATGGAAACAAGTACAAACAGTCAGCTAACTTCAGTTAAATTCTAAACCGTAGTTTTCAACCACCAAGAATAATTTCCGAGAATAGTCGCCGAAATAAAGCAAGCAAAAAAGCTAAAAGCCAAGATGGCATTGAACTTCGCGAAATGCAGCATTTTATGTGCATCAATAAGCGAGCGGCCGCGCCAAGAAACAAGGTGTTAGAGCATACGTGACAGAAAGAAGGGTTTATTGTTAAGCAACTAAATATACTTACGTGTTAATTGAAACAGCATGACAGGATGCTACTGCGTATACGAGAAAGAGGGATGATATATTACAAATAAGACGTAATAGGTTTTGACAATTCATATTCGTACCATCTTTTGTAAGAAGCACATGGTGTCACTCGCGGCTTTTTACGCGAGGCTCGTTGATTCTTCACAACACCCAAGCCATATAATAGGTCGGTCAATTCGCGGAGTCACCCTGAAGATATAATAATGTAATTATTATCATGTCCCGACTCGAGTCCCGTTTATCTTTTGTAAAAAGCAGTCGGATATCGTGGAATTTATGCGATAAATTATCGAAGGTTTAAGAAGTAGTATTGTATCACGATATTATCGTTTGTTATTAGTGATGTAAAATGTGTAGCTGATTTAATGAAGTAAGTAGTTACCATACTAAGATGTAACAGTAAAACCGCATTTGCTGCTACGCAGACCAAATGTGACGGGAGTAACCGATATAATAGAAGTAAATAAATATATTTTGTGTGAGAAAAAGCCTTTTACTTCAACTGACATATTTTGAACCACGCAACCTATGAAAATACAGTAAACAATTTATGTTCGGTGAAAGCAAATAAAGGCAGCGGCCAACACAGGGTGTTTCATGGTTGAATGCTGAATCTTGACGATCTTAATCCATATTTTAAGCGAAACAAAAAATATGTACGGTACGCCGCTGCCTTATTTATTTTTGATAGCACAATGATTTAGACAGTTCAGTGTCTGATGCAAACTGCCTTTTAATAGTAGTTTGATTTTGGCTTCGTTGAGGAGATAAATGCAATTTTATCATGCTCTGAGATTATGGAGATAGCGATATGCAAATAAATATCATTTATTTTTTAAATCGGCGACCGCTGGTCACACAAAGAAAAGTCGAGGGAACGTTTTTGCTAAGTACTAAGGCCATTAAAGATCAGCACTCAACTATGAAACACCCTGCAATAAAAAAAATATTTTGAGAATTGGAAATATTATGTTAAATAAGTTATTTAATAGTTATTTATGTATCTAGGGAATTATAATGGTCTTAATTACCGAGGGCAAAGTTTACGTCCCGAGGGCCTTTGGCCCGAGGGACAGCAATTGCCCGAGGTAATTGAGACCCTTATAATTCCAGTGATACATAGATCATTTTATTTCTGACCGATTTTAGTAACATTTTGTTCATTTTTAAAGTGGAATAAATGTTTCAATAGATGACAATTAAAATGACATTAGATGTCAATCGTTTGATTTTATGTCAAATTTTTCTTAATATCCCAAGGGAGTTATGACCCTTATAATTCCCGCGTAACTAAGACGTTATAAGCTAATAATATACCGGTCAGAAATAAAAAATATTATCAAATAGGCTCCTTTTTTTCGCCAAAGTAAGGACCCCCTTAAAACAAACGTGAGCAAAATTTGAGAAACACGTAGAATATGTATATGTAAGTTTTGTTAAAATCCTTGTCCCTTTTCCATTTCTACATTACTAAGGCCATAGCATAGGTTCGGATACTACTATACGCCCAAGTATTCCCATCAGAAACCCGGTGCGAATAAGCGAGGCGCGAAGATTGTTCGCTTCCACCCCAAACGCGGCAAAGTTGGTTGTTATTCCTCGGGGAACCCCCAGAGAAATGGATCTGCAGTTTAATGGCAACCGCTAGCCGCGAGCGAAAACGTATGAATATCAATGGTAAAGTTCTTTTGTTGGGGTTTTAAATGTTTCTAATACTGGGTGAAGGTTTTCAAATTATTTTACTAAGCAACAATTAAAACAAAACAAGAAAATTTAAGGGAATATTTACTGCCTCGTTACTTGAAGACTACTAGTGGTCGTGATTCACTTACCCGGTAAACTCGGTTTGTGGTCATTTAGTAGCTATCTTTCTTCATTTTTTGCTATGCTATCAAAGAGTAACCCAACTAATAAGAGGCGAAAGCTTTGTCGGTTTCTTTAAAGTTTCATATACCCAAATTCTTTGACTTTGGTACTACTTACTACACAGTAAAAAATATCATATTCTTCTTATTTTGCTCTATGTACAGTTTACACGGGAAAAATGTTTCACACTGTTTTGGTAATCTTATAATTGAGCATTTTAAGCTGCCGAACTTGATTGTGCGGTACACCAGAAATATATTGTCAGGTGAAGTATTAATCAAAATTCTGATTTATAATTAATGTTTCAATCTAGACAGAAACTGAGAAATTTCACTGACAATGTTTTTATTGTACCAAATTCTCCATAAGTATAAAAATTCAAATAAATATAGTATACACTTGAAAATAAATGATGGATTTGGCTTGTAAGGTCCAAGTTATCAATGCCCTGGTATCTCTAACTAGAAGATAACACCATTGTTGAAACAATTCTTATCATGGAAGTTATGTGGCTGGTATCACTACCAGGATATTGATAATTTAAACCCGTGGGTTAAAAGAATTTCTAATATACTTAAAGGATATATAAGTACTATGTATTTTGCTCTGCTACAATCACTTCTGATCTATTGTCACTAACTATTTAGGTATTAGGCCCATTATAACAATGTGCTGACATTGAGAACAGCCACATAACTTCCATGGCAACAATAGTTCCAACAATGGTATCCTTAGACGTTATATTATAGCTAATATAAACCGAACTTCATAAATTGGATCTTAGTAGTTCAATGCCCAATAAAGTCATGAGAGAAATAATACAAAACTCTTACAAGTACTACACTCCCCGACAATAAATTCCGAACAAAAATAAATTTAGTCAGGTTCATAGTCCTGTAATTGTACTAATTGTTTTCCGATTCTAGTGAAATTTTAGCGAAGTGTAGACTTGTGTCTTGGAACGTTAGCCTTAATTTTAATTCCCAACAAATACTGATGGCTTAATCATTATACAGGGAGAAACAAAATATACTTTTTTACCCTCAATTTCTAATCGCCCTATGGAATAATTAAGCAGCAAAATTTGGCTTCATTATGTTTTCGTTTGAAATGTGATCTTTTATTAACACAATGTTTTTTGGTTCACGTCATTATCTGCTTCTTTAGAAAAGAAACAAATTTTTAAAGATAGTGTTGCAGTTTTTCTATTTTATTAACAATTCAGAACATTTCATTATCTTATCTAGTGAGCCTTTGGTTGCATAAGCATTGTTTACCAAAGTGTCACTATACTGCTATTGCAAAATAAACTCTTTAAAGTTTTTCGTTTAGAAAAGTGAGAGCAGAAGATGTTGCACGAGCGGTTGCATTAAATGACGATGGCCACAATATACGGTACACTGCAGAATTCTAATTTCTATTCTTAGAAGTATGTGATTGACAATAACGTCCCACTCCTCAACTTTTATTTTTCATGCTAGGTAAACATAAAAATTTTAGCAAGTTGGGTATTTAAAATACTTTTTGCAGTTGTGTGCACAAATGTGCTTAGTCCACGCAATTATATTTATTATCCAATTTTTGGATTCTGCCTACAAGCCGAAATGTATTCGTTTATTTAATATAAAGGGTGGCGCATCGAAAACGAAACAGAGTCATTTACTGGCAGCTCAGTTCTTTTTTGGAAAAACGCTCAGACCCGTCGATCTTGTTTTCGAGGGGGACATAAAATTGGCAAAAAATCACGTTAACACGTGCAGCCCCCAGGGCGGGGGTGGCACCACCCCTAAAATCGTAAATGGAAAGAGGGGTCGAGTTACCTTATTTTAAAGGTCCTGCAATTCCCTTTATAATGATGTAAAGTTCATGTACTTCAGTTCAGTAGTTTTGGAGATTTATTGATTTAAAGCTTAAATAAAACTCTAATACGTATCATTATTAGTGGAGATCAATACATTTGGCAGCAAAGTAGTGTAAAAATGAAAAATGAACTGACCCGTCAGCCAACGAAATGTTGGAAATGACCACCATGAGTCTCCATGCAGTAATAAAGATTTTGCTCAAAACGTTGCCGCACATTTTGCAATATTTGAGGAGTAATTTGAAGGCACTCATTAACAATTCTTTGTCGCAAATCTTCTAACGATGTTGGCTGAGTAGCATAGAATTTGCTTTTTAAGTGACCCCACAGTAAGAAATCCAAATGTGATAAATCTGGCGATCTTGAGGGCCATTCAATGGCACCTCTTCTACCAATCCATCGACCTGGAAACGTCTGATCTAAATATTGTCGAACACGTAATGCGTAATGTGGTGGGGCACCATCCTGTTGGAACATCAAGTTATTCGCAATGTACCGCCGATCATTCTGATTTTCAATTATGGATGTTAGTGCAGGATCTATGGCATCTTGCAGTAATTCCAAATATATTTCACCGGTCAAATGTCCAGGTAAGAAAAAAGGACCAACTAAATGATCGCCAAAAATACCAGCCCAAACATTTAATTTTTGTGGCTGCTGTGTGTGTACCTCACGATAAATTCTAGGATTAAAATCGGACCAATATCGGCAGTTATAACGATTTACTACGCCATTTAAGAAAAAGGAACATTCGTCGGAAAAGCAAGTGTTGAATAGAAAATGTTCATCGTTTATAATTCGTTCACTCATATCTTCACAAAACTGTAATCGCCGATCAAAATCGCCTTCATTAGGTGAATTTTATACGGATGAAAACTATGGGCCTTTAAAATCCGTTGGATACTACGTTGACTAACACCACACGCAGTATCCAATTTGCGGGTACTTAACGTAGGATCTACATAAACTTGCCCTAAAACCCCCACATCCATTGCTTCGTTCCTTATGGGATTTTCAATGTTGCGTTTTTTATTGGCGACTGATCCAGTTTTCCGAAATTTAGCTACAAGTTCTAGAACATATTTTCGATGCACGTTACTGTTCTCATGTCGTCATTAAATATTTGTGCTGTTCTATTAGCGCACTGATTATTTCCGAAAAATATTTCGATAATTTCAACCCTTTCTGCCGTGGAATATACCATGGTTAATTTTAATTAACTATGTACTAAATTCCTATTTAAAATAAGTACGAGACATTCCCTTCTTATCTTTCTTCAAGAAACAACTTTTTTTTGCTACAAAAAACGCTCCAATCGCTATTTTCAACACCAAAATGATAAACAAACCATGGGCGTAGTGAAGAAAAGCATTTACCTACTTATTAGGAAAATGCTTTTACTCAAATTTCTTCTGATAGTAGTACAAACTAATCTGATGTACCCATCGACTTAACACAAGATGGACGTAGCCAGTCATTCATAAAAAGGTCTATCGTCTGTCTCAAACAACAAACAGGAAAGGGGGGGTGAGGGGCTTCTACTTAGAAGCTTCTACTTAGAAGCTGGACTCAAACTGTGATGAGACAAAAAGCGCAACGCTACAGTAACAGTTTCGTGTTAATTTGTAGTTTGATAAAATATGATCGAAAATTTTAGGTGAAGTATTCATAAATTCAAAATACTTTTACGGTTTCTAAGTAACATGAAATTGCCTTGCGGCTGAACTAGCCTGCCAAAATTCTGACAGTAGATGTTTAGGGTTCAAAGAAAACTGATAATAAAATATTTATCCAATTGTAAAATCTGAATGATTCCTTTATTTTATTTTTTTTTTATCAATAAAACCGCGGTTTTTTTTAAAGAAAATTCTTTTCGTATATTTCAAGGGGATATTCTACATATGAAAATAAGTTCCTATGAATAAAAGTCCTTAAATGTCCTATAAGGAAGTTATGACTGTCTAAAGGTGACCTCCAAAGGCTACTTTCAATTTTATTTCTTTGCAACCGCTTAAAGGACCCGTGTTGCTTTTTAGCATACGAACTAGTATTAATAAACGCTAATTTTTGATATTGAGAGTTAACATTAAATTTGATCAGTCCTTAAAGGACCTACATTTATATAAACTTTTTTTCATGTAGAATATCCCCTTGAAATATACGAATTTCAATTGAACTTGAATTTCCGGACAACCTGTATATAATAATAGAATGGAATAGAATTTATTCATAATAAAAAACATAGTTTTGGAATATTATATAAAGGTACATATTTAGTAAATAATTCAGGTTAATTCTAAATTTTTAATTTAAAAACTAATTTATTCCTAAACTATATTAAACAAAAAACAGACTTGTTGAAGAAACGTTATACCAAGATTGTGAGTTTATTTCATTTAACAAATACATAACAATAATAATTTAAGCTTACCACCATAAACAGAAGCGCTTCTTTTGCCTCCGGTAGTATCTAAATTAGTACCAATATTCACATATAACCAGTAAATTTTGTTCCTGGCCACCCTCTTTGAGAAACTTGAGTAAGCCAGTTAAAGTCATATTCCTTGCTCTTAACCTTCATATAGTGGTATTAAGTTCCTTAATTTTTTTCTGTTTTATTATTGTGTTTTTCATCACCTTAAAATTCCTTTTAGGTATACTGTCACAATCTTCCAATGACATATCTCCAAGGTAGTTTCCTCTCCTACAACAATTATTTTCCCTTTGTCAACTCCACGCATGGACACACTGTACATTATATTATGTTTACATAATATAATAAATAGTGTAACCTATGATGATTGTTAGTCATTATTGTTACCAAAACTGTCAAAAAATATTTACCTCTTTCCTGATCTTCTTACAAGACTAAGCTTTCCTTTAAAACCTGATTTTAGCCCCACAAGTTCTTCGTTAGATATTTTTTTTTAATATCTGAACTTCTGTTCCCGAACCAGTTAAGGTTGTTGAAGATCCTACTGAACTAGGACTTTTGATGTTCAACCTTTAAAGTAGATGGGGAATCTAGGCTTCGATGTGAACTTTGTGGCATCCACACTTGCTGATGGTTCGAGGTGGGCTAAAATCATTATTTGTTTATATAGTTATATAATGTTTTAGTAGTTTTAGTTTTACTTGTCAAAATAAAAAATAATAGTAAAAACTTATGTTACATATCTGAAAATATATCCACAGTATATTTATATTTTTTTACTTTGTTAGTTTAAAAGTTTAGGGTAAAAACATATTTTGTGTGCCTAGCCTAGTTACCTGTCATCTGCAACGGAAGGCACAAATGGTTTCTTTGGAACTGCTTCTTTCTTAAGTATGCGGGAGCCACCTGCCCTATAAGTAAAATCCTGCTCCTCAAAATGCTTAGAACATATTATGTCAGCACTCTTCGAAAGGACTTTATCTATCTTATTTAAAATTTCAAGCCACAGTGCTCGTCTACTGGGGTCAACGGGAAACCTAAAAGTTACGATACGATTAAATCATAATACGAGTACCCCAGAAAACCAACCTAAGTGAGATTTAATGGGTAAAACAAACGAAAACCGCAGTTCCCACGCCTATGTTAGTAAACCTAACCTCAAACTTCAAATTACCTGTGGAAACTTAGATTTCGACGTGAATAGTCTATTTTTCTGCACACTTGGCACTGTCTGGGCATTTTCTCTTTAAGTAGTATCACAAACTGTCACAAAAATACAAAAAACTGAAAAAAAGCTAACAGCTGTCAACTTCACTTCAAGAGCGAAACCAAATTCGCGGTCATATGGTCACAAAATATCATTCATGCTTGTTGAAGGTTTTGCGTAAATACGTAAAGCGTTGTTGCCGGATTTGTTTAAGAAATTTTTTTTAAATCGATATACTTCTTCTAACAGGGCTAATAATGAACAATGTAACGTTGCTAATTACCAAAGCCTACCCAATACGAATAATTATTGCCATTTGTTTATTATATTTTGCATAGTACATATGACTGTGGCCTGTTGTTGGCGACACGCCAAATGTAAACAAACTTCGTCCATCCTATGTTAAGTCGTTGGATGTACCTATTAAAGTCTACTTTAAGCTTTAAATCAATAAATCTCCAAAACTACTGAACTAAAGTACGTGAATTTTACATCATTATAAAGGGAATTGAAAGACCTTTAAAATAAGGTATCACTCGACCCCCATTTCCATTTAAGATTTTAGGGGTGGTGCCACCCCCGCCCAGGGGGCTGCACGTGTTAACGTGATTTTTTGCCAATTTTGTGTCCCCCTCGAAAACAAAATCGACGGGTCTGAGCGTTTTTCCAAAAAAGAACTGAGCTGCCAGTAAATGTCTCTGTTTCGTTTTCGATGCGCCATCCTGTATGTTATACTTAACCCAACTGCTTTCAAAATATTCACATTCAAAAGAAAAAGATTTCCATTTATTTGATAACATGCACCTGGTAAAATTTGTCTTCGACTAACCGGCTTTAGTTGTGACGTTTTATATTAAATGGCAACAATTCACCCCTATAGTTAAAATGCCCTATTGTGTTATTCGGAAAGGGAAAAACAAATTATTTTAATTTTATACATTAAGAATAATTAGGTATAATTCAAAAGCAGCTCAACAATTTCAAAATAATTTTATTTAACACATTTGAACATTATTTTATAATATAAAGGTAGTATTTATATACAGTGAGTCCCAGAAGTAATGTCTAAATTCATTTAAAATTCAGCGGTGTGCTTTTTGGAAAAACGCTCGGACCCGTCCATTTATATTTGTTAATGCTGTTTTTTTTTATAGCAAATTCATGTAAACGAGGAGTAGCTGAAAATTAAGTTACGACCATAATTTCAAATGAAAACATATTTTTTTTTTAATTTCATTTTTGAGTTTTGCATCGAATTTTAAGTATATCTCATGTACCATGTCCTATACCTAAACTCAACAGTTATCGAAAAAATTACGATTGAACATATCAAAAGTAAGACCTGTTTATTTAAAAAGAACAGAACAACAAATCAAATTAAATGTTAAAAATGTGCTCCATTTACTGCTGGACAATATCCAAGGCGATCAATAAACTCTCATTGCACGTTTTCAACCATATCCGGAGGTATGACACGCACTTCTCTTCGGATCCTCTCTTTCAACTCCTGCAGATTGTTTGGCCTGTTAACAAATACTTTCGATTTGAGGTAACTCCACAAAAAAGTCCAGCGTAGTTAGGTTTGGTGACCTAGCAGGCTATTCGATAGGTTCTCTCCTTCCTATCCACCGATTGGGAAAGGTTTCATCCAAAAATGCACGCGCAGTGGCAGCACAGTGCGGAGGAGCACCATCTTGCTGGAGCATCAGTTCTTCATCAGGGGAGTCTGGATCCAATGGATTCGAAAATAAAGCCACTAATACTGGAATTAATTCAAGTTGGAAAAACTCGAGAGACACTTGTCCAGTTAAAGACTGTTCAAAGAAAAATGAACCAATTACTATTCCGCGCACTATTCCACACCACACGTTTGTTTCTTGAGGGTACTGGCTGTGAGCTTCCATCATCCAATTCGGATTTTACGTTGTCCAATAATGACAATTTTGTCTGTTCACATTACCATTTAAACAGAACGTAGCTTTATCGGAAAAAATAATATTTTTTACTAAATTATTATCTAGAGTGCACATATTTTGAAGCGTCCACAAAACTCATTTCATCAAATCATCTTCAAATGACTCATGCACTGTAATATCTTTGTATGGGCGATATTTGTGCTTTTGAACTATTCGATGAACAACAGATTTCGCATGTGTAAATTAGCCCCAAAGTTGTTTATTTTCATCTCGAGCAGGTCAACCAGATTTAGGCAAATCTCTAACATGACCGCATTTTCTAAATTTAGCCTCTATTCTATTGACCACCTTTTGACATATAGGAGGACGATCAGAATGGAGTTTATTGAGTAATTGAGTTATGTGTATTTGAGTACGTGTTCTATCACCAAACCCAACAATGCATAGAATTTCAATTTTTTCTCGTTCAGTTAACTTCACCATTGTGAAAACCGCGACTTTGTAACTACGCTTGACAATTACTTATTTGAAGTAAAATTGTCATACAGTTTCTATGGGACCAAACGGTGACAAGTCAACATTGAGAACTACCAGAATTGAAAAAAAAAACACACACAATGGAATGGTTGCTCGACTTACAAGTAAAGCCTTAGAAATACGGTCTTACTTATTGGTATGTTTAATCGTAATTTTATCGATAACTGTTAAGTTTAAGTATAGGAAATGGTACATAAAACATACTTAGAATTTGATTCAAAATCAAAAAATGAAATAAAAAATATATGTTTTTATTTGAAAAAGTGAAGACGATGGTCGTAACTTATTTTTGGCCTAGGCTGTATGCATGAATTTATCATAAAAAAAACCACATTAAGAAATAAAATTCGGTGGGTCCGAGCGTTTTCCAAAAAACACACCGCAAAATTTTAAATGAATTTAGGCATTACGTCTGGGACTTACTGTATAAGGATGTTTAACTGGATTTTCTTAAATTCATTCAGTTAGCGTTTTTTTAACTTTTACAACATTTGTGATAGAATGCAAATTGTTTTCATTTTAATACATAATCTCGTAAAATCATAAGGTGATCAACGTTTTCTATGTTATTATTTTCTATTAAATTACCCCAAGGAAGGGCATCCACTAGATTAGGATCTGCTCTATTAACTGGCGATTTGATTGACCCGTCTCTTTCAGACTCATCTTCATAATATCCCTCCTTTTTTAGGGTTCTTTGGATTTCGAAATATGTCTGGTTGCCTCCGTCTTCCCGTAACCTGTTGTGTACAGTTTTTATAAATTTGTTAAGAGTTTTTTTAAAAAGAAAGAAGAATGTTTGACTGACTCTGTTCGCCTATGTTTACTTGTGTTTTCTTTCGATGTAAATTTGATTTTTCTTAAAGCTCGGCGAACACTCTTCTGGAGGATTTTCTAGAAGGAACGTGCATAGGCGGATGCTCTCTTCTAAGGTCCTGTTATGCTGCTTTTGATTTGTAAATAGTTTTAATGTATGAACTGGTTGTTCCTCTTTATATAAGGTACTCCACATTTGTTTCGATAACCTTAGCCGTTTTCGAAGAAATTAAATTTTTTGAACAACACTATTGAAATAATAAATCAGACTACTACAATAAAACATCGGTTGGAGGGTTATTCCTATAGTAAATATGCTGACGTGCATCTAATTTATGGACAAGCACTCGGCAATTGTCTGGAGGCGAGAAGAATTTATTCTAATACATTTCCAAATCGACGTTTACCGCACTGAAGACCTTTTGAAATGGTTTATCGTACCTTAACAGAAAGAAGCTAATCTTTTGCTAATTCATTTAACGAAGTTTTTCGCCTCATCGCGGTTGTGAAGGGCCTCCAGAAAGAGCCAAGAACCCTCAGTTATAGGATGAAATTGTTAAAGCTCCCTCTAATAGTGTAAGAAAAGTGTCAGTCTAAGTTCATGGGACAAAGTGGGCTATTCATGAGACTTCTACATCTTTATCACATCCAAAAGGTACATGTCTCTCGCTGATTATCCTGCAAAAGTCGCCATAATTTGTATATCTGGCATGAAGAAAATCCTCATTCAACAGTACAGACAAAGCACCAACAAAGCCTCATGGTTAACATGTGGGGAAGACTATTGAGAATCATTTCATTGAACCGTTTTTATTAAAGGCAGATTAAATGGTGCCATATAATTGCATTTCTTGTAACAAAACATAACGGTGTATTAGAAAACGCGCCCTTAGAAATTAGAAAGTAGATACACGACGGTACACCAATTTAGTTAGCCAGCACTTATCAAATACTTTTGGTAATCGATGGATAGGTCAAGGTGGGCCTATTCTATGGTCATCGAGGTCGCCCGACTTCGGATTTCTATTTATGAGGAAATTTAAAAATGCTTGTATATTCGACGCGGGTCCACACCAGGGAAGACCTGATAGAAAGAATAACCCACCATTTCAACGAAATTCGAGACAATCCTGGAATGTTGTTTCATGTACAGGGTTATCCAACCAAGACTAGACAAGGCGATTTTTTGACTTTTCCTGTACTTTTATAAAAAAACTGAAATAGCCATCTTAAGTCATTTTCTCCCGCGAATTCGAATATCTTCAGCAAAAAACAATTGAACATCAAACAAAAGTACTAGGGGTCACTTTGATATTTTTTTAAATGGGATGCCGTAATTTTGATGAGCTTATCCGATTTCTCATATAAATTTTGATCTAAAATGTTGGATTTTTAATTCAAAATCGCCTTTTTTCTTCAGTTTTAAATTCGGAAAATGTTCGTCTACCGTAAGATTAATACCTGATAGATGGATACCCGTTTCACCTGTTCACCCTTTAACCTGCTTTAAAGCGTCCGTCAGTTAGACAAAATAATCAAGTTTCAAATTTCTATATATTTTTCACGAATTAATTACAAATAATGAAATATTCTTTAGAAGAACGGCTAAATGTAATAAAATTATATTACAAAAGTGGAGAGAATGCTTGACAAACACAAAGAACATTTTTTGAGAGTTTCCAGAGACACATTTCAGTGGATACAATTCTCAGAATTAAGACCCTATTTGAAGAAAGTAAGACATTGAAAGATAAGCCAAGAAAGATGAAAAGACGGAATATAAGGGATCGAGCTATTGTTTAATATTTTACTATAAATCCGAAGAGTTTTATTCCGCAAGCGGTACGAGAAGTAAGGTATGGTCCAGGGCTCCGGAGAGTAAGCTATGGAACAGTTCACAGAACTTTAAAAAAATGTGGTCTAAAACCATATTGCATCCTTCCCGTTCAATACTTAACACAGCTTCAAAAAGAACTGCGATTTCGATTTGTTGCTTCAATGCTGATGAGAGAGCAAGACGAAGATTATAATTTATATAATAAAATTCTATGGAGTGACGAAGCGTCATTTACAACATCGGGGGTATACAATCGGAAAAATACAAGATACTGGGCAGCAGTTAACCCTCATAGATATGAAATGATAAAGTTTCAAGGTTGGAGCTCACCTAATGTTTGGTGTGGGATGTTAGAAAATCGAATTATTGGACCACTATTTTATCGTGGCTCTTTAACAGGCCAAAGATACCTCCATTTTCTTCATAACGATATCGAGGATTTCTTGGAAAGGTTGCCATTGCAAGCCTACAACAATATCATTTGGCAGCAGGATGGTGCTCCGCCTCATGCAGTTCGAGAAGTGGTAACATACCTAAACGAGCGTTACAATCAGTGGATTGGCCGTAACGGAACAATTCATTGGCCACCAAATAGCCCCGATATCACGCCAATGGATACATTTTTATGGGGTCATTTAAAAAATGTAGTTTATCAACGACCCAACAGAAGTCTGGAGGACATTCAGCAAAAAATTATAAATGAAATTAATAGACTTAACCAGGACCAAAATATTGTAAGAGATTCTTTGGAGAGATTGAAAAGGGGGCATCGATCATGTTTTGAAAATAATGGAGGACACATAGAACAATTATATTATTGAGATTAAAGTTATTCACTTTAGTTTATAGTTTTTTCTAATATGTCATACTTTTTTTATACGTAAGCAATAATAGATTTGCAAAAACTACTAAATTTGTAATTAATTCGTGAAAAATATATAGAAATTTGAAACTTGATTATTTTGTCTAACTGACGGACGCTTTAAAGCAGGTTAAAGGGTGAACAGGTGAAACGGGTATCCATCTATCAGGTATTAATCTTACGGTAGACGAACATTTTCCGAATTTAAAACTGAAGAAAAAAGGCGTTTTTGAATTAAAAATCCAACATTTTAGATCAAAATTTATATGAGAAATCGGATAAGCTCATTAAAAATACGGCATCCCATTTAAAAAATTATCAAAGTGACCCCTAGTACTTTTGTTTGATGTTCAATTGTTTTTTGCTGAAGATATTCGAATTCGCGGGAGAAAATGACTTAAGATGGCTATTTCAGTTTTTTTATAAAAGTACAGGAAAAGTCAAAAAATCGCCTTGTCCAGTCTTGGTTGGATAACCCTGTACAACGAGAAAACATCCGTCGGCTAAGGAAATGTATGGAGGTACAGGGCGCCCATTTCGAAAATCTGCTTAAGTAAATAAGAAAAAGCAAATCTTTCACATTGTCAACATTCTTTCGTTTAAGGGATTTCCAAAATATCAACTCTCTCAATCCACCTTTATGCGGCACACTTAGATTTGGAAATGCATCAGAATAAATTATTCTTGCATCCACACAATTGCCGAGTGCTTGTCCATGAGTTAAATGTACATGAGCATTAATGGGATGTAATAATGTGACAAACATTATTATTTTAATGCGAATTATTGGTTATGTTATTCGATTAGTTACTCTGTTTAAATAAATTATGTTAGTTGTTTGGGAAACACATTTTCTAATAATCAAAGTAATAAACATAAATTAATCTGTCAACGACGTCTGCGAATCGGCAACGCTGCAATAAAGGAAAAACGCTGCCTGTGTTCAAGGGGCCTTCAGTCTTCTAGCGTAGCGACATTTTTATTCTATTTTACCGGCAAGGCCATCAAATGTCTAACCTATCGGTAAGAATCATTAGCCTTTATCTAGCAGTATTCTAACTCTCGGAAAACATCAAGTCTTCTGTAGACATAAAAACGTGCTATAGTGTATACTAAATAATTCACGTCTACGAAACCGTAAATCGGTAGCTTTGCAATAAGTCTGCGGCTTCGAGAATATTTATATTAATTTCTGTGATATTTTAACCGACAACGGGCAATATTATTTATTTAATGCTCAACGGATGCTCTAATTTCCCTATTGGCGCAAAACAAGTATAGCTGCCAACCAGGGCGAACGCGATATCCGTTGGTTGGTGAACACAAATCAGTGTCCTGTTAGACTTCAAAGCAAGCAGATGCTCCATGTGACTAAAACAATAATAGCACATGTTTTGATCTGACATGTGTGTCAGGCAACGTGATTTTCTAATGTTAAAGTAATTGATATTTTGGGGACCCGTGCCCGGTAACACAGGTTACTATTCTTTTGAACGTACAGTAAAAGTACCGTGAATTTTGCAGCTACGTTTTGATTCATTCTGTACGGTAAAAACCAATGATATCCTAACGGTATCTTAGTGTAGTGCTTTAGAGTTGTTAAGTTGATATATTCGTGTTTATCAATGTAAAAATTGTAATATTATAAAGGTGATGACAATTGGAAGAATAAAAAGACATAGCAAAATAAGTTATGTTTAATTGGTCTAGCAAAACTAAAACGAATCAACCTTATACTGTGGGTGATACAGTGTATATGTAAGGCCAGGGCGAATCCCTGTTTAAAACATTAATAAACTTAATTATTAAATAAATTAAAAATCAAGGCTTAAACTTTTTCTACTTTTTTAACGTACGCTACACAATTTTCCCAGCTTTTGTTTGAAATATTTTGCATCTCTGACTGTACTAAAGCTGTCACAGAAGAATTTAGGGTTGGCGAATCATTATTTCTCCTTGTCGATACTTTCAGCTGGTGCCCATATAATATGTTCAATTGGGTTGAACATGTAATGATAAGGAGGATGTCTTAACACGGTATAACCCATTTCTGCCGCCAAAGTGTCACAATAATATTGCTTTTTTATTAAAAATTATTTTAAAATTTCGAGCAATTTTGTGTAATTTTCCTCAAAATACATATTATTTCCATCATATAGTCCTGGATGGTAATTTTTTGTGTCATTGGAACACGGAACTTTATTTAACCTACGACTGTAGCAGCTCGCATTATCCATCACTATCACACTATGTGGTGATAATAATTTGTTTTTAAACCAGTCCTCAAATAGTTCTGCCGTATTATCATCGTGATAATCAACAAGGGAGTCTTTTATATATTTGGCTGATAAGGCCAAAGCGTTTGGTATAAATCCTTTTTTTGTCGCAGCATGAATTATTGTTATACGCTTACCTTTATTTGATGGAGCTTTGGTTCTGCATTGACCCGATAAATCTACCCAACCTTTATCTGGAACTCCGTGTGTGTCATACCACGTCTCGTCCAACTAAATAATATCCCTTCCATTATATCTATATCCATGAACTGCAATTAGGTATTCCATCCTCCATTTTTTTAACCGGGCCGATTCCCTAATTACTTGCCGCTTGTTAATTTTTCTCATTTTAAAACCGTTTCTTAAAATACATTTCCTTAAAGTCTCCAGACAACATTCTATTCCTGTATCATCTTTTTCTAAACTTCCTTCACTGCACCAAATTTGAAAAATCACGTTTAAGAAGGGTGGTGTAAACATCGAAGATTACTTTTTTGTGTCAACTGATAAAATATCACGATTTAATTGGTTTTTATCACGACCCGTATATCGACTTGGCATACTGGTTTCCTCCCACGGACAAAATATTCTTAGATATTTTATCACGTTTAATTGGCAACAAATAACTTCTTGTCTAAACCAATACAAATATCTAACTGAACTTTAAAAGTATAAATCAGCATATTTAAATAACTAAAATAAACCTATTTTATTTGACCCCAATTGTTTTAAGAGGATCCGTACCTGAAGCCCCCAGATCAGGTGGCCGACTTTAAACCTCACACAATAGGTTATTATGACAGTGAGGGATTAGCATTTATAATTAGTTTGTAAGATAGATAGACGGGCCATACAGTGCCTTTTTTAAAGAGGAATGACCAGAGTGTTTAAAAAATCAGTCTTCAGCTCTGTAAAATGATACCGGTCAAAGTTTTGGCCCAACGAGTGTGGTATGGTAAGACAAATTAGGATTATTTTGACCTCCCCTATCCGCCCCCGTGAGTATGCCATATACTTACCATGCACCCTGTAGAATGTGTCCCACTTTATGCAATATCCTGTATTTGAAATGACTCAGGGTATCTCTTTGGCCCACTCTAGAAATAATATTAATAATCTGATTAATTTTGCTCTTCATAAAAAAAAACATAATGTGACCTGCCGCAATAAACTTCCGAGATTTGTTAGAAGACAGAAACATCAATTAGGTTAAATTGAGTACACTCTTGACAAAATCTGGGAATAGTCGCCTATGTTGAACCTCTCCCCCCCCCCCCCCCCCAAAATATAATAGTATATTGCGCAATATGGGGCGAAAGTCAACGATTTCATGAGGGTCAAATCGTTGTTGTTGTTGGACTCACACTCGTGGAGATTTAGAATGAAACCCAGGTCCTTTCTATTCACCAATCATTTATTTAGATAGTGTGAAAGGTTATTATACAAAGGGCGCCAGAAACAATATGGCAACTATAATCACTCAAGCATAATACAACAGACAATATAACCTGTACCTTTTTATACTTACTAGTAGATATATTAAATTACCTACCTTTAAATATAATACAGGCATTTCCTACACAAGAAACAGATCATAATTTTAATATTCAGACATGCTTTCTTTTTTTGACAGACCAACATGAACATTGTCACAACCGAGTAAGTATCTTGTAGCAACGCGGACACAACTGTTATATCTCAACAGCATTCCATTAAAGTTTATTTGTAAAAAGAGGGTGACCACAAAGAGAGCAAGATGCATATACTTTCACGAATCTATTGCGCAAGCGCAGTCGTATCGCTATTCTTGTTTTGCCCGGATATCAGACAAGGATGCCCATTCGGTTTTTACAAAAATGAAAAGGTCTATACGAGTCAACGAGAAACTCGTCGTGGAATGCACTAAAAATCAGCTGTTTTCATGCGGACCCTAGGGTCGAAAACTCAACTTTCGACCCGCTCCGTCGGCATCGAAAGTCATATTTTCAAAACCTGTGTTATAAAACAAAATTTACGCCACTGTACACTATCAAAACCAATAGGCTTAGCCATCGTAATGTTCAAATTACATCTAACTTAAAAAATTAGGTCTCATTTTATGTCAACATGACCTCGTGTATAATAATGTTGCTGGTTAGTTGTGGAATGTACCTTTTATCACTTCCACCACATTTTACGCCGGTTACAAGGCTGGATGAGATTGTGTCACTAATTTTGATATGATATAGGGTAGAAATGTAAAGATAATTTACTTATTATCAATTAATTAATGTTCTCTATTAATTTCAGGGGCTGTGAAAAAAATGGTTGATGATGGTTGGCTTAAAAACGCTTTTAATCAGTATGCTAGTGATATGATTAGTGTTCATAGGACGTTACCTGATCCTCGAGATGCTTGGTAAGTAAGCACATCTCTTTATGATGATAACAGTATTGGAAAACACATTTAATATATTATTGGATGGTTTTTCTCTACCGTCAAGAGTTTTTTTACAGCATTAATTTAAGTATCTAAAGTGTAGCAATAGTATTATACAAGGTGTCCCATACCTTATGGGCCGTAGAGCAACTAGAGATACCTGACATCAAACTAGACCGATTAATTATATAAGTTTTTTCGAAATGTTACTCGTTCAAGAAATACAGGGTGTTGAAAGTGAAAGTTTATTTTCGAAAATAACCCATAATTTCAGAACGGTTCAATGAATCAAATTGACAGTTGGCAGTATTATGTTTTTATGAGTAAGAAATAAGAATTTGTAGAAATTTTTTAAGATTTACACTAGAGGGCGCTAGTTACATAAACTGGGTTTCATAAATCTATGATTTTTTTTTCTTACATTTTTTTCTTACTTTAAGTTTCTTAAAGAAGGGCAATTTCTAAGCTAAAAAGGTATACTTGCTTGATCTTAGTATCTCTAACCTTTTTCAAGATATTTCCGTTTAAACATTACAAAGCAAAAAAAGCAAATTAATTAAATTTATATTTTAATTATCACAACGCAATAAATTAGAAACAATGCAACAATAACAAGAAGCTCACTTTAGTTAATGTTGAAAGTGGCCACCGTTGACCTCAATACACTTTATTAAACTTTTAACTAAGTGACATCTCACTTTTGGGAAAGTGTCTTACTTGTTTTTAATCACATTAGCGGCTTCCCCAATTTTTTGTAAAAGTTCATTGCGTGTATTAATCTCATCCTTCTAAACTAATGGCTTCATGTGTCCCCACAAAAATAAATCAAGCGGGTTAATATCTGGGCTACGAGAGGGCCAAGGAAAGTCACTACCGCGACCAATCCACCGATGTGGAAAGCGTTGATTCAGGTAATTTCGAACTACAAGTGAAAAGTGAGGTGGTGCCCCATCTTGCATAAGCCACATATTTAGTCTTATGTTTAAAGGTGCATCATCTAATAAATTAAGTAAGTCGCTATCTAAAAACTGCAAATATGCATCACCAGTAAGTCTTTGTGGAAGTTCAAATGGGCCTATCAAATAATTGCCAATGATACCGCACCAAACATTCACTAAAAATTCTTGCTGAAAATGTCTTTCTCTTACCAGTTGTGGATTCTCAAGAGCACAATAATGGTTATTTCTCCAGTTGAAGATTCCACGTCTCGTGAACGCCGCCTCATCAGTAAATAATATTGTTATTAGGAATGACGGGTTTTCATTTTTTTTATTTAATAATAACTGACAAAATTCCATTCTGGATGGTAAATCATGTTCCAGTAAATTTTGTACAGGCGTAAAATGGTAAGGGTACAATTTTTCAGTGTAGATAGTTCGTGAGCTGGCCATTTGGTTTCAACCAGAGCCATTGACTTAATACACACACATAATTCGTGACACAGATGATTTACTTATTGCAGTAGCAGCAGCTTTCAAGCGTCTAGTGCTCAAAGATGTATCGTCCGCAACACGAACCAAAATCTCTTCTTCCTGCGCAACAGTTATAGTTTTTGGTCTGCCGCCATCAGGATTCTTATTATAAAAGCTACCCCTGTCGCCTAAATCAGTGTAAATACGTTAAAATATTTTTCGATCTGGTTGAATTCTGTTTGGATATAACCCTCAATATCTTCTCGCAGCAGCAGCACCATTATAATTTTCTTGAGCATAGACGCAGAGCATATCTCTCAATTCTCTGTTAGCATATTGATAATGCCGGGGCATACTCGAAAAAAATAAACTTAGTATATGAAATAACATAAAACTCTTTATTAACTTTTGCTAACATTCGTTTGACATACATTATTTCGTTGCTCGGCAAAAGTCACAACCAATAATTAATTTTTAGTGGAGAAAGACTTTTTGACTTTTTCCCTTTCCCTATATTTCAACTCCACTTCGAGAATGGACTATTTCTTTAAATCAATAATGAATTGTTTCAATTGATTTTGTAGTGTACCGCGAACCTCGTCAATTAGTGTTTTTCAAAAATATGGCATGTGATGAAGTATTATTACACAATTATCTTAAATACTTCTTATTTCTAGTGTGAAACTTAAATAACGTTCGGAGTCAACGGTGGCCACTTTCAACATTGACTAAAGTGAGCTTCTTGTTATTGTAGCATTGTTTCTAATTTATTGCGTTGTGATAATTAAAATATGAATTTAATTACTTTGTTGTTTTTTTTATGCTTTGTGATGTTTAAACGGAAATATCTCGAAAACGGTTAGAGATATTAAGATCAAGCGAGTATACCTTTTTAGCTTAGAAATTGCCCTTCTTTGAGAAACTTTGATTTAAACACACCTAATATCACACTAGACGCTCTGAGAGAATGCCGAATAGATAACAGATATTCAAAACTTATCTATAATATATACAATAATTCTACTATGTCAGTTAGACTACATGAAGCCAGCAACCGTACTAAAATCGGAAGAGGTGTGAGGCAAGGCGACACCATGTCTCCTAAATAATTCATCACCGTTCTAGAACATGCCTTCAAAAAGCTTGATTGGGATACAAAAGGAACTAACATAGACGTACAGAAACTTAGCCACCTCCGCTTCGCGGACGATATCGTCCTAACAACTGACGACTTAGGAGAGGCAAGACAAATGCTCCATGAATTAGAAGAGGCATGCTCCGGGGTCGGCCTGAAAATGAACCTTTTTAAAACAAAGATTATGACAAATCTTGTCATGAGCGAAGGTATAAACATCGATAACACTGAAATCAAATGGGTCGAAAAATACACGTATAATATTTGTAGAATTATATCGTTGATCTTTAGACTGCAATAAAACCCTCATTATCCCTTTGACCATAAAATAAATAAGGAAATCCCAAATTTTAAAACTTTTTCGAGTAGAGCCGGACCAGGTGCATTTATTATAGGTACCTAAAACTAAAAATACTTTAAATTATAAAAATAAATCATGTGGTGTAGGTACATTTTCAAGCCGACCCTGATCCCATTTATTCAGCTTTGAAGAGGTTGAGGCGTATACAATAGGATTTAATCAGGTAGATTATTTATGGCAGTAAGAGTCAACGGTATAATTCTGAAAATATTATACCTGGGCCATGAGATTAGAATATCTAGAGATAATCAGACATGTGAGTTGCACAGAAGGATCAGCCTCAGATGGGCAGCCTACGGAAAGTTAAAATACGTCTTCAACAGTGACCTACCCATCTGTCAAACAAGAAAAGTTTTCGATCAGTGCGTTCTACCAGTGCTCACCTACGGTGCGGAAACACTCACCTTAACGATGGCATCCGCGAAGAAACTGAGAGTTGCACAACGAAAAATGGAAAGGTCAATGACTGGACTGAGTTTGAGAGACCACGTTACAAACCAGGACCTGCGGAGAAAAACCGGCGTAAAGTACATCGTCGAACGAATAACCACGTTAAAATGGAATTGGGCAGGACATGTAGCCAGAATGAGCGGCGACAGATGGACAAAGAGGTTGTTGGAATGGAGAACACGCACCGATAAGCGAAATAGAGAAAGACCAGCTACACGATGGACCGATGACCTGAAAAGAATTGCAAACAACTGGATCCAGGTAGGCCAAAATAGAGTTAGGTGGAAAGTCATAAGGGAGGCCTATGTATGTAAGAAATAAATCATAGATTTATGAAACCCAGTGTATATAACTAGCGCCCTCTAGTGTGAAAATTAAAAATTTCTTCAAATTATTATTTCTTACTCATAAAAACATAATAATGCCAACTTTCAATTCGATTCATTGAACCGTTTTGAAATTATGGCTTATTTTCGAGAATAAACTTTCACTTTGAGCACCCTGTATTTCTAGAATGAGTAACATTTCGAAAAAACTTATATGACTTAATCGGTTTAGTTTGATGTCAGGTATCTCTAGTTGCTCTACGGCCCATAAGTTATGGGACACCCTGTATAACATGAAGCTGCCATTTGAGCGCAAGAAACATTTTACAAATGTCGTGATAGAAATTTTATTTTGTCATTTAATAAAGATTAGCGGTATATCGAGTATTTTACAACAAAATTGAGAAACTAACAAACAAGAAAGGATTAAGGAGATATCTATGATTCAATTAAGAAAGTACTTGCTTGAAAGTTTTAGCTACTAAAATAGACAAACAATTATTTAATTATTATTAGCTATTAACACGTTGATTGATGGCGGCTAGTCAGATGAGACAACTGAGGCAGCGCCTTACTGCCTCAGCCCATAGAAAGTAAAATAGTCTGTCGCATTTCCGTTTTATGTAGGTATTCAAAATATTATATTAAGTACTTCTCGTAGTTATAATTTTCGTAATTTATTTTGTCTTGACAACTTGGCAAAGGGGTAAAGATCGAATACGGAATTGCAAGTGCTAGCTGGGGCTCTCGTCCGCTTGTCTCTAATTTACCGGTGGTGTCGTCCCCAGCGCGTTAAGATCGCTTAGGCAAACGGGACATATAGTCTGCCTAAAGCCGGCATTACACGGCGTGTGGAGTGACACTCCTGGCGTGATAACCGAAGGAAAACACGCCGTTGGAATGGTTCGGCGTGGCCCGGCGCGACAAACTTTACGCCGCCTGTCTGTTCCCGTCGATGAGCGGTAAATATTGCACAGTTCAAAGGAAACGCGCTGCGCGAGAGTGGAGCGTCTCGGGTTTTGCAGTCACACGGCGCGTCGAGCGAGCGGGATGTTCTCCGAAATTTAGTGGTGTTTTGTTACTGGAACCATCAACATGTCGTGGTCAAACGAAGTTATTTCAGAATTTTTAGTACTGTATGAACAAGAACCGGCCATTTGGAATCCCAAACATCTAGGTCATAAAGACAGAAATGGTGTACATGATTCGTGGATGCGAATCCAACAAAAATTAAGTGTTAATTGCACATTAAATGAAATAAAAAAGAAAAAAGAAACACTAATGGGCACTTTTCGAAAGACACATGCTAAAGTAAAGGCAAGCATGAAGACGGGAAGTGGTGCAGAAGATATTTATAAACCAGACTGGTTCGCCTACGAACAAATGGCAAAATTCCTGCATTCAGTATATAACCCCAGAAAAACACAAAGTTCAGAGGTAATTATTTTTATTGAAGTTATTAATAGAGGTTATTTTTTTCCGTAAATTTAAAATTGTTGGAGAAGACCTCACCTCGCAATTCGCGCACTTTCACTGGGCGGCACGAAACTGTCGACCTACAGGCCGTGGGACCGCGATCTTCAAGACACGTCACTCCACTCCACTCTACGCCAGGAGTGTCACTCCACAGGCCGTGTAATGCCGGCTTTACGGTTCTGTAGCTATAGAAGGAATGCTAATAAAAAAAGACTCATGTACCGGGTCTGCTAAGTTTGCCAATAAAATAAAAATAACCTAATTTTATAATGATTAGACCGCGTATGAATTGTTTCCCGCCCACGCATTTCCCCGCGGCCGCTTCTAGTTGATGAAATAATTGTTGTGGACACTTGGATAAAATAATGCCTAAAATGTGTGTTCCACTGCGTTTTTTTTACCTATTGCCACTTTAGTTTATTAACTTATAAAATATTTATATGAAACGATGCCGCTACAGTTAAACCTGCCTTTTTTTATGCCTTTCACCCTCCTGTCTCTTCAGCCGTCGTAGCCACAGACTCGTAAGGCGGACTATAGATATGATTTCCCATAATAGTTTCACTTGAGCTTCGCCAGGGCACGCAAGCTTCTTACTTGTTTCTTGGATTTTGAGGGCGTTGCCATTTTTTGAGAAGAATCTACCAATACTGAATAAAATGTATAAAGAAGGTTTAATGTGAAATCAAAGACTGTATAACTATGGTATGGCAACAATGATATTGATTAAGCACTCGATAACAGCGAGTGAGGATTGTTTGTTTACGTAATTTACCGACATTCGCGTCTTGACCCCCGTTTCCTGGTTTGTACTGTCAAAAGTGACTAAAAACACCATTTAAGTACTGTGCTTTAGAATTATTTATTTTACACTGCAAACTCGTTCCCAAATATTATTATTACATATATAAATTATAAACCCTGGCAAGACCCGATTTTGGCAGAAATTTTGACTAGAATCACAGAAAACCCCGATAAAAAAAACACTACAGATTTTATGGCAAAAAATCCCTATTAATTATTAATTATCCAGGTGAAAGAAGAATATGGAATAAATCTAAGTTATATTAGGTATAAGAGATTTTTATTTAGTTACTATTTAAAATGTACCATAACATTTTACATGCTAATTTACGATAATGAAATAATGCCTAATTTAACTGTTATGGAATTATCTGAGAAAATTATTTAGATTACAACTTTTTGCGTAAAGAAAATTGTACTTAATTTTCATATTAATTTATTAATTATATAAAAACATTCTTCTTAAACTTCAATATAAAAAAAAATATATATATACAGGGTGTTACTTAGTGATAAGCTATAATTCCAAGGGCGCATTCCTGAACAGTATTGAAGTAGAAAAGTTCATGTCAACATTTGTCCTAGTCTGGGTTTCAAGATACAGGGCGTCAATGTTTAAGAAGAATATCGGTTTTTTAATAATTTCTTAAACATCCTTTTGCCGATTGTGGTGAAATTTGGCAATGTTGTTCGTCGTGATAAGACTAGCACTAGATAATAATTATGAGTTCTAGTTAACTTGATTTTATTTTAACAATTTTTTTTGAGGTTCTTGGCGAAAGCGCAATGATATATGACTTCCATACCATCGGCTCACGGACTATAAGAACGCCGTTTATAATGCGACTTGCATTGTCATTTTTTTCCTCAAGTTTTATCATTCGATTTGTTTTATGACTCTTTAATTTCGCCTTACGTCGTATTCATATTGACTATATCTACATACATAATATATTTGAGACACAATAAATACCGGGTGATGCATGGCTTGGTTAAACATAGGAAATCCCATGTAAATATTTAAGTGGCTAAATATTGACTCCCCTGTACATTTTAGAGAAACATTGTATCATAATTTTTTGAGGAGGCCGATATAATAAACCAATGTGCCAAGTTCAAATGAATTTTAATAAGCCAATCCTAACTTATTCAATTAAATGTGATGGTAAAATTACAAAATTTTCATAGTTTAGCTAATACAGCAAACACCAACAAATAACTTCTATGACGCCATTGTCAAAAATTCACGTAAAGCTGGACATAGCCAATAAAGATAATTTCGCATTAAAATCACATTTTGGTTTCACCAATCCGGCAATCACACGTCCAAAATAAAAGACACCATTATGTTTTTCTTACTAAGCCTTTAATTTAACATAACTTAACTAATACTACAGATTTTCTCAAAAACATTAATAAATTAAATGTTCAAAAAACCCATTCATGGATAAACAATAGGGTGGGTCGAAAAAATTTTTTTTGGAATTTCTAAGAGCGGTAATAAAAAAAAGTTGTCTTAGAATTACTAAATTACGCACACAAAAAATAGGATTTTTCTATTAACGTTCAGCCGCGCCCCGCGGGGGGTAAAATGAGATGATTTTGTACAGGGTTATCCAACCAAGACCAGACAAGGCGATTTTTTGACTTTTCCTGTACTTTTATAAAAAAACTGAAATAGCCATCTTAAGTCATTTTCTCCCGCGAATTCGAATATCTTCAGCAAAAAACAATTGAACATCAAACAAAAGTACTATAGGGGTCACTTTGATATTTTTTTAAATGGGATGCCGTATTTTTAATGAGCTTATCCGATTTCTCATATAAATTTTTATCTAAAATGTTGGATTTTTAATTCAAAAACGCCTTTTTTCTTCAGTTTTAAATTTTTTTTTTTTTTTTGAATTAAAAATCCAACATTTTAGATCAAAATTTATATGAGAAATCGGATAAGCTCATTAAAAATACGGCATCCCATTTAAAAAAATATCAAAGTGACCCCTAGTACTTTTGTTTGATGTTCAATTGTTTTTTGCTGAAGATATTCGAATTCGCGGGAGAAAATGACTTACGATGGCTATTTCAGTTTTTTTATAAAAGTACAGGAAAAGTCAAAAAATCGCCTTGTCTAGTCTTGGTTGGATAACCCTGTACATATATATTTTAAGGGAGGGGTAGTCATAAAAATATTTATTATTATTCTCTCATTACGTATAACAATTTTGCGCATTTAATATTAATGTTTAGCCGCGCCCCTGTATCTTATTTTGCTTTATCGCTGCGCTTCCCGCCACTGAGCGCTGAGCACGTGCGACGCGCGGATTAGTTTAATACCTAAGCTCATTTGGTTTGGACGTATTTTCTGAGCAATATTTAGTCGTTTATTTTTTATTAAATCTTATCTAAAAACATAGTGATTTATGTGATTATGCCTAGAAAAACTTTAAATACTCGTGCTTGTAATAGACTTTGTTTGTTTGGCAATGCAGAGGATCTTGGTTCAGACTATGTGCTTTTTCTTCCCACATATGAACAGATTGTTAAATGTTTTCGAAATGTTCGTCTTGAACTGAAAGGTGACGGAAGTAAGGAACCTCTTAGTAATGAAATTGCAACCATTGTGGCACAAAAACTTGAAATTATATGGCAACGTGCATCACTTTCAACCCTAACTGATAAACGTATAGTAGAAATGATTTTAGCATGTTATGGCAAGTACAGAAAAATCATTAAACCTATTAAAAACCGTGATACACCTTTTTTTTATCAGCAAAGCTGGAAAAATTCTAGTCCGATGCGCAAAAATTATTTGACATTTGTTCTTGCAAATGTTTGTCCCCTAATTTGCAAATGTTGCAGGGAAACGAAAATACCAGCAGCAAAGCGGAAGGTTGATTTGCCTGAAATAGACAAAAAAGATCTTAGTACAGACCAACAATATTTAGATTTAATTTCGCAATCAATAAATTGTGGTTCTTGTTCAGAAAATCTTGCCTCCCGAAATCCTGGGAAAATGAGTCACACAAGATGGTTAACGGTTAACTACTGCGAATCGAATACTACGACTGTATATTTCCACTGAGAAACCAACGGAATACATTTCTTCTGATAGTTAAATTCATCTTAAAAGTTTATGTACCTTATGTGGTTTAAGATTAAATCAAAGCCGTTCAATATGGTGCACGACACTTATGGGACACAATACGGGCCTCTAGACATTTTCCTGACAATATTCAGGCAATTATTAATAAGGTTATAACAGGTAACGCGTACTTTGCCCATGCAGTGATGCAGAAAATATATAGATGATAGCCATGTTGGCAGATGAACGGAAAGCAAAAAGTGGCATTAGAATTTTTAGAATACCAAAGATAAACTTTGACGCTGCTGATTACATTAATCTTATTGACTGGACTCAAAATATAACAGAACCTCCATTAACGATGCATATTGCAAACGATGATCTTCAGCTGATGATTCGCGAAGAAGTTCCGACTAAAAAAAAATCCCCTGTCATACCCAGGCTGTTGAAAGGGCTGTAAAGTTAATAACGGAGGCTTCTTCTACAGTCTGCGGCGCTCAATCTCGCGACGAATTTATAAAGACAAAGCTTCTAGCTAGAGCAGACTTGCCAAGTTTCGAAAATAAAGGGCAATACTACAGCGCAAATCTTAACTAATGCATATAAGAAGGGAAGGGTGCGAGGGTGAAACTCGAGGTGCGGCCAACTCCGCGTGGTGAGTTCTGGACTGGTTAAATATTCAAATATAAATCCTTCTAAAAAAACTGTCATTATTAAAAATTGAATATTTAACTAGGCGAAGAGCTGCACATCGCACAGCTAAAATAAAATAGGTATATGTTACTTATTTATACTGAATAAATAATTTTAAAGTAATAGGGTCGCGGTTAAACTGTAATGTTTAGGGCTAATTTTTTTTTGCCAAAAGAGCGAAACGTTTTTTTACTGTCCGTAATGAAAAAAGTAAAATTAAAAAAAAAAAACCTTTCAACCCCCAGGGGCGCGGCTAGATATTCGTCAATATCATCCAATTTTTTTCTCTGCTTTTTATTTCATCTAAGACAACTTTTTTTCACTACCGCAATTTATATTTCCAAAAAAAAATTTTTTCCTTGATTTTCGGCCCACCCTAATAAACAATATCCTAACCGATCATCATAATAGTTATTTATACTACAAGGGATGTAGGTAACATTTACTAGTCGAGAACGATTTTGCGCCCGAGCGATAGCGAGGGCTGGCAATAAAGTTCGAGACTAGTAAATATACTTACATCCCATGAAGTATATAACATTTTTTCTCCTCCCCGCAGAATTTTATTCTTGGATTTTTATTAATTTAATTCGATACTTTTCGCACGAAATTATGGACAGCTTTGACCGGTAAATTTTGTAAATAATGTTCATAATTGTAATAATTGTACTATTAATATTCATATCACTTAATATTACTCAATTTTTATAAATCATTTTTTTATATGGCATAAATTATTACCACCCAAGGGTGGTAAGTTGACTTACAATCCGTCGTCAAGGGCAATCGATACCTTTTTGGTAATTGTTACTTACGTCCTTCAAAAGTGTCACAATGCGTTGTTTGCAATATAAGGAGAAAAAATTAATTTCTGAATTAATATTGAGAAATGCTGTCACCTTCTAACGAAATACAGTTTTTTATTTTCAAATTTTACATCTTTATAAATAAAATTTGACCTCATAGAAATAAGTCGTTTTTGCGAAAGGTCAGGAGACCTGGCTGGCCAAACGATTAGATACCGTGGGCCAATAATATTTCCGTTAAAAATATTTTGCAAGTATTCCCTAACCATGAGAGAATCGTGGGCAGGACAACTATGCATTTGATAACAGATCTCCTGATTTTTGCGTACAACTTCTTCTAGTGCGGGTGCAATTCGATTTTGTAGTAAGTCCAAATAGGGTACTGCTGTAAGGTTGTCCATAAAAAATGTCCAATAATGTGATGTCCTACAATTCTCGCCCAAACATTTTTTTTTGTGGATATTGTATTCGAGTATGAACAAGACAATGTTCATTTTCTTGGCTCCAATACCGGCAATTTTTAATATTTGGTTCGTTGTTGAGGGTGAATGTACATTCATCGGTAAAACAAACATTTCTCAAAAAATCCCTGTTATTATTTCCTCTTTCCCTTACCTCAAAACAGAGTATTATTCTCCGTTCTTTATCACCTTGCCGTAGCTCTTGATGTTTTTTATACTTGTAAGGAAAATGTTTATGTTTTTTTAAAGTGCGCAACATTGTGGTTTGATGTTTTCCTACGGCTTGCCCAAGAATCCCCGTCCTAATCATTTTATTTTCCTCCACGTGCAGTCAAATATCAAGATTTCTATAATCCTTTTCATCAGCTCTATTGACATTCCGACTTGAGCATTTACAGTTATTTATTACAGTACTTTTGGACTCAAATTTAATAATGATAAGTTTAATTAATGAAATGGAAGGGATGGGCTTATCAGGGAATTGAACTAAAAATTTCACACCTCTACTTTTTAACCAATAAGATACCTCAATTTTGACTAGTTACCATGGCAACTAAAAAAATTTTCGGAAACTTTCGAGGCGCCACGATATTTAAGTGAAAATTTTGTGACAGTTGAAAAGGTAAACATATGATATAAATATAAACATATTGATTTTAATTTTCGGTTTTAAATGGTTTTTAAATAGTTTCCTGTATAATACTAGTTAATCATAGTTACTTTTTTCTTGGTGGAATAGCTCATTTTTAGCTATAATTAAAGCGCCTTCAATAAAAATGTTGTCACTGACGCTACTTTTCGTTTTTTTAATGCCAAATAATAATTTGCTGGTGTTTGCTGTATTACATAAACTATGAAAATTTCGTAATATTGCCATAACATTTAATTCAATAAGTTAGGATTAGCTTATTAAAATTTATTTAAACTTGGCACATAGGTTTGCTATATCGGCCTCTTTAAAAAAATATAATACAATTTTTCTTTTGAAATGTACAGGGGAGCCAATATTTAGCCACCTCAAAATTTACATGGGATTTCATATGTTCAACTAAGCCATGCATCACCCAGTATGTTAAAATATTGTATTCCGAGGTGTCAAAACTTAAAGAATGTTTACTATGCAGTAGGGCATTGAGAAATTCGGTGTGCATATATATTTTGTCACATCAAAACTCGGGCCTCGGTGACTTGCACATATCGGCGACATCCTTTCCGCTACATTAAGTATGCATGAGCTGGATGGAATGTGGCGGATACACATATACCTTTCTTAAAACTTACTTTTATTTTATTTTCCCTCACAGTCGCATGAAATGTCAGTAATACAAAGTACGTTTCTGAAAAGCTCTAATAAAATGTATTGTTTGCGACTGGTGGCGCGTTTCCCACGAATTTATTAAATAATATTTTTAAATAAAATACCATTAAATTAAAAAACTAATGGGTCTTCCAAAAGTCCCGCATAAAATTAATATCAATTAAAGGAAAACGATCTAGGAAAAATGCTCGGACCCGTAAATTATTATTTTTAATTCTGCATTTTTTTACATAAAAAAATATTATAGAACAGTTGGCAATTTTTTTAAATGAAATGCCTAATTTTTTATTAGGTTTTCAAATTCTACGAAAAATTCTAAATATCTTTTATGTAGGACTTGCTATCCCGATTTTCAGCTGTTTCCAAGATATTGACATTTAATTTGAAAATTGAAACAAAAAGGTTGTCCATAAAAATTTGTTATGTATTACTAAAATTAAAATTCTAAAAGCGCAACAAATGCTGGAAATGTCCACCGCCTTCTACCTGACACGCCCCTAGGCGATGGTAAAATCCGTTTACTGCATTCCTTATAAAATCAGGAGGTATTCTATTTGTTTCTGTCCTTATTCTTTTTTTGGGATCTTCAATGTTATTAGGTCTGTTTCGGTACACTCTTTCCTTTAAATAACCCCAAAGAAAATAGTCCAGCGGTGATAAATCTGGCGACCTAGGTGGCCACTCAATAGTACCCCTACGACCAATCCAACCGTTTGTAAAGGTTTCATCTAGGTACCTTCGGACCTCCACGCCAAAGTGAGGAGGGGCACCATCTTGTTGAAACCATACCATCTCATTTGGAATATCTGAATCCATCTGGTTAGGAAAAAGAACTGCTAATACCGGAATTAAATCAAATGTTAAAAAATCCAAATAACTTTCAGCGGTAAGGTTCTCTTGAAAAAAATAAGGTCTCAAAGTTCTATTATTTATTATGCCTGCCCAGACATTAACCTTACCAGCATATTCAGTCTGCGTGTCAAGTAACCATCGCGGATTATCATGAGACCAGGATTGATAATTTTGTCTATTAACTTGCCCGTTCAGGCAAGATGTAGCTTCATCAGAAAATAAAATATTATTTGAAAAGGCATTATTAGTATCAATCCTTATCATCAGTTCCTCGCAAAATTCAAGCCGTCTATCATAGTCATCTTCTAGTAATTCCTGTACAAGAAGAGGTTTATAAGGATGTAATTTTTCGCTCTTAGAAAATCGACGTACTGTACTACAATTAGCTTCATTAGCTAACGCCAAAGTAACAACTGAAGAGTGGGGGTTTTCAGTAAGCGATAACATTGAATCGATTTTTTTATCCTCGGTTAGAACGAGTGGTCGACCGCTTCTAGGTAAATCTTTAACTGTACCATGCTCCTCAAATTTATGGAATACCCTACTTACAGTCGACTGAGTAATTTGGTTTTCTGGATACTTTTCGTTAAACAAAGTACAAACTTTAGCTTGACTTCTTATTTTGTCCCCACACCCCAACATAATTAAAATTTCGATGCGCTTCTTTTCAGTTAACATTTTTAGGTAATTGACAAATTACTTAAGTCAAAGTCAGTATTGACCTAATTAAGGACAGTTGATGACAGTAAGATACCTAATTTATTTAACATGTTCTATATAAAATACAATATGTACTAGAAGTATTACCTTAAATAAAAAAAAATTAAATGTCAATATCTTGGAAATAGCTGAATTTTTCGTAGAATTTGAAAACCTAATAAAAATTAGGCATTTTATTTAAAAAAATTGTCAAAGACGTGACAACTGTTCTATGCACAATTAAAAATAATAATTTACGGGTCCGAGCATTTTTCCTAGATCGTTTTCCTTTAATTGATATTAATTTTATGCAGGACTTTTGGGAGACCCAGTATATATTTCTGTATTATTATCTCTAAAAATTAACTATTTTATAAGTAACCGCATTAGAACTAAATACGATTTTCCACTCTCTAATGGCCATGAGTATGAGACATTGGACGTTAAAATTTGTTAAAAGTAGTAGTTTTGAGCAAATTCAGATAATTTACATGGGCCATTTTTTATGTTTGCTTTGAAATTCTTATTTTTTAAAATAATCAGAAACTAATGATTGCTTCATATTTTTTATTTTATTTTTATAAAGTTCAGATTCACATTTTAATAGCAATTGAGAAATATTTGCAGCCTTATTAAAATTGTTAACATTATTAAAAAGTCTCTCAAACTTACGCAAGCTTTAGATAGGCTTGATATTTTCGACGCTGAAGCAAGTTCAGGTTCCTCGTCCTCTGTCTCAGAGTTGGGAGTAGTTTCATCCGTTTCTTGGATCTCTTCAATACACTCGATGATAGTCAATTCTGCACTTTCTGTTGGCAAATCGTTATCAATAGGGGCAAATTGTTTCAAGTTCACAAATGTGTCCTTAATATTAGGAAACAGTTGTGCGAGCGGAATATTATCTTCTTCTTTAAAGTCGTCAATATTATTTGTATTACACATAAATCCGCATATTTCTATTGTTACCGGGGACCACCGAACCCCACATCAAGGCGTTGGTTATGGTAATATTATTTTCGATTTCTTGAAGAGGACAAGCACTGTCTATACATGTTAAAAGCCTCTTAATAGGGTAGCTCTTGTGGGGCATTTTAAAATTCTGAATAATGTAATGCGTGGAAGAAAAAAAAAGACCCATTGGATATGTGCGCTCTGAAAACATCCAGGATTTTTGATTTTGCCTATTATAAGTGGTTCTTCCTTCTCACCTTCCATATTTGCACAGAACAAAATTATAAATCGTTGTTTTGCTGTTTTTTTTTTAGTACACTTGCCATCTTTCAATGCATATGTTTTATTAGCAATGAACGAGAGTAGAGACCTGCCTTATCTGCACTAAATACGTCCCTTGGGGCATAATCCTTTAAAATGGTCAATAGCCTTTCTTTCCAAGCAGTTACGTCTTCGATATTGATATCGGCTGATTCGCCACATATTTTCTTGAAGGTAATATCTTGCCGACGACGAAGTTTTTCTAACTATCCATTTGATGCCTTGAAGTGATCTAGTCCTAAACATTGAGCAGATTCGAGGGCTTCTGCTTCAATCATGGGGCCCGGATATTGGTAAGTGCTTGTTTCGCTCTTTACAAAACTAGTTAAAACAACTTGGTCCACTGCCAGTCCTTCAGTTTTGGGAAATTTTCTTTTTTGTTTAGCGTTACCACCTTCTTTAAACAAATTTCTAACCTCTGCTTTATTTAGAAGCACTTAAAATATTTTAGCCGATTTCCTGGTACTTAAACTAGTTTTTTCACTTCCATCTTCGATTATTTTAATTTGTTCGCTTAATTAACACATACAAATTGTTAAAAACAAGACTAATGTTAACAACCGATGTATCAGCCTGTAAAGCAAATTGAAGGATTCGCCTGCAATAAAGTAATTAGTGTACGTACCATTGCGATAAAAAAAAAGTAGTTCAAGAATTAGTAGTCCCAGATAGAACTCGGTTTATAGGGATATCGAGAAGTGGATATCGTCGTCACTATGAAAACAATATAATTATGCCACCTAACTTTTTAGGCGTTACCATGAATTTGGTAATCTACTATATACGTGGCGAAATAAAAGTATTGTAATAAAGGTGCTTTAAAAAATTTACCTACCTTTTAAAAATGGGCAATTTTTCAAGTTTTTAAATAAAATAATAGAGTATGTATAACAACTATCGATTTATATATTGAATATAAAAAAAAATCCAAAAACAACAAAAGCCAAAAGTGGAAAAACAGTAAAAATACAAAATTTTAACCAAAAGTAAACATTTCTAAATGCAACATCCTAAAATAATATATACTTAAAAGCAGCTGTTTAATATTTAGTCATTGCGCCGTTGTTTTCAATTACTTTTTGTAACCGACGCGGCATACTTAAGACTAAGCTTCTTGTATACTCTTGGGTTATATTATCCCATGCTGCGTTTATCCCCTGGCGCAGTTCTTCTTCATTTCTTGGATGAAAGTCATGTTTATACATGAACTTGGTCATTTCTCCCCAGACATTTTCTATGGGATTGAGGTCGGGGCTCTTCGAAGGCCATGGTAAAACTTGGATGTTATTTTGTCGAAAGTAATCTTTTACTATGCGGGCAGTATGAATGGGAGCATTATCTTGTTGGAAAATATAATTTTGATCACCGAATATGGCTTCAACCGATGGCACCATAACATTATTTAATATGTTGCAATATGTTCCTGCAGTTAGCCGCCCTTGCACAAATTGACAAACTCCTGGGCCTCTAGCACTAATCCAACCCCACACATTTATGGAAAAACGTCCACTTTGATTTGTCTTGTGCGTATATCTTTCATCATACCTTGTGTTTATGGGTCTATATACTCGGACTTTTCCATTGTTACAGGACTGGAACGTTTTCTCATCTGAAAAAGCTACAGACTCCCACAGTTGGTTTTGGTATTCGTGAGCAAATTGTACTCGTCTTTGCTTATTTAGTTCTGTTAAATATATTTTGTTTGCAGAACACCTATTTTTGAGTTCAGACCCCCGAATTCTTCTTCGAGCTGTAATTGAAGATCCAGGAAAATGGGTTTCTTCTTTAGCCTTAATAGCGGTCCCGAATGGGTTGTCCCTTAAATAATTAATTAAAGTTGTATCTTCGTCATCGGTGGAAACTTTTGGGCGACCAGAACCTGGGTTTCTCACAATACTTTCATGTTCTCGAATTTTGGATTTAGCCAACAACACTGTTTTTTTTGTTTATCCCTAATGCGCCTGCAATGTCCCTTATGGGAACCCCATCCCTTAATCGCGTAAATATGATCGATTTTTGCTCTGAAGTTAAAGGCATTTTTTAAAAATTACATGACACTGACACAAGAATTCTGGTGACACTGAGTTATCAGTTTGAAAGAAAATATTTTATAATAGACCAGCAGATTAAATTATATTTTGTTGTACTACTTTTTTTTTATCGCAATGGTACCTACCTATATTTCTTAAGAATTGTCGGGTCGGACTTTATTGCTCCTAATCAGTGGCGTAAAAACCGCCCCCGCAGGCCCCGCATTGCTGGGGGGGGGGGGCAACAAAGCCAGGGGCGCCCTCAAGTCCCTTGATGAAAATAATTAATCAAATGAAAATCGACGAAAATAATAGTTTCATTATCACAATACTAAAGTTAAAAATAAACTTTATGTCTGTTTTAATTATCACATTGTTTAAGTGCAGTACATTATTTTAAAATTTCATTATTTTTACAACAAAAAATTGTTCTTTGTTCTCTACAATACTTTATATCCTTCTATATTAAACAACGCTTACAAATGACAATATTTTTTTTCCACTACTAACCTATAACATCGCCATTATTGACCGATTATTAACGTTAGAAATCGTTTTTCTCTACCTTATAAGTTATTATTGACCATGGTCAATAATAAGGCATTGAAATCCAATATTGACCGATCTTCAAGGATCTCTTTCAAGGCAGGTAACTTGATTTTTTGATTCTACAACATGAATTCATAAACATGAATGTGGTTAGGCAACCAGATAATTATCAATACATATTAGATTACTTGATATTGTAAACTATCGATATAATCAACATTTTTTCTGCTTCCATCCTTAATTCTGGAGGTGTACACATAATAATATCACCAACATTTTCTTCGCTCATTTTTTAAACAAACGGAAAACTCGTGAAATCTGATGACATAAATGAACAAAAATTGACATTAACAAAGCCACCTGACAAAACAACAAAATATTTTGCCAATTCCAAAGCGCAGGTAACTTGATTAAAAAATATACTTATACCTACCTATAATTTTTTATAATTATTAATACTATAAAGATAAATGTCTTATAAAAGTTTGTAGTAGTGGAAAAAATATTATATTAACCACGGTTTAGACAGCTTATAGCCCTCGCGTCTTAAATCCCTCGTCGCTCCGCTCCTCGTGATTTAAACTTGCCGCTCGGGCAATAATGATGGCTGTCTAAACCTTGGTTAATAATATACTATTACTATAGTGTAAGTGTGAAGGATTCAGACAGGTGCAAAATAGCAGGGCGCTTTCAAAATTTTGCGGGGGGGGCGCACATGCCCTCAGTTACGCCACTGCTCCTAATGGAGGATGTTTTTCGCATTAATTTTTACTAAAAATTCCGATAATGAGTGCCGCGGTCGTTTAACAGATGGGTCGGTAAAGAGGAGTATAAAATAATGGGATTTCCATTTTTTAATATGGGGAATTCATAACCGGTCGCTTAACGCAGGTGGTCACTTCATAGTCGCAAACAAAGGTTTTACTGTATATTATAAGAGGAGTGGATCCCTATAACTTAAGAAGTAAAAAAAGAGAAACTGGGAACGGGGAAAATCCCGAACCGTGTAGACGGGAGCCTAAGAATTAAGTCATAAGGGCATAAATTATAACACACATTATACCGTTTTAAATTGTTAACTACCACAATAAACTTTACAGGTCTCCTTTTATTTAAATTTGGTGGCAGGTGTGGGCTAAATTAAAGTTATTAGGAAAAATATATGCATTTATTCTTGCATCATAATTCATTTGAGTAATGATCATAAACAATTAGTCAAAATTTGAAATGCAGCGCGTACACAAATATGTGCGTTATAACTAATAATAGTACTTGATTATCGAATTTACAGTGCATGGAATTACAAATGATAATTTAGTAGCTACATAATACTATTACGTGAGTGATACAAATAAGTGACGCGTAGCTCATTTATCTGCATATTAGAACTCAGTTTGGGACATGGCAGTTATTATATTTTCCTGTTAATTAACTACTGTAACAAACCATTAAGGAACGTAAAGAATTTACATTTCCTAAGATTTGTCTTTTTTCTCTCTTCCGACGAAAGTGAAAAGACCACAAAGGGCTTTAATCGCACAGATACGATGACTGAATGAAAATGTAACACGTCCTCATTTATATAATTGTTGTAATAATTACAAGCGTTTCACAATACAAGAAAAAAATATATTATTATTATTTTATATAACTTTTTGTAAAAATTTATAAAAATTCTACAATTTTAATAATTATAGAATTTCTTTTAAAGCGAATTTCTATCAATTTCTTCCTTTTGCCCTAAGGCCCAATTGTATAGTTTGGGATTAACTCAAAAGTGGTTAATCCAGAAGTTAGTAGTAAAATGCATTGTATAACCAGAGGTTACATCCGCCCCTAGGATTAATCCTTAACTCGTGGATTGAGTATGAGTTAACTCGTAATCTTGGGATAAAAGGATAAAAATTGCGTATTTTTAACATATGTTTGTTTTTGAACCTATTTTACTATTTGTACCTATTAAACCTTGACTGCTGCGTAATTGTACAGTAACCCTATATGGATGTTTTCGAGGTTGTATGATCTTCTCTCAGATGACGAAGAAGATTTGGGGATTATTTACGTAGTTGAGAATGTGCGAAGACCTCGAGTTTTTAGGCCTAGTATTGAGAATATGGATTGTTAGATAGATATAGAATTCATTGCAAGGTTTAGAATATCAAAACCTTCTGTAAGAATGCTAATTCAAGTGATTGGCCAACGCCTTCAAAGAGAAATGTGGTACCAAATCACCAAAGACGTTAAAGGCTTTGCAAATTACAAATCAAAAAATATTAAATAAAGGGAAAGTTGCAAAGTTAGGTTACTTTTAAATTACATGAGCATGACAATTGACAAATAAATTGTGAAAACAGAAAGCATTTTAATATTCCCATCCCTCTGAAGTTAGCAGTTTTATGGATTAACCCAATCCTACGGGCAAGGGCCTAGCGACACCTAAAGCACCGGTTCCCGTCAGATCACCGAAGTTAAGCGGTATCGAGCGCGGCTAGTACTTGGATGGGTGACCGCTTGAGAAACACCGCGTGCTCTTGTCTTAGGGAAAAGTGTAAAATGAATCGACATCAAAACCATCCTATTCACGCCGGACAGGCCGGATGAGATCGGATATCTCGTAGGATGAAGGTACCGTTTCACACTCCCCAGTCGGTAGACCGCACGATTAAAAACCGTACGGTCGATGACCGGTTCTAGATGGCCTCAGATACGACGAACCGTAAAAAAGTAAAATAAAAAAAAAAAAAACCCAATCCTACATAATTTCAACAAAAACCTACCTCAGAATAACTTTAGGTTTAATTCTTCATATTAGTTCTATAGTTAATTCCAACCTATATAATTGGATTTAAAAGGACGTCACGCCGGGTTTGAATTGTCATCGCCAGCTTCCATTTAAATGTCGATCCGAACGCATGATATTGAACAGAAGAAGCATTAAGGTTGATGCTCACTATATGTTCCGTCTCCGTTCCAGACCAGTTCCATTCCATGTAAATAAAATATCATATACATATACGGGATCTTCCATGTTCTTCCTTTCCTTGTTTACTTTGTCGGTATTGCTCATATACATTTTTTATTATTATTGGGCAGTAGCTTTATTCCTTTGTTAGTCCTACGTGGTTATCTGCGATTTTGATGCTGCTTGTTTTTGGCGCCTTTTTCTACCGTCCGTTTAAATGGTGCTGTGTTGATAGTGCTTCTACACTATTACTAGTGCCTCCCAACTGTTGAATAGGCTCGCCAATAGGAAGCCAATCTTCTGGTAGTTTGCATTTCGAGTCAGGTCTTGCTCTTGTATGTGACTGTGTTATGTTATGAGTTTGTTGGTCGAATGTCCGTACGTTTGTAGTAGTCGGTCAAAATTTTTAAAAAGAACTCCTTTATGGTCTGTATGTTAAGTCATTGTGCAGAACTCGGTTCATAGCATATCTCGGTACATTGGCTATTAGTTTTAGTGCTTTGTTCTGAACTACCTAGAACTTGTTCAGCTCCGCTTTGCTTATGTTACACCACGAGGGCGCCCCATAAGTTGAAACCGGCCTGACCAAGACTTTGTAGAGGTTGACCTTTGTCCTGCTGTCAATTCTACTCCTCCTGTGAAGCAGGGGGTAGATACAGCTCAATTGTCGCAATACAAGCTTTACTCTATTAATTGAATTTAGCCTCCAATTCAGCCTTTGGTCGAAGGTAAGTCCCAGGTATTTAACTTCCTGGAACCAATTCACTTGTACCCCGTTGACGCTGAGTCTAGTTTCACGTCGTTTAACGTTACTTTTTGAGAAAAATACGTTCCTCGTCTTGGAAGAATTCCCACAAATATTCCGAGCCGAAAGCCATTTTTCTATAAGTTTAATGTGGCGCTGTAGCCTCGAGATTATCAACCACGGTTCTTTTAATTTCGCAGTAATTGCAATGTCGTCGGCAAATAAATAGAGCTAATTTTGTCTATCTTTTGGTGTATCGTGAGTGTGTATATTGGTACAGCATCAGAGATAGAGGTAAGCCTTACGGCACTTAATTATTGTGGAGTAAAAATGGGGTTTTCAGCTTAAAAGGTGTATTTACTACACTGATAAAATTAATTATTTGAATCAAAAAAATTTACCATTGACTCAAATAAATATTTGTTTCCTATTAGCCAAACAAATATGTATTTGAAAAATACCAAGGAATTATTTGCCTAAATTAGTATTATCTGATTTGATACAAATTACTTTTTATTTGGAGTTAATCACTGAATACAAAATTCAAGCAAATATTTATTTCCTTAACAGTAATCTAACTTAAATAAGCCGCTTCAATGACTTAAGGTAAATAGGTTAAAAGTTAAGTTAACAAAATGTTTATTTGATTAATATTTTTATATATATTTTATCAAGTACATATTTATTTTACTTTTGTTTTACATGTATTTGCCGTAACAACAACGTTATTTAATTAAACAATTTAAGTGATTTGATTTAAATAAACCGGTAATTTCCATCAAAGTGATTGTTTTTTTATTCAAGTACATAATTGTTTAACTTGTCTTTTATATTTATTTAGATCAAATATAAATTTATTTGGTTTAAATACCTTTCAAGTACGTGTTTGTACAGACGTCACATAAAAATAAGAAATATTGAAATGTTGCTATTGAATATGGTTTAATCAGTACCTATTCCATAATAATCACAAACCTTATCAAATTGTTTATAGTGTTCAAATAATAGGGCAAACCAACAGAAAAAACACATTTTTGCCGAAAATAAAGGTTATGACAAATTACGCGCACGCGCACAACGATTTTTACATGAAAATAACAAAAAATTCAAAAGATAACCATCTCTTATTTTATTTCTTATTTTTTGTTATGTTATGTGTTTCTAAACGTCTTATGGCAGATCTGTAGATTCAACTCTTATTTTATTTGTATGTTATGTTATCTTGCTGTATAAACCGACCATTAGTTGTTGTTCCCCTTAAAATATACGTCAATAAAACATTATAGAGAAGTTAATAACTTTGATAAAAAATTAAATAAAGGCAAATTTGCAAATATTAGGTACAATAATTATTAATATTATATTAATTATATTATATTTTTTACGTTAGGAGGTTTGATAGGTATTGAATTATGGTGAAAATTGAGAAAAACTGTCTTATTTGTAACCTAGGTAGCCATGATTTATAAATACCTGGCTACTAAAAAGATTTTTTGTTCGAAATTTCAAATTAGGTATTACAAGTATCTTTTCTTTGCCTCTTATCTTACTTTTTTAACTCGTTTCATGCGTACCTAACTAAAATATTCAAATACAGTTTCCTACCTTGCAAAGTATCTAACATTTGGGATATACCCCTCGATATACCCCAATCTTCTAAATAATTATTCATATTACGTTTATTCCCCATATCTTCGTTTTAATTTTTGATGGAACCACTAACTTCTGTGCCACTAACAAAGAAGATTTCACTCTCACTCATAAATTTCTACAAGACAAAATCGAACACAACTGACCCAAAAGGCGATTATCAGGCCACTTTTGTATAACCAATCAAATTACTCAAAGCCCAAAGTAGGCGACAGGAGTTCATTTAAATACTTAATTATTTGTTTGGATGACCAAATTATTTGAAAAGTTCGGCAATGAATGATTTAAATTAAAGTTAAAGGTATTTAGTTCTTAACTTGAAATGTACTTCGATTAAATAATTAGTTATTTGTAAATATTTGGTTGTTTTATATTAAGGATTTAATGTAAATACATAATTATTTAGTTTAAATGACCTAGACATTTAAATAGTACTCTATTGGGTGATTTAACTAGCGATTAACGGGATTTAGTTCCTAAATAAAAATTAGTTCGATTAAATAATTAGTTATTTAGATTTTGTTATTTTAGTGTTTTTTTTGGTAAGATATTTGTTTTAAGGGTTCTATTATTTGACACAAATCAACCAACAGTCAAATACCTTTGCAAATAAAACGAAATACTCTCATTTACTTCAGTTAAATCAAATTTACTTAATTAAAATCACATTTATTTATTACCAATAATTATTCACCAAATAAATCGGATTATTTGATTAAGGGAGCACAGTTTTATCAGTGTAAAGGGGTGAGACACTTAAAAGACAAAATCGATGAAGGCAATTTAGGAATCCCCGTATTTCCGGAACGATTGAAAATAAATATCAACAACTATATGATTTTAAAGTCGGATGGCGCAATGCAATTCGCTTATGTGATTACGAATGAGGGTTGCTATTTAAAAAAATTCAAAATGACGTCATATCTGTCAAATTTGTGAACCTATATATTTTTTGACATTTGGCTTCCTTGCGGAAAATCATTAAGTAATGTGTAACTTGTCTTTTATTATAGTCAGCAGGAAAATCACCAATCTGGTGAGACACTTAAAAAAAATATCGCAGTACTTAAAACAACATTGCAGGATCGTTTCGTATTTGTTCGCAAGAATGGCTTATCCTTTAAAGGAGCTTTTCACTGAAGTTGAGTAGACAAGTTCTTTCAACTGACCCCAAAAAAAGAAATCCAAAGGATTTAGGTCTGCAGACCTAGGTGGCCATAGAATAAGTCCGCCCCAAGATAACGATTACCAAAAGTGTCAGACTAATATTATAATATGTTAGATCTGTATAAGAATTTAGTTATATCGAAAATTATTGATTTTTTTGAAATAAGTGAATAGTATCTTTTGTAAGCCGAAATGCCCAAAGTGTTTTGAGAAGCATTTATTAGTTTTCTAAAAATGGCAGCTATCAAAATTTTGACCCTTCAAGTGCGGTGCCTGACTTCCCTGGCTATGTACAAGAATGATTCTAGTATGAGTTTATTAGTCCATATGGGCTGTACCAAGCTACAACGTTTCATTGAAATATACAAGGTTGCTTAAAAGTTATAATAGTAAATGTAAATATTCATGTGCGTCATTGTTAGGAGGAACATTAGGAAAGATGATTATATGAACTACTAGTATTATTTTAACCTCCCCTGGACGCTGGAGAAACATTACTCTATATTTACCGGACAACCTGTATAACTAAATACTCATAAGACTCAACAATACCTTAAGCAAATAAGTAGACGATTAACAATAATATAATATTATCTTATTACCTTGTGCCCAAAATGCTTAATTAGTGGCAAAAAATAATCTTTTATATCATTATTCATTCCTTATCTTGAAGAGACCCCCTTATTGGAATACAAAGCTCCGAGAACAAATGACTTTATGCTTACTCTAAATGCTCTATTAACTTGACTAATTTCCCAGGATTACGGAAACTATCATTAACGTTATTTTAGGAAGATAGAAAATTCATTATTTTTAATTGAAATAATGTTTTCAGCTTTTACCGCTCAAATAATGCACACTCTTAGTAGGGAACTATTTGTCATGGGTTCTTGACCCAAGAAACCGTAACTATTGCTGAAACTTTGAAAGTATCTCTCGGGATTAATACATACAACATACGGGGTTATTTTTTTTTAAACTTGACATAGGCTAACTTTTTTATTTGAAGAGATACAGCTATAGTGCCTACAGCAAAGCAGGGCCGTAACTAGGTATAAGCAGAGTAGGCTTATGCCTATGGGCGCAAGCCACAAGGGGCGCAAATATCATAAATAAAATTATTCTGAATAATGATAAATATAAAAATGTTTATTAGAGTAGATCCATCTGGCCAAAATATAAAAATTTCTATTAGAATATATCCATCTGGCAACAATGGCAATTATCATATTGCGATATGGGTAAACGCCCTTCCTAGAATCCTAAAGATCGTCGCCAGGCGCATACATGTGTTTGTCTTCGTCATAGTATTATGCTTAGTCTGATTTTTTATTCGCTGACCGAATTCGAGTTTCTAAATGTTAGGGAACAGGCCTATAACATTGGCTCTAATATGGCAGGTCAATATTAAGGCGTACTAGCTAGGATATTGCAAGAAAATACTACTGCAGATTTGTCCCATGTTCTGCACATAGTTTAAATTTAGTGGCATTACACAGTGCTTCAGTTAGTCCCGAAATAATAACCTTTTTTTGGAATTATTCAAAATTTATTTAATTTTTTTGCGCATTCCACTGGAGTAAATTAAAAAATACAATTAATGGAGTAAATTAAAAAATACAATTAATATTACTTTAAACGGCTTTAGCGATACCAGGTGGTCATCCAAAGCATTAGCGTTGAACGCACTTATCACTCAATTTAAATTGGTTTTGGATCTTTTAGAAGAGATGACTGATGTTTCAATATAATATTCTGGTTAAACAGTAATTAGGTCACAATATTTTCAAAATGATCTTAAAAATTTCGACTTTGTAAGTCTTTTAGTTTTTTGATCATCTTTATTAGACAAATTTATAAAGTAAATCTCTTACTTCACAAAAAGGAGTTGACATTAGATACAGCATGCAAACACATTAAAAGGTTATTGAAAGAAATCAAAGCAAGTAATAGTATATTATTAGCCAAGGTTTAGACAGCCCGAGCGGCGAGTTTAAATCACGAGGAGCGAAGCGACGAGGGATTTAAGACGCGAGGGCTATAATAAGCTGTCTAAACCGTGGTTAATATATTATTTTTTCCACTACTACAAACTTTTATATGACATTTATCTTTATAGTATTAATAATTATAAAAAATTATAGGTAGGTATAAGTATATTTTTTAATCAAGTTACCTGCGCTTTGGAATTGGCAAAATATTTTGTTGTTTTGTCAGGTGGCTTTGTCAATGTCAATTTGTGTTCATTTGTGTCATCAGATTTCACGAGTTTTGCGTTTTTTTAAAAAATGAGCGAAGAAAATGTTAGTGATAATATTATGTGTACACCTCCCGAATTAAGGATGGAAGCAGAAAAAATGTTGATTGTATCGATATTTTACAATATCAAGTAATCTAATATGTATTGATAATTATCTGGTTGCCTAACCACAATGAATTGATGTTGTAGAATTAAAAAATCAAGTTACCTGCGTTCAAACAAAATTCGGTTAAGGTCAAAGATCGGTCAATAATGGATTTCAATGGCTTATTATTGACCATGGTCAATAATGACTTATAAGGTAGAGAAAAACGATTTCTACCGTTAATAATCGGTCAATAATGGCGATGTTATAGGTTAGTAGTGGGAAAAAATAGTTTTGAAAAATCTGAAAAAAATTGCTTTGCAGATTTGTCAAAATTGCAATATTTTAACTGAATACACGAGTTCGAAAAAGAAAAATTAAAAAAAATAGCGGTGAGCTTGCTAATGATTTTTATTTAGACCCAAGAACAAAACAAAAACAACTATTATTTCAAGTCATGGATTCAATAATAACGCAGTTAAGTAACAGATATTAAGGTTTACATGAGATTTGCAGTGATTTCAGTTTTCTTAATGGAGCAATTCTTTCCAAAATGAGTCTTTCTGATACTGAAAAATTCATTAAAGATTTGTGCGCTAAATATCCAAACGACTTCAATTGTAACGAATTTATTCATGAAGCAGAAAGTTTTAAATTTCAAGCGCAAGAACTTTTTGATTTCCAGTGTCAATCTGCATTGGAAATGTACCAAAACCTACATAAATTCGAGCTACTGGCAGAGTATCCCAATTTTGCTACAGCATTACAAATTTTTCTTACAATTCCAGTCACCAGTGCTTCTTGTGAAAGATCTTTTTCAAAATTGAAACTTTAAGTTATTTAAGATCGACCATGTCCCAAGAAAGATTATCTAATACTGCCATATTATCCATAGAAAATCTTATTGCAGAATCAATTTCTTTTGATAAATATATATCAGATTTCGCAACACAAAAAGCCAGAAAATATTGTTTGTAACATTATCTTCCTAATCAAATATTTAAGTAGAGCGTAGAGTCTATTTGTAAGTATTTTATTTATACCTACACATTTTCAATATTTCCATTTTTTATTTTTTTTTTTAGTTTCACAATGCATAATCTTCTCTTATCATTAACTGATAAAAAAAAATTTAAACCAAAGAATATTAATAAACTTATAACTTATTTAATAAAAAGTAAAAAAAGTTATACATATAAATTTTGTGTGGTCTTTAAAAAAATGTTAAAGTACCCCCCCCCCCCCCTCCCTACTACAGCACATTTCTCTAGGGGGAGCAAAAAGAAATCTTGCCTATAGTAGAATATCACCTAGTTACGGCCCTGCAGCAAAGTTTTAGGAATTAGTCCAGCTAAGAAAAATGTGTGACAAAATCAACGAGTTGTTGCCATATTGGGCGTTATTTCAAATAAAAAAAAAAATATTGTCTAACATTAAAAGAATAACAATAGTAACTAAAATAACTTTTCTAAATAATTCCCTGGGCTGCCTAGATATTTGAAATGGGCGTATTTATGGTTTTTGGTAAATATCTTGAAAACGGTCCAGAATTTTGATACATTTGTAATAAAAAGAAAATTTGTACTTAAATTCTACATTAAATAGTCAAATAATATACAGGATGTTTCATTTGAAAATCTTAAGAAAAACTCTCGGAAAAACTAGTTTGAAAGCTGTCATTTTTGGAACCAAATGTTGGACACCCCGTATAAAATAAAATAATGTGAGAGTATCGTTAGACCTGTTGTGTTCAAGTTCACACTATGTAGCTCGGACCAAACAGATCTAAGGCCGTTTTTTTAATAATTTTTTCAAGGCGTGCAAAACGATTTTTATGGTTTTTAATTAATTTTTTAGTAAACGACTAAAGCAAATCAAATAAAATTATGGAAAAGAAGAAAGAACACTACACCCTGTATAACAACTTTTATTTATTGATAAGGTATTCGAGATAACACAAGGTCAAATTTAAAATTGGTGTAAGGCTAAATATATTCCCCTTCACATTTTATGTGGTTTCACTCCCTACTTAACCCCACCGTACAACTTTTGCTTTCGCAGGTAAATTCCTTTTGCAGCATCAGTCTTCCTTGTTTTGCTAATTCGAAAGTAACGGTATGGAATAACTCGACCCTCTGCCGGTAAATAAATCCCGAATTACTGGTTAATTCCGGGGCTAATCCCGACAGTGCCATTAACCTTCCCGACCCGCGTTAACCTGCTTTCCCCTAAAAATATCGTCAAGGCCTAACGCAGCGTACAAATGATTAAACTGAAACGGGTACAATATAAGGATAAAGCCTTTATAGTTTTTTAAAATGCTATAAAAATAAAGGAAGGAGTTAACGAGGAGTTATCGGCTAGAAGATAGAGTTTTTAGGGTATTTTAGAAAAACTCTTTAAATAGAAAAATTTTCGCCGAACGAACCTGAACTAACGCGTTATCAAGCCCAGCACTTATCTGCACATAGCAGAATTAAGAAAAATCATGATTTTTTTGAAAACATCAAAAATCGCGATTTTTTTGAAAAAAAATCAAGTTTTTTTGATTTTTTTTTTCTATTTTTATTTTTTTCTATTTTTCCTATATATAAGTTGCTATTTTCAACACGTTTTTGATATTATTCCCACCGTTCTTCAAATTTTAATGTAGATAGTTCCTGTCGAAAAACGCTCAGAGTTGCAAATTCCTGTCAGAACAAGAAAACCCTCCACTGTTTATATAAAGATGCGTTCCGCCCTAACTCATTTTGACAAAACGAACATAGCTTTATACAACAGAACCCCATATCACTTGTTGGCATATCTTCTTGACTCAACAAAAACTCAGCAAAGGGATAGTTTCGATCTTTAAAGTGGACTGTATTAAAAGTTTAGGTAGACTGAAATCCGGGAATACTCTGACTGGGAAACAAAATGGAAACTCATCTTTGAACGTATATACACTTTTTATTTACACTTGTTTAGGAACACTGAACACTATTTACATAACGGTTGGGTGTAAGATGGTAAGAAACCAGAGCTCACTTAGATGCCCAAAAGGCAGAGCTAGTTTTGGGTGTAAGATGGTAAGAAACCAGAGCTCACTTAGATGCCCAAAAGGCAGTGCTAGTTTTTGTAACATTTATATAAAATAACTTTAGGAAAAACCTATTATTGAGCACATGCTCACACCTCCTCGCGAACGAGAGAGAGTGATATCTCGTCACCAGTCGTGCCAATACAATTTTTGACACTTCCGATGCGTATAAAAATGGGGAGGCAATTCTGCAGTATTGCCAACCTAAAAATAGATTTAATCTAAAAAAGGTGTTGGATATTGTTTCCAACACCCACATGCAATAAACGAAGGCGAGCGAACAAACACATTTGTTCGGATAATGTGAACATACTAACAAATTCCAGCGTCCGCGTTCATTCGAATCCGCTCCCTAGGTGATGCATCAAAGGAAACGCAGCTAATTACCTAACAACTGTTGTAAGTGATACTCTTCCGCAAGAGACTGCAGATAACCCAACGACGTGAAGCGTTGTAAGTATAGTCCGCCGCCCAAGCACTGCGACGTTTGAAGAGAAAAAATATGGAGTTTTGAGCAGGATGTCATAGACGTGCGTACAACTTTTCTGAATATAGTTTTTTTATTATGAATGTTTTATTAAAATTATATGGAAATAAAATAAACTAAACGCAACAGCTCGCTTCAGACGTCTCTAAACTTGAAACAATTAGAACGCGCAACTAGTGTACACATTCATCCCAATAATCGCATTTACAATGCTATGCTAATGATGAACAATCAGCACACGCATAGAAGCCAGACGCTTCTATGCGTGCTTAATTACTTTCTATATTCCTAAAAGAATATATTTAAAAATACAAATAGTTGCATATTTAATTTAATTAAAAATTTATTATGCTGAATTTTCAAAATAATTTATTAAATTTTGTCTTCCATTCCCCTGAGGGGGTTCATAGTTATTATTATCCCCAATGTGATTATCATCTGCAATAGGATAATAATATACTGGTCGGGGATCATCTATTTTAAGGTTATGCAAGATAGCAGTTCCTACAATTATAGCTAAAAGAGTCTCTTCTTGCACCCTTATTTCTAGCCATAGAATCTGAAATCTTCTTTTCAAAATTCCGTATTGTCTTTCCACTACATTACGGGTTCTTATTTGGGATTCATTGTATAAATTTTCAGCCCTTGTAACTGTATTTGCGACTGGGATCATAACATGTTCATTCATGGTATATCCAGAGCCGCCTTAAATAAAACTGTCACCAAACTCGCCATTATTGAGTTCAGCTTTTAACCTGCTGTTGTTACACATCAGTGTATCATTGTAGCATCTAGCTACCGAGCCACTATATTTCTTAAACAAAGCTTTGCATCAGATAATGTTTAAGTATTTATTAAAAAGTACCCTTTTTTGTTACGAAAGTTATCACCAACCGGACCACCTAAAAAAACTTATGTGTTTTTTAATTATCACCAAGAACTTCATGGAAATCTGTATTTATTTATAATAACAACCTGCCAGCTCCTATAACGATACTTGACGCAGGGGTCAGTAGAGTAAATATCTTTTAAAACAGATACATACATATTTTTGTAGTTTTATTGGTTTTAAAAAATTTATAGTGTCATCATTGACATTATATAGGCTTTTATTTATTGAGTACTTACAGGTATATATTACCACTTACCGGGAGACTGTATTCGAACATGCATACAGCCTATCGCACCAATAACATTCGGAAAATTGGCAGTATCTTGAAAATCATTTTTAATTGCCTCACATATATATAAAAATGCCTACAGGCGTGTGCGTTCATCATTAGCATAGCATTGTAAATGCGATTTGTGGGATGAATGTGTACACGAGTTGCGCGTTCCAATTGTTTTCATGTTTATAGGTTTAGAGACGTCTGAAGCAAGCTGTTGCGTATAGTTTATTTTATTTTCATATAATTTTAATAAAACATTCATAATAGAAAAATCGTACTCAGAAAAGTGGGGTTAAGTCCGGCGATCGCGCTTGCCAGTCAATAGCACCTCATCTGCCTATCCAACGTCCTGGACATTATTCGCTTATGTATTGTCTAACATTTTCCGCATAACGCGCAGGTGCTCCATCTTGCTATAACCATGCCTGCTCCTTAATACCATTATTTACACCTGATAAAACCGTTCTGCAAGAAGGAATTATGTGATTCCTGAGGAGGTCTAGATCACCATTCAAATTACCATTTATGACAAAAGGTTCCACAGTATGTCTACCAACTAAGCCCGCCCAAACATTAACTTTTTCGGGCCTCTGAGTATGACCTTCCTTGAACCAGTGTATATTCTCAGCAGACCAATAACAATAATTGTGTTTATTAACAATGCCATTTAAATGGAAAGTAGCTTCATCCGAGAAAATGATATTTATTACGAAGTTATTATCTTTATTGCATCTTTTCATCATCAGCTCACAAAATTCAGCTCTTCTATCAAAATCGTCCTCGTTTAACTCGTGCACGAAATTCATCTTGTAGGTTATTGCCATTGGCATCATGTATTGAGAGCATAATATCCAAAGCTTTGTCTCCCCCGGTTGCTGTTTTAGGTCGACCTGATCTAGCGGCTTCCCTAACACTGCCTGTTTCTGGAAAATTCCGTTGACTGATTTATTGTATATAATTCATCGAAAAGTCGACAAGCCTGATCTTGCGATCTCTTCATATTTCCGTAACCGCTCATTATTAAAATTTCAACTCTTTGTTTCTCATTCAGATAAGCCATAGTGTAAACAAATTAGAAATCAGACAACAGAAGATTAAACAGGAACTTAAAATTGACACTTTTTCACATAGCTGTCATGAAAACACCTTGACTCAACTGGTGGGTATTAGGTAGGAATAATTATAATTAGGAAGTTTTTCATTTTTGAGCTGTCATTATCTCAAAAACGCTTGCAGATAGGTAAAAATTTGAAATGCAAAAAGTTTTCCTAGTAGAATTCAAATATGCAATCATATGCAGAGTGTTTCATTTAAGAAAAGTAAGTTAGTCTCTATGTCAACCAAACCAGAAATGATAGAAAAAATTCATGCAGGTAGAAATGTGGGGAATAATTTACTGAACAACTTTCTTAAAGGTAACTTTTTCGTATACGAGGTAATTCAAAAGTTTCAGGCATTATGCGCGACTATCTTGTCACTCTGTCTACCTAGTGTAATACAAGTTAATATTTAGATGTTCTTTATTAAAATTGTTTATCAAATCGGCATTATGGCATTTTTTTTATTCACATTGTTTTTATGGGACAAGCCTTGTGCCTCGGACTATACTTGCGTTTCTTAAATTAATGCAATAATTATTTTTTCTCAAATTCTGTGAAACATGTTAAAACTAATAAAAAATAAAACGTCTGATAACATTTGACATTATCATAATTATTACTGGTGAATTCATTGAAACATGTATCAGAGTCATATTAACATTTTAAGAGTTTTGCAAAAAGTTTTTTTCTTAGCAACAGAATTTTGTATCCAATATAATCACTATGCTGTACATGTTGATACAATGATACAAACAAATTTTCGTACGAATTCGTACCGCATATAACCGCCGCCTAAGCAATATGACAATGGTTCGACAAACAAGCGACATAATAAGCATATATTTGCTCTTGTTTTCACCATGAAAGCAATTCATTAATATTGTTTTCTGCTTAAGGTACTTTTAGGTTAGATTTTCATTTGTTATTCAAGAATTTTGCAAGGAAAACAAGGTTTTATTTCGTTTCTCTAAACAAATTACGTAGCCATCTCTTGGGCATGATGAATTAAGGATAGCCGGTCGTAAAGTAAGTTTATACTTACCTTAATCTGCAATCCCTTAGGTACACAAGACTGTTGGGATTAGCCTCAAAATTAGGGTTGGTAATTTTTAATTTTTTGCCTTCGCCTCTTATACTGTTGCCAGCAACAATAATTTATTGAGCTTTTCTTGCTTCCCTAAGAAATATGAGGTTGCTTCATTTAATTCTGTTATTGTGTTTGCTGACAGCGGTGACATGCATGCATATCGATAATTAAATTGACATGCAAGGACATTTTAGCTTTTAAATTTATTTCGTCAATTTTTAACATTTTTGTGGATTTAATGAATTTTTTTTTTTGAAAATTTCTTTATTAACTAAGTAAATTTACATTAGATCGTAAGAAAAATCCCCTAAGCAGTGTATATAACACTGGTATTGAGGATACTGACTAGTATAAACTGTACAATAAAAGTTAAATTATAGAAAAATCAGACTCCACCACAGCAACAATTTGCATTTGTTATTGTAACGTGTTGTTTTAAAAGAATTTTGAATACTTTTATATTCCTAGATGTTTTTAAGCTTTCCGACAAAGCGTTGAAGGTAGCGGAAGCCTGAGATACTGGATTATATAAACCTTTGTTAGTGTTAATATTGTGTTGGTATATATTGTTTTGTGTCCTAGTGTTGTGTTCATGAATGTTGTTTACAAAGAAAAATTGTGTATTGCATTTCTGTGTTTTATTAATTACCTTATGAATATACTTGCACTGTTCTAATTCTAATAGCTGGTTTAAATTATGTATTCTCAAGTCCCGGTATAGATTTTTCAATTTCAATTTTCAATTTCAATTAAACATTCAATCAAAAATTAACATGAAACAAGCGTTTCAAAATTATAAACAATGGTACCTCAACTGCAAAAATATTATTAGAAAACGTCCAGGAAATGTTTTTCTTTAATTAGTGTCTGTACTACATTGGGCTGCTAGTATAAGGAATAATTTTTTTCTAGTAGTAAAAAATGTTTCGTATATACTCTATGGAGTTTAATAACTTAACTTTTCGCTGACTGTTTATTATACTGCATCGACCTTAATCTATTTGGCCCTTGCCCTTGCGACACGAGTGGCTGTTCTTTTCACGAGACCCAGGTTAAAGTAAGTTAAAAGGGTTAACGGGACGTCGCATTGGAATTAGCCCTGGAAACTTCTCGACAATTTCGGATTTATTTATTGCAGGGTCGGCTTCCTTTACTCTCTTATTCTCGAATTATGCAAACGGTCGAGGGTATAAGAATTTAGACCAGTGAGATGAGAATATACTTTTACGAATAGCTACTGCCATTAATTCTATATCTAAACTACACCAAAGCGTTTGACAAATTAGAGTTATATTTATACACAGTGTTTTTAAAATGATAGCTATAAATGCATAATGTGATTGCTTGTCTGAGCTTAGGACTGGCGCATTTACGCTTGTTGGCAATAAAAGTTGCCAATTTATGGGCCAATAACAATCTAAAAATCAATCGAATTGGCACTTACATTCCCAAGTTACAAGGCACGTTTCCATTGTGAAGATGCAGGGTTGCGGTTTTTGGGAGTACTAAAACAGGACTTGTAAAATTAGACACATATATACAATCAATAACAGCTGTTTTAGCAAAGCTTCCTTGTGCTGAGAGGTGGGTTATTTGTCACATCGTCTATCGACCTCTTTTTTTTATGATAGGGCCCCACACAGCAGGATTATTCCTTTATGCCGGTCTACGAGAAAGGATTCACGTTGGTCTTGGATCAAGGTCAAGCGGATGACTTTCCTTTGAATAGAATCCAGCAATCTTAGGGTGGAGCAGAGCCCCAAATATGCGAACAATACTTCAGCGATGGTTGTATTTGGGCTTTATAGAGCATCAAAAGTTGTTGAGGTGTATAGCGGTTTTTAGTTTGAAAAAGTATTCCAAGCTTCTGCAAGCTGCCATTGAAATGATTTCAAGCCTTTTAACCAATACTTGAAATTTTCAAGGTCATTGGCTTTGTTTCAAAGTCTTAAGGAATTTCAAATGCACTTTTGATTTAGTTTTCTTCCTGTATACAGAATCCAAATTTTTTTTGAAAAATCACATGTGTGTCATTCTTTTAATCCTGACATATATCAACGTCCTTGCCGCATAGGGCTGATTTATATTTACCAGCCATTCAGGAAAACAGTGCTCGAATATTTTTGATATCTGACTCTATAAACACAGACAAACCCATCATTTACTGAAATTTAATTTTTAAATAAAGGTATTTTATACAGGGCTTTCATTTTAAAATGAACAACCCTAAATATCTCACATATCAAAAAGAAACGTCAATTTTAATATCGAGGGGGAAATCCAATTACATATTTGATAGAGTTTTACCACTGCAATCCACCATTTCAGCCAACCTTACTTTTAAATGTCAAATGACACTACGTATAGTTGCAAAGGTCATACATTTGAGGTCTTCTTTCAGGCGGGGTTCCGTAAACTTGAGTTTGCAAGTGGCCCCAAAGGAGAAAATCAAGAGGACTCAAGTCGGGAGATCTTCCTGGCTACTCTATTGTATCTCCTTTGCCAATGTATTTGCCAGGGAACCGTTGGTTAAGCCACCCTTCAACTGGTAATGCGTGGTGGGGTGGGGGGGGGGAGCTTTAACTTGATGAAAATGCAAACTGTCTTCATTGCGTTCCAGGATGTCATTTTCATTCACTTGATTATCTAAAGGTTGTAGAATAAAACGATCTATCAAATTTTATAAAATATTTATATAGAATCGGCCGGTTAAACTTTGTTTTAGAAATAAAGGCCCATTATTTTGTCTTCAACAATGCATTCATCAACGTTGATTTTCTGCGGCAATTGTGTACGGACTTCCCGCCCTCACAGATTTTCATTGTCCCAGTATATACTATTGTGTTTGTTAATAAAGTCATTCAAGAAGAAAGTTCACCCGCCGCTAAAGCATATAGAAGATCTTATCAAAAATGTTAATTCCATTTGCTATGGAGTTCGGTATTAGCGAGAGCTCATTAAGAGCATTAAACTTTGCTAATTCTGAATCTGTTTTTAAATATAGAACTATATTTTTGGGAAGGGGGAGTGTATTTGTTGTACAAAAGAGGGCAATAAGAATAATTAAAGAAGTGCGCTGCAGATCATCTGAGGGCTGTGATAGTATAATATGCGATATGCATTTATGAATTTGAAGTTGAAAAAATAGTCTATACTTTCAGTGGAGTCAATTTAATATAAAATAAAACAATGCAGTCTTCCTCCACAGTTTAATTGTTAACATAAAAAGTTTTTAAGTTCCCGACATGTTTCGAGCACTTGAGCACTCATCTTCAGGGGATACTGAAAGGATAATATAAATTTGAGAATGAAAAGAATAAGATAAAGAAGGACTTACCCAACATCGAGTTTAACATCGAAATAAGTTGTCTCGAATAAATGAGTACAACAGAAAGGCTGGAGACTTGGTGTATTAAATGGTTAAATAAATGGAATGAGAAGTGAAGTTAAGGTTGAGTTTTGTAATTTAGATAAGTGTAACATATTTAAGTAATAATAGAAGATTATGACATCTGAAGGCGATTAAAGGAAAGTTTCTTTAAAAAAAATTCACAGATATTGCATCTTACGCAACCATCCTATGTATTGAAAATACCCGACACAACTTTTACATTTTAATGTTTTTCTATGTGATGTGATAAAAATCCCTTCCAATATAGGTAATAATAATATACTGTTTACTAAGTTTATCTAAATTTGTTATTTGGCAGCATCTTATACCGAGTGGTGAATCGCCAAGCTGGCGACAGGAAATTCAACGTAATGAGAACCATACAATGTATGATACTGATACATAAATTTTTTTTTTTGAATATTAAGGAGAATGCAAAATTGCAAAAGTTAAATAAAATAATGCCAGACACGACTTATACCTTCTGATGTTTAAATCTAATTACTCGTTACTATTATCAAGATTTTGATTTGTGTCAACATTAACCTTCAATTGGTATTTTGCCAAAACAACCAATTTAATTTTTTTAAAACTGGTGCTGTTGCAGCATCTCAATCGCATTGCCATAATATCCTGGTTAATTATTATTGTAGCAACAGCTGCCATAGTGAGCTAAATGATACCTTTGAAAAATTACCTTGTTTGGCAATAACAACCCATTATTCAAGCCATTTTAAGCAAATTATTAAAAAATTACATTGGTTGTTTTTGTAAAATACCCTTCAATTAAGATGAAAAAATCAGAAAAACAAATATAAAATAAACGCATTTTAATATTCTTAAAGTACCTATGAAAAATGTAAACATTTTACTAATATACTTCTATGCGGGCCAGAAAGGCCAACAATACCTCTTCGCGCTCCATTTGAGTAAAACTTTAAAATTGCTTTAAATAGCATTAATTAAAAAAAAATTATGTGTCACTTGTCTTTTATGATGTTACAAATGGGTACAATTTCGACTTTAGTATTTTTAATCTCATTTGGAATACTACAGTTTTTGACCTGATTTACGGGTATTTATCATGGATATTTCATCTATAAACCTTGGAAACTGGCCATCCCTTACCTATATAATTTCCGTTTTTTGACAAAATCCCGTCATCTAAAATAGTAAAATAATTACTATACGATCCAGTCACCAGTATAATAGTACTTCCTACCCCTTTACGAAATTTTATTTATTTTATATTATACCAATTTGAAAACTATTAAACACCCAAACTATGTATGTTTATTTATTACACAAATTTGTCACCGACTAAATAATTTTAAAGTTCATTCATATTAGATACGCTAAGCAGTCTCGAGCCCGTAACATTGCGACTAGAATCAAAGACAGATGATATCCCACTGCCGACTGCCGCCGCGCGCCGCTGCATGTCGTTTTCTTCTGCATGTCGCCCGTCGACTATTCCCATATAAGCGCGCCCATAAGTATTTTCAATACTAAAAATTAAGAATCATGAGCTTGTATGGTTAAGTTTAGATGGGTAACACATATATTAAGTTAAATAAGGAAAGATTGTGACATCTGGAGGAGAGAAGTTTTCTTTTACTTTTTAAATCATAGGTTTTATTTAATACAAAATTTTATAAAAAATTTTATGTAAACTATTGAAAGGTTTTTTTTAAATTTGGAGGGGTTTGTCTTATTTTTAGCTTTTAGCTTATAGGATAATATGGGCTTTGCCCCATATTTTAGAAGAATGATAAAAAATGATCATTTTATTTTATGTTGAAATAAATTTGTTAATAAGTTTAGAAAGATTTTATTTAAAAATATTTATTTGTATAAAAATTTTAAAAATTTAAAAAGAAGATTCCATACAAGCCTTGTGCGAACACAACCGCCGTACTTCCGCAAAACGTGGGAAATGAAATGAGGTTAAATATAAGAGAAAAGTGACAACCAAGTAATACAATCCGGTACTACCATTAGAAATGTCAAAATTAAAATTGATTTTTAAAAATAGGAAAAGATGATTCGAACTGGCTAGATGTTAGGTTTACAAAATCCATACAAGATCTAACGATCTCAAATGTTGTCATCACTAATTATAAAGTATTTAAGAATGGTAAAATCAGACAAATCTGTCACCGAATGACCAAAATATATGGTTATGTCAAAAGGGGGGGGGGTTCTTTAAATGTTTATATACACTTGTGAGGGTTGGTGAAAACACTAACACTTATTGACACTGTAAAATATAATAGATGTGGATGTTTTTGTATAAGTTGAATAATGAATAATATCAACCCTGCATAATGTTGGATACAATGGGATTTTATAAGGGTTGTTGAAGGTTAAAGGGGTATGAGCAAAGATAGAGTTTATATTATGAAAAGAAAATGTTATTGTAATTATAGACCATCTAGATTCAAAGCATTAAAAAAGTTAGTACTGTTATGAATAATTTGGTCGTTGACACAATTTATGTTTGGATTTTTAATTATTTTGTTAATCTCAAGTATCTCAAGGAGGTCTAATTTATTGCCCTTGGTACAGAAATGCAGGAATTTTGTATCTGCGTCTGGATTAAAATTGTGTTTATTTGTAGATACATGTCTAGAAAAATTGGATTTAATTTTGGAAGGGGATAAGTTAAGATTAAAAGCTCTTACTATCTCTTTACAGTGCTCAGTTATACGGGTTTTGAACTAAAATTTATGAATACCTGATGTTCCTTTTCTGCAATAAAGGCACTTTGAAAGTTAATTAGAAAATGACATTAACACCAGAACTCTGGACTTTAAATACTTACCCCATTGGCCGACACTGACCATATTATATGTGTGTGAAGCTGTCTAACAATATGCCAAAAGAAATAAAAGTATTGCGCCCAAAAAAGAAATTAGGAAATTATTAATGAATTTAGAGCCATTCTGCTAACGTGATTTCTGTCTAGATTTATAGAAATATTGTTATTATGACGTCATTTTATTTAAGATACCTTGTTATACAGGGTGATTCACGACGATGACGTATTCTGGCGAACCAGTCAATGAAATGATCCAAAAATATGGTTTGTTGCATAAAAAACATGTTCTACACAGCTAAAATATTTTAGATAATGCGGTGTTGCCGCCTCTCCTAGAAAGTAGTAGCAACTTTGACATTTTAAATGAAACATCCTGTATATTAACTTATTCTTACAATCGCTAGTAGTTGCTTAACATATTTCCTTATCACTTCCCGACACCTATCTCTTGCCGATTTTGAGATATTAATTATTTTCCATTTTTTCTCGAAAAACATGACCTGCAATACATGGTGACATTTTTAAACTTTGAGATGCTAAGTCACTGAAATTCGATTGCTAGTTAGGAAATACCCGAAGGCCTTTTATGCTATGGCCAAAGCTTATTGCAATATACGGGGTGGTCTAAAAGTCCAATTATTTTGGTTACTTGAAAAAATGTGTAAGGGTCGATTTTTTTAAATGAAACACCCTGTATATTATTTCTGATTTGGAAAGCTGATAAAATTTGCTATTTATTTATGTATGCCATGAGTGCCGCAAGGCTCACCTCTCTCTCCGATGTTATATAACATTTATACTCACGATATTCCGCGAGATAGATTTACGCAGCTCTATCTTTTCGCTGACGATACAGCAATTACTTCTACTACTAAATCACCGCGAATTGTCGTCAGTCGGATGCAGCGTCACATAATCGAGCTGGAATAATGGCTTTCGGCTTGGAAGATTCGCTTGAATCCCGCCAAGACGAAGGTCATCTTCTTTTCAAAAAGCACCGTCCGCAGGCCTGAAACAAGGCTACGGGTCAATGGAGTCCAAGTGAACTGGTGCCAGGAGGTGAAATACCTGGGACTTATTTTCGACAAAAGGCTGAATTGGAGGCAAAATTCAATTAATAGAATAAAACTTGCATTGCGACAGTTAGGCTTTATCTACCCTCTGCTTCACAGGCGGAGTAGACTTGCTTATAGGACTAAGGTCAACCTCTATAAGGTATTGGTCAGGCCGGTTCTAACTTATGGTGCACCTACGTGGTGCAACATAAGCAGAACGGAGCTTAATAAGTTCCAGGTGAGGGTCTAGGACTATTCAGCGCAGGCGTTTCAGCGCCGCCGTTTTAGAGCCGCCGTTTCAGCGCCGCCGTTTCATCGCTAGGACATTTCAGCGCCGGCCCATTTCAGCGCTAAATTATTTCTTAAGATTTTATAATTAAATATTTATAATAAAAATGATCTAAATAGAATTTATTAAATAAAATTAAAAATAGATAAAATATTGGTAATACAAACTAAAAAAAAAGCAATAACTAAAATTTGTTTAATAAATAGAATTTATTAAATAAAACTACAAAAAGATACAATATTGGTACTACAAACTAATAACATTTTTAATATATATACAATTAAGGGTAACAATAATAATTAATTAATTAATTTATAATACAGTTTATCCACTAAATTCTTTCTCTTTATTTTTTAACTGACTATTAAGTATGTAGTTACTCTCATAATATAACAAAGGGAACTTTGTAATAATAATTATAATAATAATCCGTAATTATTATCATAAAATTATAAAACTTTAAAAATATTAAAAAATTTTGGCGCTGAAATGAACGGCGCTAAAAAGGGCAACGCTGAAACGTCCTGGTGGTGAAACGGCGGCGCAGAAACGGCAGTGCTGAAAAGGCTGTGCTGAATAGTCCCATTCCCCCAGGTGATTCAGAACAAGGCGCTAAAAATCATCGCGAACGCGCCGAGATACATTATGAATGTAGTGTTACATAATGACTTTCAGATGTTGACAATTAACGACTTTTTCTTGAAAACTATTAGAAATTATTACGAACGTACAGACGTATCGACAAACCAACTTATTACCGACTCACATACAAGATCAAGACAAATCGGGACGTACAAGTTACCTAAAGACTGGCTCCCTGTTGGTCCAAATCCCATCCCACAATAGTAGAGAGGCACTAAAATTGACATGAACAAATATTATATATTTAACAAAAAGGCGCCAAAATTTTTGCAACATAACTTCTAAAAAAAATCCGCAAAAGCACAAACATCCAAGCAAGCAGCTAATTACAAATTTTTACAAAACATACAGCTAAATAGTAATAACGACTAATCAATAGATGTTAAAGGAGTTTCTCCTGACGTATAAAAACATTGAAGAACCTAGACCTATACCCAACTAGTCAAGTTTCTGATTTATAAGCATTTTTATTTGAAAAGGTTCCTTGAAATAGTTATTCATATGAATTTTTTAGTTAGTGTGTCATGCATTCTCACATGTTTTGTATCCTGTCATTGTTGTTATGGTTTCGATATTTTAGTTTCTCTAGCCCTTGTCAGTCGAACAATAATTAGTTAAAAACCATGGAAGAAAACTAATGAATTTATTTATTCTGTTTGGAGAATGTGGTAAAAGTATAAGCAGGACATGTAGAAAGCTTAATGAGATGTATCCGAATCTACCGCCAATGAACAACCAAAAATTTGTATAGGGAAGTGATAAGAAAATGTGTTAAGGAGCTTCTAGCGATTGTAAGAATAAGTTAATATAATGGGTGTTTCATTTATAATATCAAAGTTGCTAGGACTATCTAGTAGAAGCGGCAACACCGCATTATCCATAATATTTTAGCTGTGTAGAGCATGTCCTTTTATGCAACAAACCAAATTTTTGGATCATTCCATCGACTGGTTTGCCAGAAACGTCTAATACGCCATCGTCGTGAATCACCCTGTATAATAATTTGAAATAAAGGACTTATTTATTTAAAAACATTTAAATTAAAAGTCCTGCAAAACTGCAAGCGGCTGTATTTTTTTTAATATCGCTCCAAATCATTTATTTTAGCTAGACCTGTTTTAGTGTGAACTCGTGAATAATATTGCCATCTAGAAATACAATTATTTCACTATGTTTTTGGTATAAATTATAAGGGATAGCATAGCGCCGTTATTGTATAGCAGCAAAGGAAGTTGAATATTCATAAGGCGATTCTCAGCTTGTAGTGTGACTTAACAAATTTATACTAACTAGATTTTATCTACGATAATTATAATTTATTTTTGGATTAATTTATAACCGTGTAAATTACGCAGCTATGATTTTTTAAAGAATATTTTTCTTCGTTTTTTAACCGTAATTTGCATGGCGTTACGCCCGCCGTCAATTTTAACGCAAAGGAAGTTAAAAATGAGTTAAAAAAGTGAGGGAAACTGTCTAAGATTAGTCCCGGAATCAAACCGTTCGAGATTAATTTACCGGAGAGACATTTTATAACGTTGCTGGCTCAAATTGGGTAAGTAGAGGGGTCTTAACATCGCAGAAAACAAAGTAAATGTCTTTTTGAGGTTTTGTTGGTGCATTATCTCTGTTTTAAGTTATAAAGTGTTCTAGACAAGAAACACTAATGCATGTGAGTTAATATTAAGGAACTATCGCCCCATATCGGGTCAGGCATCTGCTAGGAATTATAGATCAAGTAATCTTGCAAGAAATTTCGGCCCTAGATATTGCAGGTATAGCTCATTATCATTTAAGTACCCACTCGGAGTAATTCCCGACCCGGTACTATAGGTATGCTTACAGGATGGTGCTAATATAATTAAATTGTTATAACAATGACACGAAGGGTATTTATTTATGTTTAAATACCGATTATGATCATTCCTTTTCAGTTCTTGAAGTTGTATGTTTTATGTAATCTTTTAAAAATGAGTTTAATAAAAAGTGCCCGTAACCGAGATTTACTTCTTGTAGGAAACTATACGTTTTGTAAAAGCAAAGAATTAAAAAGTGGTGAAGTTTTTTGGCGGTGCGTCCAGAAGAGTTTTAAATGCTTAGCGAAAGTGGTGACAATCGGTTCTGACGTTACAATAACGAAAGCTGACTTAGTGCATAATCATGGAATAGATGAACGCAAGACACATAGAAAAATAATTACCAATGCGTGCAAACGAAAAGCTTAAGAAGACTTAACAAAAAAACCTGCTAAGATTATTCGACTAGCTACTGCTACAAATTCTTCAAAGGATGTGACAATCTCAGACATTGAGGCTATTCGAAAAAATATTTATAACTGTTGCCGGAAATTGCTACCGAGTTTGTTACCAAAATCAGTTGAAGAAGTTTATAGTGCAGTAAGTGCTTATTCTCTTACAACGAACACAGGTGAAGAGTTTATATTTATAAATAATCTTGAACACAATATAATTATTTTTTCATGCAAAACAAACATTCGGGCATTATGTAAAATGGAAAAATTGTATGTGGACGAAACATTTTCATACTTTACTAAATATTTTTGTCAATTATTTACTATACATGGGCTAGAAATGGACATTATATCCCGTTAGTATATTGTTTGTTAAGAAATAAAACAGCGGTCACATACCAAAATTTTTTTTTCCTGCTAAAATCAAAAATATTTGAAATTCTCAGATTGTCGTTACAGCCCGTAGAAGTATTTATAGATTTCGAAAAAGCAATTCATCTCGCATTGCAGTACTTTTTCACAAGTAAAAATTAGTGGCTGCCGTTTTCGCTTACATCAAAGTTCGTTTAAAAAAATGCAATTACTTGGTTTGGTTTACGAATTTAAAAATAGAAATTCAGATATTGGAAAATGGCTCAGACATACATTTGGCTTAACATATTTTCAATTAATTTAAAAGCAATAAAGGTAAATCGTTTGTTAAAAATTCGAAATGCATTTGACCGGTAAAATGGACATTAAGAAAGTAAGGGCCTACCACCTGTTCTCCAACACTTCCTCTCCAAACATTTATTGACTAGCGATGTTGTTAGTTCATTTGTCGTTTGATTCTTAGATTTTCGTTAGTGTAATAGTGAAAACTCTGCTTGTTGACGCATCCAATGTTGTGGAATGTGGCGTCATCAGAAAATAAGACGTTCATAAAAAATAATAGATTTTCTTGAAAGCGGAATCGAGCACACTCGTGATTGCTGGCGGTATCTAGGACTATGACAGAATTTTCGATAAGTAACCAGTTGCTCAAAATACTCTTCGAAGACGTCAGCAGTCATTTCCTCATGACAATCTTTACTTAATTTTTACTCAAAGTTAAGCGTTATTATTAGCCTGCATCCTTTACCAGCAGTCAAACCAGTAGACAAACTTTTATAAATGCTTGATGAGGATTTAGAATATTTTTATCCTGTCATATCTATTGCACTGAATGTTCTTTGTTGGGAAAGGCTTCGTCTAAATAAAGAATGTTATTTTTTCACTTCTATATCTTCCTATATCTCTTAGATACTACAACCTAATATCTTGGCTAAACAGTAAGATTGACTTTGGGTTGAGTTATCCCAAGAAAGATTTGATTTACTAATCTTGGCTTTGTTTGTCAGTCTTGTTGTAAATGTAATATTTTGGAATGAAGCGCCTCTCACAATTAGAGCTCCATATAATGATATCTAGTTTCTGCATTATCTAAAAAGCTATCCTAATCCCCTAATCCAACAATTAGTGGAAAACCTTACACTGCTTTTGCCGCTTTGGTTTCTTTCTAAACACTTGGTAGCGTTGGCCTCGTCTGATTATAGAGTATCCTTGAAAACTAAAGAAAAAATAGTAGAGGAAATTAAAGTAGTACTTGTTATATTTCACAATTTATTTCAGTTTCCTGACACGTGTTTCAACCCTTGCGGGTCATTATCAAAGGCATTATAAGACAATAACAAATTCTACATGTCATTAAAATAAAAATTGACAGATGATTGGTTATTTTGGTCCTTAATTTACAGATATTGGCCAAAGGTACAACTAAATTACAGGTGTGATTATATAGGTATTTACATCTAAGTAATAAAATTAAGAAAATGATACTGTGTATAATAATTATAGCTTCTTTCGTTGGTAATTATTGACAGTGTTTATTGCATATGTATCCTTAAGAAATTAGGCTATTAAGTATTAGATTGGCACCTGAAGGTATTTCAATTTGATTGCTAACAACATTACATCGATTTTTTAAGGCTTTTTTTGATTGCTGGTGTTTGTAATAGGTTGAGTTTTCTACCCTTGTGTTGAATATATATCGGTTTTATTTTGTTGGATATAGTATCCATATACTCAACCTATTAGAAACTTTAGCAATCAAGAAAGCCTTAAAACATCGATGTAATGTTGTTAACAATGAAAATTGAAATACCTTCAGGTGCCAATCTAATACTTAATAGCCTAATAACTTAAGATAAATATGCAATAAACACTGTCAATAATTACCAACGAAAAAACCCATAATTATTATACACAGTATCATTTTCTTAATTTTGTTACTTAGATGTAAATACCTCTATAATCACACTTGTAATTTAGTTGTACCTTTGGCCAATACTTGTAAATTAAGGACCAAAATAACCAATCATCTGTCAATTTTTATTTTAATGACATGTAGAATTTGTTATTGTCTTATAATGCCTTTGATAATGATCCGCAAGGGTTAAAACACGTGTCAGGAAACTGAAATAAATTGTGAAACATAACAAGTACTACTTTAATTTCCTCTACTATGGAATATCCATTTCACCAAGCATGTAGCCTATCACATATCAATTATATAAAGAAAAAATGGTAACGAATCTAAAGCAAGTTCTTCTCCCTGAAGAAAAACATAAGTTTCAATTGTTTTTACAAAAATCTAGTTAAAAATTAAAAGATGATCCACTTTACTAAGAGCGAGGAATAGTAGCAGTTTATTCTTCGCATATATTTCATAGAAAACAACTTCCAACTTCATCATAGCACTCTCCTGTATAGTATCTTCTTATTTTGTTTTTGAATATTATAAATTTGTATTTAAAATATTTTTATAATTGGCAACCTCTAAATTTAATGTGTTTGGTTTTTGCTTTCATGTGCTTCATATTTATGCATTAAGGCATAGAGATAAAGTTGTGGAGACGAAATATTTGTTCGTTTGTTTTTTGGACCACACTAATGTATAATATTAGGTTTAAAGGTCTGGAAATGTAAATAAGTATACTTATCTTACATACACATCATATTTTTCTCTAATATCATTTTTATTCAAGTAGTAAAATATCTGTCAATAACATGTCTTATTGGATAGTTTTGATCTGTTTAAAAATTCGCATAATATTTTGTGTGTTTAGTATTGTGCATTTCCTCGGAACGGTTTCAATGAATTATCTAATTTGTCAGCACCGAACTAAAATATTCCAAACTACTGATTTGAAATCACCACTGTTTGCACTTAAATACACACACTATGTGCCCCTAATTCCTCGTACAAGCGAATGCCTAACTAATGTGTACTAATAAATTAGCTACACTTTTAATCATGGACCATGTTTGAACGGGTATCAGACGGTCTCGGTATTTCAACCACATTTTAATTAGGTAAATAAGTGTTGGGCTGAAATGGATATAAGTAAATACCAAAGTATTAAATACTGAAGTAAGGTGCAAAAATAAAAGCTTTGAACCCTTAAAAAAGAGGTTAAAAAGCGAAGAAAAAGAATTACTTTAATAAATCAGCATTGTCACATTATGTACAGGGTTATCCAACCAAGACTAGACAAGGCGATTTTTTGACTTTTCCTGTACTTTTATAAAAAAACTGAAATAGCCATCTTAAGTCATTTTCTCCCGCGAATTCGAATATCTTCAGCAAAAAGCAATTGAACATCAAACAAAAGTACTAGGGGTCACTTTGATATTTTTTTAAATGGGATGCCGTATTTTTAATGAGCTTATCCGATTTCTCTAAAGAAAAAAGGCGTTTTTGAATTAAAAATCCAACATTTTAGATCAAAATTTATATGAGAAATCGGATAAGCTCATTAAAAATACGGCATCCCATTTAAAAAAATATCAAAGTGACCCATATAGTACTTTTGTTTGATGTTCAATTGTTTTTTGCTGAAGATATTCGAATTCGCGGGAGAAAATGACTTAAGATGGCTATTTCAGTTTTTTTATAAAAGTACAGGAAAAGTTAAAAAATCGCCTTTTCTAGTCTTGGTTGAATAACCCTGTACCACTTGCCTAAAAAATATCGCCAATCAACAATACTAAAACTATAGTTGATGCAAAACAATAACCGATGCACGTCATCAATCATCTGATAATAATTGTAAATCCCTAAGGACACGCGAGGAAATTAAATTTGGGCAAAAAGTATTAAAACTTTATGCGATATTGAATTTACTACAAAGTTAAAGTATTCTTCTTTGATACGAACCCACTTATAGCAAATATTTTGTTTATTTATGCTTGTACAAATTAATATAATTTGAACGTTATTGGCCGATAGTTGGCACCACAACTGTTAACGGTTTAACGTTGGTTTAGTTGGCCGTTTCATGCAAAACTAACCTTAATTGTTCGTGGTTCCGTGTTGCTGTGCGTCCATTTTTTAACAAAAACTCCAGATCTTTTCATAAATAGCATTAGAAAACTGGTCTATTAAGAGAAACAAAAGTGCAGATACATATCTCTATCGATTACGTTGTTTGCTATTTTTAAAAAATTCCGAAGCATTTAAATAGTCGGTGCAAAAAGCTAATAGCTTCTCTAAGAAGCTATTTTCGGAAAGAACTTAACAACAATGGCCTATTGTTACCCTTGACAGCAGAGAAGTAAATTTAAAGAGTATATATTAAGGTCTATCTGTGAAACTATTTATGGAATGTATGAAACAAGTATGTTGATGATTATCTCGAAATACCTGTTGTGTGTTAATCGGCAATTAAAGGCAGATAATCATTAATTATATCGTTTCTCTGACGTTTAAATTATCGATTAGAAAAACACCAGTGATTAACTTCAAAGTTTATTTTGTGTTTTTGGCTTCGGCAGATTGATTTTATTTTTATTCGTTTTTTCTGGGTCTTAAGATGGACTTTGTTGAAGATATGTTTATAAATAAGGATCTGGAAATTCTAAATATTTTCAATTTTGACGAATTCGATAATTTGACGTTCTTTAGGCGTTTTCCTCTCACTAACAGCACTGTTGTAATCTGAGAAAAAAACTTTGCATTTAATAATGATTTGTAAATAAATCGGTGTTTTTAATTTCATAAAGTGATTTTTACCAGCGTTTACTTTCAGAAACAATAGTGTAGCACCCATTGCTATTTTGTTCCAATTCGAATTTCTTTTATTAACCGAGATATTGTCAGTTTTTTTTTTTTATTTTCTAATACATTTTTATGACGCGCACAAATGCTTGCTATAAACAATCTTTCTTCTGCAGTAAAGCTTAAACAGTAGGATGGGTCGAACATTTTTTAAAATTTTTTTCTTAAACGCCATAATGCGGAAAACTTGCCTCTAGGGTAGCTTAGTAAAATGCAAGAAAACAAAAAAAAATAATTACATCTGGCGGTAGCGCATCGCTCTTGAATATTTGAAATTTATTGAAAAAATAGAGTGTGTATTCGTTTGTTTTAGAGTGATAGACGAATAGGATAAAAGAACTGCTATGGTGAAAAACTTTTAAAAGTAAGCCAGAGAAATACGTTGGAATACGAAAACAATAAAAATTTATTAATTTAACGTAGCGCAAAGCATTTAAAAATCCTTAATTTAACTCATTTAAGAAGTACCCGAGCAGCGGACCCGCGCGACACTCTTTGTTGCGTGTTGGAGCCCGTCCATTCCTGTTGTCCCCCCCCCCTCCACACCGCTTTTTCAACAAACAACAGGTCTGTTAGTTTTTCTCAAGTTTCGAATATTGTGGCACAACAAGTTAAATCTGTGTTGGATAAAGCTTCATTTCCAACAGTAACGAATTACAGAATTGTTCAGTTAATAAACGCATATCATGACAGTTATCCTAATCTTATGAATTCCTTTAAGCGTGATAAGAAAAAGCAAAAGTTTAAAACGAGAGTTGAAGATTTAAAAAAAAAATCTTTGTTACTCTTTGATGTCTCTGCATATAAGTGCAAAATAACATTAGACTACAATTGCCAAAAAGTTCATTGAGGTTTGCGAGTGTCCTGTGTCTATTATCTGTAAGTGTGAAAAGGCAAAAAAGATACCCATCATTGAACTAAAATTCTTGTACTTTCAAAGAACCCATAGCATAGGAAAAATTGGAATTGTGGACGTAAAGAAAACAAAAGAAATTGCCCAAAGACATGAAAGGAAGTTGATTGAACATGAAAGAAGTCAGTCCACTAGGAATTTATTAGCTAAACTCTGATTCGTGTAAACAAATTGAAGTTGACAGCGACGAAGATTTCGAAGAACTGCTGCCTGAAATTAAATCACCGCGGCAAATGCGCATTAAATTGAAAAATACTCCGCTGACTAGCGATTGCTTTGGGTTATCAGATAGAGTAACTGCAGCTGTCGCTTCAAGTGTGTTGCAAGATCTTGGTATTGTAAATGATGATGATCACACCCATGTTGTTGACAAAAATAAACTTAGAAGGGAAAAAACCGCTCAGTACTTCAAAATCAGAACAAAAACAAACATAACCCAATTCAAAGACTATATTTTGATGGGACGAAGAATAACACCCTCGTGATTGAGAAAGTAAACTCAAAGCAATTTCGAAGATCCATAGAAGGGAAACATTACTCAATTTTACAAGAACCCGGTTCTGTGTACGTTGGTCATATTTCACCCTCTTCTGGGTCTGCTCGAAATATTGCCAATAGCATTCTTTCTTATTTGACTAAAGCTGGATTTTCTCTTCATGAAATGGACGTAATTGGATGTGATGGCACGGTTACTAATACAGGGTGGAAAACGGATGTTATTCGCTTATTCGCACAATTAAAGAACAAGTTAAAAGACCACAACAGTGGGGGGTATGTCTTTTACATTTCAATGAATTGCCTTTCCGGCATTTGTTTCAAACTTTAGATGGTAAAACGATTGGGCCAAAATCATCTAGTGGTCCGATTGGCGCTAAGCTTCGTAAATGTGAGAAACTCCCAGTTATAAATTTTGACAGTATTGAGTGTGAGATTCCAGAAATTGACCGAATAATTTTAAGCAAAGTTCAACAGTACCTGCTGGACATAAGTTACGCTATAAAATCAGGCAACTGTCCTGAAGATTTATTTGTTCGTGAACCTGGCCTGGATTGAGAATGAAACAACATAATCTACAGTGATAAGAAAGGGAGTCAGACAAGGCTGCATTTTGTCACCGTTATTGTTTAATATCTACTTCGAAGCTATTTTTGGAGATGCGCTGGATAATGTTACAAAGGGCATAAAGGTGAATGGTAGCGTAATAAATAATATTAGGTATGCGGATAATCTTGTATTATAATTCTCACGGACAACCTGGAGGATTTGCAGTTTATGATGGATTGCATAGTAAAACACAGTGATGAGCATGGCCTATACATCAATGTACCAAAAAACTAAGATGCTTGTTTTCGCAAAAAACCAATATAACTGCCAACCTAACAATAAACGGAATTAATATAGAACAGGTGAGCAGCTTTAAATTTCTGAGCACAATTATTAACAACCCATGCGATCCTAAGAAAGAAATAAAATCACGAATTAAACAAGCAAGAAAAGCATTTATAGATATGAAGGCAATGTTTCACAAGGCCAGAACTTAGCCCACAGTTACGAGTGCGCATGATCAGATATTACATTTTCTCCGTGCTGCTGTATGGATGTGAAGGATGGACTCTCGACCCAACTATGGAGAAAAAGCTGGAGGCCTTCGAGATGTATCTATATAGGCGCATATTAAGAATATCATGGGTACAAAAGGTGACGAACGAGGCAGTTCTTGCCAGAATGCGAAAGTCACTCGAACTCCTGATTACTATTAAGGAAAGGGAAACGAGATATATCGGACACGTAATGAGAGGGGAAGATATGAGCTGCTCAGACTGATTATTGAGGGCAAGATTTAGGGCAAAAGATCAATCGGAAGACGACAGAATTCTTGGTTAAAGGATCTGCGAAAATGGTTCGGCTGTACTTCCACCGAAATTTTCAGAGCAGCAGCTTCTAGACTAATTATTGCCAGATGGATCGCCAACCTTCGACAGGAGACGGCGAACTAAGAAGAAGAAGAACCTGGTTCACTTTGCCACGCGAATAGAGTCCTCCGATTATATTTAAGTATTGAAAACCCAACAGATGAACACAAGATATTAGTTTCTTTTATCTTAAAGTCATATATTCCTGTATGGTTTCATATCAGGAAAAGTAAGTACTTCACAAATGGCCCAGAACATGTTTTTGAAGTTATAAAATCGTCAAGATTTCTGTCAGAAAAATTGCTAAAAGTCATTGACTCAGTAATTGGGAGAAACGCATTTTTTCCCCATCCAGAAAACGTGCTTCTGACCATGATAGAAGATAAAAAAGATCATATAAGAGAGTTGGGTTTCAGAAGAATTCTAAAGGCTAGAAACTTATCTTCTAAAAGACAGTCAATCAGGAATTTTCAACCATCCAAAATTAATTTCCTGGCTACAGACTACATATAAATCATTGACTAAAACACCACTACACTTTTAGCACCACCTTTACTGCGAAGAGTAATGGATGCAGACATTGGATCAAAAGTCAAATCAGGTGAAACGGCGGCTGAGTGGAAGCTTGATAAATTCCCATGTCAAACTCAATCAGTTGAACGATGCGTGAAGCTGGTAACCGAGGCGTCACAAAAAGTCGTCGGCTTTAATTCCAGAGATGGTATTATAAGAACTACGCTTCTTTCAAGATCTACAATGCCAAGTTTTTCAAACAAATCTTATTTCAGACTCCCAAAAGAAAGTGAAGATAAGTGAAGGACTATATTTCATTACATACTGAAATTTTACACAATCAGAATTTTTTTTTTGTTTCAATGAAAATTTCTCAAATTTTGTAAAAAAAGTAGGTTGTTTTAAACGTAAAACGTTAATGATAATTTTTAAAATGTATTCTTTTTTGCTTTATTTATCTTTCCCATACTTTCTTCAACTAAAATATGCCTATAGCGCCTTGTTATAGAAGTTGATTTTCCTCTATTTATTAGAAAAATAATTAAAATCGTATATTTTCTCAAAGTTTAGGGTCGATGCGCTACCGCCAGATGTGAAAGTTTATTTTTATTTTTTTTGCATTTTACCCTAGAGGCAAGTTTTCCGCACTACAGTATTTAAAAAAAAAATTCGGTCTACCCTAGTAAACAGCGTTCTCTTTTCTTTTTGTTGGAATCCATGGCAACACACTGGAAATAGAAACTATTTTTTTTTAATTTAGACCAAAACCAAATCAATTAATCAAATCTTATTTTTGATAATGAAAGTCCAATACATGTATTATGTAACAATCATTGTTTAAAAACAAATCTCCGATTAATTAGTCAATATTTACAACGTAAACAGCACAATCAGCCCTTACAGTTACATTCCATAATCATGATTATTTGCAGACGATTATTATTATTCTTCAAATGTTTTTTGTTATTATTTTCAAAAATATTTGATCTCGTGACTACGGATAGGAATTTTAATTTGTAATCGTTAATCCTATCAAATTTGGCAACAGTGCTCTCCATGCCTTTATCGTACAATTTCTTAAGCTATGAAAATAATATTTAGATTATAATCATTCCAAGTTCTTGCTAACTCAAAGCCATTCCATTCAAGTTTCATTCAAGTTATAGGAAGTTATATTTTTGGCGTAATGGGACCCCAGGTATTGGAGTCCCGTGGAGTCCCGCTAATGCGTGTGACAGCTTGACGGATACTTAATGCCGTCGAACGCGCTACAATCCCCCAGACATGGTAATTAGGTATAGGTATGGGTAGTGACGGTAGCAGAGCTGCTAAATAATATGTGTGCCAGTCAGCCAGTATATAATAGTAATTTTGGTTTCATCAAAGTCAGCCATTAATAAAGTACAAAAAATATACTTTTGTTTGCTTTTTATGGCACAAGCACTGCAGGCAAGATCCCTTATGGTGCTCCGGGAGCGGTGCGTGTGCGCTGAGAGCGATTGACGTTGGTCTTGAATATTTGAAGATGATACTCGTTGTGGAATACAATCTAAGGACGGTCGCGGTCGTTCCAGAGTGATGAAGGTATTTTTGAACAGTATCCTTCAAGGCATACTAACAAATAAGGGTGGGCTCTGACTGTTTCTTTAACAGGGAGCTGAGGGCTGCCATGTTGAACTCCACTCCAAGGAAGTCGGTAGAACTTTGCCCTGCATCTCTAAGAAATAATTTACGTTTTTATTACTTTGCATTCTTCACATTTGTTTTTGTATTGTTGATGCCTTAAGTGGCGAAACTTGTAACCTTATTTATAAAACATATTGATACTAACACTTTGTGTTTTATTAATGAGTGTTAAGATACAGATGTAACGCTCTAGATGGAAACAAGCGGATAAGATCAGTTGAACACTTGCTTGCACCAAAAAAAACTTGTTGCATCTCTTTAAATAAAAAAAAATATATAATGAAGAATGTGACAATACATCCTAGATATGTAAAAGGAGTTTATAAACTTGAGTGCAATAGCTATCATATAGGACAAACGGGAAGAGACTTTCGAATCATATACAGGATCAAGTGCCTCCCTAATTTCTGGAGAGCATACAGAGGAAATCAAAATAACCCTAATTTGCAAAAAAATAATTCTAAAGTGCCCCTTAACGGAAATGCAGAGCCTCAAAGGGGTAACCAAATATTTACTTCTTTGGCTCAAACTTTTAAACCGTCTTGTATAATTTAATGGAGTTTTAATATTTGATGTCCTACTCGGTGACGGCCTGGTCGCGTGGCAGCATTCTCGCTTCCCATGCTACAGGTACCTGGTTCAAGCTCGGGCTGGCCCAGCAAACTTTTTCAGTTTGCAGGGCCCAGGACGCCCAGGTCACCATACTACGTAGTGTTGCGTATGCAACACACACCGACGAATTCTCAGCGGCACTTTAGTCTAGTAGGTACTCTAGAAACGGTATGTTGTCGAAGGAGGGACCCTTGAGCCAAATGAAGGATGATCAGTCGTGCGGATGGTGTATCTCGGACACTGCCTGATATTCGTATGGTTGAGGTAAGAAGAGTCTCGAGTGTCTGATGCTGTCCCGGATAGTTCTAGGGTCCCCGCGACATACATAACTCTCTTAGCGGCACACAAGGACGTTTAAGGGCCGGCTCGTCGAGGTTTGTGTTGAGCAAAGAGACGTTAATAATAACAAGACCGTAAAATACTGTGCCGAGAATAACATCTGTCGGTTATATTGTGGTTCGGAACCCACGTTAAACTGTAGGTCTCGTCTGGCTGACATTACCCAGACGTTAAAACGGGGTTGGCAAAAAGGGTCAAAACTGGCCTAGTTGCTTGGCGTCAAACTACTACTACTACTACTTATGTCCTACTCGAATATTATTGTTTCATAATACCATAGTTACCAGACACTTTAAATGGTATATAATACCCTAAGGCATTAAGGAAGTTTTTAATACCCTCAGGCGTTAAGAGAAATAAATAGGAAAAATCAAAGTAACAACTTTTTATTAACGAAAAAACTTATTTATCATTTATATTAAATGAACAGTTATGAAAAGACCCAGTAAAAACGAATTTACCGGCTTTTGATAAGTCAATGTTTTCTATTATTTCGTGATTTTTACTAACAGAAATTGACGATGATTGAAAGTTTTCTGATGTTGATGGTCTCGTTGATGGTACTCCAGCTATCAATTTCGAAATTTTGTTTTTAGGAGACACACTGTTTTCCAATTATCCCTCAACCACAGCTGAACTTTTCCAACCGCCATGTCTTTTCAATGTGGTCACGTTTGCCCCCGCGTCCGCCAACAAAGTTGCAGAGGTTCTGTGCAAACATGACCAGTATATTTGTCCGCATCGCTTAGACCCAGGTATTTTGCAATAATGGAAGGAATCTTGCCTATGGTGTTCTTCCCAACTGGCCGTGAAAAACAACGACCGTTACGTTAACAGAAAACGAATCTATTGATGTTGCAGTTCGTCGGGCGTAAAAACCAATAAGTTCTCAGTAGCTTTAAACAACCCATCATCTTCTCATCAATAATTGTGAAGACACGCTTTTTATCGGGAATATTAACTATTACTACGGATCCTCTATCCTCGATATTATGTTCAACCAACATATTAACTAGCTCTTGGCGGCGGCACCCACCAAATACACCAAATAACAGAGCCACTTTGTACATCAAAAAAGTTTCATTGGGAGCTTCACGGATGAATTTCAGCACATCTTCTCGAGTCAAAATTTTCAATTTCTTCGCTTCATATCATTTGGATGCTTGCTTTAGATACTGGCCTAACTTGCAATATTTTGCAATGTCTATATTTTTACTAACTATTAATGTCGTCTTTAACATTGAATATTTCGTCCATAGGGAATTAGGAGTGAATGTTCCAGACTATAATCGATATACATAATTAGTATTTTAATATAATTTACAACAGCAATTTTAACATACCAATTCCTGGAAATATCCGAGTAGCACCGTCTCGTTGATAATTTTTACATCATTATTTTTCATCCAATCCCCAAACCTTTGATATTCCTTATCATGGGCGTCTTTAGACTTCTTTGGGACAATATTATCCAAAGCTTTGGCAGCATTTACAGCAATTCTATCCGGAATCAACGAAAAATCCATTATTTCATGTGAATTTCAGTTTTGACTTTGATACAGCACAACAATGAACACTTATTACCTTTGTTTCGTTAGAAACTATATAGGTAAAAAACCTTTCGTGATTTTGAATTTCCTTTTAATTTAGCTTGGAATTATCTGAAGTAGGACATAAAATATTGTATATACCACGGGCATTACTTGATGTCTATACCCTAACCCTCGGGCCAGAGGCCCTTGGCTTTGTAAGATTGTTGCCCTCGGAGGCATAAACAACTTCATAATGCCCTTAATTCATAAATAACTATTATAGAGTATTAAAGAGTTATTAACAATAACAACCTGGTTTTAATCTGTTTGCTTTTAGCATTTGTAACTTTTGAGTGTTTCGCACAAAACCCGATTTATCTCGGAAACTAGATTAAAATTTTTAAGTCCAGTGGCGTCCCGGAACTTAACTAATATTTTTGACAAAGAAAATGTGCGCAACTGACTTTTTTGCAATTTTTGTATTTTTTTCGCATTAGGCAACAGAAACTACAACCTTTTTATTCTTATAATTTTTTTCGTATCCTGCGTCGTTTTTGAGAAAAAATATAAAGATCACTTTATTGCAATCAATAAAAAAACTTTTGTGTTTTATAAATAATCAAAAACTGTTTTTATTGCTGTGCGTGGACATAGAATAAAATTATTTTTATTTATGGTTAATCAATTAAAATTAAACAAAATTCATCTTTTGAATTTTTTCGCTCAGATTAACTGTTTTCGTTAAAACAAATAACGTTATTCATTACTGCAGTGTTCTGAAAGTAACAAAAAAGTAAGAGTGCCATGGAAGGAAAAACAATTGTGCAGACAAATTTAATTTTGGCGTAACTAACATAACTGTAAACAGTGCATTCGTAATTATTTGGCCCTAATTATTTGAAATGTTTTTAAGAGTTTTAAGCTATAAAATTAATTTTTTTACTACCGAGATTAAATGGTCAAGAGAATCATCATTTTTTGGAATTTATGTTACCTGAACTATTAGATAATGTCCCACTGCCAGTAAGAGGAGCAATGTTAATGTAACTTATGGAGAAAAATGGATCGGTCGCGCAGGTCCACAGTCATGTCCACCCAAGTTACCGGATTTAAATCCCTTAGATTTTTTCCTTTAGGGGCATTTAAAGTGCCTCGTTCATTAAACTCCAGTCAACACTGATGTTGGATACATTTCATGTGATCAGATAAGACATATATAATATATAGAATATTTCAACGTGTTCGACAATCGATATTAAGAGGAGGTAATGCTTGCATTGAAGTTGAAGGAGAGCATTTTCAGCAACTATTGTAAGTTTAGTGTTAGTTATTATTAAGTGTTTCCTTACTAAAAAAAATAGCCCACCAATTATTCGAGTGTGGTTTTAATAAAGCGTTTTTCTTATTAGTTTGTTTTTTTAATTTTCGGCGTTACCACAGTGTGTACGCCACTGACAAAATGAGACAATCAATTCTTAGGTTAAAAGACTCATTTGTATTCATTAAAAAATGTTACCGTGTTTCAACGTCATACTAGTTTGCGTCTTCCTGTTACTTAGGATTTTTTTTTAATTATTTCAACACTCGGTAAAACACAATTTTTTAATATGTTGTCTCAGGGACATGCAACAAAGTTATTTTTATGTATTTTCTCAAAAGTGAAGCAAGATACGAAAAAAATGCTGAATTAAGAAAGTTGTAGTTTTAGTTGCCTAATACGAAAAAAATACAAAAATTGTAAAACAATGAGTGGCTCATATTTTTCTTGTCAAAAGTCTTGGTTAATGTGCCTTCCGGGACGCGACTGGACTTAAAAAAAATTCAAATTTAGGTAGGGCTAAATTAGCCTCTTACTACCTTTAATAATATTTTACTAATAATTTCAACAAAATGGGTTAAAGGATTATTAAGAGACGAAAAAATTATTTCTTTTAAGAAGTTTGACACCCTGTATTTTGAAAACGAAGCATTATCGGACCCATGTTTGTATAAACTTTTCGTCTTGGAATCACTCAAAGAATCACCCCTTGAAGCTTGGCCACGTACTTAAATAACACCCTGAATAAGGTTTTAAAAAAATAAATTTTATACAACAATGTGCCCTTGTTTAAGCAGTATTTATTTCTCTTAAAATACTAATTGGCAGGCCAAGCACTGTAATATTTTAATAAATTTCACACGTCACATCACATTTAATTGACAGTTTAATGGACATTTCGGATTATATTTAGTCAAAATAGCAGTTTTGTAAAAATTCTTTAAAAATAAATTGTGTTTAACAGATTTTTACATTGGCCGAATTAATTGGCAAGTAAACATTTATAGGGTGCATTAATTTTGGAGCTGTGACAAACGATAAGTAGTACGGCGATACTGGTGTCAATCTGTCAATTAGTAAGTTCCAGTATTGCAACTTTTTCTTTTTTTCGTTTCAATATTCTTATTGAAGTAACGATAGTAAATCTGTGGCGTTCTTTCAATCTGATTTCGGAGCATTTAGACGTGATCTACTTGATCCACATATGTTATTTGAAAGCTTATTGTTCTTCTCTCTCTCAACGAAATGTCAAATATTCGTCAATACCTATACTCTTTGCTATACAATTTTCATTGCACGTCATACCCTTCGAGTGACCTCAATTATCGGCAGTGTTGCCACCTGATAACCAATATAACCGAGTGTTACACTGTTTTTTTTACAAGAATAAACACAAATTTATTTACTTTAATTTTAAAACCTTTCAGGATGAGTACCTAAATTGTATTGGAATAGTCATGTAATTTTATTGTTGCTTTCTTTATATATGTTTTGGTTATTAATCTATTTTATTATTCGGTATTTTTATGAAAGTATTTAATTAATTAGCAACTTTTTAATTTTTGGATGTTAATATTAAGAATAATAAATATATTAATGCAAAGATGGATCATCAATCATCATCCAAATCACTTAAATCACTCGTTTTATTAACTTCAATAATAATGAATGTTCTGTGTGCCGAATTGAATTTTTCCAAATATCTGGAGTAGCAGTACACAATGATTATTTCCACATATTTATACAGTCAGTTTCTGTACTGCCTTCTCGAGCAATATGTCTAAATAATAATTTTTGGTATGTTCATTCGAATTGAACATACAGTGGTATGGAGGAAGTCGTAAAACTTTGTGTCCATATTGCTCAGCTAGATCATCAACTAAATATTTTTTTGGTGGCTTATGTCTGAAAAGAATTTAAGTTTAAAATTTAAGAATATATTGAAAACCAGGGCATACAAAATATCTTGTACCAACCTATTAACGATTTGTAAAAGTTCGGCTTTGAACATTGTACAGGGTTCCCCATAATAGACTACCCATTTTATATTATTAATAAATTCCCTACGAGATAACTAAATAGGTTGTTCTCTGTGGGATCATCTTCTGTAGTCATTGATATTTAAGTAAATTATTAATCAAGTAGGCGCCTGTCACAAATAAATTTTAAATTAATAATTTCGTAGAACGTCATTTTTCTACGAGAAGTTTGTTAGTTTTCATCAATAATTATTTAATTTTTTTGCTTTGAGACATTATTTTAACATCCGTTTGAGCTTTCATGGATTACTCAGTCCAACAACGTGTGTTTTGTGTAGAAACTCACATAAGAAGCAATTCGATAGAAGAAGTAAGGCGTGCATTCCGGCGTCAGTTTAATAACAACAATAGGGGTCACGCGCCAAATCGTAAAACTGTTTAGTTATGGGTTCGTCATTGGCGTGAAAATGGTTCTGTACAAAATTTGAAGAAGCCTGGACGTCGAAGAACAGTTCGTACACCAGAAAATATTGAACGAGTTAGAATTGCGTTTACGAGAAGTCCTAAAAGGTCTGCTAATCGACAAACCCTTATCCTAGGAATATCGAAGGGAAGCTTAGATCGAATTCTTCAAAGGGATTTAAAATTTCATCCCTATTAATACCAAATGGCACAGCACCTTAGCAATCAAGATAAAGAAGCAAGGTTAGCATTTTGTCAAGAATTTTTGGATTTACATCAAGGAGCAATTCACAGTCTCCTAATGACCGACGAAGCAAATTTTTATTTGAACGGCATGGTCAATAAACAGAATTTTAGATACTGGTCAAATGAAAATCCTCGTGAAATCTTTACACAGAACCTCCATAATCCAAAAGTTGTTGTGTGGTGTGGAGTAGGATCTTTTGGTATTATTGGCCCTTATTTTTTTGAGGATGAAAATAACCGCGTTGTAACAGTAACATCCGAGCGCTACGTTAATATGCTAGAGACATTTCTCATTCCAGAATTAAATAGACGAGGATTACTAAACAATACCTTACTATTCCAACAAGATGGGGCAACAGCTCATACTGCCAGAAACTCAATGAGGGTCCTGCGAGAAATGTTTAATGGCCGACTCATTTCTCGATTCGGAGATTTGCCTTGGCCTTCGAGGTCCCCCGACTTAACGGCACCCGATTTTTTCCTGTGGGGATATTTAAAAGCCAAAGTGTTTGCCAGTCGTCCAGGTACAATCGAGGAACTAAAAGTCAAAATTCGTGAAGAAGTTGAAGGAATAGACGAAGGTTTGCTACGCCGTGTAATGAACCACTTTTTATCTAATCTAATATTGAAAAATGTGTTGAAGTTGGTCATTTAGAAGACGTGATTTTTAAAAGTTAGAATTAAATTAGCCAAATATTTATTTTATAAGTTATCATAAATCCCAAAGAGTAAGCTGTAATTTAGTAAAATAAAAAGTTTGTTTTGTTAACTAAAAAAAATTTAATTCAAATATTAAAATGGGTAGCCTATTATGGGGAACCCTGTATAATCAAATTCAATTTTATTAGTAGTTAACCATTCTAGAATTGTAGCTTTATTCCATGATGTATTAGGTATTTTCGTTAAAAATATGCTATGGTTGTCTATTACAATCACAGATGACTTTGCTAAAATTTTCTATAATTGGTTCTCGAACCGTTGTAAAAAATTTTGCTGTTTTATTTCTCCGCGGTAATCATTCAGCTTAGTTTTAGAAGAAAAAATTGCCTACAAGCCCTCAACAAAACCATCTTTACAAAAATATGTTTTACCTAAGTAAACTTCCCATAGTTCATATATTTGTTTAATGCATAATACCTTTTACCATCAACTTTAGCAGATATAAGACTTCTTTTATTTTCATCTTGCCAAGATCGATCAATGGTGCCATTCTGAAAAATCCATGTTTCATCCAAGAAAACGAATTGGTACAAGGGTGCTTATTTTTCTTAAATATATTCTTTCCAAAATACTAGTCGTAAGCTACTTGGGAAATTTCCATAAGCCCTCGCCTCGGTTCATCTTTTTTCCATCCGAAGCCCCTTCTTTAAGAGGCTTCTTAAAGAGTTAAGACAACCATGAAACAGTTGTCTGTCTTTTAATTTCTTATTTAAAGTTGGCTTGACACATTTACAACTCTATTGAATGAGAACGTTCATTTTTCCTTAACTGTTGTTGAAACTGCGCCTACAGTAGAGATAATAAAATTTAGGGCAGCTGTTACACTCTAAAAATTAGTAAAGTAGAAATAAAATATATACACCTTTACATACTCTTTAAAGTTACTTCTCTAACTGCTGTCGAGGAAAACAATGGGCTATTGTTGTTAATTTCTTCCTGAAAATAGCTTATTACAGAAGCTATTAGCTCTTTGCACCGGCTACTTAAATGCTTCAGCATTTTTCACAACAGCGTAATCGACAGAGATATGTATGTGCACTTTTGTTGTTCTTAAAAGAACAGTTCTTTAATGGTATTTATGAAATGATCTGGAGTTTTTTTAAAAAATAGACACACAACAACACGAAACCACAGAACAATAAAGATAAGTTTTTCACGAAACGTAAACAAAACGTCAAAACCAGCCAAACAACAAGCTGGTGCCAATGCAGTTTAGTTGCCAACTGTCGGCCAATAAATTAAATTATATTAATTTTTACAAGCTTAAGTAAACAAAATATTTGCTGTAAATGGGTTCGTATCAAAGAAGAATGCTTTAAGGTTGTAGTACATTCAATATCGCATAAGATTTTAATATTTTTTGCCCAAATTTAATATCTTCATTAACAACTATCAGCTGATTGGTGACATTCATCGGAAATATGAAATATCTCCTGTCATGAATGAAATGAATATCATAAATAAATTTAAGTCTTAGAAATAAAAACTTTAGAACTTTCACACAACATTTACCTTTACCTTTTATGAATAATTCAAGATATACGTTTTTTTTTATCTTGCGAAACTATTTAGGCAGTTAAAAAACGATATATCCGTCATCTTATAACCCAAGCATTTAGATGTATTCCTAGTCATTTTTCAGTTTAGTTTTACCCGTAAAGTCCATATAAATGTTGAAATATCCTTTTAAGTAAACATAAAGTGAAATGCATACATCATGAAATAAGATCACAGGGATCGCTAGCGAATATGGTAACAACCCAATGTAACTTTTGCCATAACGGTAATCCAGTATGCAAAATAGATCGTCTTATCCTCTCGTACGGTTTAACTGCATTTATACAAAGGCGGAAATTCTATGCTATGCAGGAAATGTATCCACAAAACAAATAACCCCTTTTGCTCGGTTTCGGGATCAAGACCGGTTTGTATGTTTCAATCCTACATTACTGGTTTCGTATTGTCTATTGTTTCTTGTAGTTTATGGTTTATGCATGGACTTTCAAATGAATGGAAATAAAATAAAACGGAATGAATAAATATTTCATGGAACACAAATATTATATTTTTCATTAGGTCATAAATAAAACATTGATTTTGAAACAAAGCCCGAATTTTAAAAAATATATTTTGAACTGAATTTAAATCCGTTTTGAAAGACTCCGACCTCTTCCGATTCCCAACATCCATGCATATCTATCACTCCATAGATTATTGTCGAAGTGTCTTGTCTAGCTCTTATCTCCTTGTCATTGCCCTATCGCCACCTACTCCTTGGTTTCTCATTTTCTACTACCAGTAGAACTATTTCTTTGAGGTAAATGCATCTTCTTCAACATGTTGGAGACTGAAAACTGGGATTTCTTGAGCGGTGGAACCTCCATATTAGATAAGTGCGATTGCTTTGTTGACATCATTAATAATGCCTTAAATGTTGCTTTTCCCGAGGCGAAAAAAGTTGTTAGACACCAAAACGAGGTCCCATGGTTCACTGACGAACTCAAGACCATGAGACACAATCTTAACCTGATCCATGAGATGCATAGAATTCTTGGATCGCCGAATATGCATGAGAATTTCAAAAATTATAGAGTAGCAATCAGCAATGCAAAAAAGTAAGGTAACACAGAATATATATCCAGGGCTAACAACACTGCCAAGGCAGCCTGGCAGATTGCCAACAGGGTCCGAGGGTGATCAAAAAGGGCTGAGGAGGAGGTCAACATGGGTGCTGACGATTTCATTGACTTTTTTTCTAGCATAGCGAAGGAATTGGTGAGCCTGATCCGGATGTTGGTGCGGAGGAATACTCATTGAGGTCAGGGATGCTATTGATAGCCTGAAGAATAAGAGTAACCGGGACATTTATGGCATGAATATGAAATTGCTTAGGGTTGTTAGAAATATTCTCATAACTCCAATAACCAAATTAATAAACATGTGCATTGCTGATGGTGTCTTTCCTAACAGTCTGAAACTAGTCTAAGTAATACCAATTTATAAAAAAAGGAGACAGGAGTGACGTTGGCAACTATAGGCCCATTGCACTCATACCAGTTATCGGCAAAGTCTTTGAACTGATTTTAAAAAATCAGCTGTATGATTTTTTTAAGGTAATCAAACTATTCTCAAAAAACTAATTTGGGTTTAAAAAAAAGCTTTCGACAATTCATGCCATAAATGCCCTGTGCGAATTTATACTTAGGGGTTTTGAGGAGGGTCAACACATCGGATCCTTATATCTATCCGAGGCATTCGACTGCATTTCCCATGATATCTTGCTAAGGAAGCTCAGCTTTTATGGCTTGAGTGAGAGCAGGGTAGCTCCCATGCAGAGTTATCTCTTAAATCGGAGACAGGTGACATGTCACAATCAAGCCAAATCCGATCAAAGATTACTTAAACATGGGGTGCCCCAAGGATCCATTCTGGGACCCATGTTGTCTTTTAAATATATATCAATGACATACACTCGGCTATTACAGAGGGCGAGTTCATCATATTTACGGATGATACCACAATTACAGATTCCGATGCGGATGCAGCGGCCTTGGGTCGGAGAATGGATGCAAGCCGCACTAAATTAATGGATTGGTTTATTGCAAACCGTCTTACTCTGAATGCAGATAAAACAGAGACAATCATCTGTAGTCTCAGACCTCACGAGTTTAAAAATCCCGCATCAGTAAAGTTCCTCGGCGTTCATGTGGATCCAACCCTAAAGTTTGACTGTCATGTAGACTATATTTGCAAAAGGGCCTCAGGTTCCATACTGAGACAATTGTCGGCGGTGGTGGATGTGCGTGTGTGAGTGACCATTTTCCACGCCCTGGTTCAGTATCTTTGCTGCTTTGCCATCTTGGTGTGGTGCCACTCCTCCCATGCGGACAGGGTATTTGCTATTAAACGCAGAGCAGTGAGGGTCCTCGCTCATCTCGGGAATCGAGCAGACGCAAGGGGGGCGTACAGGGAGCTTAATATTCTTACTATTCCATCTAGGTATGTTCTGAATGTTTAATGTATGCAAAGACAAATCAAATCACAAATATATCAGACAGCTGCTGATGTTCATGATCACAACACCCGAGGCAGAAATAACCTAAATATCGAATTTCTGAGACTTAGCAGGTCGTGAAATGCTACTCTCCACTATACCCCGGCCTTCTTCAATAAACTACCGAATGCTTTAAGAAACCCTGAGTGTGGCAGGTTTAAGAGTGTCGTTAAACACTACTTGACTAAGCGACCATTTTATACCATTAATGAGTTCCTGGATCATAGAGGGAAAGTTTTCTAAAGTACTTGTTAAGTGTATTGCGGAAAGCGTAAGTGTTATTGTAATGTGTGTTCTAATTTTTAATATATATATTTTTACACTTATATTAAGTACTAGCTTTTAAACATATTATGGTTTTGATGACAACTATTGACTTTTAATTGATATTAGTTCACGTATGTAAAAATTTCCAATTTTAAACGCGAATAAAGGAATTTTGAATTTTGAACGTGGTCGTACCAGCCCAACTGCTTAATTCTCTCCTAAATAAATGACTCTTTACCTTATCAATGTGCCCTGCAGCTAGCCTCCAAAAATATATCTAGGTGGCATTTATCATGTTCAATGCCCGTTTTTGTTAGCTGTCACACTGCTTAGCTATCTATACTCTTTAGAATTGTGTTGGGTATGAGTTTTTTAATTTTTTTTTTGGATAGTTCGGTCCCTATTTTTATTTGATTCACTGACTGTCCCACCAGAGTACAAATATCACCGAGTAAAATCACTCACTCAAAATTCTTTGATGTTTTCACATCAAAAGCAGAGAGCCGATCGGACATTTGCAGTGCGTGCAATGTCTCGTCAGCTGCTATACCAGGGTTCGGTAGATATTCAGTAAAAATTCTTTAGTTAATAGAATTTTCAACAGCAAGTGACATTATTTTAAAGTGTTGTGATTCATTCGGAGTAATGGGTTTACGAGATATACTTATGCATACAAATTTCCAATGAATGAAATTATGAAAGAAATTTGTTGAAAACTTGTAAAACATATTTTTGTCCCATAAATTATAAAGAAGGTTCATAAGGGACTGAATTAAAACTATTTATTTAGCGGTTGTTTACGTTTTTATTAAGTAAAAAATATATGACAAAAGCTCAAATGAACTAATATCTACATACATTTAAGAACGAAACTTTACAGGTTTTTTAAAATTGTTAATTTAGTAGATTTTTTGTGAATTCTTTGTGTTTTTAATTCTCTGTTGGCGAATTCTAAAGTATAGTATATCTTAGCCCTAGTAAATAAAGTAACACAGCTTGCCAGAGAGAAATTAGTACAAGGATGAGATAATCTGACTTGAAAAAACTTGACCAATAGCAATTTTCCTATGCTAACAGTTCCAGCCAACAGATTAAAATTTTGAACACATACAGGGTGTTTCAGAAGTACGGTTCGTAACTTAAGGGAGTGATTCCTTATAATATTTTAAGAGAAAATGTATACCGGGTGTTGCATCGTCGAGCGGGACATAGGAAATCCCATGTAATTTGAAATGGGGTCAATTATTGGGTCTAGGACATTTAGCCGTCGCCGTTTCGCCGTCGCCGTTTCGCCGTCGCCGTTTCGCCGTCGCCGTTTCGCCGTCGCGACAATTCGCCGGCAGCCGATTCGCCGTGGGCCGTTTCGCCGTCAAATAGAAATTAATAAAATACGTAAAAAAGGTTATAATATATATTGCTAAATTTTAACAAAATTGTTTGATAAAAATATACCTACATAGGCAAGTCAATAATAATAATTAGGGTTATTGGAATTCGGGTCTAGGACGTTCAGCCGTCGCCGTTTCTAATCTAATCCACCTTTTTGGGTCCAATTCGGTATATGCTAGATATAAAAAAATTGTAATAATTATAGACTTATATTGGTTAAACAGCGCTAACACGGCATCTAATCCACCTTTTTGGGTCCAATTCGGTATATGCTAGATATAAAAAAATTGTAATAATTATAGACTTATATTCTATTTGACGGCGAAACGGCCCACGGCGAATCGGCTGCCGGCGAATTGTCGCGACGGCGAAACGGCGACGGCGAAACGGCGACGGCGAAACGGCGACGGCGAAACGGCGACGGCGAATAGTCCCATCCCCTCAATTATTGGCTTCCCTAATTATTTTAGAGAAAAATTCTATTTAGGTTTATTAAAGAGCACTAAAACCCACATTCAAAAGAATAACTTTAGATATTTTTGATGAGCCCGTTTACGGGTTATCGCCGATTTCTTTTTAACTATTTCTACTTTTTATGGCCCCGTATTTGCGGGCACCAGTCAAGGTAAAAGATGACTGTCAAATAAAGTTGTCATTTTGAAATGTGTGCTTTATTGTTATAAAAACTCGTACATCGAAAATATTAAAGGTGTATTTATGAGTACAAATTAATCTGAATAAAACTAAAATAAAGTATCCAATTACAAGGTAAATTATGACATTTTACATGTTTCAATATTTTACTAATTAATAGGTAGGTACTATTAAATTGTTAGAACTTTAGGATTTAAGAAGATGTTCAAATATTCCTCCATTGACTGCTAGACAATAACCGAGGCGATCATAAAATTCTCTTCTTACATTTGCTAGTTGGTAAACTGAAATTCTATTGCATTCGGCAGAAATAGCATTTTTTAACTCGTCTAGATTTGGGTATTTATCTTTGTATATCCTGTTTTTTAAATGGCCCCAGAGAAAGAAATCATTTGGCGATAAATCAGGAGACCTGGCTGGCCAATTTACTGTATGATTTAAGCCAATAACATTTCCATTAAAAGCACGGTTTAAATATTCCCGGACAGCCAGGGTACTATGTGCCGGGCAGCCATCCATTTGGTACCAAACTTCCTGATTTTCCCTGGCGGCATCATGTAAAGTAGGTAAAATATGATCTTCAAGTAGTTCCAAGAAATATTCTGCATTTAAATTTCGTGTAAGAAATAATGGCCCGATAATATTTTCTCCGAAAATCCCATCCCATACATTACCTTTTTGTGGATATTGCGTCCTTGTTTCCACAAACCTGTGTTGGTTTTCTTTGCTTCAATATCGATAATTTTGAACATTGGGTTCATTGTTTAAGGTAAATGTGCATTCTTCAGTGAAACAAATGTTTTTTAAAAATTCGCTATCCATGTTTGCTCTTTCCATCATACCAAAACAAAACTCCTGTCGTCGTATTTCGTCCCTATCTCTTAGCTCTTGGCGCTTTTCATATTTGTATGAATAATATTTATGTCGTTTCAAAGCTCGTAACGCTGTGGTGTGATCTAATCCCATGTCATTCTCAAGTTTCCTTGTGCTGATCTTCCCATCATTTTCTTCCACGCACAATAAAACTTGCAAGTCCCTATAATTTCTTGCATCTCTTCTTTGTTCCTGCCTTTCTTCACATCTGCAGTTATTTATTACAGTGCCTTTTGTCTCAAATTTCTTGATAGTCCTTACGACTGTAGATTTTGCAGGTATCGGTCTATTCAGATACAGTGCAGCAAACATGTCTGACACATTTTGATAACTATTTCCTTGATAATACCATTTAATCATCAATATTTTTTCTTCAGAAGTGTAATTCATGGCTAATATTTTCGATGTACGAGTTTTTATAACAATAAAGCACACATTTCAAAATGGCAACTTTATTTGACAGTCATCTTTTACCTTGACTGGTGCCCGCAAATACGGGGCCATAAAAAGGAGAAATAGTTAAAAAGAAATCGGCGAAAACCCGTAAACGGGCTTATCAAAAATATCTAAAGTTATTCTTACCCGGTATATGAATATGTGTCCGAAGTTGCCCCGTTTTTTATATACAGGGTGTTAAAGTTAAAAAAAAATCGTTTTTTTATAATTTTTTTACATGTCCTTTCCCGATTTTATTAAAATTTGGTGCCGTTATTCATAATGATAAGGGGCTTAATTAACCCTAACTAGATTAAATATATTTAGTCCAGTTGCGTCCCGGGAAGCACCTTAACGTATATTATTTGACAAAAAAAATGTTTCTAATTCTAATATTTTTTTTCGGATTTACCAGCTAATGATACAACTTTTCTGTTTCTTAAATTGTTTTCTTATCTTGCTTCGTTTTGGAGAGAAAAAATAAAAACCACTTCATTGCAGATGCTGGAAATTTACGTCTTGACACAAGCAAAGTCTAAGCTTTCCGGCCGAAAATTTTCAAAGTCATTAATATCAATATTTCAATAAATGTTCACTTAAATCCAAAATATAAGCAGGTTTTGTTTTAAATGCCCAATAGAGAAAAGTCTAAAGAAGTTAAATCGTGTGATCGAACCGGCCATTACGTACGAACTTTTAATACAAACTATTTCAGCATTTTTAAAAAGAATTTGGTTATGATGAATGAAAATTGGGAAATGGTAATTAAATGAATTAATCTAATAATTCATTTTTAGCCAAGATTAGAAATGACGCCATCTTGAATTGAATTAAGATACAAACTAAATATATTACGGATATAAAGATGTACTTAAGGGAGATTCAAGGAGGTGTGCCGAGGAATACCCTGTCCATTTTTTTTAAATACTAACAATAATTCATTGGATTGGAGCGAAAGCTACCATTAAAAAGATTGTCACTTAATAATCATTTTCTTCTATAAGAAAAATATATACATTTTCATACAATTATCTATACATATTAGTATAGCAGTTTCTTTGCCTTCTCTATTTTTCTGTCTTATCTAAAATAGTTAGGTCACTGAGGGAACGACAATATTACATTATCGATTTTAAGAATAAAATTCTATTAATTAACTGCATAAATCCTTAATTTATAGACTTGAAAATCAGTATCCACTCAGGCTAAATGAAAGTTTGCAGCATCCGACGAATAACCGCTAATAGTATGGCGGGCAGAGATACCCACTGGCTATTTGCCGCCATTATCTCTCTCTTAACTCGATTAAGTCCTCTCAAAAGCGAAACGGATTGAATTTACGCCGTTTCCAATATTAAATCCAATTAAAAGCTTATAGTATCTAGAAAATATGACGTACTTGGCTTGCTGGCCAAGGGAATTGATGTGTTTTATCTTCCGTTCCATTTATCTGCCCCCACATGAATTTCTGCACTTCGAACTTTACGAGAATTTGCTTATTCCAGTAAAGTTTAGGGTAAAATGCGGAAAATGTTCCGAATTTTACTGCAATGGAATGTTGGAAGAGGCTTGATTATTTACCAATCATAATTAGATATAAAAAGTTGATCAGCCTGTATTTATTTTCTATTTACTCTGAGCCGGAGTCGCATCATATTATCAAAAAATTAAAAAATTGTTTCCTTGTATTATGTAATTATAACAGAATATTATCAAAAGTTTCTCCTGTTTTTATGAGATTTATTTCATTCGAAGTGCTCAAATCTAGAAATAAATTTATTTTCGCCTCCTCAACCCTTAATCCTAGATCCGTCACTCTCTTCTCATGCTTAGATGATTTTATGTCTTTATATAGTGGAGGTGGTCACCTCCACTTGTTTCTTGATTCTAAAGTCTTCACTGTCTTTTTGAGATCCTGCCAGAGACTTCAGGGTCACTTCTTGTTTTTCTTCATTTGGATCTGATGGACGAACAACTCAAACATGCGGAAAGAATTTTCTTAGGAGAATTTTAAAATGTACCGATTTCGTTTAAGTTTGTTTATTTTATGAAGATTTCGTGATTTTTTTCAAGTTATATTCTTTGAAACTTTTTTGAGAAAACTTAAAATTTCGTGTTTTGTTCAACACTTAAGTTTGGGAATTTTTTTTAAACTGAAAATTTCGATTTTTTTTTACATTTTGGAACAGGAATTAAGTCTCAAAATTTCGGCAACAGAAAATTCCTGACTTTTTTACACACTTTCAAACTTTCGATAATTTTTTTAAATACTCAAAGTGTCGGCATCTTTTCAAAAACTTTGAAATTTTCGGTTTTTTTTACAAACATTAAAAGTATCGAGATTTTTTCCCGAACTTAAAATTTTGCGATTTTTTACACTTTTAGTATTTTGAGATTTAAAAAAAAATATTTACAACCATGCATGTAATAATGACATTTCACCTATCTTTGAAAGGTGGAAAGTTGACGTTTTTTGACTTTTACTTTCCACCCGAATTATATGCTTGTTTTACCTGACCCTTTTATAAAATTTATGTAAATTTGACATAACAGCAAAAGTTTTCGTTTTCCTACTGGAATTAAAAGCAACATCTTCCTTTTATTATCCTTAATTAACAATGTCGGCCTTGACGGCATCCTCTTAATAAAGTCCAGACCCGCAGCTGATATTAAGTCAACTTTTCTATTTTTCTGCAAAGAAAGTTACCCGAAAACTTCGTGAAACTTTGTAACGCCACATTGTCCCCGAGGAGTGGAAATAATATTTACTGAAAATGTCTTTTAGAGTTAGTATTTTATAAAGTCAAACTCAGGCGCTGGCGGGGCATCTTTTAAAATGTTAAACCGCTTTGAAATCCTACTTTCATGTGGTTTTGAATTATTTACTTTTCTTTATACATGCATATTGAAAACGGTGCGTGGACTAATAAATAAAGCAAAAAGTGTGCTTTGCTTGCTGTCGGACGGTAATGCTAGAAATAGGGGGACGACTATATGTATGTCAGTGGCACCCTTGAATCTCCCATTTATACACTATACATTGAGATGAGCTTAAATGGCTCACTACTATCACTTGCATACCGTTTAAGTGGAGAAAACATCACCAAAAGTGTAGTTAGTTCTGTGTCACTATCACTATCTTTATCTAAACTTATTATTAAGGGTTAAACATTAGTACTTATATATTTATAAGAATTTTCCACCTTAATTACATGTTGTACAGGGTTATCCAACCAAGACCAGACAAGGCGATTTTTTGACTTTTCCTGTACTTTTATAAAAAAACTGAAATAGCCATCTTAAGTCATTTTCTCCCGCGAATTCGAATATCTTCAGCAAAAAACAATTGAACATCAAACAAAAGTACTAGGGGTCACTTTTCCACCTTAATTACATGTTGTACACAGTTTTTTCAATTGTCGGCAGAAATGTTACTTACTATGTTTTTTATTTATTTTTACCAGAGATGTATTTAAAATGGGAGAAGTAATACTCCTTCTCATATTTGATTCTATTTAGTGCCATATTGGTTCGATTGCATTAAATACACAATAGTAGAGGGGAAGACTGTATGTCAATTTTTTGTTGCAAATTTATCACACACGTATTATTTATTAATTTTAAAAGCCTGCAATACTTCTAAAAGATCCCGTTATTTGTAAGCTTCTTCAATATACAGAGTGGCAAAAAAGTCGCGCATAATGCCTGTAACTTTTGAATTACCTCGTATACGAAATTAAAAATAAAATTATAGTGTGTGAAAAGTGACCTTTATGAGAGTTGTTCAGTAAATCATTCCCCGCGTTTCTACCTGCATAACTTTTTCCTGTCATTTCTGGTTTGGTTGCCATAGAGACTAACTTACCTTTTTTAAATGAAACACCCTGCATATAATTGCATATTTGGATTCTACCGGAAAACTCTGAATTTTTTGTATTTCAAATTTTTAAATCTGCAAGCGTTTCCGAGATGATGACAGCTCAAAAATGAAAGACTTCCTAATTATAATTATTCTTACCTAATACCCACCAGTTGAGTCAAGGTGTTTTCATGACAGCGACTTAAGAGGTGTCAATTTTGAGATTCTCTGTTGTCTGATTTTTAATTTGTTCACACTATGGTTCATCTGAATGAGAAACAATGAGTTGAAATTTTAATAATGAGCGGTTACGGATATATGTAGAGATCGCAAGATCAGGTTTGTCAACTGTTCAATGAATTATATCCAAATAGGCCTCCACTAAATCAGTCAACGGTGTGTCGAGTGGTAAAGAAATTTTGAGAAACAGGCAGTGAAAGGGAGGCCGCTAGAATTCTCTGTTGTCTGATTTTTAATTTCTTTACACTATGGTTCATCTAAATGAGAAACAATGAGTTAAAATTTTAATAATGAGCGGTTACGGAAATATGAAGAGATCGCAAGATTAGGTTTGTCAACTTTTCAATGAATTATATCCAAATAAGCCTCCACTAAATCAGTCAACGGTGTGTCGAGTGGTAAAGAAATTTCGAGAAACAGGCAGTGTTAGGGAGGCCGCTAGATCCGGTCGACCTAAAACAACAAGCGGGGAGACAATGCTTTGTATTTCATGCTCTCAATACATAAAAATCCAACACAATCATCCAGGCCAATGGCAATGAATTTTAATGTGTCTCATCAGTCAGTGAAAAATTTGCTTAAGCAGGAGAAGTTGATAGAAGAGCCGAATTTTGTGAGCTGATGATGGAAAGATGCAATAACGATAATAACTTGGCAACAAATAATATAATTTTCTCGGATGAAGCTACTTTCCATTTAAATGGCATTGTTAATGGACACAAGTATCGTCATTGGTCTGCTGAGAATATTCACTGGTTCCAGGAAGGTCATACTCAGAGGCTCGAAAAAGTTAATGTTTGGGCGGGCATAGTTGGTAGACATATTATGGAACCTTTTTTCATAGATGATAATTTGAATGGCGAAAAACATATGGATCTCCTCAGGAGTCACATAATTCCTTCTTGCAGAATGGTTTTACCCGGTGTAAATAATGGCATAAACGAACAGGTATGGTTTCAGCAAGATGGAGTACCTGCGCATTATGCGGCAAATGTTAGACAATACATAAGCGAACAATTTTTAGGACATTGGATAGGCAGAAGAGGTGCTATTGACTGGCCAGCGCGATCTCCGGACTTAACCCCGCTCGACTTATTGTTGTGGGGACACTTAAAGAACAAAGTCTACGTTAACCGTCCAAATGACTTACAATCTATAAAAGTCAGAATAAGTGCTGAAATTCGGGCCATTCCAGAGGACTTCCTTTTAAACGTTGTAGACGGGTTCAGGGATCGACTGGCGCTCTGCTAAGCAGAAAATGGTGGTCATTTTGAACACCTGATCCATTGAAAAGGTTTCACTTGTTTATTATTCCGATGTTAAGTTGTTCAATTTTCTAGGCTATTTATTTTGTTATTATAAAGTTTGCCACAATTTTAAAAAAATAAAAATTTGAAATACAAGAAATTCAGAGTTTTCCCAGTAGAATCCAATTATGCAATCATATGCAGGGTGTTCCATTTAAAAAAAAGTATGTTGGTCTCTATGGCCAACCAAACCAGAAATGACAGAGAAAATTCATGCTGGTAGAAATATATGAACAACTTTCTTAAAGGTCACTTCCTCGTATACGAGTTGATTCAAAAGTTACAGGCATGATGCGCGACTTTTTTGCCACTCTGTATACTTTTCTAGCACATATTATAAACAGATCGTTAGAGGTAAGAGATTTATGTAAATGGGATTTGAAAATTTATGAATCTTTCATCCCTGTTACTACAAGTGACGAACGCTGATGATTCATCTGTTTGACTGGTCTACATGTGTGTAAAATTGTAAAATTAAAAATAGCTACAAAATATCCGACTGCATGACCAGAGTTTTATTGCTACCGAAGCCCAACTCTCATTCCGTGTTTTTTCTCGTTAGTAGATGCTGATTGCTGATAATTAAAAAAGCTTTCGCAAGTTAATACGGTGTGTCTGACCCAAGCATTTCCATTTATAACCTGTGTTTTGTACCAGTTGTGTTTATAAAAAGTAGAAATGGTCAATACTCGTGGTTTCCCGAATTTTTTTAATTTAGTGAAACTGTTCACAATTCGTTACTGTATGACGTAACTTTTTCCATTAAACATTATTATCATTCGTGTTAGCACTACGAATAGCACGTTAAGTGTTGCATACTTCTTCTATTAAAACCATTTTGGCTTTCGGACTTTTAAAATTGTTTAAGCCACTTTAGTAAATTGAATGATAGTAGTTTACATCCTCTAAGACTTCGGCGTAAAATTTATTTTATCGTAAATGTTGTATTTTGTCACGAACCGTCGTAAAGTTGGAGTTTTAAAATTTTCAGCGAAACATTCACGAAGACATGGTTTGGTTTTTATGGCTAATGCATAAGTAAACTTAAGTGTTCTACTTTTTCTTAGATAGCAACTAATTTTTTTATAGTGTGATTCTGGTGGAAATATCAATTCCTGGTATTTTAAGGAACCCCTTAAAGTGGCATTATTATTTGTCAAACTTTGAAAAGTGCCAAGAGATAATTTATATTATCCGACACTTAGGTACCTATAAAGCGAACATTATTAGTTTGATTTTAGACTAATGAAGTAGCTTAAAACTCACACGTGGGTTATAACCATAACTCACTAGTGGGTTATGAATATAACTCACTAGTGGGTTGTGGTAAAATTTGCATTCATCTCAGCAATAATTCTACATATATTACACAAATAAAACTCTCGGAAATTAGTATTATAATCGAAGAATTTATCCAACACTTACATATAAAGTTAACATTATTAGTTCGATTATAGACTAATAAAGTAGAGCCAGGGCTTTCTTTGGTTTGTGCACTTTCAATACATATATCAACATTCTTATACACTTCTAGAGTCGTTTTTATCATTGAGTATTTCGTCCACATAGATGCCATTTTATCTTCAAGATTCAAAAAATATGCCGATGAAACATCTTCGTTTACCACGCAAGCACTTCTTTTTTCAGACCAGTCGATAAGTTCTTTGAAGGCGTTGCCATAACGATCTCTTGACTTGTGGGGAATAATAAATGCACACGCCAGGTCCGCTCCTTTTTGAATTTCGGCTGGAGTCTCTTCCATATTTTGAAAAACTACCCTTAAAAATCGCAAAAATAATCATTTTATTTCGTGTTTCCGTGTTACGGCTTTAGAGGGGTGGCGTTAGACTGGTTTTCATCCTACTTGACAGAACGCAGAGGGTGAGATCTCGGGGTTAGATACGGGGTTCCTTAGGGTTCCGTGTTGGGACCCCTGCTATTTCTACTATACCTAAATGATTTGGCCACAATCAGTATACAAGGCAAATTCACTCTGTTTGCCGATGACACTACGATCTTGTGGACAGGTGGAGATGCAGGAGTTCTTATGAACATTGTCTCGTGTGATCTGCGTGGGGTTCGGGTCTGGTGTGATGCTAACTACCTTAGTTTTAATACAAGTAAAACTAATATATTACCTTTTAAATTTAGTCCCTTGAGTATGGACTATCTGGTTGCTAATAAATATAGTGTGAGATTTCTTGGTCTATAGATGGATGAGAGGCTGAAATTTGATACACATATCCGGGCTCTCAACGCCAAGTTGGTATCTAGTTGATATGCGGTTCGTGTAGTGGCTAACGAACTGGGTATTGACATGGCAAAAAGTGCCTATTTCTGCCTGATTGAATCTCATCTCAGATATGGAATTCCTTTCTGAGGGTTTTGCACCGGGTCTCTGTTCTCTTCTGTGCTTGTTTTGCAGAAACAGGCAATTCGACATGTTTGTAAAGCAAGGACCCGAGATCACTGCAAGCCCTTATTTATTCAACAAAAGATTTTAACCTTACACTGTCTGTTCATATTAGAGGCAGTGCTTACTATTCGTAAGCGTTTTAGAGACAGCCGACATACCCATCATTATCCAACGAGAAACAGCAATGACCTGCCATTGCCTACCCCGAGGTCAACCCTAACTAAGAACTCTCTTAAGTACGAGGGCTTGAAGATGTATAATCATTTGCTATCTGCTGCAAGGGAGACAGCTACTCTATTAGAAATAGTTTGCTACAAAAAGCGAACTATAGCTTGAACGAGTGTTTTGAAGACAACTTGTAGTATTGCAATGGTTTGGTTCCTTCTGTCTATCTGTAATATTGTTTTGAGGGCTTTGCTGCTTCAGTACTCGTGTAAGCGTGTATGTATACAGTGAGCTCAAAAAGGTTGGAATAAATTCGTTTAAAATTCAGGTGATTATTTTCTTGAAAATCACTTGGACATGTCGATTATTATTTTTAATTGCGAATTTTTTGACATAAGAAATGTGTATACAGGTTGTCTTAAGAAGAACATATTCCGTCAACATTAATTTTTTTAAAATAGAACACCCTGTATATTATATTATTTTTAAATTCTACGATACATTCTAAACACTTTTTGTATAACATACCATATCTCCAAAATCAACAGTTTTCGATATATTGACATTTTAATATTTTTCTGAAAAAATGCTGAGATCCGTGGATTTTTAGTTTTAATTGCGCATTTCTTTATTATTATTGTAACCTGTTACCTGAATTAATTTATTTTGACACAGACATTTACTTCTTGTCAAAAATTCTTCAAATTGTGTAGATCTATCTAACTTCAAGTAATTCTGTAAAAATGGCGCGGTTAAGTGAAAAAGATAGGATAGAGGTACTAATGATGCTTTGCTATGGAGATAGGATGCGAACCCAAACAGAAGTATGTGAGTTATTTAACAATAAGTACCCAAACCGAGCACCAATATCTCAATCTGTTGTTAGTAAAATTGTAAAAAAATATAGGGATTTGGGGCATGTTAGAGACAATTATATTCAAGGTCGACCTAGGATTTCAGAAGATGTGCAGTTAAATGTCCTCTTAACTGTCCAAGAAAACCACCATAGTGTTACTCGCGGTATTGCCACAGAAAATAATATTTGTCAAGCAACCGTATTGAATTATTTTCACAAAAATAAATGGCGTCCCTATAGGGTACAGTTGGTTCAGGAACTTAATGAAGATGACCCGAATAGAAGAACAGAATTTTGCGAAATAATGATGAACAGATACATTGAAGATCCTCAAATTTTAAAAAGAATTGTGTTCTTTGATGAAGCAACGTTTACTCTAAATGGGCATGTGAATCGCCAAAACTGGCGATATTGGGCTAAGGAAAATCCGCACTGAATCATGGAGTCCCACACACAATACCTGCAAAAAGTAAATGTTTAGGCTGGAATTGTTGATAACCGGATTTTAGGTCCTTTCTTTTTTGATGGTACGTTAAATGGCGAACTGTATCTAGAATTTTTAGAATTTGAGTTAATACCGGCACTTGCTGTACTCTATCCAAATCCAGATGAGCCAGACATTCCCAACAATAACTTATGGTACCAGCAAGACGGAGCACCAGCCCATTACACACGCCCGGTGCGTGAGTACTTGGACACAGTCTTTCCTGGCAAGTGGTTTGGTCGACGGGGTCCAATAGAATGGCCGCCAAGGTCACCAGATTTGACCCCGCTAAATTTTTTTCTGTGGAGCTATTTAAAATCTAAAGTATACTTTAACAGACCTAACAATATTGATAAACTTAAAGCTCGAATAAGGCATGAGGTTAGATTAATAGAGCCCCAGGTAATCCATAACGTTTTGGAAGAATTCAAAGATCGACTTGCATATTGCCAGAAAGTTGGTGGCGGTCAATTTCAACATTTATTAAAATAAAATTTAATATAGTCTATGTAAATATTATAGACTAAATAGATGTAAAGAGTTCATTTTTAATTGTAGTTTTCGTACTAGAAAAAATGTCAATATATCGAAAACCGTTGATTTTGGAGATATGGTATATTATACAAAAAGTGTTTAGAATGTATCGTATAATTAAAAAATAATATAATATATAGGGTGTTCTATTTAAAAAAATTAATGTTGACGGAATATGTTCTTCTTGAGACAACCTGTATACACATTTCTTATGTCAAAAAATTCGCAATTAAAAATAATAATCGACATGTTCAAGCGTTTTTCCAGAAAGTAATCACCTGAATTTTAAACAAATTTATTCCAACCTTTTTGAGCTCACTGTATAAATACTTTTTATTAATTACACTCTTAAGTTCCGATCCATCATAAATCTACTCAACGTTTTTTTTTTTATATAGTTTTAATGTTTGTTGACGTAAGAGCTTGTGATATTGTCTTATTTTGTCACTACAAATTTTTTTTTCTCTTATTATCGATTCCATAATATCTTTAAGATTATTTGTTACATTTTACCGCTTCTACTTTTTATGGTACATTTTATTGTTTTTTCTTTTTCTTCTTTTTGCATTATGTTGTCCTATTTTTACATTTTGAACTTGATTATCTTATTCATGATTAGGTATGTTAGATGTAGAAAAGCTTTGTAAATTAAAACTTCGTTTCCTATTTCCTTGTTGGGTAATAAAGCGATTTTTGACTTTGTCCTTGGCTTTACTGTCTTCAAATTTTTGTTATTAATTAATTCTATAACAACAATAATCACCCTGGCCTACTTTTACGTGTCAAATTTGTCATTTCCAGTTTTCCAGTTTACATCGAAACAATATAGTTCTTAATTTTTTATTAATATCTATCAAGTGTTGAATAAAATATTGTATGACCTTGTGTGTCAAGTCATATAAGTCACTTGGGAATTAGCCCTCTCGGCCTACGGCCTCAAAGGCTAAGCATTTACCACCGTGACTTATATATAACATATGCTGGTCAGAACAGACGATCTGGAAGACCAGTTGGTTTTTAGTCCTCCTCGACCTATCCATTTTTGAGAAATTCTTGTTCGTGCATCCAACTCAAAACACAAAATTTTTTAATTTGGCAGTTTGGCATAATTTTTATTTTATATAGTTAACCTCATTAATAAAAAATAGTTCCCATCTTATTATGATGCAGACAGATGGCGGGCACAGTACAGGGGATAAATAAGTAATTTGTTCTGTTATTCGTGGTTTTCATTCGTAATTTTTAACTGTATGTGATAAGTTTTAATTAATAACTAATGTTTGTGCGTATCATTGTATTGTCGGATGTTAATATTTTATCATACTAACGTACCGGTCGCCCTAAGGATGGTCTTCTGATCGAAACGAGTAGGAATATTTTACAATAAAGAAGGTGATAGTATTTCCGCGGCTCTTATGTATCCCCTATTTAACATGTCCCTTCTAAAGAGCAGTTACGACTTTATTATACTTATATTTATTATGTTTTATTTTTTTAAATAACTAAATAAACTTAATCTTTTTTATTTGAAAAAGTTTGTGGCGAAAAATATTGTTTAAGGAATTCTTTAGAGTGGTTTTTATTGCACGACGGCATATTTCCTGGATAATTTAATAAATATTTGTCAAAAGGAAACTTTTTACGATCTTTTTTAAGAATAAAAGTTGTTAAGAACGAGAAGCTCGTAAAATGTTTTGAAAAATAAACTGTGGCTTAGAACTCCGTTAGAAATCACTTTTGAATGTTAAAGCTTTTTTATAGTTTTTAATTTGCCTCAACTATAAAGTTAATCAATAAATAAATATAGTAAGTATTTTATATTTATAAAATTTAAATAAGAAGTAAAATATTTTTTAGCCGCCATGATTAGATTGTTGTTTAAGACGGTAGCTCTTATTGATGCGACCTGTTGTCTTAAGAGGGCCTTCAGTGTAACTTCTTCAGCTTTTGCTAGGGTGAGATAAAATGTTTAATGGTGTCTGTTTATTTATCATCGCGAAATGTAATTCTAAGTTTCATCTTATCGAAGCTGTCTCTAATAGGCTTGTACAAAATGCTTCCACAAATTCCTAATACTAAAATATGATGATCTAACTGAATTTACCTTAGTCTAAAATTAATAGTCTATGTTAGTTCAGTTTTTTTAGTTTATTCCAAATATTTAATCAAGTAATTTGTGAAAAGTGCCGAAGCATTTAAATAGTCGGTGCAAAGAGCTGCCCTAAATTTGAATATCTCCACTGTAAGCCCAATTGCAACAACAGTTAAGGAAAATAAATTATTAGAATCACCTTAAAACAAACGTTCTAATTCAAAGAGAGTTGTAAATGTGTGAAGATTGGATAAGATAAGTTCTATCCGTGACACTATTTATGGAATGTACGAAACAAGTAAGTTGTATTATTTAAAAATTGTAATATTTTTCATCGGTTATTCATAAGCTGTAACTTTTTTCTAGAACATCATGTTACTTTGACAACTTTAGGTAAGAAATTAAAAGACAGACAACTGCTTGATGATCGTCTTAACTCTTAAAGGAAATATGCTTCGGATGAAAAGAAGATGAAACAAGTACATGTAAGCAATCGATAATACATGTCATCACATTACCGGTAGTAGCTTTTTGAATTTCTAATGGATCAAGTTCTTCAACCCGATTTTCTAGATCTTCTTTTGAATTTACTGGTGTTTTATAAACCACTTCTTTAATCCTGCCCCACAGGAAAAAGTATAAAGGATGTTTTATCGCCATATCTCCATAACCAATCATCTGTAGAATTGTTATTTTGTGCATTTCTGTTAAATAAACCATTTTTCCGATATACAGTTAACGAAATTCAAACGACTATAACACTGACAACTACTGTCATGCAGACAGACATCAATTTGCTAAGGTCAGTCGTTTTAAACAAAAGTTTTTATACCTTTTTTTTATGTCATACCAGTAAAAACATTTTAATATCAATTTTCAACATTAATGTTTTTTTTTTGTTTTTTACATTATCAAGAAATAAACAGTATTACTTATTAGTTTTTTAGTGTGTAGTTAGTTTTTGCAATAAATCTGAAAACACTTAATATTTCCGAAACAGTTGAAGATAGGTATAGGATATTGTACATGAATAATGTCTAAAATTTTCTGAAGAATCCAAAAATTGAATAATATACAGGGTGTTGCATTAAAAATAAGAAAGTTAGTATTGACCACTGTTACATGACACACCCTGTATAAAAAGTTTTTATTAATGCGCAACTAGAAATACTAATCGACATGCCCGAGTATTTTTTCGGACACGCCCCCATGTATTTATTATCGAATTTATTCCATTTGGCTGATACACACTGTATAATAAACAAATAGGGTTGAAAAAATATTATGGTAAATTACTTTATAATGGGTGTTTCAAAACAAATGCGAAAAACTTAAGGGGGCGATTTTTAGTATAAAATAAAGGGAGGTTTGATATATAAATATTGAGTTAAAAGTCAGTAATCAGGAAGAAGTACGCCTCATCTTTGGCCACCTCGATCCCCAGATTTAAATCCTTTGGATTATTATATCTGGGAATATCTGAAAGTTTACACTACCCCAGTACAGGACAATAAAATATGATGATCTAACTGAACTTACCTCAGTCTAAAATTAATAGTCTTTGTTAGTTCAGTTTTTTTAATTTATTCCAAATATTTATCTTATCGATAGCAAAATTTGCTAGAAGAACTTTGTAGTAAGCGTTTATTTTTGGGACGCGAAATCCAGATCTGATAACAGTTCTGATTTACTTTGCATGCCACTAGCAGCACCTCGCAGGCATTTAAAGCTCAATACATTTGTTGTGCTTTGATGAATTAAATTTCTAATGATAAACTCTTAAACTATTTAAAATAGGTAAACAAAGACAAGTAGATAGGTTGATGTAAAACAAAAACCGATGCACGTCATCAATCAGCTGATAATTGTAAATCCGTAGGAAAACACGAGGAAAGTAAATTTGGGCAAAAAGTATTAAAACTTTATACGATATTAAATTTACTACAGACTTAAAGTATTCTTCTTTGATACGAACCCACTTATAGCAAATATTTGGTTTATATATGCTTGTAAAAATTAATATAATTTGAATTTTATTGGCCGATAGTTGGCAACACAACTGTAAACGGTGCGGTGACGCCAGCTCGTTCGTTGGCTTGGTTTGACGTTTCATGCAAAACTAACCTTAATTGTCCGTTGTTCCGTGTTGCTGTGCGTCTATTTTTTAACAAAAACTCCAGATCTTTTCATAAATATCATTAAAAACTGTTCTATTGAAACAAAAGTGCACATACTTATCTCTGTCGATTACGTTGTTTACTATTTGTGAAAATTGCCGAAGCATTTAAATAGTCGGTGCAAAGAGCTGCCCTAAATTTGAATATCTCCACTGTAGGCGCAATTTCAACAACAGTTACGGAAAATAAGTTATTAGAATCACCTTAATACAAACGTTCTAATTCAAAGAGAGATGTAAATGTGTGAATATTGAATAAGATAAGTTCTATCCATGACAGTATTTATGGAATGTACGAAACAAGTAAGTTGTATTATTTAAAAATTATAATATTTTTCATCGGTTATTCATAATCTGTAAATTTTTTTAGAACAACGTGTGAATTTGATAACTTTAGGTAAGAAATTAAAAGACAGACTGTTTGATGGTCATCTTAACTCTTTAAGAAGCCTCTTAAAGGAAATTTCGGATGAAAAAAAGATGAACCAAGGCAAGGGCTTATGGAACTTTCCCATGTAGCTTTCAAACGACTGGTATTTTTGAAACAATATATGAAAGAAAAGGTAGCATTCTTGTACCAATTCGTTTTCTTGGATGAAACATGGATTTTCCAGAATGGTACCGTTGGTCGATCTTGGCAAGATGAAAATAAAAGAAGTGGTAGATCTACTAAAGTTGATGGTAAAAAGTATTATGCAATAAACAAATATGCAAACTATGGGAAATTTTAGTATATTTTTATGAAAAAAAAACTGTGTAATTCCCTCACTCGGATATTTTGGTTACAAGCTGGCAACACTGTAGATAACTGACGTCACTCTAGGGGTATGACGTGCATCGGTTTTTGTTTTGCATCAACTATAGAGAGATAGCAGATTTCTGGTAAAATAATACAAATTTAGTATTACAATTTGCCCATAACTTTCTTCTTTAAATGTATCTCAAACCGGTTTACTCTTAAAACATGTAATTATTTACCAATGTGCACGAAGGATGTCAATTTCTCTTCCGCATAGTAAAACCAGGAGTGAGTTTCCCAGTTAGGACCTAAACCAGTGTCTATTCTATCTATAGGTATATAGGACGCCCGTAAAAAGTATTATTCCGGTAGCTAGTTTTTACCCTCCATTTAAAAAGCAATAAAACACATCCTTAATTTAACAAAATATATATAATATAACAAACAAATAGAATTGAAAAAATATAATGGTAAGTTATTTTATAATGGGTGTTTTAAAACAAATGCGAAAAACTAAAGGGTGCGATTCCTTGTAAAAAATAAAGAAAAATATTGGGTCAAAAGTCAGTAATCAGGAAGAGGTGGGCTTCATCTTTGGCCGCCTCGATCCCCAGATTTAAATCCTTTGGATTGTTATATCTGGGGATATCTGAAAGTTTACACTACCCCAGTACAGGATTACGAAGCCCTGAGAAATCGCATAATTGCATCGTGTAATGTTATAAGAGATAATCCTGGCATATTTCATCGTATTAGGGATTCAATGATGCGTAGGATAAATGCATGTGTTACATCGCAAGCCAGGCATTTTCAACACTTGCTATAAACAAATGTAGTCGCTTCTGCGTAGGACGTTGTGTTTTAATTTGAGTTGCAATATTTAAATATTATTTTTTGAAAGAACGATTTAATTTATGTATTAATTAAGGATAGGTTAGTTTAAAAAATGTTTGCTAATAAATTATTTTTAAAATGTGACTGTTCAAAAGAAAATCTAACTACATTAGTACAAAATTCACACAACATGTAATGCTTTACATTATAGTGATAGCTCCTAGTTTACTGAAGTCTGCTTCTCTTGTCTCAGTGTTCCTTGTATTGGTGTGATTTTTGTATTGTTTAATTTTTCTGGTAAATGTGCAACTTTACTTTTAATTTAACAATCTTTATGTCACTTTTTTAATCATCGTTTTGTTACTTTAAGATGAAATTTTAATAATGTTGTGTGTAGTAACTATTGGGTGATATTGTTCTGTTTCTTGAGTGTGGTAATAGTTTGCCCACTGTTTTAGAAAATTTTAGAATATTTACTAAACTATTTTAATTATTTGAATATTATTAATTGTGCTTTGAATTTTTAGCAATTTTATATAGCCAAATAATTTAATATGTAGTGTTTTAGTGTTTATTCGTTTGTTATATTTTGTTATGTTGACGCTTTATTTTAGGATTTGTTAGGATTGGGGCGCACCAAACGCATATTGAAAACCTGATAAAATTTTATTTTTTTATTTTTACAGCTTTGTAAATAAGAATGTCAAGATTTTTTGTACAATAAAGGTCGATTCTCATTAGAGCAGCGTCGAGCGGCGCGGTGCGGCGCGGAGCTGGGCGTTGCAGCATTTTGTACGGGGTATTCTCACCTAAGCAGCATTTGGTAGCGAAGCAGCGAAAATCTGTTTGTTTGTGAGTTTAAATAAGTTCAGTCGGCATATCTTGACTTTTTTTTTGGAAAACTCTGATTTAAACTTACCGTTAAATGTTCAAGTTCATGAAATAATTATTATTTGTAGTCGCCGTAAGAAATTACCTTAAATATGAAAATATCAATAAAAATTTCTATTTCTACCCAAATCACCTCCCTTCTATTTTGGTTGCTATAATTTTTGCTTGACATATCGTAGAGTTCTTCATACTTATGTACGAGTAAAATTAACTTTTCAATTTTTTCCCCGTCCATACTAAATTTACTGATTCTCTAAGGCACTAATACAAAACATATAAATAAATAGGTACAAGAGTTTATTCTTTTTTAAATCGCAGCGCCGCGTCGCTGCCTTGCTACGCTTCTCGATTCCCACTTGTCCGTCAAGAGGCAGAAGCGCGCGTTTTAAAGCAGCAATGCCGCGAGTCAATGCTTCCCGATGCGTTAAAAATTTGCCGCGCTGTACCGCGACGCTCGGCTTTGCACCGCTCTGCCCAGGTGTGAACGGGACCACTTAATTACATGAAAACAATTGAGAGCAGCATTTTGCCGCGCTGCGCTGCGCCGCGCCGCGCCGCTCGAATGAGAATCGGCCTTAAAGCTGGATTTATAAACTCGAAGCCGGCGTCGGCGCTCCCGCTGGCGTGGGCGCTGGAAGTTAAACAAGTGAATCGTAATTGAGTGATTTATAAACTTCGCCGGCGTTCGCGCTGTCGCCGGCTGGCGTTCGACATAAACCATCTTTAAGCTGGATTTATAAACTCGAAGCCGGCGTCGGCGCTCGCGCTGGCGTGGGCGCTGGAAGTTAAACAAGTGAATCGTAATTGAGTGATTTATAAACTTCGTCGGCGTTCGCGCTGGCGCCGGCTGGCGTTCGACATAAACCAACTTTATCTTTTTGTCGCCGGCGGCGCTCGTAGTAAATCCGTAGCAGTGACGTCCAGCCAATAATATTTGCTTATTCTTGTCACGTGAGACTTGACAGTTGTTAAGTGTCGATATACCATCTGACCGTTTAATTAATGGTGATATTTGCGTTGCCAGCTTCTCAAAAGTAAGGAGAGTCATTCTGGTGTATTTGAAAAACTGCTCCTTGTCCATTGCTTTAATCTTTTTGTAGTACTGAAAACCACCTGCCATTCGACGTGCCCTATTAATAGGTCTCGTTTTAAATCGATGAGTGCGCTTATTGCGCGGTTTGTCTGTTTTTTTTTCAAAATAAGTATTCGTCTCTTAATCTGCAGCTATTTCTTAAAAGAGAAAGGGGCTTAAGTTCCTCTACTAACAGAAACATTTTTTAATCAATAGTTACAGCACTTCTTCTTTACAAGCGTTTTCTAAAATATCTACGTACCTAGATATACACCCAATAGAGTACTTCACCGTGACTTTCAAATTTTCTTGAAAATTATTAAAGACTATTACCGACGCACAGACGTATTGACAAACCCACAAATCACAGACTCACATACACACAATCAAAATTTGCAGAAAAGTAAAGATAAACAGTACACAAAAGCTGATAATGATAACAAATCAACTCGATGAAACGATCTGTCAACCAAATTAACATTTGCTGAAGATTTCGAGGTTATGTCGAACAAAAATGAGACGTTGTCACGTTGTCACCTTCCAGTTATATAAAGTTGTTCTTTGACGCGTTTTAGTTTAGAAATGGGAACAAATAATTTGAAAACACTTGAAAGTACGGACTTAATGCTTATTTTGCAATTTTTTAGCAAGATTTTTGGTAATTTTATTATTGCTCTAATTTTCTAAGGCTCACTCTTCTGCCCTGTTCTAAAGAAATAAAAGTATACTTCCTAATTTGTAAAAGTATACTTGGCAATACCCTTACAAGTCGAAATGACCCTGGATCTTCTATCTCTGTTGTTGCTTCAAGATATTCAGGGTAATAGCAGTGGCGTAGCCACAGGGGGGCGAAGGGGGGCGATCGCCCCCCCCCGCCCCCCTTGGCCTGGCGCACTTTACTACCTAAAAAATAATTCCTTAAAAACAAGATCGGTCTTATTTTATTTTTAGTGAAGAAGAGTGATAGTAATAAACTTAATAAGACGGTTTTGAGAGCGTCTCATCACAATAAATTTATTTTTTTTATATATAGCGGATTTTAACTTCATTTGGGGCCAGACCCCTGTTCCCTAGGGAGCATAAAGGTGAATTCCTACGAAATTTGGGCGTGGTCTAAAAATTTTTTGCCTGTGGCGCTTTAGCTCCGCATTTTGCGCCCCTCCGATAGTTCGCCCCCTCCGCCCCAAAATGCTGGCTACGCCACTGGGTAATAGCCATATAGTACTAATACATATATGGTTCAACTGAAGCCTTCGACACTCTAAGGCACAAATGTATAGGTTAAAATTAATATGAAGATTTACCCTCAAATTCAATGCAAGTAAAAATGGCAAAATAGGTCAGAAAACAAACATATGTTTAAAGTACGCCATTTTCATCCCAATATTTCGAGTTAAGGGTTAATCGTAGGGTTGTAGATAAACTCTGATTACACAATGGATTTTACTACTAACTCATGGATTAACCTCCACTTTTGAGTTAATCCCAACCTAGATAATTGGGCCTTTAAATCAAAAAGTTAGTATATGTCAGGTTTAAAAAAAATATCCCTACTAACCTTAACCCATATCATATCCTTTACTTTTAACATGCAAAGACCTGTAAGCTACATTTTAAATTAATACATTTTCCTCAAACTTCTAAATTTTTGTTCCCTTTTCACCTGAAAACTCAAATAGAATTAGGTTATCGGATTTTCTTCTGAGTAAACATTCTAAATTCATAATAAACGTTGTTAAGCCGCAAGGTCTTTGCAACATTTCCGTATTTCGAACTAAGCTGTCTTTTCAGGTTTAGCCCTGATATTACTTTCATTATGCTACGCATAAGCTGAGGTTCATGCCAAAATATTTTTCATGTATTTTTTTAATTTTAACTTAAAAGTACGGTAGCGATGGTAAAGAAACAAAAATATAAAACATACGCTTGGGACATAAAAGTAATTTATGACCAAGAAAATCTTAGTCATGGTATTAATGTTGCCACCTTGTTAAAACACGGCTTTTAGCTTGAAAACGATACTTTATCCTTTTTATAAAACCCATTTCATTATAAAACAGACAACGCGCTTTAAAAACTGATCCCTAAAACATGTTCGTCCGCGTTTTGTCTTGTTTGTTTCCTTCAACAAAAAACCCTAATGAAAAGTCTGTACAACAAACCCCTTTTTAGAAATTAATTACTTTTTATTTTCATTTATTAATCTGGCAATATCTCGTGCAAAATATAACCTTAATTCTAAACAAGTCTAAACTCAGTGGCGAAACAGAGACATTTAATTTGATTCAAAATGCAAGAATGGTCATTTTCAATGTAGCTTATTAAAAAATTTAAAATGGACATTATAATAAAATATAAGGATTTTTCGCGTATTCCATTGGCGAGAAATAAGAGATTTAAAAAAATTAACGCCCTAAACATAAACTAAATATACAGTGTGCTGCGAGAATGCGTGACATAAGCTACGTTAGAAAATTTAATATAAATATTTATTCTAAATACAGATGGATTTGCAGTTGTCACAAAAAACTAAATCATTTTGTGTTAAGCTGGATTTATAAACTCGAAATGTTGGCGAGGTTGAGGTTCAGTTGGCGTTGGAAATAAGAGTTGCAATTTAAACTAAAGTGAACACTCAGTTCAATTTATAAACTCAGTTCGTGCAAAGTTCGTAAGTTTCTAAAAGTTCGATATAACCAATTTTTATGTTCGGAGTTCAAGAGGTTCGTTTTGAGCAATAAAGACGCTATTTTGAAGTCATGTATTTACAGCGAAATGTCAAATGTCTTTTACTTGTCGCGTTTTGGCTCTTCGGTGTTTACGTCCTTCCGTCATTTGTATTTGGATTTTTTATTTGTTGTAAGCTTAGTATTGTGTTTTGCGCCAGAAATTGGAAAACTAGAAATGAATAGTATAGAGCAAGGCTGGCCAAACCCAGGCCCGCGGGCCACGAAGTGGCCCGCCAAGACATTTAAATTTGCCCGCCCGAACTTCGGTCGTCCAGCTAGCCGGCGCGCGATGGCACTGTCCTTAACCTTAAATTGCAAGGAAAATATTGTTTTCTTCCAACAATGTTCAACTTGATCAATGGTTTCAAAGGGAAGTTTGCAGCAAACTTAGAGAGAAATAAAATCGACCATTTTCCCACATTTGCTAGTGTAAAAGAAGGATTAAAGATCACTGCCCTTGGTATCCCAAAGTACCTATCAAAAATAAAGTGTTTAAGAGAGTCTTTTGAAAACAGATTCCAGGATTTTGAATTAGACAAGAGAAATATTCGGCTGTTTATAAACCCATTTGCCATCAGTTCTACTGACCTGTTTGAATATCCAGCAAACATTCAGCTTGAAGTGACAGATATTCAAAACCACACTGCCCTGAAACAAATTTTCTACGAAAATATAACTTCAGAGTAACTAACAGAAAATTTTGTAAGTTTTTGGAAAAACGTTTCCAGTGAAGATTTTCCAACATTGCGCGACCTTGCTATGCAAATATTAAGCAGGTTTGGTTCCACCTATGTGTGTGAAAAAACATCTCTCACTGCAAAACACATTTCTGATTTAATTGTCCTATCAACATCAGACTTAAAACCAAATATCGACAAATTAATATCAGGAATACCTCTTCACAGCTCACATTAAAAAATAGAAATAATGGTTACTTAATTTTATTTACCAATAAAGTAAATTAAAGCATATTTTGTCTTTTTGTGTCTAATGTAGTATTTGTATAATAAACTTTATGTGTACCTATATAAAACCTTTGTATAAATATGGTATTTGGCCCGGCGCCGCTGCAGTCTATGAAATTTTGCCCACCCGGAAAATCTATCTATAGAGATTAACTTTTATAAATATAAATAACAATTAACTCAGTTGTGTTATACGTTCAAAAATTAAAAGCTACAATTATTTGATGATTTAGGAAACTGTCTCATAAATATTGCTCAAACTGTTCTCCATTATGCCTAAGACATGTTTCACACATTGTTCTGATTCGCCTCAGTGCATTTAAAATAATAAAAGGCCGTGCCTGTAACTCCCTAAAGGCTCTTTCAGTGGCTTCTCTTAAATCTGCCATCGTTTGGTACTGGACGGTATAAATTTTATTTTTTAGGTAGCCCCACAAAGAAAATCCAAACCCGTTAAATCGGGTAACCTGGGTGGCCACCTTACAGGTCCATGTATTCCAATCCAGCGGCCAGGAAAATTATTGTTAAGATAATATGCTCTTACAAATTGAGAATTGTGAGCGGGAGCTCCGTCCTGTTGCAAATATAAGCTATTAAGATGAGCTAGGGGCACATTCTCTACTATTTCGGGCACAATGTTTTCCAAAATTTCTAAATATTTATTTTAAATATATTATATAAAATTTTACTTCCCAGTACGAAGCATGAAATGCTAAACCCAAATCTGCCTTGGCGTTCCCGTGGAAATATAACATGTTGATTTTCCTGGCACCAAAACCTAGTATTTTGCCGATTAAATATACCGGCACTGGTAAAATACTAAAATGACTCTCATCAGACCATATAATCGTTCTTTCAAAATGATTTTCTCTATTTACATTTTGTAAATACCAATTACAAAACTCTACGCGGCGCTCTGCGTCACAGAGATGTAAGTTTTGTACGACATAAAATTTGTATGGCTTGAACTTGTGTTTTTTTAGAATAGTTTGAACCCTTGATTTTGTAACACCGACAGAACCTTCCGCTGTTCTACAAGAACTACTTTGATTTGTTTCAATTGAGGCCAAAACGTTTACTTCATCAATGTTCTGGTTTTCCTTATTGTAAATACTAGGTCGGGGTTTGGAAAATGAACCGACTTCAATTAAGTTTGATTTTATTTTTAAAAATATTCTTTTATCCGGCTGTCTTCTTTCTGGAAATCTGCGAATATTACGTTTTTATAAATTTTAAAATATGATGAAAAATATAAAAAGATGCCCATACCTGTTAAAATAAACTTCTAATGCTTCATCCGAATTTTCCTTACACTGAATATAACAAACGAACATATATCGTACTTTTCATAATTCTCGAATTTTGCATTAGCAGCCATAATAATTAAGAAAAAACTGCTATTTATCGAAACTGAATAGAAATAAAGAACAGAAAATGGATAATCTATTCTGACAGTAAATAAAGATTTTTTTCCTCTACTAACCTATAACATCGCCATTATTGACCGATTATTAACGTTAGAAATCGTTTTTCTCTACCTTATAAGTTATTATTGACCATGATCAATAATAAGGCATTGAAATCCATTATTGGCCGATCTTCAAGAATCTGTTTGAACGCAGGTAACTTGATTTTTTGATTCTACAACATGAATTCATTGTGGTTAGGCAACAGATAATTATCAATACATATTAGATTATTAGAGATTCTTGATATTGTAAAATATCGATACAATCAACATTTTTTCTGCTTCCATCCTTAATTCTGGAGGTGTCCACATAATAATATCACTAACATTTTATTCGTTCAATTAAAAAAAAAAAAAAAACGGAAAACTCGTGAAATCTGATGACATAAATGAATAAAAATTGACATTAATAAAGCCACCTGACAAAACAACAAAATATTTTGCCAATTCCAAAGCGCAGGTAACTTGATTAAAAAATATACTTAGGTATACCTACCTATAATTTTTTATAATTATTATTAATACTATAAAGATAAATGTCTTATAAAAGTTTGTAGTAGTGGAAAAAATATTATATTAACCACGGTTTAGACAGCTTATAGCCCTCGCGTGTTAAATCCCTCGTCGCTCTGCTCCTCGTGATTTAAACTTGCCGCTCGGGCAATAATGATGGCTGTCTAAACCTTGGTTAATAATATATTATTTCAGATAACAAGCCTGTCATCTTTTGTTTTCCTAAATACTCGTCATGGCCTACTAAAAAAAATTTAAATTTGTTGAAAAATGTAAATTTTGGGCTTCACATTGAAAACAGCTATAAAGTATTATATATTTTTGAAAAGCTTTTGATAAACTGAATTATAATAGCTAAAAATATATAGGGTGCCCCATTTAAAAAAATGCAAGTTTGCTCTTTTTCTCGAAAACAATTAAACATAGAAAAAATCTGACTAAGCCACTGGATTCTACGTGAAAAAAACTAATAAGTTCATTTTTTACCTTTTTGATAAGTTGCAGCGTAACCGAGATAGGGGGGTGTTTTTTTCACAATTTTTAAAAACTGAGGCGGCTATGAAAATTCTGATGATGGCATCGTTTGTTTCTCAAAAAAGTAACACAGTGCCTTGAAAACCGCAACCTTCTATCTTTACTAATAACGCAGATAATCCGTAAGACATACGAAAACTGGACACTCTGTACACAATAGCAAAATTTACTATTATTTAAATTTATCTTCGACATAAGGTTCGAAATTGAATCTATTACTATCAATCTGCTAGGTTTGATACTAAAACGGCTTTGCATAAAACAGTTTTAGAGACGTAGAAAGTTAAACAACGTGCCCGAAGGCGATTTTAATGATGTTATCCAGTAAAATAGAACTTTTGGAACTTGTTACGTAAATAGTAATTACCGTTCCCTTGGGCTGCTTCTCCGGTCTAGCAGAAAATGACAGTGTTCTGGACGAATGCACAAAAAAATATGTTTATTTTATTGTTTTAGGCTTTTTTTTTAATTTACATAGAAGTACAGGGTCATTCCTCATATATCGACACCCCATCTACAGCAGTTATTTGGCGGGTTGCAAAAAAATTCTAGAGGCAAAAGATTTATGTTTAACTCTATATTTTTAGAATTCACTATCAGAAAAGACAATGGCACATCGGAAATGTAATATTTCTGCATAACTATCATTTTTTTAAATGGAACACCCTGTATATTATTCGATATTTGGGTGGAGCTTTTTTTTCTGATTTCAAAAATATATAGTTTGCCTATGTTTGGTTAAGAGGTTTTTGAGATATTGGGACTAAAAATAAAATAAATAGGGAAGTAGGAAAACCGAATTTATTGATAAATAACGTATTTACAACTGCTCAATATGACCTCCATTTCTATTGATGCACTCTCTATAATCTTCTTCTATTTTATTTATAGCATTAACGATAAACTGACTCTGATTTTCGTTTGTATCATTAATGTAAAGCAGAAGTCTTTCTCGCATTTCTTCAATATTTTCACTACGATGTTCATAAACTTTATTTTTTAAAAATCCCCACAAAAATGAATCAAGGGGCGTCAAATCTGGGCTGTTTGGAGGCCATTGAATGGGTCCATTACGGCCAATCCATGTTTCATACTTTTCATTTAAATAGTTCACTACAGGCAAAACGTTGTGTGGTGGAGCTCCATCCTGATGCCAGATAAGTTCTTGGTATTGCCGTAATGGTAAGTTTTCAATAAAATTTTCAACTTCATTTGTCAATATATTAAGGTATCTTTCGCCAGTCAAGTTCCCATCATATATAATTGGGCCGATAATTTTATTATTTAAGATGCCACACCACACATGTAATGATTTTCGGCCTTGAAATTGTATTTCTCTGAATGCATGGGGGTTCTCGGTAGCCCAAAACCGAACGTTTTTTCGATTATAAACGCCTGAAGTAGTGAAGGTGCTTTCATCAGACCACAAAATTTTCCTAAAAAGCATGTTGTCTTCCTCTTTCCGTTGTAACATTTCCTGACAAAACATCATACGGCTATTTTTCTGAGCCTCTGTTAACTTCTGCACAGGCAATATTTTATATGGATGATAACCATTTTTTTTTAATGTCGTTAGAATTTTTTTTGCAGATTTTCCGAAATAATTTTTTGCGTCTTCTGCCGATCTATGTGGGTTTTCTAAAAACAAATATTCTTATTTCTAGACTTGTAATGTAACAACAAACTATCAATCTTACCTACAAAATACAACAAAATGTTTAATTCTTCCTCTTCATTACCATTCACTGTTCGCTTCTTCCTTTTAAGATCTTTTCGTTCCCTGAATCCCCTTTCAATGGTTTTAAAAGTACTTCGCGCTGGTACTGCTCTTAGCGGAAATATTTGCCTATGTTCTGCTCTCGCTGCTGATGCGTTATTATTATTTTTGTAAAATAAACTAAGAATATCACATTTTTCCTCAACCGTGTAAGGCATTTTGACAATGACATGAATGAAAATATTGACAAGCAACAATAAATTCACTTGTTTTTAAAATCTAGACGACGCGACACGGCAATGAATTATGATTCATGGCCAACTATCGTTTTTTTTTATTCAATAACGTTTTAAAGACTTTAGGGCCCAATATCTCAAAAACCTCTTAACCAAACATAGGCAAACTATATATTTTTGAAATCAGAAAAAAAAGCTCCACCCAAATATCGAATAATATACAGGTTCCATTTAAAAAAATGATAGTTATGCAGAAATATTACATTTCCGATGTGCCATTGTTTTTTCTGATAGTGAATTCTAAAAATATAGAGTTAAACACAAATATTTTGCCTTTAGAATTTTTTTGCAACCCGTCAAATAACTGCTGTAGATGGGGTGTCGATATATGAGGAATGACCCTGTACCAATGCTTTAATTAATATTCGATCATTTTAATCTTATAGGAAAAAAGTTATTGTGGTATACTACTATTTTGTTGCACTCCGTTTTATAATTATTAATTAAACCCTATACTTTATGGTTTACTTTAGTGAATTTTATCAATAAACCAATAAAAAGGATAAATTATTTGCCTTTTGCTGAAAGTAAGTTTATAAAGTTCGTTGTAAACTTGTTGGCCGAACTTGCTTTCCTTGGAATGTAATCTACATAACAATATCCAGGAATGTGAAACAAAACATTTAAAATATTTCCTAATAAAATTCATGGAATAGTTTGGTTACAACCAACGATACAAGTCGGGCGACTGAGAATTAAAAATAACTATTAGGTTAGGCCGTGTTTCCACGGGCCACTTTTTGACTACAAAAAGTGGTTCGTTCGTGGTCTACTGTCGCCAGCTTGCAGTTCCATTTACGGCAATGTAAAAAGTTTAGTCTATTTTTCCACGAGCGTTTTATCGACCACAATCAAACTTCTGTCGCCGCGAGTCGCCGAACCCGTCCACTGACCACAAGCCAACTGCAGCGTGATCCTTGTTCCACGGGCCACGTTCAAGGCGACCACTTTTTCTTGTCGTTATCTGGGCAGTATTCCAGATGGAACACTGAAATTTCCGCGCCAATACGGATCACATTTTGACGTTGGCATAACTGCAAAAATGTGGCTGGGTCGGACTACTGAAGTGGTCGGGACGACTACATACGAACCACTTTTTGTAGTCCATATCAACTTCAAAAAGTGACCCGTGAAAACACGGCCTTAGTCAAAAAGAGGATGAACGCTATGGGAATATAGGATTTTAGTAAATGTAGTTTGGTATTGTATATTATTTATTATGCTTCGTATATTTATCTAATTTAGGATAAACATGGATGAAAGACAGACGATGTCAACGATGACGACGTTTCTGACTAAGTTTAGCCTTTTTCAGAACTATGAAACAAAAATTTAAATTTATAAACCAGGAACATACTTTACAGTATTGGTCTCACTAAGTTAAAAATATGCACCATCACTGCGAATGAAGGGATTACTAAAATTTTAGAAAAATACGGCAGTACCAAAAACGTGCGAATGATTTAAGAAAAAAGATAAAGAACGCACGACCTTAACTTTGTAAGTTTGTTCTCAAAATCATAGAAAAATACTTTTTTCTACGCACAAGATCTTCGGAAAAGGTAAAAGGTTAGGTCTCCCACTTGCCAATATCGTAAAAGTAATTTGATCTAACATAGATCATCCTTGATGTCTTTGTAGTCGTCGATAAATATTTCGTCTACAACATCAATTTTCAATGATTTAGAATAATTTTAACATGCACAAATGATAATTTTTAATGCCATGTAAAATATTTTTTTTAGGTTAGAATATTTGGCTTAACTCCTCGAGGTTGTGGAATCAATTTTAGTCTAGTTTACATTTAATTTTACGATGGTGCATACCAAAAAAATCATTTATAGCGGGATAAAAGAATAATCTGGATTAAGCATACCATTTTAACATACCTTTTGAAATATGTTAATAAACACAGTGGCGGCTTGTGGGTTGGCAGCCAGGGTCGGCAGAAGTGTAGACCACGCCCAAATTTCGTTTTGGTCTATTATTATTAATGTTTGCATGAACAGAATATACGATAAATTATTTAATTTCACGTTCTTTTTATTTCTATTCAAAAAGGTAGTTTTGAGAACAAGTAAACAACATATTATTTGTTCATGATAATGATATTATGTAGTACACGATGTCTTGATTGGGTTCTTACGTCAAGAATATCCTTTGACTATCGTTTTATCGAAAACTTTTTGGGTCTTGTCGCTTAAATTTGAATTTTGATTCGGCTATTGCTTTATTTAATGAAGGCTGTAAAGTTGCATAATTCTTGGCGCCTGTTACATGTTTATTAGACGATCATGGTAGTGCTTCTCTACTGTATACTCATAGTGCTACTCTACTATTAGCAGTTTATGCCAACGGAGAGTCAATCTTTCGACAGTTTGTATGTAGAGTTTGGTCTGGCCGTCGTATGCGAGTCTGTTATTAGTATATTGGTCTATACGTCCGTACGTCTGTTATAGTCTGTGATTATTTTTAAAAAGAATTCGTTGATTGTCGGTATTCGAAAGTCCTGATGCAAAACACGATTCATTGTATATCTTGGCGCATTTGCGATGAGTTTCAGCGCTTTGTTTTGAATCACCTGGAACCTATTCAACTCGGACTAACTTATATTGCACCAAGATGGTGCTCCATAAGTAAGTACCGGCCTGACCAAGCCCTTATAGAGGTTAACTTTGGTTCGATTACTAAGTCTACTCCTCCTGGGAAGCAGGGGGTAGACTGAGCTTAATTGACGCAATGCTGCCTTGATTCTATTAATTGAATTTAACCTCCAATTCAGTCTCTGATCGAAGATAGGTGCCAGGTACTTCATTTCCTGGCACCAATTCACTATGTAGTATCACATTTTTACTCCCCATGACCCTACCCCTCACCCCTCGAAACCGCGCCTGGTTCGGTTTATTAGGTATATTCATTTTATTTCTTTAGATGACATAACTACTAATTAAATAGAAATGAAGTTAAATAGGTATGTAATTCATCACAGCATTTCTTTTCAGATTAAAAATCCGGCGAAAAAAAAATTTGAACTTTTTGAAATGCGTTAAACTAATTCTATGATAATGGTAAATTATGGCATAAAATTCAGAGCAGATTTTTTAAGAACTTTGTTTTCTCTTAAGTACTTACCAATAATTATTGTGACAATCTTGATTTTTTCTTTTTTACTTTGAAAATAAAATGCTTGGGCAACAAAACAGTTTAATTTTGGTTGCACCACAGCTCTTTATAGCTACATAGATCTGTGATTTCACTACCCATGAGCCATGCATAATTTTGATACCATTTTTCTGAAAGTTACCTATTACCCCTTGTTTCTCTCGGATGTTCATTAAATTTAACATTTTAGGGGTCGGCCGATCATTGTTTTTTAATTTAATTTGTTCACCCATTGACGAAAATCCACATTTTAAGCTTAAAAAATATTATATTAGATTTTTCGGAATGTCCAAACAGGATATTTTAGTTATATTTTAAAGAACTGTGATCCTAATTTTTAAGAGAACCAAACCAAAAGTTTTGTTTTTTAACAGATAACACTTACTTTCACTTATTTTAAATTAATTTAGTTCTTTTCTTTCAAGAATAATCACAAGAACTTTAAAAACACCAGACCAATAGCACCTCACTTTAAATTGAGCGACAGGAGCATGGTTACCGACCCTGTGTTAACTTCCAACGTAGTTCAACCCCAAGATTTCGATCCATGTATCCATGGTATATGTTAGATTGCCTATCTTCAAGCCTGAAATACTTCATCTTTAGTACTGATATTCTAATGTAGGGTCAGCTTGCCGACCTTAGCCTGGGGTACTTGAGAAGTAAAACAATTTATTTTATAGCAGTTGGCTGTAGTTTGCGAGTATAAAGTCCGGGGATACAAGGGCGAGTTAAAAGTGGAGCGGTTATTCGCTGGCAGTTTGAGAGATATTAAAATTCAAATTCAGGTAGATAAATAATATAATATACTGTCTGTTGTCTGTTTGATACTGGGTCGGCACTACCGACCCTGCCGTCCCTGAAAAGCCGCCACTGAAGGAACAAAATCACTATTTATTTGTCTACTGTAGTCAAAGTCCATAACTTTTTTTATTCCTCAAGCGAAATAATTTTTACAAATTCTAAAATTCTCTTTTTTAATATATCAATATTATATTCAATGGGTTGCTGAAATATTAGTTGTTTTAAGCATAAAGTCGGGATTCTTGGAGGTTACTAGTTTGGACCGTTTCCCCGTCTTGAAGAAAGTAAATTTGCCATCGGTACTGCAATGTCAGCTCATCCAGCTTTTCTGAAAGAAAAGTTTGTAACATTTCTAAATACGATTTTCTATTGCACGTGCCCCCCAAGAAATATGGCCCCATTACTCCATCATAGGAAATGCCGCACCATACATTAACTTTTTTTAAAATATTGGCGACGTGCATAAATCCTAAAATCCGGATTTTTTTCGCTCCAGTATCATACGTGCTGTGAAGCGACCGTACCATTTGTAGAAAAAGTCGATTCATTGAAAAATAAAATAAATTTATGAAAGTGGTTCATTTTAATTTAAAATTTTGCCCCCAACGCATGAACAAAAATCTAGTCGTTTTGCTGGATCTCACTCTTCTAAAGCTTGATTAAAATGTGACTTGAAATGTTTAATTTTTTGCGTTTTAAGATTTTTTGAATTTGACAACTTGCAAATTTTGAGCTCGTTACCTTAATGATAAAAGAGGAATTTCTAAGGTGAAAGAAGTATAATTATCTAGCAAACGTAGGCACAGTAATATTTGATAAAGTTATGGCACAAAACTATAAAGTAAATTATTTAGCTCATAGTTTGAATTTAAATTTTGAGTAAACTTTGAAATACTTTTTTTGTCTTCATAATTTTGCTCTAAAATAAAAAGTGAAGTGTACTCTTAGCAGAATTTAATATTCTTGTAATAAAAAATACAGACCAAATGTCGCAGCCACGCGTGCTCTCTGAGCTAACGTCAGATCACAGAGCAGTCATGGCAGAGCACGGAAATCCAATGAAGAGGGGGCATGGATATCGTTCAGTAACAAAGACAAACCAGATATACAGAGTGGCAAGAAAGTTTTGAATTACCTCGTATACGAAAAATTGACCTTTTTGAGAGTTGTTCAGTAAATTTTTCCCCACATTTCTACCTGCATAAATTTTGTCTGTCATTTCTGGTTTGGTTGCCATAGAGACTAACTTATTTGTTTTTAATGGGATACCCTGCATATGATTGTATATTTGGATTCTACGGGGAATACTCTGAATTTTTTGTATTTCAAATTTTAAAATTGTAACAAACTTTATAATAACAAAATAAAAATAGCCCAGAAAATTAAACAACTTAACATCGGAATAATAAACAAGTGAAACCTTTTCAGTGGATCAAGTGTTTAAAATGACCACCATATTCTGCTAAGCACAGCGCCAGTCGATCCCTGAACTCGTCTATACAACGTTTAAAAGGAAGTCTGGAATGGCCCAAATTTCAGCACTAATTCTGACTTTTAAAGATTCTAAGTCATTTGGACGGTTAACGGAGACTTTGTTTTTTAAGTGCCCCACAAAAAAAAGTCGAGCGGGGTTAAGTCCGGGGATCGCGCTGGCCAGTCAATAGCACCTCTTCTGCCTATCCAGCATCCTGAAAATCTTTCGCTTATGTATTGTCTAACATTTGCCGAATAGTGCGGAGGTGCTCCATCTTGCTGGAACCATACCTGTTCGTTTATGCCATTATTTACACCCGGTTAAACCATTCTGCAAGAAGGAATTATATGATTCCTGAGGAGGTACATATATTTTTTGCCATTCAAATTACCATCTATGAAAAAAGGTCCCACAATATGTCTACCAACTATGCTCGCCCAAACATTAACTTTTTCGGGCCTCTAAGTATGACCTTCCTGGAACCAGTGAGAGTTCTTAGCAGACCAATAACGATAATTGTGTCTATATTAATATTGGCATTTAAATCGAATGTAGCTTCATCCGAGAAAATGATATTTGTTGCGAAGTTATTATCGTTATTGCATATTTCCATCAACTCACAAAATTCAGCTCTTCTATCAAAATCGTCATCGTTTAACTCGTGCACCAACTTTATCTTGTAGGAATGCAACTTCTTCTGCTTAAACAAATTTTTCACTGACTGATAAGACACCCTAAAATCCAGTGCCATTGGCCTGGATGATTGTGATCGATTTTCATGTATTGAGAGCATGATATCCAGCTTTATCTTCCCCGGTTGCTGTTTTAGGTCAACCTGCTTCCAAAAATCTAGTCGTTTTGCTGGATCTCCCTCTTCTAGAGCTTGATTAAAATATGGCTTGAAAGGTTTAGTATTTTTGCCTTTTAAGATTTTTTTAAGCAGGAAAACTTATCGCGAATTGTTTTGCAATAGTAATGAAACACCCTGTACGCGCATAACATGTTTGTTTGAACATTAGGTATAACATGATGTATCATGAATGATAGAAGCTACAAAAGTTGAAGAATAATACAATATAATTAACAAGTACTAACTAAACCCAACAGCTTCAACAACAAGTTGGCCAATGATTAGCTAAGTATAGAGACGTTTCAAATTAGAAAAAAAGAACTAACAATATGACCGCTTCCTCGTTATTTTTGAATCCGCAGTGTCTTGTTACTTTCGTTTCGTTTTATGTTTCATTTTAATCTGAGATGTTATGGAGTGTGTTTTTTGTTCAAAAGTAAAAATGCAAAAGGTAATTATTTGGCTCATTAGGGACTTAAAACTCACATCAAAATTTGTCCTGAACTGCTTAACAGGTTAGTTTAAAATAGTGAATTCAAGTTCTGCATATGTGACACTTTTAATGTTTTTATTGTGTGAGTTATAAAGCGTGTAGCAAAAGTCTGGGACGCTGTAGTAGTTGTTTATTGAAATCCCAAATGTCCACCAGTGTCGTAAGATTTATTCTAAATTATTGGCTTGCTGTATTGTTATAATTGTAAAAGATATTATAACAAAAAAAAATAAATAAATAAAAACATATGCATACATTAAAAAAAATTAATAAATAAAGTCTTCACTGTAATTTTTTAACATTAATTACAAAAGGCGAAGTTGAAGCAGGCTTCCTCACTTAACCTAAACAGATACTATACAGGGTCGTTGGTATGTATGGAAACGGTCGATTATTTCTTAGAGTAAAACAGTCAGTAAAAAATATTTTAGATAAAAGTTTTAGGGATTTTTAAGGTGTATTAGAATTTTAAAAAAAGAAGTATACGGGTTGAGTCAGAAAACCTTAGAGAAACAAAGTTTCCTTTTTTTTATATGGAACACCCTATATCTTAGAATATTTTTGGATTTTACATAAAATAACAATTATTTTTCAATACGTGCGTTATAAGTCTAAACTTAATAGTTTCCGAGATATCGACTTTTGAAAAATGAAATTTTTGAACTTTGACAGCTTCTAGCTTTCTAACGGTACGTCTTAGAGTAAAACGGTTTACATGTCCCTATCTTAGTTTCTTATCATCTTCCTAAAAGTCTCAACTTCGGGTTAAACCGGAAGTCGATATCTCGGAAACTATTAGGTTTAGACTTATAATGCACTCATTATAAAATAGTTGTTATTTTATGCTAAATCCAAGAATATTCGAAGATATAGGGTGTTCCATTTAAAAAAAGGCGACTTTGCTTCCCTACGGTTTTCTGACTCATCCTGTGTACTTATTTTTTTAAGATTCTAATACACCTTAAAAAACCCTAAAACTTTTATCTAAAATATTTTTCTTTAACTATTATACTTTAAGAAATAATCGACCGTTTCCATACATACCAACGACCCTGTATATACTATAAGTACTGTTAGTATTGAATTTAGTAAGTAATTAGTTCATCTTATTTACTTAAATGTAATAATTACTGATCAGTTCTGAACTAATCAACTGTGTCCCTTTTTCTGTCCTTCTAGTTTTTTATTATATTTTCTTTTTCATTCTGGTTCTTAGGGTTAATTATATAATAATGAACAATGCAACTGCGTTCGATTAGGTTAACTTAAATACCATTTTTATGTTGCTCAGTTAAAATTTCACAAAATTTAGGTTAATTTCGGGTTAGTTGAACAGATGGCAGATTTTATCTGTCAAACTGAACCTCGCCTTTTTGTACATTATTAAGTATACAGAGTCGTTGGTATGTATGGAAACGGTCGATTATTTCTTAAAGTAAAACAGTTAGCAAAACATATTTAACACAAAAGTTTCATGGTTTCTAAAGGTCTACAAGAATTACAAAAAAATATGTATACAGGATGAATCAGAAAACCGTAGAGAAACAAAGTTACTTTTTTTTAAACGGAACACCCTATATCTTAGAATATTTTTGGATTTTTCATAAAATAACAATTATTTTTTAACAAGTGAATTATAAGCCTAAACCTGATAGTTTCCGAGATATCGACTTTTGAAAAGTTACATTTTTGAACTTTGACAGCTTCTAGCTTTCTAACGGTACGTCTTAGAGTAAAACGGCTTAGATATCCCTATCTTAGTTTCTTATTATCTTTCTAAAAGTGTAAACTTCCGGTTAATCCGGATGTAACTCAAAAGCCGGAAATACAGTACTTCCGATTTAACGGAAAGTTGATGTTTTTGGGAAGATAATAAAAAAGTAAGACAGGGACATGTAAGCCGTTTTACTCTAAGCCGTACCGTTAGAAAGTTAGAAGCTGTCAAAGTTCAAAAATGTCATTTTTCATAAGTCGATATCTCGGAAACTATCAGGTTTAGACTTATAATGCACTTATTAAAAAATAATTGTTACTTCATGCAAAATCCAAAAATATTCTAGGCTATAGGGTATTCTATTTAAAAAAAAGTAACTATTCTTCTCTACGGTTTTCTGACTCATCCTGTATACTAATTTGTTTAAAATTCTAATAGACCTTAAGAAACCCTAAAACTTTTGTCTTAAATATTTTTTGCTAACTGTTATACTTTAAGGAATAATCGACCGTTTGCATACATACCAACGACCCTGTATAATAACAACTAATTGTTATAATATGTAAAATGTTATAAATGTACAAATAAAGACCTTTATTATTATTATTATTATTATTATTATTATTATTATATCTATACATTTTTGATCTATCTATTATTAAGCAAAAAAAAAAATAAAAACATTCTGGACTGTAGGTTGAACCCTATTAGGGTATTATATAAGTCAATCACAATAATAAGTTTTATGACTTCTTTAACTCCTATTTTAAATCTTATGCCAGTAAGTTGCCTTATGTCTCAAAATTACTAGACGTGTGTGCCGGACAAGTTATAGTATATTTATGGCAAAGTTCCAAATTGTGCATGTCACTGCGAAATATAATGTTCTCGTATAAGTAATCCGGAGACCTTCTAGAGATTATACTGTTGTATAGAACTACAGAGTGTAGGACTCTTCTTTGGTTCATTCGTAACCATTTTATTTCGTTTAGTTTCGCCGACACTCCCCTTCCACGCTTCCTAATACCCCCTATCAGACGCACGCAAGAATTCTGAATTAATTGGATACGCCGAGCATCAACACTTAGCAGACAAGGACCATATACTACGTCTGCGTAATTAAAGTGCGATAAAACTATGGAGTCACAAACAATTTCATCAATGTTCAGAAAACCTAAGACCATTATCAAGTACTAGGCCCAGGTTCCTTGCAGAACTTACCAATTTAAGCGTATCGTTATTTACAATTATTTTAATAGGTTTTTGGCATAACAATTGATCTTTTTTCCTACCAAAAAAAAGTCCCTGTGATTTACTGGAGTTTATACTTAAACAGTGTGCTTCAGATACCTGTAAAATGCCACCCAGATCCTCATTGATCTTGTTATTGGCATTAATAATTTCACTGGGTTTAAAGGAAATGTAGATCTGTGTATCATCCGCGTAAAAGTGGGTTCTACAGTGCTTGACTCATTTTATAAGTTGTACAAAGAGTAAAAAACAATGGTCCTAGTATCGACCCCTGCGGAACACCAAACCTCAAGTCCCTCGACCTCGATGTATTTCCATTTAGAACAACCATTTGTCTCCTGCTTTTTAAGTAGCTTCTAACAGTGTTATATGCATTGTTCTGGAAACCGAGATCTTTAAGAATTGCTAGAAAGAGGGTGTGGTTGAGCTTGTCAAATGCTTTGGTATAATCTAGTAGGACCAACAAAGTAAGCTCGCTCCTTTCCGTTGCCTCAAATATATCGTTTGTAACTTTTAGCAGAGCGGTAGTGCAACTCTAATTTTTTCTAAATCCGGATGCTTGGCAAAATACTGCACTGACCCACATAGTCTCTAATTTCATTGTTAAGTCCCTTTTCGATTATTTTAGATAGGGTTGGCAAGATGCTTACCGGACGCAAATATTTCAGCTCACTAGGGTCCTTAAGCTTAGGCAACGGAATTACGCAAGAAATTTTACATATTTCTGGAAAAGTCACCGTTTCTATACTGTAGTTCACCAAGTGCACAATAACTGGGATAATAACAGGGCAACAACGCAGTAGCATATCGACACCTATTTCATCATGCCCCAGAGCCCTCGATTTTATTGAGAACAATGCGTCTTTAATTTCATCCAAAGTGCCCATTCTGAAATAAAATGAATCAAATCAAAAAATAAACGTTTCGAAGAAAACAATAATAATGATAATATTTATATTAATATCATAATTTCTTCTTTACCTCTAAACAGCCTAACTCTGATTTTTTATATCATATTTTTCGGTTAAGGTTCTGTATAATTTCATCCTATAATAAACCTGGTATAAATAACTTGAAGTAGGCAAAAAAGGGTCAAATTGTAATAAATAATTTATAGTGCCGTAAAGAGGAAACTGTAGTTCATAATGCGGAAGTCGTTCATTAGGGCTCAGGGCATCGCAAACTTTTAACATTTATTAGAGCTTTTGGACGTTTATTGAGTTTTGTCACACAATTACTTTTTAATATGGAGTTTAGAAGCGGAAAATAAGTTTTTGGACGTCTTTAAGGAACGGAATTGTTAATTGCGGTATAAGACCTTGGGACCAACTTTCGAAGTGCATTTTAGATTTAGTGGGTTTCCAGGTCATTTATTAATAATAGTTTGGTTTAAATTGACGTTTCGATTTATTTTAAATTTAAACCATCATCAGACCTATAAAATACAATATAATAAATTATTAATGAATGACATGAAATTAATTTAAAAAGCATACCTCCATTGTCACATTTTGCAGTATCGCCAATAGTTATTAAATACATACTGGGTGATGCACGGCTTAGTTGAACGTAGAAAATCCCATGTAAATTTAAAAGTGACTAAATATTGGATCCCCTGTACAATTTAGAAGAAAATTCTATTACAATTTTTGAAGAGGCTGATATACCTATGTGCCAAGTTTGAATAAATTTTAGTAAACCAATTCTAACTTATTCAATTAAATGTGACAGCAAAATTATTGTTTGGCAGTGACAAAACGAAAGGTAGCGTCAGTGACAACATTTTCATTGAAGGCGCTTCAATTATAGCTTAATATAAGCTATTCCATTAAGGAACAAGTAACCATGATTAAGTCGTATTATACATGAAACAGTTTAAAAGCAGTGTCTGAAATATCTTCAGTTCAATTCCCTGATAAGATCCCTTCCCATTCATAAATTAATTTTATTATAAGTAAATTTTAGTCCAAAGGGACTGTAATAAATACCTGTAAATGCTGAACTCAGAATGTCAATAGAGCTGAAAAAAGGGATAATACAGATCTTGATATTTTACTGCACGTGGAGGTAAATAAAATGATTAGGACGAGGATTCTCGGGCAAGCCGTGGGAAAACATCAAACCACAGTGTTGCGCACTTTAGAAGAACATAAGTATTTTCCTTACAAGTATGAAAAACATCAAGAGCTATGGCAAGGTAATGAAGAACGCAGAATGATATACTGTTTTGAGGTAATGGAAAGAGCAAATATGAATAGGGATTTTTTGAGAAAAATGTATTTTACCGATGAATGTACATTCACCCTCAACAACGAACCAAATGTTCAAAATTGCCGGTATTGGAGCCAAAAAAATGAACATCGTCTTGTTCATACCTGGACGCAATATCCACAAAGAATAAATGCTAGGGGGGAATTGTAGGGCATCATATTATTGGACCATTTTTTATGGATGGAAACCTTACATCAGTAACCTATTTGGACTACAAAATCGAATTGAACCCGCACTAGAGGAAGTTGTACGCGAAAATTAGGAGATCTGGTATCAAATAGATAAAAATCATTGTTAGGGAATAATTGCAATATATTTTTAACGGCAAAATTATTGGCCCACGGCATCTAATCCTTAGGCCAACCAGGTCTCCTGACCTTTCGCCAAACGACTTCTCTTTGTGTGATTGCCAAATTGGTGAAACGAAAATGTATTTTTAATGTAAAATAATCTTAATTTGTTATGTCCAGCTTTACGTCAATTTTTGACAATAGCGTCCCAGAGATTATTTTCTGGTGTTTGCTGCATTACCTAAGTTTTGCTATCACATTTAATTAAATAAGTTAGGATTGGCTAATTAAAATTTATTTAAACTTGGCACATGGGTTTATTATATCGGCCTCTTCAAAAAATTATAATTCAATTTTTCTCTAAAATGTACCGGGTGTTCCACCTAAGGAGGTAATCGGCTATATCTCAGAAAGTAATAACACTATATATCGATAAAAGCGGCCAAGAGAAATTGCTGGAAATTATTTTCAAGTTCGAAAAATTACCGCTAGGGGGCGCAAGAGAAAATAGAAATGCCGATTTTCTCTTGATTTTTCTTAATAAAAATATGTTAAAAATATAAGCATTTTATTCTTCATAAAATTATGCAACTTTATGTTAGGAATCGTTTTTTTTTCTATTTTTAATAATAAAGTGGTGGGAGAAGGTCAAACTTTTTTTCTTTCAAACGCTGATATCTCTGCTTTGGATAAACCTATTTAACTTGGTCTTGAAAAAAAGCCCTTCTTTTCCTCTACACGTAGATCTATTAACTATACCATATTGATTCTGATGGTGGCCACTACATGGCGTTTTTCCGTAATTCCTCAATGAATAAGGATTTTCAAATCAATCAAATGTTATGATATGACTTTTTCATCATATTTTATTTTAGGCTAAAGGCTATTAAATAGTGGAATAAAAAAATCCGGGTGGGTATTTAAAATAAAAAAGATGATGATGGTCGACGTCATTAAACCAGAGATTTAATCGATTAATTAATGTTTTAAGAAATTGCCTTTTTTCCATATTAATTATTATTATCCCTAATTTCTCTAGTTTAACAAAAGATATCACGTTGCGATTTTCAGTTCCTTATGGTAACTTCTCCTCCTCTATAAGCTGATGGGGTTAGTTTTTTTAACCCGACGTTTCGGATTCGAGCGATCATCATCAATTTTTTTTATTTTAGATACGGACGTGGATTTTTTATTCCACTATTTAATAGCCTTTATAAGCCTAAAATAAAATATGATGAAAAAGTCATATCATAACATTTCATTTTTTTGAGAAAATCGTAATTCATTGAGGAATTACGGAGAAACGCCATCTAGTGGCCACCATCAGAATCAATATGGTATAGTTAATAGATCTACGTGTAGAGGAAAAGAAGGGCTTTTTTTCAAGACAAAGTTGAATAAAATCGGTTTATCCAAAGCAGAGATATCAGCGTTTGAAAGAAAAAAAATTTGACCTTCTCCCACCACTTTATTATTGAAAATAGAAAAAAACGATTCCTAACATAAAGTTGCATAATTTTATGAAGAATACAATGCTTATATTTTAAACATATTTTTATTAAGAAAAATCAAGAGAAAATCGGCATATCTATTTTGAAAGTTCTCTTACGCCCCCTAGCGGTAATTTTTCGAACTTGAAAATAATTTCCAGCAATTTCTCTTGGCCGCTTTTATCGATATATATTTTTTCGCAAAGTCCTAGTGTTATCACTTTCTGAGACAGCCAATTACCTCCTTAGGTGGAACACCCGGTACAGGGGAGCCAAAACTTAGCCACCTTAAAATTTACATGGGATTTCCTACATTCCACGTCTATGATTCCACTAAGCCGTGCATCATCTGGTATATTATTTAATTCTTAATTTCTATAACAGAACGGACTTCAAATTTTTTAATTTTTTAAGTAGGAGGTAGGTAGGTATCTAATAATCATGGGAAAGAAGCAATTGAAATTGGGCTGTTTACTATTTCTATTATTTTGCAAATGTTGTTGATGGTAAGAATTTGCAATATATTAGGTTTTTAAATTACTGTAAATTAATGGCTCTAAAGTTATCAGTGTCGGTTCGACAATTTAGGGTATTTTCATTTTTTTTTTAATGTGAATAATTTCTTTTATATTTCTTTTTAATAGCTTGTTTTATGGTCCAAAAGTTTTGCATTATTGAAACTAAAATTGTGTAAATTCTCAATTGTATGTTTTGATGAAGCAGAGTATGTTTGGTTCGTATTTCTAATGCTGTATTCGCTTCTAACAATTTACTACAATTAGTTATTTACTGTTTTTGTTCTGCTCTTTTTTTTTTGTTAAAATCAGAAATTTTCATTCTATATTACGCTTGCCCCAGACACATTACCATGATAGGCATAGAGCAGCTACGAGCCGTAATTATATTTGGCCCAGCAACTGGGGAAAGTGTAATCAGCAAACATGGTCTAATATTTTTATTTATATAAAAAAAAATTAGGCAGTAAGGTAAATATTTTTACTTGCGTTTCTTTAACAATTAAATAAGCAATCTTCTGCCAAAAAATGGAATCTGTACCTCTATTGGTTGTCTAGTTATTTAAATTTAAAGACGAGGTATCATTTTTTTGATTAGACTTACCCCACTTTACCCTAATTTGTTTAAATTGAAAATAGATACCTTCACAAGTTTTACAAAAATTGCTCGACAAACTCCCCTCTTTTCGTTTCTTAATGAATATTAATTTTTTATTTCAATATTGCATTTATTGCTTAGGGATCAAATTAACTTTCATCTTAATGAAAAAGTAATGATGTTTTAATTTAGTTGGATTAGGAATAAAGTAGGAAAATATGTATATATAATATATATCATATATATTCTGCTGAGACATGACAAAATTTGTGGTGGTGTGTGGTGGCTTGCACACCCAACTATGTAAATGGAAAAATTAATCTCATTAAATTATATAATTAGATAACTTTTAGTAAAATAGTCTCAAGCAGGTTAACCTCGTTACATATTTCAGCGTCTGGGCCCGTGAAAGTGAATTTGTTAGGACGACAAAAGTATCTGGTCAACTTTTACCTACAATTTCAGTGGTGGAGGTAACCCAAAGGTTGTGTGGCGGGTAGCTCAATCGTGTAGGAATATGTAAATATGTGAATGCAGTGGCGGAAAGCCCATTGGTTTTTTGTGGCGGTAATCACTAACTACTCCTACTTGCTCAACTCCGACAAAACTTTCAATCATGTCTTGCAACCAAACAGAAAGATCGGACAATACCCCTTAACACAAATGTTGGCCCTCTCAATCCCACGTCAAATACCAAGTTTTTAGGGACTTACTCGATTAGAGACTTGACTGGAAATTCCATATAAATCAATGCAACAAAAAACTCAGTTTAGAATAACAAGAATTAAACAGGACTTCGGATATGACACAGCAAAAATAATTAACTATGCTTATTTGGGTAATTATCAAGAAATTCGGGAAAGTTGATAATATTTTGTGACAGTTGTTAAATATCAAGTTCTATAAAATATTTTTATGTAAATGTATGCACTATTACTAGGCAATCAAAACTGTAAAATGTACCCTCCCATATTTTTGCTATATTTGAAAAAAATAACCAAAAACGGCATGGTAATGAGATTTAGTTACACGGTAATGTCAAGAAAAAATGGAAATGTTAATTAGCTGACATGGTAATGTCAGAAGAGAACAATAAACACCAATTTTTAATATATTTATGGAATAAATTTATTAACAAAACGTGTGTATTAAAAGTTACACAAAAACTCAACGCAACTTAAAGTTCTGTTTATTAAAAAAACAAAAAAAAGTAAAAAAATGTATGGAATCTAGCAAAAAAAAACTTAAACCATCTCATTTATTTTTTTGTATTCCGGAACAGAAAAAAGTCGTGCAGAGCATGGCACAGGTGGCTTTGAAAGTTTTAGTAAAATTTCGGCAGCTGGAATAATCTGGATATCTCGTTCCTCCGGCCAAAAGAAATTTTCACCTTTTCTGTCCATAAACTGGATTTCCAGAGATTTGCGTTTCAGTGATAGAACTACACCTAAAAAATACAACAAGTTGATCCGATAATAGACACTTATTATTTAAACTTTTAACTGGATACCAGAAGTCGTTAAACAGGACTGCTACCCAGTCATCAGGTTTAATCTCGGACCTAGTCTCTGACTGAATGTTAAATTCAAAATCTTCTGCATTATCAGAGTTATCAGTGGACTTTATAATTTTATTAGTAGGCAGGACTCTAACTTTAAGCTTTCCTTCTGTTTTTCTTTTTAGGTAACGCTCTTTCTCTTTTTGTTTTTGCTTTTCATATTCTTCTGGATTATTTTTTATCTTTTTTCTCCTAGCTCTTTCTCTTTCTCGCTTTTTCTTCAAAACATCTTCTTTATGTCGTTTCAGTGATTCTTTTGGTAGCTGACTTTTCTTTCTCGAATTGGGCATCTACAATTATTAAGAATAAACGTAAGAATAGTAACTAAAAACATTTCCGTGTCATAACAACATCACCATGTCACTGAAAAGACATGGTAATGTTGGGAATTTTTGACACGGTAATGAGCAAAACATAAAAAAAAAATGAAACTATTACATGAAAATTAAGTTATGTATTTTTCTTACCTTGGTGTATTATAACACTAAAATATTAAATATAATTTAGTTCTTCCCAAAACATACAACAACACAAATTTTAAGACACGGTAATGTCGTCAAGGTGGTTACACTCTGTGATCTGGGCGATAAACCTACTCACTCCGCGGCTAGGCAAAAACTAATCTCAGATCAGGGACTTGCCAAATTAACTACGTATATAGGGGAGTCCCCCGAATCCAATAGATCTGATAAACGCTTTTCATTGTTGCCAGACTATGCAAGATTACGGAAGACATGGTAATGAGCATTAACTTTACGTTACAGATTTTGGATAAATTTTTCTGAAACACCAAAAGGGTTAATCGATTGCAGAACTCAACAAAAGATAGTCAACCGATCGCAAAAGCAAATCTTACTATCTGTTTATTTAAATAACATTTTATAGTTACAGCGCTTCAACACTTTTCAAGGAATTAGGGTATAACCTCGACATGGTAATGTTTTTTTTCTGTTAATCTTTTCTTTTTTTTTCTATTGTTTTGACTTTTTTCTAAAATCACTATTTGTACATATCGAGTATAGTAAACTACTTATTCTAAAAATTAATACAATTTTGAATACTTGAAAATACTAACGGGGGATCACAGAAAGTAACTTTCCCTCTTTTTTTGATAATGACCCATTTCTTCTTTATAATGCAATACGGGGTGAAGTTTTGGGGAGTTTTTGGGAATGTGACGACTTTTATTATATACAAGGAGCCTTGCGCTCCTTGCTCGCAAATACTTTATGGGCTATACATTTTTAACATTAAGAAATATTAAAAATACAATGTCTTATTTTCAAAAATGCAAAAGAATCTACTCACACATTGCAAATACATCCACATACCTCGCGAAACAAGAATAACTACATCACACCCAAATTTTCATATGACTGCGGTCGACAAGGACCTCTTTACATGGGAACCAAAACTATTGTTCTGGCTTATACTCTATTCTAAACCTTACAATAACTCCAGGAACATCACTACAATAAACAAGGTCACCTTCTTGAGACAAAAAAGGCACAAACTCCTTGTCTGTACTTCGATACCAATAAAAGGAAGCACCCGGAGCCAACAATTTTTTCTTTTAATCTAGATCCTAAAACTTCTGCTGAGTCCTTTGGAATCCCTAACTAAATCATTCAGTTCAGATTAAGTGAAAAAAGTCGGTTCGCTTGTGTTAGGATTGTAGCAATAACCGTCATTATCACTATCACATGGTGGAGGACTTGATTCAGGTTCATCTAAAATATCATCTAGAGCAGCTATACTCTAAGTGTGTTCCGCGGAACCCTAGGGTTCCGCGATACCTCTGTAGGGGTTCCTCAAGAATTTAGAAAAAAAATCAAAGCACCTCTCTCTGGTCGAGCGTTTTGACTCCGCGGCCGCGCGTAGGTATATTTATTTATTTATTTGTATTTGTATAAACATGTGTTACAATGGCTGGTACAATATCTCATAAGTTTGGTATCAACATGTATACTTGAATACTTGTGAGCGCGCAGTCCCTTTGATAAAAGCCGCCTCTGAATTGTTTACAACGCAATTTTTATATTTCTCTTTTTATTTTTGCTTTTTGTTTATCAAAGGCGCCGACTCGAGTATTTTCGAGAATATTCGAGATCGAGTCTAGGACTAAGTATAAAAGCGGCGATCGCGCGTCGCGCCTCGTCAGTCAGTTGACGATTAGCGTTCGGAGCGATAAGTTCCTACCTACCTACTTACAAGCTCGCTAGCGAGAAACTAGTGTTCATTGTTCTACTGAAATCTACTGCCTGCTGTATTCTGTTGTCTCAGTTTTATACATTTCTTCATCGTACTAAACTTAGTCTCTTATACGCAGTAACGATTGTGTATTATTTAGACCCCACCATCCTGACGTGTAAAATAAAGAAGAATGGAACGTTGGCTTAAAGGTGTTAAACGTGTTGCAACAACATCTTCTAATGACGCTGAATGTTCAAAAGCAGTACGCGCGGAGAATATAGCAATCACCGATCCAGACGATGATGCCACGACGTCAAGCTCGACGGTTTCAAAGACGAAAAAAAGGAAGTATGATGAATCATATATCAGTTTCGGATTTGTTGATTCCAACGGCTCACCTCTCTGCATGCTATGTAGTAAACTGCTTCCTAATAGTTCCATGGCACCTGCCAAATTGCGCCGACATTTACAAACTGTACACCCCGAGTCTAAAGACAAGAATAAAGAATTTTTTGTTCGTAAAAAAGATCAGTTATTGGAAAGTCAAAAAAATATGATGCATGTAACAAAAACTATCAACGAAAAGGCCACGGAGGCATCATATTTAGTTAGCTATCGCATTGCACAAGCAGGTGAAGCGCACACTATCGCTGAGAATTTAATAAAGCCATGTGTATTAGACATAACAAAATGTATGCTCGATGAAAAATCTGCAAAGCATCTTTCTACTGTGCCGCTATCAAACGATACTGTTTCACGGCGAATCCATGATCTGGCAAGCTACGTCAAACAAGAACTAGTTACACGTCTACAAAAAACACGATTCGCCTTGCAAATGGACGAGTCAACTGATGTCGCTGGTTTGGCTATCTTGCTGGTTATCGTGAGATATCCATATGAAAGTTCTTTTGAAGAAGACATGCTTATGTGTTCACCGCTGCTCACAAACACTACCGGGGAAGAAATTTTTAATAAAATAAATATATTTTTTGAAGAAAATAATCTCAGTTGGAACAATTGCATTGACATTTGTACAGATGGGGCCAAGGCGATGACAGGTAAAACAGCAGGAGCAGTGTCACGAATAAAAAATAAAGCGCCTAATAAAATTGTAGTTCCAGCCATTGTATTCTGCATAGACAAGCACTTGCGATGAAGCAAATGCCGTCAAATCTAAAATTAGTTATGGATGAAGCGGTAAAAATAATTAATTTTATCAAATCACGACCACTACAATCCCGATTGTTCTCATTATTGTGTGAAGATTATGGCAGCAAACATAAAACACTGCTGCTCCATACAGAAGTGCGATGGCTGTCTCGGGGTAAAACTTTAACAAGGCTATTTGAACTTGGAGCCGAGTTACAAATGTTTCTTTCAGCAGATACTTCTTTTAATTTGAAGGACCGTTTGTATGATAAAACTTGGTTGTTCCGATTGTCTTTTATGGCGGATATCTTTCAAAAACTGAACGAATTGAATTTATCATTGCAAGGTAAACAGACAACAGTGTTTCAGGCCAATAATAAAATAACTGCCTTCAAAAGAAAATTAGATTTTTGGATTATTTGCGTTGGTAAGAAAGAAATAGAAAGCTTTACGTCACTCAGTGAGTTTGTTAGCGATAACGACTCAGAAATGTTTCAAGATGATGTGTTTGAAGAATTGGTCCAATATCTCAGTCCGATGCGCGCATCTTTTGAAAAGTATTTTCCCGAAGAACAGAATACAAAAATGAAACTGAATTCATGGATTCATAATCCTTTTTTACCCAACTTGGAAAAGCCCGAAAGTATGTCAAACGAGATATATGAATCTCTTTTAGAAATGTCATCAGACACAAGTATGGAGTCACTGTTCAAAACGACGCCTCTCAACGATTTTTGGTGCAGAATCCGTGATGAATATCCAATGCTTGGCAAAATGGCTCTGAATATTCTTCTCCCGTTCCCAACAACATATTTGTGCGAAACAGGATTCTCAACCTATGCAGCCACGAAAACAAAATATCGCAATAGACTGGACGCCGAACCTGATATGAGACTTCAACTTTCTGTATTAAACCTAATATCAACCAATTGATGAAAAATAAAAAACAGTTTCATACCTCCCATTAGTTAGATTTTTTCTTTTTTAATATCTTCTATTATTGTACTTGCCATGTGGTAAAGTAAGTAATAATTAGTAACTGTTACATTGTACTTTTATTATGCTTATTAATAAAGAATACACTTTTAAAAACTATTGTTTTATTGTAGGGTTCCATCAAGTATTTTGCTTCCCAAAAGGGTTCCGTCGCCAAAAAAGTTTGAGAACCGCTGATCTAGAGTATCTGGAGGAGAAGGTAATTGATACTTCGGGTGTGGAAGTGTTGCAGTTTTAACCGGATTACTCCAGTTTTAGTTAGTAGAGCTCTCCAGTGTAAACATAGCTACTTCATTGCAAAAGTTGTATTACTTTCTCACATTAATTTTTAAAAATATTTGTCACCAAATATTAAATTTATTTGGTGATTTTTGGAATCTTTCATGAATTTATAAGGCTCACATAATTCAAAGAAAAAATACGAAAATTAGCCAAAACTGAACATGCTGTTTGTAAGAAAACTGTACGTGATGAAATTCTTTCACTATTTTTCCCGTACACAGCGCTAAAAATACTATAAAATTCACTGATTATATTTGAGACAAGTTTTACTTCGCAGACCTGTAAATTTGAAAAATATCGAAATTGGTTTTGTCGAAAATTTTGCTCGCTCTGTATCTTCGAAAGAAAGCGGTTTATCAAAAATCATTAAATGGTAGAATAGTCCAGGGAATAACTGCTTCAATTTTTGACGTGTGTTTAACAAACACCCTGTATACTTGTAAAATTACACAAACATATTATTTTTATAGATCTCTTATTTACATTAATTTTGCATGGCATTCCTAAAGAAAAACAATGTTATAAATTAGGCTGAAACTTTTAAAAAAATTTTACCAGTCCCAATAAATACCCTAACTTTGCAATAAATGTTCCTAATTTTCGATGCCTCCACGCCTAGTGAAACATTTCTGGATTATCAACCAGGCACCCTTCCATGACTATAATCATTAATTACTTAGAAGCTTTCTACCATTCTTAGTGATTTATAATGTGGAAAGTTAAGTTTTTCTCGGTTTACGACTAATACGCACCTACAAACCTTTATAGGTTTAAATTTTTTGTTAATTATCAGGAGATTTGTTACTAAAAATTAATAACTCTTAAAAGTTTTAAAATTGGGGCTTACTTACTATCAATAAATAGTCTGTGATGCTTACTATAGCTCGTCACACGAGTATGTGGCTATAACGCATCGGTACGGGAAAGTACAATATTTTAAATCATGGCTTAGCAATTGGGCGTGCTAAACCGATATGTTTTCAATGCCATTAAAATAAGAAATTAAATTTCGGCATGAAATAAAAAACAGCCTTATGATTGATTCCAGTGATAATGATTTTTTAGTTTTGTTCGTACTAATATCAAAGGCGCATAAATTAAAGTTTTGCGACCTTTTTTTTTCACCTTCAATTGTTGTGTATCACTATTCCACTGGCACACACAAATATCGATCGGTTATTCTTGCAAGCAGCACGCGACCCGTGTCAACTACGTTGTCATATTTCCAGGCCATTTCAATATAAAAATTAATAGTATAAAAAGGAATTTTGAATAATGTATGTTGAAACTGTAATAATGAACTTAATATTGTGTATTGTATATTATTAGTAATACTTTGTTTTAGTTAAAGGGTTTCTGTGCTAACAAATATTAAATTATAATTAAGTAAAGCTATGTGGTAACATGGTAAAGCCCTGAACGTTCTTTGTCCGCATTCTTTCCTCAGCTACAGATAAATGTGTAGAACTATACTGAAGTCAAGAAAGCGCATCTTAGCCGATTCTTTGGGTGGTCGTGCCACAGCTCTGAAACCTACTTCCTCACCGCTGTTTTCCATGGTAAAAAATACGAGAAAAAAGGTTAACCACTCCCTGCAACCCCTGCAACTCCTGCAAATGGCGAAAAAACACCCCTTTTTCGCGTTTTCTGTGAAAAATTCGGATTAAGGCGGCGAGAAATGGTACATTCATAGCTACTAACACCTCTATACCTTTGGCATAAGCGAAAACCACCCCATTTTCGGTTTCCTTGAGATAACTCGGATTGATGCTAAATTAATTTTGTTTTCGAGGCAAAAAATGGGCACTGACGGAGGTCTGCTGTCAACGCTCCCACCCCCAGCAGCAGACCTTCATCCCCCCTAATCTATTGCGTCGAAATCACAATCAATTTAGCATATTTTCCCGTCTTAATCCGAATTATCCCGATAGAACCGAAAAACGGGGTGGTTTTTGACCATTTGCGGGGTAATTTCAGCTCTTTTTTTCGTAATCTTCACCCTCGAAAACGACCATTCATACGTTTGCGCTTCCTTGACTCTACTATACTGGCAGATAATAATAAGAAAATATAATCCTAGGTGCAAAGTCAGAATTTAGTCTAGCTCGTTCCAGCAAGTAAAGATCATCACTCAAAAAATACTCAAATACTTATTTTGAGCTTCTGTTTTTTTGAATAAAAACGTAAACAACCGTTAAATAAATAGTTTTAACGGAGCCTCTTATGGTTTATCATTTTTTAGAAATTTCTTTCATATTTTCATTCATTGGAAACTTGTATGTATAAGTATATCTAGTAAACCCATTAATCAAAATGAATGACAACAATTTAAAATAATGTGACTTCCTGTTTAAAATTCTATTAACTAAAGAATTTTTACTGAATATCTATCGAACCCCGTATAGCAGCTGACGAGACACTGCACGCACTGCAGATGTTCGATCGGCTTTCTGCATTTGATGTGAAAACCTCAAAGGATTTTGTGTGAGTGACTTTCTCGATGACATTTGACCTCTGACTCGTATAACTTTCCTCACAACAGCTAATTACTATAAAGAGGCGATATAAAAACAGGTAAGGGCTTTTGACGAAAGGGGTTTCGTGCTCAGACTTTAGTGTAGGTACACGCCTACGTATTTAATATGATTTAAAAATTAAAATACAGTTAAGTAATAAATAGAGCAAAGCGCCGTGGTATATAATCTTTAAAATCTTTAATAAAGCCCCGCGACTTTGCAAAATTGGAACATTCATTATGGGCTTAAGACGTTTATTGAGCTTTGTCACACAATTCCGTTTAGCTTGGAACACGATAAAATTTCATCTTTTATAATTTAATTACCTTTTGTGGGAAAAGCGGGATATTTCGTTGAAATAAATAATCGTAAAAGTGAAATTAAACTGCCAGAATTAATATGAAAACAGGGCTTTATAATCGTGTTACGGACAAAAGAAATTCTCAAAGCTAAAAATAATATTAACCTAATAGTAAAATTAAACGGTTTTATTGAAATAGTAGGAAATTGGAAATTTATCTAGATAATCCTAACGCAACAGCACTACTTTGAGATTGCGCGGAGTATGGGCAAGCAGTTAAGCGCATGAGTGAAACCTCTACTCATTTATTTGTTATTTTCTTCTTCGCCTTTTTCATCTTGTCTTATTCTGGATCTCTCTCTCTCTCTCTCTTCCAGTCAGACATTGCCCTAACTTTTTCTGGGACCTTTGTTGGCCAAACTTCAAATACAGAAATGAATTTGTGCAAAGCCTTGGATCATTTAAAGGGGGGTATGAGCGTCTTCTCAGATTTATTCTTTTGTCAGCTCGAAATGGCTGGATTTGTCAATTCTTAGTGCCTCTCCACTATCGCTCGAAGCAGTCAATCCTTAGAGACCTTGTAGGTGAAATTCGGTAGTGAGTGCATATGTGAACTTTTTTATTAAATTCCGTCAGCATCGGTATTTCAAAGTCTTTGCGTAGCACTCTATTTCCGGTATAACTCCCCAACTAACAATTTATGTTTTATAAATGGCCTAACAACGTTTACAGAACTATTTTTATAAAATAACTATGTCGCTATAAATGTTCTAACAACGTTTATACAACGCTTATAAACCCAAAAAGGGCGCACTTTTGTGCAGCAATTTTGTTCTTTAATTTGTTTTATTATGGCTTCCACAGCTTTTACCGGATAATTGTTTAAACATTTACAAAATTATTATAAAACATAGTTTGCAACAATTATAAAACAGTTTTATTGAAAACAGTTATAGAGCGAAATATTATTTTATTATTACGACAGTTATACAACATCTATCGAGCTAGAATAAAACAGTTTTATAAAAGTTGTTTTATTATCTCAGATGTAGCTTTTTTGTTTTGATTAAGACTATAAAAGCAAGCTTTTGTTGTGAAATTGTACCCACTGCGAATAATTTATTTTTTAATGGTCCTTCAGATAACAAAAAGGCAAGCATTGCATCTTTTGTAAAGCATAAAATATGCTTGAGTAAATACATCAGCCATATTACATTTAGTTCTAATATCTACACCAATATCAGAGACAGAAATTCGATTTGCAATCTGATGGTTGATATTTTACTGCGAAAGAAATTTTTTTGTATAATGTATGGAATATATATAGCAAAATTTTTAAGCGCCTCAAATATAGTAGTTATTATTGAGTTTTAGGAGAAAAAGTCAAAAATTTTATTGTATTATTCAATGTATTATTCTCTTATTTTGGCTTGTATTGTAATAAAATAATTCAAAGGACCGATCTTATACCATTATATAAATACTAAAGAGGCATTTTATCACTGCAAAAATTATTTTTTGTAATACACTTAAAAATGGCCGTCGTAAAGTGAAGTTGGAACAACACAAAATATGGCTTCCATGTTATAAAACGCTTTTAGCACCTTGGGAGACCTTATAAAATATTTTTGCTCTTTAAAGAATGTTTATAAAATATTTAATTTATGGGTATGTTTTAGTTAAACAGAGACGTACTGCAGGAAAAAAGGGTTGGTTTAAAAAAACCAATTTATAGATGTATCTACATAGTAGGTCGATCACTCTAAATGTTTTTTGTGCATATATAAAATATGGTAGTTCTTATAAATTTAATTTCCGTGAAAAGAAAATCAAAAAAAAATCGACAGTAGGCTGATTTGCAAAAAAACATTTTATCAGAGAACAGTTCTAAGAAAGTTAGGATAGGAAAGTACAAAGTGTTCTTCTCTATATTAAACTGTCTCGGATTGTATAGCATATCAAAGATCCAAAAAAAACATCGTTTTTCTTCAAACAGCACCAAAACTGCTAGTGTACAAAGTTACTTGGACAAATTAGTAATTATACAGTGGGAGAATAATAATGTATTTTTATAGTTTGTAGTGATTTTAACTGATATATAGGGCGATTTTAAAACATGCAACTACTGACTATTTTTTTTAATTGAACATCCTATATATTATCTTAGGTATATTTAGTTGATGTGGTCTATTTTCAGTAGTTCCAATTTTATATCTACTTTTGTTTATCATGCGTGAGAGCTATTGATATTTCTTGCAATATGAATGTCCGAGCGAGCTCATCTAACGTACTGATTACCTATAAAACTGGAATCAGAAGAGAATTTCCCATCAAACTATAAAATAAAATAAAATGTTAAGTTTCCGCGTATTTTGAAATCGCCCTGTATATCAGTTAAAATCACTACGACACCACGTTCTACATATAATTTACTAAAACTTTGCCCATCACTTTTTTTTTCTATCTATCCAAATAAAAAAGTTAAGAATATATTATGGTACATTATATGGTGGATCACCTGGTGTATAAGAAATTTAACTGACTGAAGTCCACCTCTGAACTCTCAATACATGTTTGCTCAACGAATTCTTGTTTGCCATTGTTTTCATAGTTATAACATCTCTCTCCAGATGGCGCATAAGACCAGGAGTAAACAGTCGCGCACACGACGCTTACCCGAATTAATAATTCTGAATAGTACATTTAAAAAACATTAACAAAACGGTTAGTATCAATGTTGTTTAAATGCTCCGGCTGCATCAGTTAGAAAATAATTTTTTCTCAAATATGTCAGAGATGCAGCAACAACAGAGCTAATTTGTGTCTGGCGCAACATCTGCTTATGTTTTAAAAACCTAACCTCATTTTCGATTGTTATTCTTTTTTAAAATTAAATTGTTGCGTTTTCTTGTTTTGGACTAAAGTAAGTTATTCGAAGAATTCGTCCATTTTTCCCAAAGCGACTATTGATATTCTAAAATAAAGCCCTTAGTGCCACTTGGGGTACATCAAAAGACACAGCCCACAATCTCATACTCTTTACACACTCTATATTTCTTCCCGCATTATTTATATTAGACTGATTTTCCTCATCCAATTTATCCAGTTCTACTTCACAATTATTGATTACATCTTCATCTTCTTCAAGACTTCTTGGCTCAACCTCCTGAATAAAAGCATTTTCATTGGAACCACTTGGTTCAACATTTCTTGAAGCAAAATCGTTTTGTTTATCTTGGTCACCTGTTGCTTCCTTTATAGAGAGATCTAGTGTATTACCAATAATAACTTGGCGAACAAGAATCTCTTATTCGTTTTATAAATGTATTAATAAATGCTTTTGTATCGTTACAAACATTTTTGTGTTTTATAATTATTATATACTTATAGCTTTTATTATGACAGTGTTCATGATAATTATATAATAATTTTTTTAAGGTACCATCTGAGTGCAATATGCTTTAAACATCAATAATGTCGGAAAGAAAATATTAATAAATTAATTTTATAAATGTTTCACATAGCGCTAATAAAACAATTTAATAGATGTTCGCAAACGAATGTATCAGTATCAAATAACACCAGTATAAATCTGCTATAAAACAAATTTGTCCGGTAAGCCAAAATGTCGTATAAAATTGTTGTGTAAACGTTTATAAAGCAGTATTAAAATTTGTCGTAAAACTGTTTTATATTTTTGCTCTAAGAACGTTCTCACGACTACCTTATAAAGCAAAATACTTCTTAAAAGCTTGATTATCTCACTGGCAATTTTAATACAACAAGATTGCGTTCGACGAGCAGTAATAAAGCAATTATAAAATAAAATAGCACGAGGAGGTAAAAATTATAAAATATCTTTGCTAGTTGGGTCGGAGCGTCCGCAATTATTTTTAATGCTCAATTTTGTAGCACCTGGAACTTGCTGTGCGCTGTCCTACTTATGGTGCACAATGTTGGCATCCCGTTAGTCAGAACCGGCCTGATCTTGTCTATTCTGTTATGCCCCCTTCCGTGATCAGGAAACGCAGCTATCATACTGTCGCTTATGTGGTCTTCCTAGAAATTATTTGGTATTAGATTTTCTTATATATTGTTCCCCTCATTCTCTTGCATACCTCTTATTGTAGCTCTGAGTATTTTCACTTCTATTATTCTCATCATTGTGTTTATTATTGATATCTCAGATACATAAGTGAGCACAGGTCCAACGCAAGTTTTAGATATTCTGATTTTGCTTTCTGTCATTTTTATTGGCCCTATGGGCGAGTATTAACCTAAAATAAGACTTTCAAATCCCTAAAACTAATGTCTTAGGAGACTGGGGTGAGCCTAACGGCGCTCCCGTCCTGATGTACTTATTCAAAAAAAGTGTGTTCTCCGACGAGACTGTAAAGCTTCCCTTCTCCAAGAAAGAGGCTACTACCTTGATGAGGTAGTGCGGAACTTCGAGTCTTATTCATTTCAGTAAAAGACAGTCAATTGTAAAGAAATACTACTAAAAATACCTATTATTTAATTTTTGCCCATCCTAACAGACTTTTCTAAAAGTCATAAATAAAAATATTCCTTTGGCTTGTCAAGGACATAATAAAACGTTAAAAAATATTTTCGTGACATTGGCAAAATATCCAGATATATTTTTATTTCAGGTCTCTGAACACACGGTATCGGTGAAACGGATACATTCTCTACTAACGATACTGGTATGATGTATCTTCTGCGAACATCGAAGCGCGATGTCATCCATCATATTACCGTCTTTTTTATGTGTTGAAAGTATCGAACTTTTATGTGATATAGATAAAAACAAGAAGCATAATTAATGATGTTGTAGGCAGTAAGATGGATGTAGAGGCATAAAAATATCTTTTTAAGTCAATAACGTCACTCATACTATGATTTACAATTATGGTGTCTGGATACATTGAAGGTGTGGTGGTTGATTTCAATTGACTACCGGAATAAGATACTGAATACATATACAGACTGCCCCAACAGATCTGTTTTACCATATAACGACCATCACTAAAGCTTTACCAGTTTCAATATTTTCGAAAGTTTTACAGATGATTCTCTGGCAAACCTCATGCGCTAAATAAAAATAATACAGTTAAAAAATCGAAAACGAATTTAAAATGAACTAGCGGGGGTTTTATCTCTACTGGTCCTTGTGCAATGCCGAATCTTAAGTACTATAAGTAATATACAGAGTGGCAAAAAGTCGCGCATAATGCATGTAACTTTTGAATTACCTCGTATACAAAAAGTGACCTTGATAGAAGTTGTTCAGTAAATTATTCCCCACATTTCTACCTACATGACTATTTTCTGTCATTTCTAGTTTGGTTGCCATAGAGACTAACTTACTTTTTTTACATGGCGTATGATTGCATATTTGTATTCTACTGGGAAAACTCTGAATTTTTTTTGTATTTCAAATTTTCACCTATCTGCAAGCGTTTCCGAGATAATGACAGCTTAAAAATGAAAAACTTCCTAATTATAATTATTCCTACCTAATACCCACAAGTTAAGTCAAGGTGTTTTCATGAGAGCGACCTAAGAGGTGTCAATTTTGAGCTCCTGTTTAATTTTCTGTCCTCTGATTTATAATTTGTTTACACTATGGTTCATTTGAATGAGAAGCAGCGAGTTGGTTGAAGTTTTAATAATGAGGGGTTACGCTAATATGAAGAGATCGCAAGATCAGAACAGGCAGTATTAGGGAAGCCGCTAGATCAGGTCGACCTAAAACAGCAACCGGGGGAGACAAAGCTTTGGATATCATGCTCTCAATACATGAAAATCCAACATAATTATCCAGGCCAATGGCAATGGGTTTTAGTGTGTCTCATTAGTCAGTGAAAAATTTGTTTAAGCAGGAGAAGTTGCATCCCTACGAGATAAAGTTGGTGCACGAGTTAAACGAGGACGACTTTAATAGAAGAGCTGAATTTTGTGAACTGATGATGGAAACATGCAATAACGATAATAACTTCGCAACAAATATCATTTTCTCGGATGACGCTACTTTCCACTTAGATGGAATTGTTAATAGACACAATTATCGTTATTGGTCTGCTGAAAATACTCACTGGTTCCAGGAAGGACATACTTAGAGGCCCGAAAAAGTTAATTTTTGGGCGGGCATAGTGTGGGACCTTTTTTTCATAGATGGTAATTTGAATAGCAAAAATTATCTGGACCTCCTCAGGAATCACATTATTCCTTCTTGCAGAATGGTTTTACCAGGTGTAAGTAATGGCATAAACGAATAATTGCCAGGACATTGGATAGGAAGAAGAGGTGCTATTGACTGGTCAGCGCGATGCCCGGACTTAACCCCGCTCGACTTCTTTTTGGGGAGACACTTAAAGAACAAAGTATACGTTAACCGTCCAAATGATTTAGAATCTTTAAAAGTCAGAGTTAGTACTGAAATTCAGGCCATTCCAGAGGACTTTCTTTTATACGTTGTAAACGGGTTCAGGGATCGACTGGCGCCCTGCTGAGCAGAACATGGTGGTCATTTTGAACACCTGATCCACTAAAAAGATTTCACTTGTTTATTATTCCGATGTTAAGTTGTTCAATTTCCTAGGCTATTTATTTTGTTATTATAAAGTTTGTCACAATTTTAAATAAATACAAGTTTGAGTTTTTCCAGTAGAATCCAAATATGCAATATTTATATAGGTTCAATTTAAAAGAAGTAAGTTGGTCTCTATGGCAACCAAACCAGAAATATCAGAAAAAAATCATGCAGGTAGAAATGTAGGGAATAATTTACTGAACAACTTTCATAAAGGTCACTTTTTCGTATACGAGGTAATTCAAAAGTTACGGGCATTATGCGCTACTATTTTGCCACTCTGTATTAACATCAGTACCTTATATTAATATATTTTATCCTTAATAACTAATCATATCTTAGGAGACAGCCCATATAAAAAGCGTCTTTTTTACAAAAAGGGTGATATGAATTTACCAACAAATAAATATACTTGTCGATCCCTTTTGTAAATTCCAAACATTCATTAGAAACACATCACACTCTAAACTTGATAAAAGGATGCAAACTTTAGAGATAAAGGGTCACTTGACTTCGGAAGGCTCCAAAATGAACCCTATAAAAGCCCTTCTTACATCGTTTTACTATGATAGATGACTTAAGTGTCTTTTCGAGGTTAGCTTGCCTCTCGAATGTGATTAATGTAATATGGGATTGGAAATGTGGGCATTTGATTACTTACATTTTTCTAAATGTCTTTTCATTTTATCTTTCAATATATTTTGTTCCTATGTAACGTTTGAATAGCGGTGGAATTGGAAAAAACAATTACGTTTTCATTGTGAACAATAATTATTTATTATCGACAGCGGAGTTTTATTCTTTATCAGCAAAGCGTTTTAGGTGGGGACTAACAAAATAACATTTGATTACACTTGGTTGTACAACAATTAAGATTGCACATGGTTGATTATAAATGGAACATAATAATAATGCTGCTCTATTTTCAAAGGATTAATTTGTTTACAACTGTTTACTCTTTATCGATATTGACCCTTTTTTACAATATTCGTAGGGGTTGCCCTTAAACTACGTCATGCATTTTTAAGCAACTTTATGCCCCCTCTGGGAAAATCTTACTGCCCGATTGGCACGTCACATCCCAATTTTTTTTTTATATTTAGCCGCCTTCTATTATATTATTTCGTTTTTCAATGCAACTATTAATCTGCCTGAACAAAGCCCCTCTACTCCTTTAGGTTTCAGTCTGTCACAGTCTAGACGCATTACGTATTGTCGTTCTAGGCCGATTCTCAGATCGTAGTTGTATCTTACGATCAGAATTATTAAGTTTTAATATAGCTTAAAAATATGAACAAGTACAGGTGTATACAGGAGTCTGTGGCTACGACGTATCAGTAAGGGGAAACACAATCTTTTAAAACATGGCGCAGTCATGGACGGGCTATACCGATATGTTTTAATTGCAATAAAACTAGGAAATTATACATTGAGAACGTAAAGGTTTGAACAAATTCATTTGAAATTCATGTGTTTTTTTTTTCCGAAGAAACGCTCGGACCCGTCACATTTTTATTTTTGTTGTGCATTTTTTGAAGCTTATTTCATGTATTCGTCGCCCTAAAGTCAAAACCTCGTATCTCGATTTTTGCCTCTTTTGAGTTGCGAGCGCCATCTATTGGTATTTTTTATTCCGCATACATCACAAAACCTTGTATTTCGATACCGGTGATAACAAAGCGGTTTTTCATTAATATCAATTACTCGTATCTCAGTACGAAGATACAAAACCTTGTATCTCCATACAGTTTACTTTTAGAGTGGGTTTTGTTAGTTTTTAGTCGGTTTATTCTTTGTTTGGTTTTTAGTAGACCTGTTTGCTAATAAATGGTAAGTACTAATATTATATAAAAGTCTTAAATTTGTATTAAACTATTTTTAATTGCAATTCTTGTAAAAATAAAATTTTAAGGTTAGTATTTTGTGATTTTATTTTTGTTGGACTCTTTTTATATTAAATACCATAATATAAATGATGTCTCACCACTTATACAAAATGATAATATATATAAACAAATAATTCTTAAATTTAAATAAGAGGGTATTTTTTAGTTTAGTATGACATACGAGTTATTTACAGTTACGAAAATAATAAAATTTTGGAGTTACGAGGTTTATAGCTTATAATAGCTATTTATACAATAAGTTGCGAAATAAGGGTCTTTTAGGCACGCGACGTGAAAATTGTCTTACGAGGCGAAGCCCAGTTGGACAACACGTCAGAGTGACTAAAAGACATTGTTTCGTAACCAATGGTATACAATATTTTTTCCACTGAAGTTTTATAATAAAAAACTTAATTTATTTTACCAGCACTTTATTTTCATGTCAAAAAAAATTGACACCTCAAAAATAAATAGGTTACTTTTAGGCACAGCGTGCTTGAAAGTTTTTTAAGCATGCTGTTTTAATTGTTAATAATTACTTTTAGGCACAGCGTGCTTATAGGTCTTTTAAGTACGCTGCGCCTAGAAGTAGGATAATTAAAAATCATAATGACAATCAAGGGGTTATTATAAAACTTCAGTAGCAAAATATTTTTTAGTTAATACTTAACCTTCTTTAATGCACACACATCAAATTTTATATACTTGAATCACACATTAACAATACTTTTAAAAAATTTACTCTGAAAAATAGGCTATAGCAAAAAATTATTCTCTAAATGCGTATTTTTTTAAGAACTCACTTATGATTTATAGTGCAGAAATATTTTTTTTAGGCAAATCGATCAGCAAAAATTCTGCAACTGGCACTCAAGAATGTAGCCGATGTCCAGGGTGCAGAAAAAGAAGCTTGTAGCACAATTATTAAAACTTCCGAGGAAACTTCCTTAGCTGAAAATAACACTGAATATAATAAACATGTTGTCCAAGAGCTACCGTCATCTAGTAAAACAAGCCAACAACTTGTCTTATCAACTATTGGGATTAGTAATTTAGTACCTTCTATTGATGATATTGATTCCTATGAAGATTCGGGTTCAAGTTTTCATCCTTCTAGCGATTCAGAGTCATCAATCGAATCTAAGGGGAGCAAACGCCGGCGTCGTAGAAAAATTATTAAAAGTTTACGAGATGGCGGCGAAAATTATAATAGAGAGCAGTCTGTAAGCCCTAATATTGTGGAACCTGTTGTTCAACCCCCAAAGAAAAAGCGCGCAAAAAAAAGGAGAATCGGATCCATCCAGCTGGAAAAGAAATAAGCAAAAGACTTTGAGGATGAAAGGAGAGCAATACATAGTAGAACGTAGTAGTAGTAGAAAATCAGACGGATCAATACACGAACGAGAAAAGAAATCGAGGGTAATGAAGGAAGAAGGCTGCATTTCGACAAGATGTATAAATTCGAAAGAAAAAATACAGTGCTCACAAATAACAAACGAACAAAGGAGAGAAATATTTAATAGGTTTTGGTCTGATTTAGATTGGAACCAGCGAAAATTGTTTGTTTCGACTTTGGTAAGCCAACAACATACAAAAGAAAAGAAAACGAAAAAAGCACTCTCTAGGCGCCATAATTCTCTGCATTACCATCTAAAAGTTGAAAACGTACTTATACCAGTATGTAAACAAATGTTTTTATCTACTCTTGGCATCGGGGAATGGACAGTCCATAATTGGGTGAAAAACGCTCACTCTTCCGGCATTATTAAGTCGATCGAAGCCTTTCCCTCAAAAGTAAGAAAAAGTAAAGTAGGAAAAAGATTGTTGAATTTTTGGAAAAGCTTCCGAAGTTACCGTCACATTATTGTCGTTCAACCACAAGCAAGATGTACTTGGAGACAGTCTTCCACTCATATTCAGAAGTATACCAACTCTATAAGAAAGAAGTCGAGCTCGTATTCGTTACTTCTATTAACGTTTTTTTGTCCGAGATGAAAAAGCTTAATATCGATATATTCCACCCAAGAAAAGACCAGTGTGATCTTTGTTTTTCCCACAAGTTGGGAAATATAAGCGATGAAGTATACAGAAAACATTTAGCACAGAAAGATAGAGCTAGGGTAGAGAAACAGACAGATAAGTTGGAGGCTGTTACAGGTAATGTAAGTACCTTAACAGTAGATGTTCAAGCCGTACAACTGGTGCCCTATGTGCAAGCTGGAATGGTATATTTCAAACAAAAACTAGCTTGTCATAATTACACAGTGTATAATTTGAAAAACGACAAGGTAGTTGTTACGTATGGCACGAAGGAGAGGGAGGGATGGATGGAAATTGTTTTGCGTCATGTTTAATTGATTATCTTAAGGAGGAACTTGGAGATGATACCGGTAAATCTAAGATTATTTACAGTGATGGGTGTGGCGCACAAAACAGGAACGTGACATTGGCAAACGCTCTTCTACACTTTGCTATAAATTTTCAAACTATAATAATCCAAAAATTTTTAGTAAAGAGACACTCGCAAATGGAATGCGACAGTGTAAGGTTAAATATATAAATCATGCGTTTTTTCAAGAATATTCCCAAATAAAATATTACTCGTCCATTCGTCCGGGTAAAAAAGTGGGTGACTCTACTGTTATGGATTTAAGAGCCCTCAAGTATTGTCCCACCGGCGAGATTCAATACAAACTAGATTTTGATGCAGAATGGATACCACTTCCCCAACGTAATAATAATAAAATTGGTGAAATCAAGAATCTTTATGAAAGTCCATTACCCATAAAAGGTGATAAATATAACTATCTACAATCCTTAAAAATGGTTATACCAGCAGACTATGATGGATTTTATGACTCTCTTATTCACTGAATTTGTTTCAATTGTCAATATTCCAATTTTACTGGTTATCACATTTTTCTTGTTTATTTTTGTAAGATAAATCGTTTTTTTAAATTTAATAATAGTTATCCCTTGTGTATTTTTATTAGCCCCATTTCCTCTTATGTCAATCTTAATAAGAAATATTTAATTGTAAAACCTTGTATCTCACATTTTTTTGCAAAGTTGATAGTCAGGTTGAAAATAATGTTTTACCTCTGGATTATTCCATAGGCGATATTCTAAGTAATATATAAAAAATATTGCATTCAAATATTTTCAACAGATTCAAAATTATAAGGTTTTTTATGTTTCCTGTAAAAAGTAATTTTAAGAGTTACGAGGTTTTGACTTTAGAGCGACGGTATACATGATTGGTTGTCTAAAAATCAAGTTAGGACGGTTTACTTTATTTTTTGAACGGATACCCCTATTTTATAATATTTCTTTGGATTCTGCATAAAATTCTAAACATATTTCATATAATATATTATATACTTTCAGCCGTTTGCGAGCAAATTGCATTTTAACTTATAAGAAGAGAAAATTCAAAAGGAACTAAAAGTCATTTTATCAAATGTTGAAAATGAACTCCAGCAACAGTCTAGTAGTACCCGAGACGGTCTTGAAATTCTTGCAGAACGTTATTAACCACTTAAAGTTCTATCAATCTTATGTCGCCTCTTACTCTGTTCTTCAGATCTTAAATATTGTTTGGTCGATTAACATATACCTTAGACTTAAGATAACCCCACAAAAAGAAATCCAATGGGGTTAAATCTAGAGATCTGCCCAGCCATTTAATTAGACCTCGTCGGCAAATCCATCGTTCGGGTGTAATGGGCCGGAGCTCCGTCTTGCTGATACCACAAAAAAATTCTTCGGTGCATCAGGATCTTTTGGATAGTGGTATAATGCACGGTACTAGATCATTTTCTAAAAATTTTAGTTCTTCATTAACTTTTTGAGGATATTGGGTATGAGATTCCATAATCCAGCGTGGATTTTCTGTAGCCCAATACGACCGTTTTGTTTGTTTACACTTTCATTCAAACAAAGCGTTGCCTCATCCGAAAATAAAATTCGTTTCGAAAACTGTGGATGATTATTGCACATATTCATCATTATCTCAGAAAATTGGACTCTTCTGTCAGGATCATCTTCATTAAATTCATGAACCAATGAACTTTGTAGGAATATAATTTATTTTTGTCTAAATACTTTAGAATGGATGTTCTGCAGATATGATTTTCCAAAGCAATAGTACTACTCGCCTTATGATGTCTTACTGACAGTAGATCGAGATATCGGTTTTCTGCGAGGATACGTGTTATTGAAGATTTCTCAAACTTTCATTTTTGTGCGCATTCTATCTCCATGGCTAATCATTATTAATATTTATATTCGCTCTCTTTCACTTAAGCGTACGTTTGCAAGACACTTGGACTTGAGGCAAAACTACTGAATTCAGGGGACAACCGTCACTGTTAGTGTGACAATCTAACAACCAAAGGCTTTATTTACAACAGTGTTCATGATTTAAGTAATAATAAAAAATCATCTGTTGAGATCCGAATATTGATTTTCCCGCAAACGGCTAAAATTAAGTATACGACATATTTTATGAAATATATTTAGAATTTTATGCAGAATCCATTTTAAAAAAAAAAGTAAACCGTCATAACTTGTTTTTAAGAGAAGCTGTATACATGATATTATTATAAGCTTAAAAAAAATAAAAAAAAATAAAAATAAAAAATTAACGGGTCCGAGCGTTCAAAAAAAACTAATGAATTTTAAATGAATTTGTTCCAACCTTTACGTTCTCACTGTATGATTATTACACATATATGAAAAAAAATTCAGCTTCATGATTCATCCTAATAAATAATGAATTATAATTAAGTAACGGTATAATATAGTAACATCGTAAACCATTGTGAACGTTTTTTGTCCACATTCTTTCGATAGCTACAGATCAATAAAGTGTCGAGCTAAATGTGTCTGGACCAGGCTCGGACGGACTCACTGTCCACCGCCCGATGTCAGGACGAAACATGGAAAACATTTTAAATTGTTAACATACTGCAATACTACTATAGTATTTTATGGACGGTCACTTAACTGATTTTTCTATTTTTTATTAAATTCCAGGTTAGTTGAAAAACACCTCACAATCGAACACAGAACGACACGCTGTGATATGAAATTGTTCACAACTTAGCGGTTCACGATCCACCGCTGAGTTTGGCGTTTTTAAGACAGTAGGATTTGTTGCGATAACCGTAAAAGCAATTAATTTTAGAAAAGGGTATCTTCAATAAAGTTTTATTGGGGTGTTTTTGAGCTAAACAATAATACGGTGCACAGAACGTTGACCACTATACGTACAGGGCATTTTATCCTAGTTCAGAACAATTTTAAAGATTGACACTCGTAACCACTGTGGTTGATAGCAACACTTTATTCATTTTTAAATTAAATTTCTTTCGAATTACAAAAATACAAATTCACAGCCGTTGTATCATTGATACCATGGATGCGCGGTTGTATAAACAAGGTTTAAGTTGCGTTTAAATAAAAGGTAACTTTAAGCTAACTTATACTGTTGGACAAGTATGGCTTACTGGTAAAACTAAGCTTATCATACAGATCTTCGGAGTTTAAATTAAGCTTTAGAAACAAATAACCTGAAAAGCCAAATTTGATAAAAAGTTCAAATTTAAAATTGATTTGGATAATTTCGAAAATATTACCGACGATGAGGAGTTTCTAGAATTAGAAGAAAAGTAGGTTGGTACTCCAGTTCAATATTGCCAATTTGTGCATTAAACTTTATTAAAGAAGGAGCTTAAGTCCTATTAATTTTAAGTACTACTAGGTAGCGATTTAAGACGCACCTCAGATTAGCTGAACTCGGGCTTAAGTACGATTTGTACAACCGGGCATAAGAAGTACTTTGAATAAACACATCAGGGCGGGAGTGCCGCAAGGCTGACCTCTTTCTCCGATGCTGTATACCATTTATACGCATGACGTTCCGCGAGATAGGCAAACGCAGCTTTATCTTTTCGCTGACGACACTGCAACAACTTCGACTTCTAAGCAACCGCAGCTAGTCGTCACACGTATGCAGCACCATGCAAACCAATTGGAAAAATAACTTTCTAATGGGAAGATTTGTTTGAATCCTTAAATTCAATTAATAGAATCAAGGCAGCATTGCGTCAATTAAGCTCCATCTAACCCCTGCTTCACAGGCGGAGTAGACTTAGTAATCGAACCAAAGTTAACCTCTATAAGGTCTTGGTCAGGCCGGTACTTACTTAAAAGAACCATCTTGGTGCAATATAAGTAAGTAGCTGAATAAGTTCCAGGTGATTCAAAACATGGCGCTGAAACTCATCGCAAATGCTCCAAGATATACAATGAACTGTGTTTTGCATCAGGACTTTCGCATACCGATAATTAACGAATTATTTTTAAAAATAGTCACAGATTATTACAGACGTACGGACGTATCGATACTAATAGCGGACTCACACACAACGGCCAGACCAAACTCTACATAGAAACTGCCGAAAGATTGACTCCCCGTTGGTATAAATCTGTAACAGTAGAGTAGCACTACCATGATCGCCTAATAGACAGGTAACAGGCGCCAAGAACTGTTAAGAACTGTTCCAGCCTTCATAAACGACATACGACATAAATAAATAAAGCAATGGCCGAATCAAAGTTTAAAACTAAGCAACAAGACCCAACAAGTCTTCGATGAAACAACAGATGTCAAAGGAATATCCTGACGTAAAAACCGAATCAAGTAAATGTGTAAAAAGCACATAAGTCCCCAAATAGCTTCTTGAATAGAAAACCCATTTGAAATAAGCGTGCAACCCGTAATAACTTGCGCATCGCTTAACAACATCCTTTGTTTACAAACATACAACTTTTCTACTAATGACACCATGTACTAATGCCTTACTTGAACAAATTAATAATTTAAAAATAAAATTATAAGTCAATGTTAAAAATTATAATAAGAAATCAGGAATAATTCAACAATCATTAAAATACATTTTTATATCCAACAAAAAAAGTTCTATCGTCATGTTTGTAACAGATTATACAAGACATAGTATCACAATGCAGGAATTTCATAATTTAATAAATCCTAATTCTTGCAAAGTTGTGTACACAATCTACCAAACTATGAACCATCGCTGATGTAACGTTTTTAAGATATTAAATTTTGCGACGAGACTTGCATAGAACCCTAGAACTAATTAGTTTACGGAAAAGGCTTGTTGAATTGGAAGTTTTCATCACGGTGTTACGCGAATGAAAATAAAATGCACTTAAACATGGGGTTAGTTCAGTTATTATCGTGCTTGAAAGTTTGCCAGTAGGGTAATTCTAGTGCCACATAAATAGGACCTTTTTGTATCTAGAGTACAAGGCGTAAAGTAAAAGTATTCCTCACACAGAAATAATAAAATAATGTTGGGGTAAACGGATCTTCCTTTTGCATATACATGTTTGTTCAAATAAAGTTATAGCATAATACGTATTTTACACTAACTATCTAATAATAAAATTACATTCTCAAAAATGAAGATACTTGCTCATAAAAGTTTCTGTTATATTTACCCAAAGATTATTATTTTATACACTTAACTAGGTTTTTGTCTCAATTGAATTTTTAATTTGTCAAATACTTTCACTTAATTACACTACTTTACTGCCTGTCTCTGTTTTAAGGTTTTGTGACTCGAGATTTCGGTACAATATCTACCTAAAACTAACCGTCAAAAGTGGTTTAACGTTTTTACTGGGTTATCGTGACTGAAGAAAGAACACAATCCGCCAGAAAGAGTACAACAATACGAGCATATTTTTAGTCCGTTTTTAGAACGACGTAACATCGTAGTATAAAATTTGTCAAAGGCATATAATATATAAATATATGTATAAATTCAATGCGTTTATGAAGCTTGATGATGATGATCAACGTCGCACTATGGAGGGGAGGGGGGGGGGGCTATGAGGCTGGGAGAGCTACCCAGGTGTCAAAAATTAGTTACAAAATTTAATAATACGAATTAACTTACTGACATTGTATCAATTTCTGCGATTTTGGACGACAAAGGACAGTCGAGTTTCCACCAAACGTTTATAGAACTCTGGCCACACTGGGAGTAATTACGATTCATAGCAAAAATGTTCTCCTGAAGGATGATAGGAAAACTGCAAATTTATATCTGTGACCTTTATAGGATCTCATGGGAAGGAAACGAAACTTTCTCGTTCATTTGTTGAGAAACTAATGCATTAAGAAATATTGTTTCCCGTAGATGAAATATTACCTATCCCAGAAAAAAAAAGTACCTTATTTTATAGTAAGAGTAGGAGATGTAGCCTTTAAGTGTTTTTAGTACGTTGAACAAAAAACTTCCTTTAAACTTTTATTAGGTCCGATTAGTGCCTGGTAAAAAGTGGGGATTGAAACCCCATATAGTACATTTGATTTGTACGGCCATTATAAGACCTATACTGGACCTACGGGGCTTGGAAAAGGTAGTACACACAAAGAAACTAACGAAGATACAACGGGAAGATTGTTAATAAGTAACCGGTGCCCTTCACTCCGTACCGACGGCGGCTTTAGAAGTGATGTTGTATCAGCTGCCCGTGGATATTTATGGAAAAAGTATGGCTGCAACGAGTACTCTGCGACTAAAAGAGTCGAAATGCTCGAGCGACACCAACTACGGGCACAGCAGTATACTAAGGACATATCCAGTCCAAGATTTGCGAAAGCCCACTGATTACATCGTCCCACTAATAGACTTAAGGGAGGAGTTTTCTGTGCTCCTCCTGACTAGGGAAGAGTGGGAGGGCAATTAATTAATAATGGAGATAGATCACTGGATTTTCACAGACGGTTCAAAAATGGACGTTGGAGTGGGAGCTGGTATCTTCTCTGAGAGCATCAAAATACAGAGGTCACATAGACTTCCGGACTACTACGGCATTTTTAAAGCAGAAGTGGTGGCAGTAGATAAAGCAGTACAAATCCTGCAGGAACGTCCATACCTGAGAGCAGCTGCGTCAATAACTATCTATATAGATACTGAAACAGCGATAAAGGCAATTTGTTTCAAAACTATTAAATCAAAACTAGTATATACTTGGTGCCCAGCATCGAGTCACTCTGTGTTGGGTTCCTGGTCATCACAACGTAGATGGAAATGAGTCTGCTGATGCGCTCGCCAAGGAGAGTGCTGGCATGTTAGTTGATCTAGCAGAGAATACCGTGGCTAGACCCCTGGGATCAGTCAAAGAGGAGATTGATCGCTTAGCCAAGCAACTTGCAATAAGCAGATAGACAGAGCTAACAACCTGTGGGATCTCCAAGCAATTGTAACCCCTACTTGATAACAGGAAAACCGCAGCGTTATAATAAGACAGTCGGAAGGACCTAAGAAATATTACTGCCGTAGTTACCGGACACTGTCTTTTCGGTAGAGATGAAGAAGGGGAGGAAAGTATTCAACATTTCTTGGCCCTGGCCTTGCAAGAAGAAGGTTTAATGCCTTGTTTCCATTCTTTAATAATCTGAAGGAAGTAAACAGCTTACAACTGGGTCGACTTATTAGGTTTATTAATAGTGCGTTATACGTCGCACTAACCGTCAGGGAGCTGATGCTGATAGGTTCCGCGAAACATACGTGGTATTACAACGACCCTTATAGGACTACGTGAGACTGTCTGGACATACCAGAAGTCTGCCACACTAACCTACCTACCTAGTGCCGGTACTTTTGACACTGATTAACTCATTTGATAGACCATTTGAAACCATGGTTTCCAATGTGCCAAAACCTACGAATTTATACTGGTATTATCATACTTAAAACCCTGATTATCTTAATCGTCTATCAAATGAGTTTATCCGTGTCAAAAGTGCCGGCACTTAGACTATTTAATTTAATAGGTGCTTATTATGGGTTTTTCAATTATTGAATATGAATCTTAATATTTGTGTAGAGTTGATCCATAGGGCTACATTATATTAAGTGCGATGGCGATAATGCAGAATTTTTTAATGTTTTCAATATAAAACACATTCTTTAATAAATATGAAATATTGCATTATTTTTTTACAGACGTAATTAATATGGTTGTCAAAAATCAAGCAATATATCCACATGCGATCCTAAAAAAATCATGGATGAGCTTGCGCGAATTTATAGCCAGTTTATGTTAAATTTACAGAGCCCCAGCACGGATCCCTGAGAAACTCTGGTGGTTATGTCGTGCTTAAATGAATGACATCCCTTAACATTCACATGAAAACGCCTTTCCTAAGATATTATTTTAACCGTTTCTGAAAAGTACCTTGGGGTCGTTATACAGGGTGTTCGGTAAGTATATGGCATACTCTCGGGAGCGTATAGGGGATGTCAAAATAGCCTCAAAGGAGTTCCCAGCGATTTACCTTTTCGGCTGTACCTTTTGAAGGGACCTGTACATTGTCAAGAAAGTGAGGAACGGGCTCTCAGAGTTTACCTCTGATCAATTGTTTTAATTTATTTTGTGGTAGTTATGTGTTTTATTTTGCGATTTTAATTGATTTTAAATGTATTTTAAGAGTTTAACCGATTTGAATCTATGACTATGTGTGTGCGTAACTAATTGTTGACTGTTGATAATTTTTTGTTCTAACCTACCACTCGCCCTGAGGATGATCTACTGATCGAAATGCGTAGGAATATAATTTTAAAATAAGGAAGGTGATAGGACTTTCCCATTCTTATTTATCCCTCATTAAGCAGGTCCCTTCTGGAGAGCAGTTTCGGCTTTATTAATAGAGAGAGGTTTTAATTTTGTTACGGTATAGTAGAATTAAAGAGGTGAAGAATTGTGGTAAAATTAATGTTGAGAAATGAAGACAGAAAGTGGTAAAGTTTGGTAAAAAGATTATTGTATTGGTAAGATTATTGACTTGAGAGGATAGCATCTGAGGTAGGGAAAATTTTTCTAATCTTGGTTTGGTATAGTAGTGTTAAAGAGCTAAATATTTAGAGTTAACTTAAAGTTAAGGAATGAATGTAGAATGGGGTAAAGGTTAGTATAGTTAAAAGACAAAGAATATTAAACAAAGAACAAAGAGGGACAGATCTGCATGGTTACTAGAGTAAATTAGGACAAAACTGAAAAATTCTTACATGGCAGAATATTTTTAATATTATATCTTAAAGGCCAAAAATTAGTTATTTGTGTCTCATGCTGTGAGATAATTGAAAAATTGTAAAATAAGTCGGAATAAAACCACGTTGTCACATACAGATATCACTTGTCAGGTTCGAGGGGTCATCTGCCCAAGCTAAAAACACACAATAAACTTAGAGGTTAATCACTGATATTTTACTAATCGATGATTTTAACGTCCCAGAAACTATGTTTAGTTTAATTAATGAGTAGCTGCCTTTAATCGTTCTTTAACAAACAGCATATCAGATATTTCGAGAAAATCATTGATTACTGTTTAGGCGAACGGTACGAACGAGCCTTAATGTTTTTAAAAATTTCTAGCCGAATCTCTCTTTTTTGATGTGCGAAATTCGAATTTGATGTTTGTATGCCTCCCACTTGTAGACGGCGCCACCTACATGTCTTTTTACTCTTTTGAGGTAGACTTTTTTATACTTGCTTGTATTACATTTCTAAGCAAAAAAGCAGATTTCTCTATCATTTTTACGTGAAAAAGGTATACTTGGTAGTAAAGGTAAAGTAAGCTAAGGTGATTTTTGTTGTTATGGAATTGATTAACAGTAAAAATTTGAAGGCAGTAAATAAAATTATTATTTTTGCGATTCTCGAGGGTAGTTTTTCAAAATATGAAAGTAACTTCAGCCGAAATACAAAAAGAAGCGAACCTTGCGTGTTCATTTATTATTCCCCACAAGTCAAGAGACAGTTATGACAAAGCCTTCAAAGATATTATCGACTGGTGTGAAAAAAGATGTACCTGCATGAGTTATAATCATAACCCACTTTATAATTATTATTATTATTTTATTTATTATTAATTTATAACTAACTAGTGTGTTATTTATTACTTTATTTACAACCATACATGTAATGTTGACATTACTAACATTATTAAAGGCTTGAAAGTGTCACATTACCTACGTCTACTTCCCTCTTCCATTTCCCTCACTCATTTCCAGGGTTGAAAAAAAAACATGTTTGTTTTAAAAATAAAACTTAAAAACATGTTTTTTTTTGTTTAAAACTGTTTTTTTTTTGTTTTAAACTGTTCAAGAAAAACATGTTTAAAACGTGTTTTAAACACATCCAAAATTAATTTAAGGTTTGAATAAAAAAATCCATCTAGTAAGACCCGTTCTTTTAAAAATAACAGAACGACAAATCGAATTAAATGTTGAAAATGTGTGCCATTTATGGCTTGACAATATCCAACGCAATCAATAAATTTTTGCACGTTTTCAACCAATTCCGGAGTTATGGCAAGCATTTTCCTTCAGATCATCTCTTTCAACTTCTGCAAATTGTTTCACCGGTCAACACACACTTTCGATTTGAGGTAACCACACAAAAAGAAGTTCAGCGGAGTTAGGCCTGGCGATCTAGCAGTCCATTCGATAGGTCCTCTCGTTCCGATTGGGAAAGGTTTCATCTAAATATGTACGCACAGTGGCAGCATAGTGCGGAGGAGTACCATCTTGCTGGAACATCAGTTCTTCGTCAGGGGAGTCTGGGTTCAATAGATTCGGAAATAAAAGTCACTAATGCTGGAATTAATCAAGTTGAAGAAATTCGAGATATATTTGTCCAGTTAAAGAAAAATGGATCAATTACTCCTCCGCGCACTATTTCACACCACACATTTGTTTTTTGAGGGTACTGGCTGTGAACCTCCATCATCCAATGCGGATTTTCTGTTGCCCAACAACGACAATTTTTTCTGTCCACATTACCAATCAAGGAGAATGTAGCTTCATCGGAAAAAATAATATTTTTTACTAAATTATTATCTTCACTCAGCTTCAGCTTCATCTGCAGGACTCAAACGCCTTTTCTCGACATTTGGCGTAATTCATAGTAAGCTTCGAAATCGATTAGGAACAGAAAATGCCGCGAAACTTGTAACCATATTTAAGCAGCTTAATTCAAACCAAGAGTAGAGTTTAGTAGAATGACTAGGAGACGTTTGGTTTAGTTTTTAGTTTGTTTGTCTTTGTTACTTTTATAAGGCGCTTTTATATGTTTACACTTTTTATTTGCTTATGTTATTGGAACCCGGCACACAGACTGTAGGTAGGTATACAGGGTTGGGCAAATGTTCCGGAACGGCTTAATTACAAGCGAACGAAAAGTGATATCGAATCGGGGTTTTGGGCAATCTATAGGACAAAAATTTTACTATTTGACTGGTATACCATTTGTCAGTAATGTCACCAACTGTCAAGTGTCGACGATATTTTTTTATTTTTTTAAATGGAACACCCTGTATATTATCAGATATTCTAGATCTTCAATAAATTACAAATATTTTTCATATAGCATACCATATGATTAAATTCCACTGTTTCGGAAATACGGGCCAATGAATGTAGTACATTTTATTTAAACAAAACCAAGGTAATAACTTTAAAACACAATAATATAAAATAATGGTTATTTAATTAAATGTTCAAAATGTCGTCCTTCAGCCACCTGACAGTGTCCAATCCTGTCGGAAAATTCAGAACGCACGTTTTGCAAATGTTCACGAGAAATAACATGCAAAGCATCTAAAATTCTGTTTTGAAGATCCTCCAAAGTCTTAGGTTGTGTACGATATACGACAGTCTTTAAATGACCCCAGAGGTAGAAATCTAATGGTGTTAAATCTGGAGATCTAAGAGGCCATTCAATGGACCCTCTCCTACCTATCCACCTTCCAGGAAAAGTTTGATCTAAATAATTTCTGACATGTATACCAAAATGAGCTGGCGCCCCATCTTGCTGAAACCAAATGTCATTCGCTAGTATTTGATCGTTAACCTGATCATGATATAAATTAATCAAATTTGGTATAATTCTATTTCGAAGCAGATCTAAGTAGTAAATAGATGTCAAGTTTCCATCAAGGAAGAAAGGCCCAATAATATGGTTTCCAATTATACCTGCACACACATTTAATTTTTGGGGGTGTTGCGTACGGTGCTCAATCATCCAATGGGGATTATGGTCGATTATGGTCTGACCGGTATCGACAGTTGTGCCTATTGACGAAACCATTAAGACAGAATGTAGCCTCGTCAGAAAATAAAATACGACTTACAAAGTTAGGTTGTAGGTCTATGTAGTCCATTATTTCTTGACAAAATTGCATACGCCTATCAGGATCGTCCTCTGATAGTTCTTGAAGCAAGCTGACTTTATAAGGAAACATTTTATTTTTTTTGAGGATTCTTCTAATTGATTTTTCGCTGTTTTCATGTGCAAGAGCAAGCTTTGGAACTGACGTCTGTGGTTCTTCTTGCAGGGCAAGCAAAACATCCAGGGATTTCTCGTCATTTGTAGCAGTTTTCGGACGACCTGTTTTTGGCAAGTTTTTTACCGTACCCGTATGCTCAAAGTTATGGAATATTCTATTAGCAGTTGATTTAGAAATGGGATCTCGAACAGGAAAACTTTGATTGAAAAGGTCGGTTGCTTCTTGAAAAGATCTCCGTCTATCCCCATATCCTATCATCATAAGCAGAGTAATCCGTTCTTGTTCAGTTAGCTGAACCATAGTTTTATCAGTTATATAAGAGGTTTAGTCGATAAATAAAAAACTCGCACAACTCACTTAATACAAATAAATAAAAATTAAATAGGAAATGTGTCAGAGTGACACTTGGGAGTCATGGAAACTAAGACTTTTATTTGGAATGTCATAATAAAAGAAATATGTTGCTTGATTTTTAAACAAAATGTAATATGGGCTTTCTAGATTCATTTGCCCGTATTTCCGAAACAGTTGAATTTAATCATATGGTATGCTATATGAAAAATATTTGTAATTTATTGAAGATCTAGAATATCTGATAATATACAGGGTGTTCCATTTAAAAAAATAAAAAAATATCGTCGACACTTGACAGTTGGTGACATTACTGACATATGGTATACCAGTCAAATAGTAAAATTTTTGTCCTATAGATTGCCCAAAACCCCGATTCGATATCACTTTTCGTTCGCTTGTAATTAAGCCGTTCCGGAACATTTGCCCAACCCTGTATAAACTAAGACCTAGTCTTAAACGTGTTTTTATAATTATGCACTTTTAATATTAAACGTTAGATATAAATATTGCTATTTTTGTTTTTAATTCAATATTTTTTGTTTTAACAGTTTTATGTGATTTTCAGTAAAGCTTAACAAAAAAAACAACTTAAAAAAAAACACTGTTTTAAACATGTTTTAAACAGTTTTAACCAAATCTGTTTAAAACACTAGTAAGTGTTTTAAACATGTTTAAAACATTTGTTTTAAACATTTTGTTTTAAACATAACAACCCTGCTAATTTCCCTCATTGTTTAAATTGTTTAAGGGTATGCTCCATTACTATGGCAAAGCAATCAGAACATATTTGAATGACACAACCAGCATATTTTTGTATGGCGTCAAAACAATAAATGGCATATTTTGACATTTTTACTACATTTGAAAAAATCAAATATCTAATTTTCAATTAACGGTGTGGTTGTAAATAAAATAGTATGCAAACCTCGGAGGGAAGTTTTCATTACTGTCTCGAGATTAAAGTTAACCTCGACGCTTCGCGTCTCGGATAACTAGCTAATCTCTCGACAGTAATGAGACACTTCCCTCTTCGGTATGTAATGTACTATTACTTGTCTAAAATGACATAAATAATAATTCTATAACTAGCAGACGTTGGATCAAGAAATACATTTATTTATAGGTTTATTTGCATATCGCTATGCATAAATCATAGTTTGATAAAGTTGCATTTATCTCCTAAACAGATGCTGGCCAATTGGTACAACCAGCGCCATAAAACAAACAAAAAAAAATCTCCTAAACAAAGTCGAAACCAAAATATTATCAAAAGGTACTTCACATTAGCCATTAAACTGCCTACATAATCTTGTTATCAAAAGAGAAATCGGCAGTAGCGTACATATTTTTTGTTCCACTTACACATTTTCACACCTTGTGTCTCCGAAACGAAGCATATCCGGACATAGGTTTGTAGCAACTTTTTTCATAGATTTGAGCAGGGAAACTTATTCTGAATCTTTTCACAATATTGATGAAACGCCCTTTATAGGTAGCCCGTGGGTCATTGGTCGAAATGATTTTTACAGTCCTCTCAGAACGCCATTCACATTTACAGCTCCATCGTAGCACTAAAACTGACAGCCTAGGTAAATTTAAAGAAAAACGACAACTGCTGATAATTTTATACGAAAAAACTAAATTATCAAATCACAAATCACGCACTCTCGTTGTATTAATTTATCCGCTGTTAACATAATTATTATTTAATTGAGCAGCGCGGGCGAAGCTATGGGGGCTATGCCGTCATAGAAATACAGCTCTGGGGGCTTAAGCTTATGCCGGGTGAATTAGTCGAACTTATATGGACTACGTACGACCAGAAGGTCGTGCGATTACGCATCCAGTAAACGTCTAGCCTAAAATTTATGTGAAAAATTTTGGCACTGCCGCCAAGTTTATTAAATCCCAAGGAAATATTTACCGCGCCACTGTTGATGACTATAATTAGTCGAATAATTTCATTCAATAATTTACAAATTTAAAAATATAAAGCGTAAAATTCTATCCCGAGAAACACATGTTCTCGAATGCTCAATTCCAAATATCATTAATCAACATCAAATATTGATGAACGGGATACTCGAGACGTTTTCACAATTTATCATCTGAGGTTTTCGGGGTTGCGTGAAAGGACTTTCATGGAGTTTATTTTTTGACGTTTTCAGAAAGTAAAGTGGATGGTCTATTTCGCAAGATTGCGTACTTAAACGATCCAGGACGAATAGAAATGAGAGGAAGCGTTTAAATTCTAAACATATGCCGCCGCCGGTCGCCTGGATTGGAGGACGCAAGGTTTAAATCCAGGATTTTATGAGGCATATCGTTTAATATACTTTTAAGTTTATTTATAAGTTGTGATATTACTCAGTATGCGAAACAATTTATTATGCACACGGACAACAAATTAAATATGTCATCAATTTCATGAAAACAGTCGTTGCTGCATATTGGCGTATCTTCCCTGGAAATGGATATAAAAGTCTTAATTAAAAATCGATAAGGAAAATATAGATATAATTATCTAATCTAAACCAAGCTCAATTTACAACTCCAATAATTTTAAAAATAATATCTGAAATGAAAATAATTTTATTTCACCATCACTAATTCCAAAAATTAATACAGTCTTTAAACCACATAAAATAAACATAAGTGATAGACTATCTGAAAATACAAGATATCTTATAACTTAATACGGGTCAGTTGTATAAAACAGTTCTGACCTTAAGTTCAACGGAACGCCGATCCACATTATGAACTAAATTCATTCATTATTACATTATTCAACATAAACTGTGATCAGTTTATGTTGGCACTACCAATATTTATTTACTTAAGTTTGTTTTTTCAATTTCCGACATATTATAGCATAAACTTTAAGGAGCACATACACACTGCAACATACGGAATCGTTTTAAGACTCCTGCTGCAAAGTGTGTGGACTGGAGTCGAATGATTTGCATCAGTTGCAGCAAGCTGCGCTGCGGCATCCAAAATATCGTATACTTTTCCAAAGTCAGTTTGATGACATAAAAAAGCTTTAACCGGGCTTTTAAGGGACCGGCATCATAATGGGGGTTGTCAGATCTTCTTTTTTAATTCTTTGAGTTTTTATTTCAGTATTTAATTGATAGTCGGTAACTTTCTTTGCAAGCTACTTTACAAATGTACTTTGAAACAAGAAATTTACAATGTCAAAGAAAGAAGGAACGAACCATTCATGTAATACTATATATATATATATAATAATTTTTTTAGTACTTCAGAAATATTATTTATACAAAAATAATTGATATCAAACTAAAAAGGAATTTCACAGTTGTTAAACAAAAAAAAATAAACAATTAATAAACTCTTATGTTTCTCCTACACTTACGAAAACTTTGTAGAACTGGCAATACCCTGGCGATAAACCGTCGAGGCCCACTGGCAATTTAAAGTGCGAACTATTTTTTCCGAGTGAGAAAATTAATAGAGTAGCATATAAATACAAATTTATATGCTGTAGACAAGAACAGCAAACAGTAAAAGGTTCTGCCAATTCAATTATCCCTTATCAGCTTTAAACTCAGTTGATATTTGAGGTATGCGATATTGGGAATCATACAGCGGTGTTACTGGTTAAAACAATTTACTGTAATTTACACATTGCATTTTCTGCTATAACTGTGGGGTTTTAGACAATATCAGTGAGGTTTTCTGGCGACAATTTAAAACAGGAGGTCGAGGTGAATTATTGCAGGAATATAATGAGTCGGTGCCAGGGTCGGCCAGCGAAAGCGAAATAAGCCCGGAATTAAGAAACAAAGATTTACATGTTCAATGGCAACGCATTATTTTAAATATGTGTTTAAGAAAAGAAAATCCGGGAAAAACTGAAAATGCGCTTTGTACAAGAATGTACTTGTAATTAATTAACACAACTTGGGTTTTATAAGAATTTATAACGTAATTAGTTTGGGGACTGTAACCGATCATTTCATAAACCGCAAACCAATAAATCAAAAATTCAAGGCGGCTGCGAATACTACAAGAGATTTTATTCTGCGAACTATTTACAACTTTTACAAAGATGATATAAGTCCAACTGTAGAACTGGTTTGTGTTAAATTGTGAGGTTACCCTGATTATAAGTAACAATCTTTAGAAACATTGCATGGCGTTTTGTTGAAATGTGGCTTTAACCATAAAAGATTAGATAGTCTAATGGTTGTAATGGAACCCCCGCGTTTCATTGAACTACGACAGGACTATTTGCGGAAAATAAAGGAGAACCATGAATCTGATAAAAGTATAATTTATTTAGACGAATCTTGGTTTGATACTCATGATGTTGTTAAGTATGGTTGGGTATACAGTACAAATTGTACTTTTGGTACACTGTGTTCCAGAGGAAAATGTATTCTCATGCCGGAAGTAAAGATGGCTTTGTACCTAATGTGTTGCTTTTGTCAGCAAAGAATATTAGTCGATAATCAACCTCTAAATTTAAGCGCAGCTGTCCTTGATAATATTTGACAAGTAATAACGAAATGAGTAACGATGTGTGGAAAAATTGCGTAGCTCATATTATAAAAACATGAAATGGATATTCTCTTTCGCCACCTATAGCGCCAGTAGTAATCCAACCTGAAAACGATTCTACTTCTGAAAGTTCTGACTATTCCAGTCATTACATTGTTTATGAATTTTAAATTAATTATGTTCCTCTAACACGTATGTAATAACAATATAAAACTAAACTAACTTAAACTAACCTTAACCACATAAATTACTAATTGTCCAAAATAAAATTGACTTATAGTTGACTTTATTTACGTCTGTGAATAGGCTTATAATAGTGTATTATTAACCAAGATTTAGACTGTCGCCATTATGACTATCAATTTTAACATAGCTTTAGTATAATGTTGTTTGGGATTTTTTATGTATTAGTTATGTAAATTTATTTTCAATATATAATTTTCTGATTAAACAAGTTACATATTGTGCTATAAAACGGACATTGGCAAACTGACAGTTAATTATCAGAGTAGGCAACTGTAGATACAAAAGAAGAGTATGTAGTTGCCTAACTATATACCTTATTTCATGTTTATACATATTATGCCATTATTGCCTTTGACAAACGTATCTAATACTTTGTTCAGCTTTTCTCATTAAAGACCTAGGTTAATAATGGAGGAAGAGGTAAAGAGAACAATTCCTCATGCCAATAAATTGTTAATACTGACTATTTCTAGATCTAGTAGTGAAAAGTAGATATATTATTTTCTAATACTTTATTTAACTATTATAAATCCTGAGAATTATATTAACAAGAATTATGAAAATAATTTTTTACTTTGTTTACTTTATATATACTTTAATATACTAAAAATAGCAACACGGATGTCTGAAATGTTCTCTATCAAGGCGTGACTCTAATATACTTCCTTCCTAAATTGATTTTTTGCCCATTTTTATAGACACCGCTTATTAGTCTGTCTAGAAATATCATGCTACAATTTTACGTTGAATAAAATATATTAATATCGTGTTCTCATATTTTTTTTTGGGTCGTACTTGAAATTCAAAGCATGTTTTGTATAACACAAGATACTTATCTAAATCAAATAGACTTCGATTTTTGAAGGTTTAACAAGAAAAGCATACAAAATACAATAAATATCTGAAATATATTACAAATTATGGAGTGGACTGCAAAAATATTATATTATATACAGTGCGTCCATAAAGTCTTGCACAAATTCATTTAAAATTCAGGTATTTACTTTTTAAAAACGCTCGGACACGTCAATTAGTACTTTTGTTTGTGCATTTTTAACGTAAAATGTTTTTATACAGGGTGTCGCACGTATGAGGTATGAGGTCATCAATAAATGTGTTTAAAATAAATTTTCAAACGTCAATATTTCGGAAACCGTGATTTCCAGAGGTGTTAAGTGTTCATCATAGAATTCAAAATTAATATAATATACAGGGTGTTCCATTAAAAAAAAACCTTGATGACCTCATACCTCATACGTGCGACACCCTGTATAAAAACATTTTACGTTAAAAAATGCGCAAACAAAAGTACTAATTGACGTGTCCGAGCGTTTTTAAAAAAAGTAAGCCCCTGAATTTGAAATGAATTTGTGCAAGACTTTATGGACGCAGTGTATAATATCAGCGGCATGAAAGATTCTTAGAATTTAAAATATTTTTTTTAGATTTAGAAGTACAGTATGGCATGTTTCTTTTATTAAGATTTTTACGATTTTTTGGCCACTTTGAAATACTTACAAATTAAAATAAAATTGACATATCCTAGCGCTTTTCAATGAAGTAAAACATTTCAAATATTTTATTCTATTGTTCTCCTTTTCAGTTCATATTTTCCAACATAATTTATTAATATCAAATTGAACTCTTTATTTCAACTGCTCCAGTTTCAACTCTACCTTTTCTCATAAATTATGAAGAATTTCGACATTCTTAGCTTCCCCTTTTTTGTCACAAGTTGAATATCTTGCATTGCCAGGCGGAAGCGAGCATTTACTTTAGGGATATTTATGGGTAAACACCTGTTGCATCCATTTTTTGTTGGTTAATACCTCAAATTTTAATTTGCATATTTGGATGGGAAAACAGTAATTTCCAAAACATTTTATTGTTTTGCAAACCAACATACGGGCTTTGTGCTGAGTGAATAATTTGTATATCTTAGTGTAAACCCGTATTCCCCAAATCAAGTGTAGTATAATAAGTAGTATATAACACTACAACAAAATGTTCGAAATTTATTAACAAGCCTTTTTCTGAATAAACATAAAGTAATAAAGTTGATAATGGTTTCTTTGAAACGAAACGTTGTTCTATAGAGCTAAAAAGGTGGTAATAAGAAAGTGCCTTTTGTTTTTTATATCTTTTTAAATAATGTTACGGTTCGAAAATTTTATTTTCATAGGTTGGTTATCTATGTTAAGTTTTCTGTTTTAATTTTTTAAAGTACCTAGGTAGACTCTCACCTTAAACATTAATTACCTACTAGCCAATATTTTCACTATTTTCAGTTTGATCCTTTTGTGGATATAGTCTATATTCCATGAATGTTTTGTATCTTGTAAGACATAGCCAAGTGGATTGATTTTTTCTGATCTTTGTTTCAAACTTCTTGTGGACAGGTCTTATTTCAAATCCTTGTTTTAATTGATTAGCAATCGGTTGTCAATAGAAATAACTATTTAACCTTGTATTTAAGATGTATGTTAAATGTCTTGGCTGTTGTAAATCAGCTGCTTTTAAGAAAATCGATTATTTGTTACGCAGGTCACTGTCAGACGGACAGGTTAATGGTTATTAATGGTTAATTTAAAGATCTGGTTAATTTAGGCATACTTTAGTGATTGACGCGGGCTGTCAAGGTTTTGTTATTAAAAGAGGTTAGTTTTCATAGATAGGTATGACAAATTTGTCGAAGTTTTGTTTCGGTAACTATTTACGTTGGAGACGAAATAACAAGGAAAGCACGCTTGTGGATGTAGCTCCCGAATTTTAGTTTTCTTGGGCAGGGAAGGCTATGTGGTGCCAATAAAACATCCACAAATGGTTTAAAAAATTTATATGGCTTTGTAGTTTGCCTATTCTTTGGGCGGAATGCCGATTAAAAATAACTTTAGCAAAAATTAAAACGAAATTTCGGACTTTTTGCGAATTAAGCGAAATTTTCCGACTTTCTCAACAGAATATTATTGACCACTAAATCATACAACTTTTTAATTAACAATCTACTTTTCTTTAAATTTTTAGTATGCATATTTTTATTAATTTAAATATTTCTTTTTCAGGTAAGCAGTCACCTAGTAGTTATTCTGCACAGTAGCTGTAAGTAGTACATTTTTAATTATAATAATTAAATAAGTGGCAAAGCGAAGGGTCAGAAAAAAAGTCGTGGGTAAGGTAAATGTCACAGTGATCGCCAGGTCAGGCAAAACAATTATAGTTTTTTTGTATTGCTTTGAAGTAACAAAACCTGATTTTGGTGATATTTTTTTCTAAAATAAATGATAAAGAATGTTATGGAAATTATTCTACCGATCGCATTCTGAAAAAGAACCAAAATTATTTAATTAAAAAAAAAATATGGTTTAAACCTGTATGTCCCAGAGATCGACAGATGTAACCCATTGGTCGACATACATTTGTTCCAGTAATTGACAATGTAGAACGTACATTGCACGATACATTTCAGTATTAAATGTATCAATTTTAATATGTATTATTAATAATAGAATAGTTTCATAGCGTAAAGGAGTATGAACTATTTTTGCACCAAAATATTAAAATTTAAATTCGAGAATATATTTATTTCTTACTAGTTAACAATGTTTTGTTTGTAGCTCTAAATAGCTGCTTATTAAGCTGCCTGAATATACATAAAAGAAAATAAACCAGGCGAAAGTACACAATACAGATTTGCCAAACTTGACGTTTGACTGCAATCTGAATGTGACTTGTCAACCAACGATGTTACCTTTTACTAGAATCAAGTCAGAAAGGAAATATAGATTATCCACAATTTCTATACCTCATACATTACACCTTCAAGATATCCAAAAAATATAGTATCTAGTATAATAATTTCATATTCTATGAGGACCAAAAATGCACAAATCTACAACCCAATTAAAGGTTTACAGGCGAGCTTGCAATAATCTATCCCGATAGACAGATCTTAAATCGTGTCTGGGGGATTCTCCTCTTAAGAGCTTGGGGATTCATGTTAAATAACTATTTCCCAACATATTTTATAAATAACTTCTTTGTCCCACTGATTTGGTTATTTTCGGTAGTTTTTAATTATCACTTACCTGAAATCTGGTTTGATAACTTGATGAGGCCGAAATAACCTGTGTGGCATGTCGATTACTGATCAACAGCATTATCGCTTTGGCATTTATTTCATTTTATTGCCACCATATTATCAGCTAACTTTTACTTTAAAAAATTTAAAAAATCTGGTCGTTTCAAGATAACGTTAAAAAAACTAGACAAACCAATTTTTATAAAGTTTAGCTACTTAAACAGAAGATGCTATCCGACAAGTTGCAATGTAAACATTGCTCGTTCCTTCGCCCGAGGAAATCCTTTTAAAATTCCAAAGCGCCATCTAATTTCTATTCAAATCGTTCGGGTAAGTAGTCACTTCAAATGGCCCTTTCACGTTACACCTTAAGGCATTTAACTCTAAATGCTCCTATTCGCAATCTAAACCTAAGATAAATTGTCGCTAACATATTCCAAAAGAAAAACACCTTAGTTAATATTTCTTAAGTTCTTCAATTTATTTTTATGTCAGGATTTTATCCTTTAACATCTATTATTAATTGTGAACTGTTTAGGTACAAATTTTGATATCGGTTCTAGCCTTAATTAACTTTGGATCGATCGTTATGATTTAAAAGTTTTTTTTCTGCACAGTTTTGGCACCTTTTTCTATTTTCTATATAGTGCCTCTCTACTATGGATTTGGATTTGGACCAACAGGGAGCCAGTCTTTTGTCTAGATCTCGTATGCTAGCCTGCGATTAGTGGGTTTGTCTGTGCGTGGGTAATAGCCTTTAATAGTTTTCAAGAAACACTCGTTTATCGTCTGAGTTAATATTTAGTTTTTCGTATAGGCGCAGTGTTTGAGAAATGGTTTCCTATATGGGCGGAGTTCTCACACAACGCACGAAATGGTATTCTTCAAATAGCGATTTAATGAGCGCGAATCCCCTCTTTGGGAGAGCAGGATAAGGGGCTTAAATGCGGAGGATGGTAAAGTAAGCGCCACAAGTATAACATTATTGTTTACATTTCTGTCTTCTATAAAAACTCCAGCAAAAATGCCGCCTCTACGCGGCATGCCTTGCGACTTAAAATGTGAGGTTTCGCTGAGTGCATTACTTAGAACTTAAAAGCCAGATGTCGCCGAGTACGATTCTGTGCAGACATGAGGCCTCCCGTATCTATCTCTTCTTAACGTAGTATACATAAGAACAGAGCGAAGCCGTATCGGCGCTTCGCTACTAGCGATCAAAAATACTAGCAATAGGTCAAGTTTTATATGGTGATATCAATTTCTAGCTGACTCAGCCAATGAGAAGCGGAAAATTGGCTTTGAAGGCCAATAAATATTCATAAGAGGAAATTAGATAGGACTTTCTTAGCGTTCACGTTGACTCTTAAAGCTTAACTGGGGGTATTGTTGCTTCCTTTGATACATTTTCTGCTGGAGCTTTTACACAGAGATTTCAATGTAAACGATAATGTTATATTTGTGGCGTTTACCTTGGCATCTACAAAATGTCTAGGGTCTTGACGAAAGGCACCAGGAAACCGATGTCATTCGTCCAAACCCAGGGTAATGTAATAGTTTCGGATTATAAGCAAGAAGTTGAACTTTTTGCAGAAAAACTCTGCAAACAGTTCACCGAGACCCTGACCCACGGAGGGATGAAAAGATCTCCAGAATGGTACAAATATATTGTTGAATAGATCATTCAGTTTAAATTATATCCGTCGCTACTCAGGAGAAGGTAAATATAAGGAAGGCCGCAGGCTTGGACGGCTTTGGAAATACTTCTCTGTGCAATTTACTATAACACTATTAAGCACATAGTTAACTCGTCACGGGTAATTATCAAATCGAGTCTGGCCAAGGTCATTGAGAAAATCAATGTCAGTCATTTGCAAGATTTCATTTTTAAGCACAACATTCTCCCTCATGAACGATTTGGATTTCGAGGAGAACATTGACAGCAAGACTAGTAACCAGAATACTACAAGGATTTAACAGGAGAGCACACACAGGAGCGGTTTTCTTTGACGTCTGGAAAACCTTTGATAAGGTGTGGTCTGATATTAAAACTAATAAGGTTGGATAACCCCAATTATCTCATTAAAGTCATGATCTCCTTTTTGGAGAACAGAGCTTTTGTAGTTTCGTCAGAAGGCGCGATTTCAGACCTGAAACACATGAGGACGGGAGTTCCGCAAGGATCACCTCCTGCTCCGGTGCTGTGTAACATTTATGTTCATGGCATTCCGGGGACAGATTTAATAAGTTGTTCTTATTTATTGACGATACTGCAATTAATTCGGTAATAAATTAGCAACGTTGGGCTAGAGTACCGGCCTACTCTATTATCAAGTAATTCTAGAAACTCCTCATCGTCAGTAATATTTTGAAATGATCGAAATTCATTTTAAATGAATGAAAACTTTTTATCATTAACGTCAAACTCGACTTTTTAGGTTATTTGACAGAGGGTCTCTATGATAAGCTTAGTTTGACTACCAAGTCATAATTGTACAACAGTATAAGCTTTACTCTTTGCAAAGAGTGAGGAAATTACACTGGTCTTGTTTTGTTCATAAAAGCGAGATAAATTTACAAAATAAACACAAATTAATTTACTTTATTTGTTAAATCTTTCAGGATAACAATATAATATACCTACATTATATTGGAATAGTCATGTAATTTTATTGTTACTTGATTATACAGTGAGGACAAAAAGTATGGAATAAATTCATTATCTAAAAGACGATTTATTTTATGAACAATCGCTCGGATACGTCAACTTTCTTTTTGTTTTCTACATATTTGGAAAATATTTTTCCTTATACAGGGTTGCCCAAAAAAGTAGGACACAAGTCAACTTAATTTTTTTAAATAGAACACCCTACATATTATTACATTTTCGAATTCTACGTAAAATTCTAAACAATTTTCGTGTAACATGTGATATACCTATGTCGAATAGTTTCAGAATTACACAGGTTGAAAATTTATTTGTAAAACCTATTAATAAAGTAGGCTTTGGAAATCCGAAAAGAAACAAAGCGTTAAATGTAATGTCAGCAAATTATTTTATTAAAGTTTACTGTCAAAAAAGAAACATCAAAATTTTTTCTAGTCAAAAATTGCGTGAATTAATTTCATCTAATAAGGTCACGTTAGGGATGCTCCTAAACTGGGTCGTCCCCGTGTCAATCAAGACAAAGAATTAGACTTACTGCTAAGTGTCCAAGAAGACTGCCATGCAGCAACTAACAATTTGGCTGGAAGTTTAGATATTGCAAAAGCATCCGTCTTAAATATATTACATAGAAACCAATATCACCCTTATAAAATGCAAGTTGTACAAGAACTTTCAGATGGCGACTTTGACAGGAGGTTAGAGTTTTATGAGCGCCTCCAAAATATGTGCAATAATGACCCATATTTAGTTAAAAATATTGTATTTTCGGACGAATCTACGTTTTGCCTCAACGGAAATGTCAATACACAAAATTATCGGTACTGGTCGGACACAAATCCCCATTGGATACGTGAGGGACATACCCAATATCAACAGAAAATAAACGTGTGGGCGGGTATTGTTGATAACATAGTTATCGGACCCTACTTTTTTGAACAGTCATTAACAGGTAATAGATATTTGCGATTCCTGGAAGAAGACCTTGTTCCAGCTTTAGCGACAATACATCCCAACCCAGAAAATCCGGACCTACCAAATAACAGGCTTTGGTTTCAACAAGATGGGGCTCCGCCTCATTATGCTGCTGAAGTGCGAGCCTATTTAGATGAAGTTTTTCCAGACAGGTGGATCGGGTGGAGGGGGTTTATTGAGTGGCCAGCGAGATCTTGGACTTTTTCCTATGGGGTTATTTGAAGAGTAAAGTGTTCAAAACAAAACATTCGAAGCATATTTCCTTTAAGGAACTTCTCAAAGGGTTAAGACAACCATAAAATAGTTGTCTGTCTTTTAATTCCTTGCTTAAAGTTGTCAAAGTTACATGATGTTCTAAAAAGAGTTACAGCTTAAGCATATCCGACGTAAAATACTATAGTTTTTGAATAATACAACTTACTTGTTTCGTACATTCCATAAATAGTGTCAAGGATAGAACTTATATCCAATATTAACACACTTACAACTATCTTTGAATAATAACGTTTCTCTTTAGGATTCTAATAATTTATTTTCCTTAACTGTTGTTGGAACTACGCTTACAGTGGAGATATTCAAATTTAGGGCAGCTGCTACACGCTTAAAATTAGTAAAGTAGAAATAAAATACATAGACCCTAATTACTCTTTAAACTGATTTTTCTAGCTGCTGTCAAGGGTAACAATGGGTTATTGTTGTTAAGTTAATTCTGAAAATAGCTTATTAGAGATGCTATTTGCTCTTTGCACCGGCTATCTAAATGCTTCGGCATTTTTCACAAACGATATACAACGTAATCGACACAGATAGTATGTGCATTTTTGTTGTTCCTAGAAGAACAGTTTTTTAATGATACTTATGAAAAGATGTGGAGCTTTTGTTAAAAAATAGACGCACAATAACACGAAACCACAGGGCAATTACGATTAGTTTTGCACGAAACGTAAACAGAACGTCAGAACAGGCCAACGAACGAGCTGGCGCCACCGCACCTTTCACAGTTCTGTTGCCAACTGTCGACCAATAAAATTCAAATTATATTAATTTTTGCAAGCTTAAATAAACAAAATGTTTGCTATAAGTGGGATCGTATCAAAGAAGAATATTTTAAGTTTGTGGTACATTCAATATCGCATACAATTTTAATATTTTTACCTAAATTTAATTTCCTTGTGTTTTCTTACGGATTTACAATTATCAGCTGATTGATGACGTGCATTCGAAATTGTTTTGCATGAACCATAGGTCAAGTTTACTTTTTCCAGAAACCCAACTTAAACCTTGTTTGTACAGCCGGGCATTACTCTTTCGATATTTTCAGTTCTAGGTGTACGTACAACTCCACTAAAATTTAAAGCAACGTTTCCTCTGTTCTCCAAATCTCTAACCCACTTCATTGCAGTTTGTCTTGTTGGAATTCCTCCGTGGCTTACACATTAAATTCGCGACGAAAATTTATTTGCGCCTGCACCACTGGATCATTTCGTATAAACTCTTTTACGACAAAAATACGTTGAATAATCAGAAATTTGACTAAGATTAAATAAATTGCAAATATTAATGCAGTAGAACTGTCAAGAACAAGATATTAGTTTTAAAGCAACTTACTAGAAATATATGCCATATGCCTAACCCTCGTGGTGTTCCAATTTATTATACTGGGTGTTATTTAATAATTGTCCGATATTTTATAGGACGACTCCTCAGTTATTTATAAGGTGAAAAGTTCAGTGCATGGGACCGCAAGCCCTTCATTTTTGAGATAACAGTGTAAAAATCAGTAAAAACTAAGAAGAACGAACACTAAAGCACACATTATCTTAAATACCGCCCAAGGCTAAAAGGGGTTGAGAAAAACTCTTGTATATTGTAGAAACTATATGTTAAAAGTAAATTCTTAAGAGTTTTAAACAATATAGCACTTTTTATTTCTCTTATTCTATGCGGCAAGTGATTAAAAATTTTAACAGGCTGAACCACACTGCTCTCTCTGTAGTGAAGGCAAGTCTGTGAGACGTGACTCTAAGGTCATTTCTATTTCTCAAAGGGTAAACATCTTGAGCATCCCGAACAAACACATATTTATCTGATTTTTTTTACATAAATTACACATTCTAATATACAGGGTCGTTGGTATGTATGGAAACGGTTGATAATTTTTTAAAGTAAAACAGTCAGCAAAAAATATTTTAAATAAAAGTTTTAGGGTTTTTTAAGGTGTATTAGAATTAAAAAAAATAAGTATACAGGTTGAGTCAGAAAACCGTAGAGAAACAAAGTTAGTTTTTTTTAAATGGAACACCCTATATCTTCGAATATTTTTGGATTTTACATAAAATAACAATTATTTTTCAATACGTGCATTATAAGTCTAAACTTAATAGTTTCCGAGATATCGCCTTTTAAAAAATTACATTTTTGAACTTTAACAGCTTCTAGCTTTCTAACGATACGTTTTAAAGCAAAACGGCTTACATGTCCCTATCTTACTTTTTTATTATCTTCCCAAAAACATCAACTTCCGGCCCCTGAAACAGATCGTTCTAATGATCTTTTTTATGTTGGTGTTAAAAATTTATTTTTATTTTCGTTTTTCGTAAATTATTTTTGAAATAATGTCTATATTTGGACGAAAATTGGTACCTAGGGTTTTTTGAAATGCGAAATTCGAATTTGATGTTAGTATGGCTCCCACTTATAGAGGGCGCCACTTACGTGTTTTTTTACTCTTTTGTGGAGTCCTAACTTTTTTATACGTGCTTTTATTACATTTCTAAGCGAAAAAATTAATTTCTTCATCATTTTTACATAAAAAGCATGGTAGAATCGCTACGAGCAATTGTTCTCGAGAAAAAGAATAATAAATAAATAAATGGCATTTATTTGCATATCGCTATGCCCATATCAGAGTTTGATAAAATAGCATTTATCTCCTAAACAAAGCCGAAATCAAAAAATTATGAAAATGTACTTTGCATTAGCCAATATAGTGCCCACATAACAGTGTCATCAAAAGAGAAAACGGCAGTGGCATACATATTTTTTGTTCCTGTTAAAAATTGTAACACCATGTATCTCAAAAATGAAGGACTTGCGGACTCATGCTGAACTTTTCACCTTATAAATAACTGAGGAATCGTCCTGTAAAATATCGGACACTTATTAAATAACACCCTGTAAATTTTGGATAAACTGCCAACAAAAAACTTTGTTAAATAACTGTCACTACGTTTTAGATAACAGCTGTAGTTATTTACATAAATTACACAGCGGCAATGCGCATCCGAACTAGCACACTTTTTGCAATCATCCGCGTCGCCGGCGGCAACGAAAGATTTATTTTCCAGATATGCTTGAAAACCTGTTGGATGCGTTTTTCATTGGCTAAAACTTTATGTAGTTAATGTTTCTAATATGCACCAGATAATCTTCTAACTGGAGAATTAATAGCCTTTTGAATGAGCTTTAAACAACTAGTAAGTAAGAGTTCATTTTAAAATTAATAAACCTATTCAATTAATTTATTGAGGATGGGGTACCGCAACTCTATTATTTTGGATTTTTTGAGTAAGGTCATTTATTAATAATATTGATATACAGGGTGATCCTTAAATACATGAAGAAAATCTAGGATATGATTCCTGACATCATTTTAAGAAAAAAAGTTCATATGGACATATGCCCTAAAATGCGTACCCTCTAAGATGCTGCACTTACAACCGCACTTTTTCGTTAAAAAAGGTTTTGCTTACTTCATCAGTGGCGTATTTGAAGATACCATCAATATTTATTTTTTGTGAAAATATTCGATACGCCACTGATTTTTTTTAACTCTGATGCATTTTTATGCATTATTGATGTAAGCTGAACAAAAGTTGTCTTTACTATATTTTTGAGAAACACAGTAGTTTTAAAGATATCTCTGATGCAGTACGGATATAAACTAAAATTAATTTATTCATTAAATAAGTACAAAACATGTTATGAATTATTTATACTACAAGTTATTTATTTAAATTTTTTTCTAATATAATTAACTTATTTGTTATTCTAAATTTAAACACAAAACAAGCTGGACTTAGAGAAACTGTTGAAAGTGACCACTTTCTGCTAAAATACAAGCATCTAGCCGTCTTCTCATTGAATTTCTAACATGTTAAAAAATTCCGGTAGTGTTTTTAATATTTTCGCAAGCCATTATTATCCGGTTTCTAAGATCTTCCTGCTTTTCAACTGGAGTTTGGTAAATTAGCGATGTTAAATGGCCCAGGAAATGAAAATCCAATACATTTAAATCTTGGGACCTTGGCGGCCACTGTTGATTAGGTAGTGCAACGCCTCTACTGATCCATCGATTTCCGTATAGAGCATTTAGATATTCTCTGGCTGTGGCACTAAAATGGGCGGGAGCTCCGTCATGCATAAAAAACAACTGGTTTCGCTGAGCTAATGGCAAGTCTTCCAATAATATTGGCAGCTCATTTTCTAGAAAGTTGCGATAGGTTTGGTCATCTAACCGCTGGGGAAGAAAGAAAGGACCTATTATGTTACCAACTATTCCTGCGCATACATTTAACGAAAATTGCTATTGAAAATGTCTTTCGCTAATAGCGTGTGGATTTTCTTGACTCCAAACGTGATTGTTATATAAGTTTGTTATGGCATTCTTAAAAAAGTTAGCTTCATCGATAAAAAAAGAATTATCTAAAAATTGTGGATTTCTGGCCAACCTTTCCAAAACCCATTGACAAAAATCTCGTTGAGGAAAATCACGTGGTAAAACAGCCTAAATTCGTTGTATGTGGTAAGGATACATTTCATGATCGTGAAGAATCCTCAAAACGGTTTGCTGACTCGTGTTTACCTCATGCGCAATTTTTGGAATACTGGTTTCTGGATCTTCCTCAATTCTATTTAATACTGTTTCTTTTAATTGTGGTGTTCTTACCGTCCTTGGCCTATTGTACCAAATTTTAATAAAGTCAGAAAAAGGATATTTAAAAAAATTATAAAAAAACAATTTTTTTTTCTAAAAGACTTTAACATCCTGTATATTATCAAAAACGGGGCAACTCCGAACACAAGACATGTTCATTTATGAACTTTTCTCTTAGAATATCATAAGGAATCACCCCCTTAAGTTACGTACCGTACTTCTGAAACATCCTGTATATAATACATGGGTCTTCTGTTGTCACAATGTTTATCAGGTGTTCAACACAACACAAACTTTCTCTTAGTGTTGCCATTACTACACAATTTCCGCCCCTATACGAAGTTATGTCTTTTAACCTTGCCTTGGTTCACAGCCAAGAGCCATCTTGACTGCAATATAGTGTAAACACGCATAATTTCTCAACGCAACTCTATCCCAACGTAACGTCACGTCAAAGGCGGCTCTAGTTGCAGGGGGGAGTTCTCTCTCCCCTGCTCTGGAACCTTTTCATGGATGGCCTTCTAAGGGAACTCAGTGGGGCGGGGCGCTCAGTCTTGGGTTATGGTGATGATCTGGTCATCACGACAGAAGTAAAATTTAACACCACTGTGAGAGATAGAATGCGGGGAGCACTTAAAGTGGTGGAAAAATGAATAAAGCGGGAATTTACAAAGCGAGGAAGTCTTCAGAGACTGAAGATGGCCTTCTTAGGTATAACAAGGCAATAAAATCGACCCCTTCTGCAGCGATGGAGCGCCTTCTTGACCTTCCTCCTCTTCATTTGACGATACTGGGAGAGGCGAGAATGGGCCTCCACCGCCTTCAGATGATGCTGCCGACCTCTAGAAAAGAAAAGATAGGTCACGAACTTATAGCAGAAATGGCACATGTGCCAGAGGTAAAGATGAGATCAGACCACATGACAACAAAATTTGTTTACGACATATCCTTTGAGATAAGCATTCAGGATCGAACCGTGTAAACAAGCAACGAAACAGATTTTCTGTCTGGAGCTCTGGTGTGGTTCATCGATAGATCCAAGACTGAAGAAGGTGGAGGGGCTGGGATACACGGATTCAGACCAAGAAAACTTGCTCTTTCCCTTGGGAAAACTTCCAACAGTATTCTAGGCAGAAGCCTATGCCATACTACAATTTGCATGGGAAAACATAAAAAGAGTCTATCAATATAGACGAATCTATATACGCTCAGACAGTCAAGCGGTCCTCAAGACTCTCATGAACCAGAGGGTATCAAGGCTAGTCTGGAAATGCCACAACGAACTGAGAACCTGGCGGATAGCAATGCTGTAAAACTAATCTGAGTATAGGGTCGCAGAGGCAATTTGGGCAACGAGAGGGCAGACGAGCTTGCGAGGCAAGCATCAGCTGCACCATACATTGGTCCTGAACCAGCCCTAGGAGTGCCTAAATGCACGGTACGAGAAGCTGTTAAGCGATGGGCCAGAAATGAAAACAAATGAAACAGCAGACAGAGACACAGTTATAGTAAGAGAGATGGGAGTATTGGGCCTAAATTGTCAAAACAAGTTGCTTAACCTTAGCAGAAATCAACTAAGAATAACAGCGGGAATCCTAACAGGACATATGGCTGTCAAAGATCACCTGAACAAAATGAAGATATACAATGAAGATCTTAGCTGTAGGCGCTGCGGCAAGGATAGGGAAACTGGCTATCATGTTGAATGAAATAACGCTGACGTGTATAAACTAATACACAGAACCAAGATAACCGAGTAGATACAATAAAACGAAGGTTTGCACAATAGGCTTACTTATGGCCGTAGTGGTCTGATTAAGGACGGGCCTCAGGAAAAAAAAAACAAAAAACGGACACGGATCGTAATAAGACACTGCTGATGCCGGGTGGTCTGTAGTCTGTAGTGCTACCCTCGGACTCGGCGATGTCAAGATGACGTCACGCGTACTGCCACTCTAACTTCCGTCGCTAATAATTCAAAAACTACTTATCGCAGGAAACTGCGGTTTAAAAATTTGTTCTTAGAATTTGGTTTACATTTTTTTTGCTTTTAGGTATGCTACTCCTTTAAACGCCATGACCACATACGAAGGGTCCACTTTATATACTTTTAAAAATAGTTTGAAGTTTGAAGTACAGAGCAAGCTCCAACTCGCAACATTCCGTCCACATCCAAAGCAATATTTACAAATGTTTCATTTTGTTTCATATTATATTTCGATCTTTGTCACTAAAAACGGATTTACGCAACATACAATAACTTTTGTTAAACCACAAAACCATCACAACAAACGTAGACTTTTGTATTGAAATGTGTTGCTGCATTATCTTGGAGTATGTTGCTCTAGTGGACACGCACCTTAACTAAATATTAGTACACAAATACTGCAGTTTAAATAGTCTAATAATATTTCCTTAGAAAGCAAATATCTTTGTAAAGGAAAACCTGATTTTCCTTAATCTTAAAGATAAAAAAAAGTTGTTCATAGTATTATACAGGGAACAGCAGACATTCTGTATGCATACCTCGCACAAGCCATTTCAGCAGCAAAAAAATGTTTTAACCTTATTTTTATTACATCAAGAGCATTAACATTGTTACTACTTAATGGAGGACTGCTATAAAACATGGTTCACTTCGTCGACTCCGCCCATTTATAAATTACAAACCAAGCGCCGTGCTTTTAATGTGGATGCCTTTTTTTGCAACGCAACAGCCTTGGACGCGGGATACGGAGATTTATTTCGAGTATAGAGGGTTAAAAACTTGTTGGGTGCTTTTATAGTATTGAGGTTTTGATAGGTGTAAATGAATTATAGTGCCTTTAAAACTAAATGGAATTAAATACGTGGTAGCCTTCATTGACGGTAAATTAACCGACGCGCAACATTTTGAACAAAAAATATGGGCATTTAAAAGCATGATAAGTAAAGGGCGGAATATATGCACTTAGATTTAGCCAAAATATGCGAATATATATGCCTTAGTTGCCTTTAAAATATGCATTTATTTGACCAAATATGCATACTGGTATGCAATATTTCTTAATTTATTATACTTAGTAAAATAGGGTAAAGAAACACAGCAGGTTCTGAGAACGTTGTTGTTCATTTAAAAAAAAATTCAAAAAGAAGGCAAGGAAAAGAAAAGTAAACAATTTGTTAACGTGAAATTGTATAAAAAGCATTTATTACTCAATATTTTTCGAATTTTGAAATCCGTTTTTTACACTCAGCTGAACTGGCTAAATTTTCATTTTTAGTAGCTTTGATTTATGCAGCAGTATTTTCAAATGTTAATCGATTTGGAACTTCTTTTCACAAACAAAGATTTTTGCACAAGCTTTACAAAAGACTTTTTCTCCACTAAACTCTTAACTCTAAGAAATGTTTAATCCACGAAGACGTTTTCGCCACTTTAGACATTTTGAACACAAATTTGAAATCACTAGTTTCACACTGAAAATACTGAAATATTTCGATAAACTAAAACAGAAGTATGTATTACAACCCGATATAAATACAGTTTGTTAAGCAGGTAATAATAATGGAATATTAAATGGCAATAAACAATCCCTAACAATATTTCTTCAAACCCCGGAAACCCCCAATAAATACCTTCTGTATCACCAAAATGTAAATATTAATTATTATAAAATTATCTTCAGATTGAAAAATCCCTGAAACAAGTGCCGGACTGGACATTAAACCTATGAGTCTACGAGTTTTCATGACCGGGCGTTTTTAATTTTTTGATAATGCCGAGAACATAAAAATATGCTCACAAAATAGTAATTTGGAAAAAATATGCATTTTATTAGAAAATTGATAAAATATGCAAAAAATGCATATATGTATATGCACCTTGCATACCGGGTGACAACGAATGTTGTTACCCCCCCTATTTTTTTCCGTAGTTTTATTAATACAAATTTTAAAATTTCAGGAGATTCTAAGTGTATATTTTGCTACTTTTTAGTAAAATCGTACTTTTAAAATCACTTCCAGTTTGACCGGAACTGGTATCAACTCTTTTGTTTTAAATGGAAACCTATTATTTTTATTTGATATTCGAATTCTACGGCCAATTTCCTTTAAAATGACGTATCACACATTATCATTTATTTTTAAAATGGCTTCCAGGCTAACATTTCAAGGAAATCCTTGGATGGCCATGGATTCGCTAATACAACATGATTCTTTGAGAGTGGGCCATGGAAGTTTTAAAATGGTCTATTTTAACCTACATGTTTTATGTTAAACAAGTAGGCTATGAAATATTCTGTGAAATGGCAAATCTAGAAACAAACGGGGACAACTTTTGTTGTCATAAAACTGCAGTTCAAGATTTTGTGTGCAACTCATGTAGTATTTTGTAGTGTTTAGTTAATAAAATGGTTTTCTACTCCCAAAATGAAAAAGTTGATATGCTGCTAATCTACGGTGAATGTAGGCGGAATGCCCATGCTGCCGAGCGATTATACATTGAGAGATATCCTGGACGTGAAGGTCGCCATCCAAGCAGGCAATATTTTGTAATTTTGGAAACGAAGTTTAGAAGTGCTGACGAAAATCCCCAAGTAGACAGGTATATTATTAGTGAGGAGACCGAAATTAACGTACTAGCATATGTAGAAGTTCACTCAACAGTTTCAGTAAGAATATTGGCCTTAGAACCTTATATCAGTAGGGAATCTGTGAGGAAAATTTTAAAGAAGTATAACTACAAAAGTTTTAAATTTCAATCAACATCTTTATGAGAATAATGCGGAAAGAAGACTTAATTATTGTATTTGGTTTAGGGAAATTATAATTTACATGATAAAATGTTGTTTACGGACGAATCACATTTCAGCAACAACGGAATTTTTAATAGACATAATACGCATTACTGGTCGACTGTGAACCGCCATAAAATGAGAGTTGGAGATCGTCAACATAGATTTGGATTAAATGTATGGGCTGGTATTGTAGAAACAAGAGTACTAGGTCCCATATTTTTCGAAGGACATTTAAATGGCGAGCGTTACTTAGATATGCTGAGAAACGAGATCGAAAATGAAATAGAGCAAGTTCCTCTAGAAACTTCTAGAAACTTGTATTTTCACCAAGATGGTGCACCACCTCACAATAGTCGCATGGTGCAAGATTACCTAAATGCAAGGTTTGATGCTAGAGTGATATCTACACACAGCCAAATAAGGTGGCCAGCAAGATCACCGGATTTAACTCCAATGGATTACTTCTTATGGGGTGATATAAAGGATAAAGTTTATGAAACACCTTCTAACACTTTGTATGAACTCCAGGACAAGATACGAAACGCGTTTTTGTCTGTTACACCAAGGATTTTAGAAAATGTCATGCGAAAAACCCGCACGGTTGTAAATAAATGCATTGAAGTGGAAGGTGGGCATTTTGAACATTTGTTACCTTGATTGTTATTGTTTTACTAAATAAAAAGTGTTCGTAACAAACATTTAAGGATTCCATTTTATTTTTTATTTTTTTGAAATATGACCTATATCGATTTTTTTTCAATTTTGGCCGCTCCATTAAGTATAATACCATACTTATGATACATTTTCAAAAAGGCAATTTAATAAGCTATTTTTTGGCCCTAAAAAAATGCCTTGTTGCCATTTAAAAATATTGAGTAATTCTTCCTCATTGTTTAAAAAAAAATGACATATCTAAAATATTTTTGACAGAAGCATCTTTCGCAAAGAATGTAATTGTTCAACATAAAACAGGTTAAAATAGACCATTTTAAAACTTCCATGGCCCACTCTCAAAGAATCATGTTGTAATAGCGAATCCATGGCCATCTAAGGATTTCCTTGAAAAGTTAGCCTGAAAGCCATTTTAAAAACAAATGATAATGTGTGATACGTCATTTTAAAGGAAATTGGCCGTAGAATTCAAATATCAAATAAAAATAATAGGTTTCCATTTAAAACAAAAGAGTTGTTACCAGTTCCGGTCAAACCGAAAGTGATTTTAAAAGTACGATTTCACTAAAAAGTAGCAAAATATACACTTAGAATCTTCTGAAATTTTAAAATTTGTATTAATAAAACTACGGAAAAAATAGGGGGGGTAACAACATTCGTTGTCACCAGGTATATTCTTCGCGCGGATAAAGTCCCGGCATGATTCACTGGCAATACCTATTACCTATGTCAAGGTTATGATGGGGTAGAAATTAAGTGCAGTAGAACATAGTGCAGAAGAGAACGAGCAAAGCAGCGCTTCACGCGTCAATCTATGCAATAAAATAGTGAGGCTTACTGCTTCACTTTTTCTATTACAATAGCCAGAAACAATCTGAGCAAAACACAATGACTATAGGAATTGGATTAGGAACAACAGGAGCAATAAGAAACAAAGTCCACTGCAGCCACAGAGTTTATTCTAGGACATAACAGGAACTGAAAAACCTAAATAGAACTGTTTGATGGAACCAGCACTACGGTGGAAGTATATAAAGCAACAACAAAGGTGGGAGTATTTATCTACCTGAGAGTGCACACATTCGTGTTGTACGCAGAGTAATAGTAACTACGACTTGCGCACAAACTATGATGATAAGGAGAGGATTAACAGATAGACAGATTTGGATCTTAGCTGATAGTCGGGTAGCACTTATAACAAACAAATCGCAGAAAATTCCTGAGTCATAGAGGAGTAGCACCCTGGCATTAAACAACGGAAATTTGAGCCCAAGCACCAAGGATACTTCATTTGTGCGTGGGCTAACTAAGGTGACGACTTTCATACCGGACGTCATGAAGGGCAATGCGGAAAGACTAGCTAGACAACACCAGGACGGTGACTAGTGGATGGAGCTCCCAGCACTCAGACCATCGCAAGTGTTCATTAAGGAGCTCATCAAGACAGAGAATGTAACTTTATTGCTGAAATTGAGCAGGAAAAGCCTCCGATTGGCAACGATAACAGGACACTGCCATAGGATACACCTGAACATAGTAGGGCTGGAAGAGGACCTATATTGCAAAGATCACATCTTGATCAAATCACTACAACTGTAAATACATTATTTATATACAGGGTGTCCGGAGAAATGTGGAGAATCTGTCGGATTCTGATAGAACATGAAGAAATAAGATGATAGGTTCCTAGTTATATCTTCTTCTTTAAGTGCCTTCTCCATTCAATGAAGATCGGCAACAATTCTGGCAAATTCGTCTCTGTCTTGGGCTCTTCTCAGTAGGGTGTTTGAGTCTAAGCATGTCCAATCCCTTATGCTTTTCAGCCAAGAGCACTGTCTACGCCCCGGACCACGCTTTCCCTTAATCTTGCCCTCCATAATTAGTTGCAGGAATCTGTACTTGTCCTGCCTCATGACATGGCCAGGGTAAGCTGTCTTTCGCTTTTTTATGGTCTCGAGAATTGTTCGGTCCTTGTTCATTCTATGTAAGACCTCTTGATTGGTGATATGGTCGGTCCATGGTATGCGAAGCATTCTACGATATACCCACATCTCAAATGCTTTCAGCTTGTTAATTCTGCTGACTTTTAGCGTCCAGGCCTCGACTCCATACAGTAACGTGGAATACACATAACATCTAACGAAGTTAAATCTTATGCTTAAATTGAGTGTTCTGTCGGTTAACAGGTTCCTCATCCTAATAAAATTGGCTCTAGCTTGCTCTATGCGGGATCTAATTTCAATCTCAGGATTCAGATCCTCACTGATCCAACTTCCTAGGTATTTGAATTTTGTGACTCGCTCTATTGGTGAACCGTATATATTTATGTTGAAGTTGTTATTCGGATTGCGACTTATTTGCATGATCTTTGTTTTTGAGATATTAATCCTCAGTCCCATTGCATCACCGGAAGTCGATATGCTGCCCTTCAGGACTGTCTGCGATTATCACTGTGTCATCGGCATATCTTAAGTTGTTTACGAGTTTCCCATTGACTTTCAGACCGTCTTCTGTCTCGTCCAAAGCGTTTTGGAAAATAACTTCTGAATACATATTAAAGAGCTAGTTATTATATAATAGAGTTTTTTCTTACAGGCCCTCACTACTGAGATATATGCCCCTGAAATACGCCGCTGGCAATCGGTTTGAATTCATGATTTATTTTTAATAAATCGTGGTCCTGATTTTCATTTTGTTTCTCGACAACAAGGTGTGATACGAAAGTCATTGAAACAACAAAAAAGTTTCATTTTAAATTGTTTAATTCGAAAAGATGCAAAAATTAAAAGAAAAGCATAGATGTAATAGGATGCACCTTAACGAAATAATCGAAAAACTTCATAAGATGGTTCAACAGGGGCTTCGTGAAGTGTGATACACTTGCCGGCACAACGAATTGAGGCCTGCTGTATCCTCCATAATAACTCAGCTTGGTCCTTATTACATCACAATGAAATGTTATTCTCTGTAAAAGTTCCTCCCTAGTGCCGACCGGAGTGAAATACACCAAGTTTTTCAGGTGTCCCTACAATTAAAAATCCAATAGCGTTAGGTCGGGAGATCGAGGAGCAATAGGTCCTCCTCTACCTAACCAACGGTTTGGATAGCCGTTATTCAGGTGTTCTCACACACCAACGCTAAATGAGATTGTGCCCTTTCGTGCATACATGAGACACGTGTCTCGGCGGGTTTAAAGTGGTAAGTGCTCTATTAAATCCTGAAAAGCATTTTATAGGAACTCCAAATAAAGTTGTCCATTCAAGCGTTCAGGCAATGCGAATAGTCCAATCAAAAATTGCCAGATATTAATTGATTGGAACTGACGATGATACGAAACAATGGTGACATGAGGATATTCATCAGCCCATACATGTTGTGTTGTGTACCCTGGTGATACCGTTTTTGATAAACCTTGCTTTATCCGTGAAAACAGTTATTCTAATGGAGTTTACGTTATCTCGTTGCTGATCCAATAGCCAGTTTGCAAATTGCATTTCACGAGGAAAATTTTCAGGAATCAGTTCATGTACTTTTTGCAAATGATATGGATATACCAGCTGTTCTTAAAGAACTTCATGTAGGTACTATTGTTTCCGACCTACTAAACTGTGCTGATAATTTTCGAGTACTCGTTGAAGTATTTTCCTCCAATTGCGGCGTACGAATAGTTCTTCTGAGACCAGCATCAGTACTATTTTTTCCAAATTTTCCTAAAATTATGAAGAAGGTCAATAATATGTTCTACCGCATTAACTGGAATCGCCCATCATTCTCCCTTAGACGTTTGTCAACTCGTTAAGATGTCTTCTGGTTTGGCATAGTACGATTAGGAAATCTCTCGTGATATACATATAACCTTCTGGCTTCTAAAGCATTGCAAGACGCAAGACCATACATCAGATGCATATCTGCATACTCAATAAGCGTGTATTCCATAGTTCAAGTAAATTCACAATTAAATTCGCCACGTACATTGAACAATTTAATTTACAATAGTATCATTTGCAACAACAATACGTTCTTTTTTTGCCAAAAAATAAATAAAACGCACATCTTTTGCGAACATAAGTCTTTTACAACTATTCGTTTATTATTCTTTTTCTCGAAAACAGCTCATTTTATCGACAATAAAGAAGAGTACCTTTCTTTTAATATAAGGTGCAAGCTATTCAAATTTATTTTCTTTAAGTCTTTATCATACAGGGTGTTAAAAATTTAAGCATTAAGTTGTAAAGCTTAGTCCGCCCCTGGTAAACTAAAAAAGCTAAATGTGCTTTAAGAACACTATTTTAAGAGGTCCTTACTAGTGTCCATCACATTACATTTTTATTATACAGTGATGGGCCAAAATATGGAACAAACCCATATAAAAATCACTATTTGAATAACTATTATTTCATTGTAATCTGACGAAGCTACAGTGTTAGCGAAACATGTAAAATTATTTTTTATTGACACATGACTTGCTATCGCAGTGACAATTCATTTAAATTTACCTGTTTACCTTTAAGTAGGTACATGTAACTTTTTTTAAAGAAAAATTTCGTTTTATGATGTAATTTTTCCCCAAAACCGTTACAGATAAGGATAGGGTATGCTACATGAATTATGCGCAGAATTTGACGTAGAATTCAAAATTCGACTGAAAGAAATAGGGTTCTATTTAAAATACAAAAAATTTTTTGCTACATCTACTTTTTGACACACCCTGTATAATTTCTTTTTGAGGCAAAAAATTCGGAAGAAAAAATTATAGTCGACGTGTCCGAGCGTTTTTTCAAAAAATTAATACCTGATTTTTAAATGAATTTGTTCCATATTTTAGCCCATCACTGTATTATATTAAGCACTTTGAAGGTTATTCAAGAAAAACCGATTTCCAGCTGCTTCCTTCGGGGGCACATATCTCCGTAGGGCCCTATAAGAAAAAATATTATACGAATTTGTCATCTTATTTTTTTATGTTCTATGTAAATCCGAGAGATTTCCCAAATTTTCCCTGACACCCTGTATAGGAATCTGTACAAAATGCTAAGTCAAGTTCTTGACTAAAATATGATGATCGAACCCAACTTATCTTAGTTCGAAAGTTGCATTTACTCAGAAAATACTAATGCATTTCGAAGAAGCCTACCCGGAATTCGAACAGATTTCTAACGACCTTCATTAGCAGTGTCCTGAACTTCGCCAGGTATGAAGATGATCAAGCTCTTTAAACTACTGGTAAAGTGTCGACCAACTACAGCCTGCGGCTGTGGTATTGCACTTGTAAACGGACGGTTTTTCCTTTCATCATTAATTTCGGCCATATTGCTAATAGAAATCTGAGTTATATTATTAATTGTTCACATCCCCTTTAGGAATCACATACTAATATAGGGACCTATATATTTTTGAGTTCACTACATATGTGATAACTAACTAAATAAATCAAGTATGTCTACTTGCAGGCGACTGGCCCCGATCGCGACGCTAATAAACAGAGTTGTAAAAAAGTGCGATCCCCGCCCCTATCCAATGATTGCCTATCTACCTTTAAACTTGATCTACAGAGTGGTCAGAAAATGAACAAATTTAGTCAAGTTAGTTACAAGTTACTTTCAAATTTTAGTTTAGACACACTGTATAAAAAAGCATAACTTAAAAGCCATCCTTTATATTAATTTGCTTCTTTACATACATACGCCTCTGTTTCACAAGATATTCGACTTTTTATCGAACTAAATTGCCAGTGTAATGATTCAAATTTCGCCGATTGAGTGTTTCCTATTCAAAAGGCCAAATTGATTTGTAGCGCCAGATGTGACTGATAAAAGGGCTTGAGCACTTTTTGATATTATAAAAGTGAGAGATTTAAAGGAGTTTTTTGATCGGTCTTAACTAGATGAAAGCCGACGAAGGGACTGGTTAAGGAAACGACGATAATGACATCCGGTGAGGATTAAAATTTAATAAAACGGGTCATTTCTTAATTTATAAACATCTGCGTATTGATAAAATCATGTTTAGTTTATTGTACACGTATAAGCCATATGATCGCTTAAGTTGTTAAAATACTGTCTTTAAAATGAATTTTTAATTTTGATGATCGTGGTGTAGTGAAATGCATATATAATCGGCGGCTTGTCATTGACCAAGAAATGTTTCAGAGAACATTGATTTAGAGGTTTAGCACAACCCCCTAGTTGTAGTTGAATGTCATATTCTTAGACTGACTTTAGGATCTGATTTAATGTCATAATTACTTTATTTTTCCCAAAAGCCAATTTTGTTATATACAGTGTATACAGAGTGGACATTTGGACGGTTAACGTAGACTTTGTTCTTTAAGTATCCCCACAGAAAGTAGTCGAGCGGGGTTACGTCCGGGGATCGCGCTGGCCAGTCAATAGCATCTCTTCTGCCGATCAAACGTCCTAGAAATTGTTCGTATGTATTGTATAACATTTGCCGCATAATTCTTGTTCGTTTATGCCTATATTTTAGACCCGATAAAACCATTCTACAAGAAGAAATTATGTCATTCTTGAGGAGATCCAGATATTTTTGGCCATTCAAATTACCATCTATGAAAAAAGGTCCCACAATATGTCTACCAACTATGCCCGCCCAAACATTAACTCTTTCGGGCCTCTGAGTATGACCTTCCTGGAACGAGTGAGTGTTCCCAGCAGACCAATAACGATAATTGTGTCTATTAACAATGGCATTTAAATAGAAAGTTACTTCATCCGAGAAAGTGATATTTATTGCGAAGTTATTATCGTTATTGCATATTTTTATCATCAGCTCACAAAATTCAGCTCTTCTATCAAAGTCGTCCTCGTTTAACTCGTGCACCAACTTTATCTTGTAGGGATGCAACTTCTCCTGCCTAAACAAATTTTCACTGACTAATGAGACACACTAAAACCCATTGCCATTGGCCTGAATGATTATGTTGGATTTTCATGCATTGAGAGCATAATATCTAAAACTTTGTCTCCCCCGGTTGCTGTTTTAGGTCGACCTGATCTAGCGGCTTCCCTAACACTGCCTGTTCCTCGAAATTTCTTTACCACTCGACCCACACCGTTGACTGATTTATTGGAGGCCTATTTGGATATAATTAATTGAAAAGTTGACAAACCTGATCTTGCGATCTCTTCATTTTGCCGTAGCCGCTCATTATTAAAATTTCAATTTGTTGTTTTTCAATACATAGTCGTACTTTTAATCAAAATCGCTACATTGATAATTTTACCAAATTTTTCTCTCTCCGGTCAAATTTGCTGTCCATTACAAACTATATATCTGAGTTTATGAGTTTTTATAATATACCTTTGTTCATACCTCTCTTTTCAGTTTCGCTTACAAACAATGGCCTGAGGTATTGTACGATACTTAATTAGTTTTCCTGTAAAGATTACTTCGACAAAAATGGTTTTGCAATATAAATTTAATTACTAAAACATAATTATCAAAGAAAATCTTAGCACTTTGTTGCTAACGAAAATGTTACCTCGACTTTAGATGGCCAAGTAATGAATAAAATAAATTTTATTTAAAACCAAGGTAAATAGCGTAAATTTTAATTACACCAACGCAATGGCAATACTTTGCGAAGGGATACGATCTTTATCCCGCCAACGCTATTGTGGTCACAGAGTCAACTTGAAAGAAGAACTTTCAAAGTAAAATGTTCTTTTTTGCTGATGATTATTTTTGAATTTCAATTCTTGGTTTTATATTTTGATTTTAGTTAGTTTCGGTTGAACTATTCTGTCTGTTTTAAATGCATAATGTTATCACACTTCTTTTCATTGCATGTCCTTTGCTTTACGCCTGTCTCTAGCTCACAAAACCACCTTAAAGGCCTTAATGCAGAAAATTGTGTTACTTATTGTTATCTTTATCTGATGTAACAATAAAATTCCTTGATTTTACGCGTTGGTTTTGTGTAGTAGTAGTAGTAGTATCCTACTCTAATTGTATTGTGATTCTTTCTGTGAAATTAAACCTTATAAGTTTTAATCTTATAAACAGTAGTGTTACCGTATACGACCCGAAGCGTCTGGTTTCTATTTAATTTAATTATTTCTCTTTGTATGAAGGTTAATTTTGCGAAGTTTATTTGTGGAAATTTTATAAAAAGGATAATATAGTATTATGTTTCTAACCACAAGGAATATAAAATTTTGGAGAGTACAATGCAATTATTGAGAGAGAGAGAGAGAGAGAGAGTTTTCCCAATAAAGTTTTATGTTGTCAATACAAAGTTAGAACAAGCTACATTTTTGCTTGGGTCTTTATTTTTGTTTCAAGTAAATCAGCGAATATCATTATAGAATCAGTTTTTACAATTTTGAAAACTTTGATATTGGTAAGGTGAATGTCTCAATGATCGACAGGGCAAACATTACTTCAGTTTCTCATTATACAGTGTCTCCAAGATTCTGGTGTCTATATGAGGATTTGGCATAACATACAAGATAGGCAATGTTATTTCCAAAGTCCCTGTTTTTTGTAGAATCATAGGTGAATTGGAAGTTAGGAGTGGAGCAATCTGACTCTAAAGTCAAGCACCACTATTTCCGAGTACCCTATACAATATCACCAACCAAAGTGCTATCATTCGATATTCCTCAAAATAACTTTGCTGGATAAATTATTTGACATGTTTTTAATTATAGAAAATCAACACACCAGGCCGACTATCGTTCCTCGTATATCAATAATTAACATGCTCGTTTGCATAGACCATAATGATATTTTGGAATTTATGCAGGATATCCAGGAAAATGTGGGAAATCTTTCGGATTCAGATAGAACATGAAAGAATTAGATGACAGGTTCCTATAAAACTTTTTCTTACATTCTTCTTTATGTACTTCATTGCCTGGCCTCCGTTGGATAGGTAGAGGAGGACCTATTGCCTGGCCTCCTCGATCTCCCGACCTAACGCCGTTGGATTTTTACTTATGGGGACACCTGGAAAACTAAGGAGAAACTTCTATAGAGAATCACGTTTTATTGTGATGTAATAAGGACCAGGGCTGGGTTATTGTGGCTGTTACAGCAGACCTCAACTCGTCGTGCCCGCGAGTGTATCAGACGTCACGGAGCCCATGCTGAACCATCTTATGAAGTTCTTTAATAATTTCGTTAGGGTGCCTTCTATTACATCACTGCGTTTTTTTAAAATTAGTAGTTTTTCGAATTAAACGGCTTAAAACGAAGCTTTTCTGTTATTTGAATGACTTTCGTATCACACTTTGTTGTTAAGTATTAGGGTAAAAGTGGGAGAGACGCCATAGTTTTTGCAAGTATAAGAAGAAATGCAATATAATCAAATCGTTTATTTTTTGCAGGAAAGTTACTCTTATACACTATGTGGCAAAAAACAATTTACGACACTAATTCAAAAAAATAGAAATTTAGAAATTAAAATATCACAAGTTTCAAAATGCCATCTCTCACGCACTATGTGGGAGAGATGCCACGACACGAGGGAGGGATGCCATACATATTATTTTGTCTGATTAAGATTTTTTTGTGTACTATTTTCCTCCCACAATTATTGCAATGGGGAAGTACATATTTTCTGGGCATTCTGAAGTAGTAAATACCTTGTTTAAATTTAACAGTAAAACACATATCATATAAGCCGTGGCGTCTCTCCTCATTTTGGAGAATAGATTCCATACAGTTAAAATATCACTCAGTATAAACAATGATACAAAAATATTTTTTTATTATATTAAAAACAAGCTGAGCAAAACATTAAAACAGGTACTTACTTTAACTTATCTACGCTGTACTTATGGCATTCACTAAAACACAATATGCTCAAAATTTTCATCGAATACATTACGCAGAAAAAATATTTCTTAACAATACGTAACACACTCAAGGGCAGCCGAACAGGCACTGACTCGTTACGACGACAGCGTCGATAAGTAGTTATTTCCAGTATAAAGTATAGAGCTATCTCTTTCACATCGCGAGATAAGGAATGTGTGGTGTCTCTCCTCATATGGCGTCTCTCCCACTTTTGGTAAACTAATAAATCTAAATATGTTTCAAGGACACTATTTTAAGAGGTCCTTACTAATGTCCTATAAATTAAATTTTTATTAAATTATATTAAGTACTTTGAAAGTTAATCAAGAAAAATCTATTTCCAGCGGCGCCCTTCAGGGGCACATTTCTCCGTAGGGAGGGCCTATAAGAAAAAAAATTGTAGGAACTTCTCATCTTATTTTTTCATGTTCTATCTGAATCCGAGAGATTTCCCACATTTTCCCGGATACCCTGTATAATTGCCTGGACTACACTTTATATTTTTCTTATTGCCTATATTGATTTTTATTAGCTTACTAACACTTAAACTTAGCAACGTAAATTTTAATCTAATAGAACGCATGTCTAATGCCTTCCATCGTTATGGTTTAATTTAATTTAATTAGTTCCCGTGTGTATTAAAGTTCATTCTAATTCTACAAAAAAAGCATTCGCAGCAGAAACTTAATTAAAGAGACATCGGAATCAAAGGAAATTCACAGAGTGTGTTTCACAAAGGAAACCTCTAGCTTAGTTTTAGGAAAAATAAGTTAACAATCAGCATTCTTTTTGTTTCTTGAACGGGAAATAAAGTTATTTTATTATCTACCTGGGTCCCGTGACCACAGCACGTGTAGATTTGCGAGTTCCTTGCTGATGACAACATTCAGCTCTTGTGAGTAATAATATTTCGTGGGTATAAGAAAAACAAAAAAGAATTAAAATTCTTAAAGAAGTTTTTTTTTTCATATAAAACAATAGAATAAGCATTAACACAATAGCAAGTGTTTTGAGTTGGATTTTCTTCTATTTTATTTTTATAAACATTTATGTTAAGTGAATATTTCACGCTTAGGAGTGAGCTCTTGGGGTTAAATTGCTTGCAAATATGATTTCATTGCATCCTTATTTGCAACCCGTTAATTTTACTACGACAGGTTTCTGTACTTTTTAAATTAAGTAAAAATTAAGTAAAGAACTAAATAGTTGTCATAACTGAATGCAGATGGCCTTCGTTAGGACAAAAAGAGCCTCCCAGATTGTGACATGTAGGTGGGAGGGTGCTCTCGGTACCAGATTCATTGCTGCTGGATACGCCCTACAGGATTAACCAAAATATCAACTTAACCCTGGCATAGGGTTTCCATACGTCTGGTGGTTGAGAGAAAGACGTTAAGATTGATGATGGAAAGTTTATTGACCACACAGTTTGCCCACACACAAAAAGTGGGTACTTTATTTTCAGCAGTGTGTATACAGAGTAGCAAGAAAGTCGCGCATAATGCCTGTAACTTTTGAATTACCTCGTATACGAAAAAGTAACTTTTATGAAAGTTGTTCAGTAAATTATTGCTCACATTTTTACCTGCATGTTTTCTGTTATTTCTGGTTCGGTTGCCATAGAGACTAACTTACTTTTTTTAAATGGAACACCCTGCATATAATTGCATATTTGGATCCTACTGGGAAAACTTGTTTTTGTATTTCAAATTTTTATTTATTTAAAATTGTAACAAACTTTATAATAACAAAATAAATAGCCTAGAAAGTTGAACAACTTAACATCGGAATAATGAACAGGTGAAACCTTTTCAGTGGATCAAGTGTTTAAGATGACCACCATTTTCTGCTAAGCAGAGCGCCAGTCGATCCCTCAACCCGTCTACAATGTTTAAAAGGAAGTCCTCTGGAATGGCCTGAATTTTAGCACATATTCTGACTTTTAAAGATTCTAAGTCATTTGGACGGTTAACGTAGACTTTGTTCTTTAAGTGTCCCCACAAAAAGAAGTGTCTAACATTAGCCGCATAATGCGCAGGTGTTTTATCTTGCTGGAACCATACCTGTTCGTTTATGCCATTATTGACACCCGGTAAAGCCATTTTGCAAGAAGGAATTATGTGATTCCTGAGGAGGTCCAGATATTTTTCGCCATTCAAATTACCATCTATAAAAAAGGGTCCCACAATATGTCTACCAACTATGCCCGGCCAAACATTAACTTTTTCGGGCCTCTTAAATGGAAAGTAGCTTCATCGGAGAAAATGATATTTGTTGCGAACTTATTATCGTTATTGCATCTTTCCATCATCAGCTCACTAAATTCAGCTCTTTTATCAAAATCGCCCTCGTTTAACTCGTGCACCGACTTTATCTTGTAGGGATGCAACTTCTCCTGCTTAAACAAATTTTGCACTGACTGATGAGGTAAATGGAAAAATTCAAAAAACACGCAAAACAAATTGCATTAAGCCCTATAAAATAAGACCTACAACCAAACTAACCACAAGGCAAAGAGCAGATCGGGTAACTTTTTGTCAGCTAATGTTACAGCTAACGAGCAGAGAAAATGCAAAATGCAATTTTTTGCATTTTTTGTCTGTTTTGTACAAAAAATGCATTTTTTAATAATAGAGCTTTTATTGCATTTTATTGCCAAATAAAGACCCTGTCTGGCCCTTTTCGGTTGCTTGTTTATTGCACGGCACGTGTTTATTAGTTTATTACATTACAATGGGGCCGACTCAGGTACTTTATATGAATAGATTCATAGAATTACCCAGGATAAACCATATGGTATTCTCAGAAAAAGTAATTATAATTATAATTAATATTGCAAACAGAATCCGATAGTTCAAAGAGGTAGCAATTTTTAATATCTTTGATATCGTCTACTTGAAACGTTCTTGTATGAGGTTAAAATCAATTGCCATTGGCCTGGATGATTGTGTTTGATTTTCATTTATTGAGAGCATAATATCCAAAGCTTTGTCTCTTCCTGTTGCTGCTTTAGGTAAACCTGATCTAGCGGCTTCCCTAACACTGCCTGTTTTTCGAAATTTCTTTACCACTCGATACACCGTTGACTAATTTATTGGAGGCCTATTTAGATATAATTCATTATTAAAACTTCAACTCGTTGTTTCTCATTCAGATGAACCATGGTGTAAACTGATTAGAAATCGGATAACAGAAAATTAAACAGAAACTCAAAATTGACACCTCTTGGGTCGCTGTCATGAAAACACTCAATGGTAATTCAAAAGTTACATGCATTAGGCGCGACTTTTTTGCCACTCTGTATATTGTGTCCATTCTTCGATATAGTTGTAGGGTAACTAGTAAAGATATGTTTACAAGCTGTCAGCATGGCATTAGAAAGGGTTAACGTATGGTATCGGCCATTTTGCAGTTTTATGAGAACCTTTATATTTACTTAGATATAAACAAGAAATGTTTTGGTTTTTCCATGGATTTACGCAAGGACTTTGATCTGATAAATCATGCCCTATTAATATCAAAACTAAATAACTACGACTTTAGAGGAAAAGTTGGCGATTGACTAAAATCATTAATGAATAGATCTCAAATTATGGATATTGATGGCGTGAGGTTGGACAGACAAGATGTCTCTATAGGTGTACCGCAAGGGTCCATTCTGTTACTTTTGTTATCCTTAGTATCTTTGAATGATTGGCCTAGAATTGTTAATAACGAAATTGGCTGGACAATGTTCACGGATGACAACACGTACATATAATGGGATACCACATTGGAGGGGGCTGTTGACTGCAAGATGTACTGAGTGTATTCGAACAGTGGTTTTTAACGAATAAGCTAAGTCTTTGTCCTAAAAGAAACTGTCTTTATTAATTTTACGCCAAGAACATCGTCAGCTATAGTTGGGGTCAAGCAAATATTTGACGCGTGACACTTCCATATTGTCATGGGTGTCAAATACGGCAGGCCACTCATAATATAAAAGTTCCTAATGGCTAATTTATATTATAATAATTACCACCCACTCGAAGTATTTGTATCTTTATCCTTTTATATGACTAAAAAGAGATATACATAAACCGAGTTACCTTCTCGTCGATTTGGTCAAATCATATAGGCTGCAGATCCGCATTTTATTTATAAATTTAATCATTATACACTACTAATCGTTATACATTACTAAGATTGCTTTTGTTAAGACCTGTGATATTAATGGTCAATCCTGAATCCCACCATTACAATGCACAGAATTTATCAAAACAAATTTATTTATATTATAATTCATATTCTTAGACCAATTTCCCAGCAATCATTTTCTGCAAAGGTTTATAAATAACAATATTCGTCAGTCCGGCCCTGACTAAGTATCAGCTGTAATAAAGTTGGTGAAATCGAAATAACTAGTATTGGACAAATATGACAAGATGGAAGTGTCACGCGTCAAATATTTGCTTGACTCCAACTATAGTAAAAGTTATTTGGTTAGTAAAGATACGGGTGGACCTTCAATTGCCCAGGTGCCTAAAATACAACAAATTGTTTCTATTGATAATTCTTTGAACTGGGTTTGTCTCTGAGCTGTGCAAAAGATTGGCCACAATTTGTTTCGCTATCCTTCGTTAGCACAGCTTGTATCCCGTTTGAACCGTGGCCTAATTTGCTGCGGTGCATCCTGAGGCATGCTTAAGGGTTTTAAAATGCAAAATAGGGCTGTACGAAATATTGGTCGTGTTAGGTGTAGACATTCCTGCCGTGACCTTTTTAGAAATTATGGACTTTTTACTTTGGTAGCTATGTATACACTGGAGATGTTGATTTGTGTTTAAGATAATAATAATAATAATAATAATAATAATAATAATAGTAATAATCAGTTTTAAAAAGGTATTCGTGGTTATTTTTGTTAATTATAAATATTGATGGGGTTTCCATTACCTTGTTTTAGATTTCGAAGGACCAGTTCCCTTTGGAACATTTCTTGATTGTTTTTATCCTTTGATTGTCATACTCCGCTACATAAACACTAAAAATAATTCGCGTGTTGCGGTTTGCATCTTCTTGCCGATCGCCATTTTGCGAAGAGGGCAAAAGTCTGACAGTGTTGCCACACTTGCCACTATGTACACTCTTTCGTAGGAACGGATTTAAACTTATAACTTTATAAAGCTATAGCTTAACAAATATAATAATAAAACATATTGAATGAAATAACCAGAAATACATTCAGCTAATTGAAATTTGAAGAATTACATTATAGGTAGTTATAAACATATAGTATAGTTGTTTATTATGTTCTTTATTTAAATCTAATAAGACTAAACATGTAGCACTAACAACAAGTTATTTTGGAACCATTTTATTTAATAAGATGTTAAAATGAATACTAATTATACAGGGTGTTTCAGAAGTACGGTACGTAACTTAAGGGGGCGATTTCTCGTGATATTTTAAGAGAGAAAGTTCATATGAACATGTGTCCGGAGTTGCCTCGTTTTTGAATTATAGGGTGTTAAAGTTTTTTTTAAGAAAAATCTTGCGCTTTATCAGAAGGTAGCCATTTGCTTTTATTAATTGTTGCTTTCTTTTTTGTATCATTATTTAATAAAATAATTTATTTTTAATTTAAATGTTTTAATTAACTTTGAAATACATAGGTATTTTTTTGTACATGCAACAAAGTGGCTTGTATTTTTTCTCTCGAAACCGAAGCAAGATGCGAAAACAATTCAGGAGACAAGATAGTTGTATAATTAGTTGGTAAAAATATCAAAATTATTATATTAGATAAATGTCAGTGGCGTACATTTTTTTTCATTAATATTCGTTAAGGTCATCCCCGGGATGCCACTGGACTTAATAAATTTAATCTAGTTAGGACTAGTTAAGCCCCTTATCATTGTGGATAACGGTACCAAATCAGTAACATCGGAAAAAGGATATTTTAAAAAATTATAAAAAACCCTATTTTTTTTTAAACTTTAACACCCTGTATATCAAAAACGGGGCAACTCCGGACACATGTTTACATGAACTTTTTCTCTTGGAATATCATAATGAATCACCCGCTTAAGTTATGTATCGTACTTCTGATATACCCTGTATATGCGCGATTTTAATTTCTCATATGTGATAATAAATGGATCGGCGACAAATTCTTGCAAGCATCTTTGTTGTTCACAAATGTATGGAAATGGCACAAGCAAACGTGAGGTAACATTCGCGACGAATCCTTTTTCGGTAAAGACGCAATTTAGGTTAAACGTAGCAAATTACGCCAATGGGAGTGAGTAGTGAGTTCGCCAAATGTGACGTCAAGACAAAGGGCCTTACAATTTTAACTTGGTAAGAGAATTTTTATAATGCAGTTTTAAGGTTAGACGCCTGAAGCTATAACAATATTAATAAAAAGAGTTTTAAGCTAACATCGCATTATTACATTTGGGTAATAGATCATTCGTTTTACCCTGCCTGCTTCACAAAGACAAAAAGCAATAAATTTTAAAAATGATGACCCAATCTGGATTCAAAGTCGAAGTAATAAAAATTTTGCCACTCTTTTGACTGATCGCCAATAAAACCGTCGCAAAAACATTAAAAGTTTTCCGATTTGAACACCCCATTTAATTAAACTTAGGCTGAAAATCGAGAGGGAAAACGACAGTCTCGTTATATGTTCGGAAAACCTAGAATTATACTTTCGAATTATTTTAATTATATTGTCGGTTGCGCGGTACTGGTTTTATGTAATAAATTGTGTGCTTTAATGCTTATAGTATGGCTCTTCGTTAATTTTGTAAAGAAAGCCTTTAAGTTTTATTATTTATAACAGCTAGACACTTAACTACCGAAAATCAAAAGTTGTCAAGCATTCGCAGACATTTTCCAATTGAGAAGTCACTAAATGTTGTTTCTCTTGTGTACTACACGTTTAGCAAGGACCACTGGGAGCCCGCCCCAGGGGCCCCCATATTTAACACACAGAAACAACACACAGTTCAAAACTACTCAGAAAATCTAAATTATTAATAGCAGTTTCGTACAGTGAATGAGTCGGTAGAACAAACAAATATTTGCCGCAGCTACAAAACTCACTACAACGAGGGTGGAAAAAGAATAGCCAACACTAGTTTTCCCCCTTTCCCCCCCCCCCCCACAACACCCGCAAACGGCCCAAAATCACCCTTTTGGCCGTTTTTCATGATAATGCTTTGTATTGCGGGTTTGGACGGGATTTGTATTTTTGTGAGGGTTTGGAGACGGGGTGGGGAAAAAAGAAAAACTCCTTGGTATTGAAAGAATCTTCTCTAGGATTGGAAATTATTTTTTTCTCATCAGAATATAGGACGGGAGGAAAAAATCAATTTTCTTACTCCAAAAGTGAGAGAACCTACCATCAAACTTATCAAGAAAGGTGCATTTAAAATATTTCCCCTGGTAAGAAACGGTAATACACCGGAATTATCGATTTTCCACCCCTGAGGGTGTAAAAGAATTATTAAATGTCGCTCTACTCACCTTCCATCATACAAAGCTCTTCCCTCTCATAACACTTTTCTTGTGACTAAACCCTCAGGAAAATCCCAATCATTCACCTGAAAACACGCATTATTATGAAAATGTGTTGAAAACGGGAAGTTTTGGCTGGTTTCGCATCCAAAATCTTTTTTTTTTAATTTAAAATTTTGGCAAAATTTATAACTTGACAAATATCTTTATTTTCAGATTTCGGATAATTTTACGTAGATTAGAAATTTTCTACACTATTTCAGTTGTAAATTCTTTGTCTAACAACAACAACTTGACATTTCGTATCGTAATGTGAATCTTTACAACAGTACTCATAATATTGCCAATAAATATAGGGTTTTTCAAAAGTCCTGCATAAAATATTCAAATTTTATTTTTAGGAAAAACGCCGAAACACTGAAATCGATTTAAATTGGTGTTCATCTTTCAGTAATATTTTTAGCCCCCTCCCTTGAACCTAAAGCTAACCCAAATTATTTTTTAAATAGCAACCTAGGTCACAATGAGAGCTCAATGAAAAGGTCTTCAAGAACTGAATCCCATAATGCCAAAAAAGTAGGGGTGTGCTCATTTAGTTGCGGTAAAACCAACCCAAAAAAAATATCCTGACAGTCCAATTACGTAGTCAATTATGAGTGGGGTGTTTCATACATTTGAAGATCATGGGGCAGTACGCGATTTATCTAAAAGTGACCGATCATCCACTGAATCTAACTGAAGATGAGAAACTTGATATACTCCTATGAGTAGGTAAAATCCGCATTCTTCAACTAATATGCCATAGTGCTTAATAACCACGTCACTAGAGCTTCCGTTTAGAAAATTTTAAGAAGTCAGAAATATCACACATAGAAAATGCACGTTGTATAGGAATTTCTCGAGGACGATTACGATAGGAAATTACAATTCTGCAAGAAAATGATGATAAGATGCGCAGAAACCATCATTATTTTCTAAAATATTATATTCTCTGATGAGGCTTCATTTTATTTAAATGGGATCATCAATAGGCATAATTATCGATTCTGTTCTGATCAAAATCCACATTGCATAAGTGATGGACATACACAGCATCGCTAAAAAGTCAATGTGTGGGCTGCAATAATGAATGACAGAATTATAGGAACATAGTTCTTTGACAAAAATCTTACTGCTCAGCGTTACTAACCTGCATTAGCACTTAGTTTTCCTAACACGGATCATCCAGATATTCCTCATAAAGGAATATGGTTTCAACAAGATAGATACTTAGACGATATGGTCGCTGGATGGGTCGACGGGGTATAATTGAATGACCACTAAGGTCTCCTGACCTTACGCCATTGAATCTTTTTCTATGGGGGGTATTTAAAGGAATAGACCAGACAACATTGAGGACCTAAAAGATGGAATAAGGATGGAGATTAATAATATACCGGCCGGAAGTGTTCGTCGTCCGGTAAATAATATTTACCATAGACTTGGTGCATGTTGTAGCAAAGAGTAACACATGTGTTACTCTTTGGTTGCAGTATGATACGAGTACACCCTGTACATAAATTAATATAAATTATAGTAGATATTGTTTAGCAACAATAAGTAGGTTACAACGAGACAGGAAATAATACTGCTGAGGTGTGATATCGATTCACCGGGCAACTTGTAGATTGTTTTTAATTGAATTTAGTGTTAAAGCCAGTAGCGATCCTGCCAGGATGGAATTTATGGCCATGTAAATTGAACATCACTAGTTTCCCAGAAGCGTTATACCCTATACTTGTCAATGGAGGACTGGCAAAAGTTGATATAAAAGCCCCCAATGTTTGAAAAGCTGACACTTGTACCCATAGACACTCGTCACACCTTTTAAATGCCTGGACTCACAGGGATTTTCGTAATTCTGAAAGACACATACACGATACGAACATTATTACTTCGGCATAGGACTTGCGTACATCCCAAATTTCGTTTTGACAGATAACATGGGAGCGGGGTTTTTCGGAAGCATCTTTTCCCACAACACCACAGTAATGTGAAGCAGATAACTTCCTAACATAAAACATTTGACTTAAACACAGCTGCGTGAGTCTTTTCAAAGTATTCTTTCAGTAATGTCTTTTCTTAACAGTGGAGCCAGCTTGCTCATCATGGTCACAGCCCCAGTGTTTACGTCCAGCTGATGTTCCATTTTGGTAAGAGCTAATATGGAGGGACATATTTTTATTCGTGCTTGAAACTTGGACACAAAATCTTTCTCGATGAGCTGTATGAGTGTAGTTTGGGTTGCTTTATCAACACCTATATCTAAACATCCCAAATTCCTGACCATCAAAGTTTAAAAATGGCGTCAGGCAGCAAGGAGCCTGCAAGTGTGGTTGTCAAAAATATATGTAAATTGTGTAATCGTAATGCAGTTAGTAATACAATTCAGTGTGAAAAGTGTAAGTCAGTGCTTCACAAGAATTGTTGTGATAAGAAAAATCTTTTTTCTGACGAAAATAAGGTGATATGCTGTGATGATTCGAGTGATCTAGATGAATCCTTCTCATCGGCCATGACGGTTGTCGATGACAGTAAAGCATTGCGGCAGGAAATCGATTTTCTTAAGGAGCTTCTTGCCTTGAAAGATAAGGTAATATCGGATAAGTGTACAATTATAGCCGACAAAGAAACAATTGTACGACTTTTAAGTGAAGAAATCAGCACTTTAAAGGAATATTATAAACATGGTAATCCCGCTTTAAATACAGCTACGTCAGTGTCAAACCCGGCGTCATCGAAATTCAAGGGCACCAACGAGGGCACCAACAATCACTCGAGTTCCACAAAAACAGATCAATCGCGACTCCCATAAAATAGGCCCAATTTTCAAAATAAAGAACAAAAACCCGACAACAAAATCAGTTTACCTTTGTTAGCAGCTGCCGTGCATCAATCGCAAGCGGCAGCCAAATGTAGTGAAATTTTAAATCTGGCTAAATCGTCGGAAACAGACTTAAATAATATCGCGAGTGTCGGATCCGGTGGTAATAGTGACAGTAATACCGGAACATGGTCGACGGTAGTGAAAAAGAAAAATGACAAAAAAAATATTGGGAACAGTGTCCGATTCAATAAAATCGTAGGTAATAATACCAGTGGCAATTTAAAAGCAGCTCCAAAGTTTGCGGATATTCACGTCTATCGTCTACATCCGGAAACTACCTTAAATGAGCTAACGGGATACCTAAAACCCAGTTTTCCCGAGGTAATATGTAGCCAACTAGTTCCTAAATATCAAGGTCAGTATTCATCTTTTAAGGTTAGTGTCCACCAGGATAATTTTCGCAAAGCCTTAAGTGCCGACTTATGGCCCCAAGGGGCCTGTATAAGTAAGTTTTTTCATCTGCGCCGTCTGAGTACTCAAAGGACAATCTAGCATTCTGTCCTGACTTTTTATTACTTAACGTCCAAAGTTTAAATTGGGAAAAGATTCACAACATTCATTTAGATTATTTAGTGGACAGTCAAATTAAGTTTTTGTGTCTCACCGAAACTTGGGCCAGAAAGGACACCATACAGCATTTGATGTTTGACAATTTTTATTTGGGCAGTCACTACTGTCGTCAAAATAATAAAGGTGGCGGCGTAGCCATCTGGGTTAACAGAGAGGTTAATGTAAATGTTATAGATGTTAGTCGTTTTTGTGTAGAGAAATCGATTGAACTTTGTGCAATAAAGGTTAGTTTGAATAATAATAATTCTCTAATAATTGTTAATTGTTACAGGTCACCGTCTGGTGACATGAATGTGTTTTTGTATAATTTAAACGGCGTTTTGAATTACCTTCATAAACCTAATATAAGTTTTATACTGTGTGGTGATGTAAACGTAGACGGTAACAAGATCGATAATTTGGCGAGTAAGGAATTCAGCATGTTATGCAATGTGACATCATGCAACCTTTTGCCTATTGTGAATTGGCCCACCCGGGTTACAGACGCCTCTGCTACGATTATAGATAATATTTTTACAAATATAGATAGCTCTGAGAGATGCATTGTGGTGGATAATATAATCTCGGATCACCGAACAATTCTTTTTCAGAGCAGTTTGTTGGGTGGCAATAAAAAGCAACCATTTTCTTATGAAAGAAGAATTTTTTCTGAAAGCTCGATATCTGAACTTCTGATGGATTTATCTAATTATGATTGGAACGTGCTTTATCTCACAGACGATATAAATAAAGCGTTTAACTTGTTTTATGACGTTTTTTGTCGGAAATTTAATAATCATTTTCCGATGACTAAATGTCATAAAAAACCGGAAGGCGGAAAAAAATGGGTGACTCCTGAGGTAAGAAGTTTGAGTACAGTCTTAAGAGACCTATACAACCTATCAAGGTGCTACCCTTTTCTAAAAGAGTCTTATGAAACGGCAAAAAAAAAGACATAAAAATATGGTCGAAACAACAAAACGAGAATATTATCAGTTCAAAAAATTTTTTCCTCGGATAATCCGGGCAAAATGGCTTGGAATGTTATTTCTGATCTTTCGGGAAAGGCCAAAAAACAAAATAATAGTAATTTTAAATTAATACATAAGGATAATGTTCTAGAGGATCCTCAGGATATAGCAAATTTATTTAATCAATATTTTGCTAATATACCGATCGAGATACTTAGTAAAATAAATTATGTTCATAATAGTAATAGTAATCAGTGTACAATTGACGAAAACAATTCATCATTTTTTCTCAGACCTGTGTGTGAAGAGGATATGCTGCGCATAATAAATTGTAAATTAAAGAATAAATGGTCAGCGGGAATGGATGATATACCAGTATGCTTGCTAAAAAAGATAGGGGTCGCTATAGTTAAGCCGCTTGTATATCTAATTAATTTAAGTTTCTTGTCCGGTAAATTTCCGGGTATTCTTAAAACCGGAAAAGTTGTACCAATCTTTAAAAAGGGTGACCCTCAACTGGTCGAAAATTATAGGCCAGTGTGTTTGTCGTCCTCTTTTTCAAAAATCTTTGAATATGCTTTTTTAGAACGCCTTTTGTTGTTTTTAGGTAAACATAGTATAATTACGGATAGGCAGCATGGTTTTGTTTCTGGGAGGTCGACGGGTACGGCAATTCATGACTTTTATGAGGGTGTACTCGAGAAGATTGACGCGGGTGAGTGCCCCGTGGGGATTTTTTTTGATCTTAGCCGAGCTTTCGACTGCGTCAATCACTCAAAACTATGTGATAAGCTTTCTAGATATGGCATCAGGGGTGCCCCTTTACGATGGGTTAAGTCATTTATTGCATCTCGTAATCAATATGTTAGTATTGAACATAGTCATGGTTTTGGAAGGAGTAGGTTTGAGTCAGAGGGTGGCGATGTAAATGTGGGCATACCACAGGGCTCCATCTTGGGCCCATTGTTTTTTATTTTGTATATAAATGACCTGGTTAATGTGACGCCAAACGTTCACTTTACGATTTATGCGGATGACACATCAATCATTATGTCGAATGAGTCACTAGAGACTTTGCAGACAAACATTAATTGTGAGTTGGAGCACTTAAATGAGTGGTTTGGTAGCAATGACCTTTACGTAAATGCCAGCAAGACCCAGGCGCTTCTTTTTCAATCAAATCAAAGACTTACACCAACAATACCAAATTTGAGTATTAATAGTGTTCCTATAGTGTTTAGCGAGAAGGCTAAGTTTTTGGGAATTAATGTCGATAGATTTTTATCGTGGAAACCGCATTGCCAAGAACTTTGTGCAAAGCTCAACTCAGTCTCGTATCAGTTTAGAACGTTGTATGCAGTGTTGACTACTCAGCAACTGTTAAATCTTTATCACGCACAGGTAGGTAGCAGACTATCATATGGCGTCTGTTTCTGGGGTGGGTCAGCCTTGGCTAATGATATTCTTATATGCCAAAAAAAAATTTTGAGGATAATAAAAAATGTGCCTTCTACATATTCGTGTAGAGACCTTTTTAAAATGTACAATGTATTAACTGTTACGTCATTATTTATTTTTGAATTATGTGTTTATGTGTTTTTAAATAGGGATAAATTTAAAAAAAATTGTATGTATCACAATTTTAATACTAGACAAAAGTCTGATTTTTGCATACCATTGACAAGGCTGAATATTACTAAAAATTCGCCTAATGTTCTAGGACTTAAATTGTTTAATACACTTCCGCCCGGTATAAAAAGTGCTAATACTTTATCAAGTTTTAAGAATGCTTTAAAAAAACTGTTAATTAGCAAAACTATTTATAATTTGAACGAATTTTATAACACTTGAATTTGTGTGCATCCCTTCGTTGTTTGTTCATTTGTCTGTTGGATTATTTGTTAGATTATTGTGTTTAAATTGACGAAATCTATACATTTTATATGTCTTTAGAAAAATAAACATTTATTTATTTATTTATTTATTTATTTATTTAAAGGTATCAAGTAATCCCCAATGACATCGCTGCGGGCTGCTATACAAGTAGAACATTCTATAGCTTGGGCTACAATATAGCGGATCTTAGTGAGCACTTTCATGATATCCGGAAGCTCTTTAAGTTCTATGTATATACAAGTTGTTAAATCTTGCTTGGCTAAGCAGACTTATACCCTGTGTAGTCATGATTTCATTGATACTAATAAAATAATCCACATAAAATATAAAAACACTTAAAAAAGGTTTATTAGCCCTTATGTTTATCTAACTCTCACAAAGTACTATATCAAACTTCGGAGAAACTTTTTAATTGTTTTTGTTCAGCTTTAACTGCCCGCAGTCAGCAGAACTGTACGCAGGGGACAAAAAAGATTCATAAATTCGATATAAATGCTAAAATATAGAATATGCGCAAACTTTCCAAATGTCAGGCTCAAAGAGGATTTGCTGCAGCTCTGCCTTTCTATAAAATCGCATTAATTTTCGAATTAATACATTTCCTTGTCTTCCTTTTCCATTTATTTTTATTGCTGCACTTAAAATGCGCTTTGTTTGTTTGGAACTAGAACAATGGAATCTACTTAATACAAAACAAATAATTGAAATATCTATCTAATATTTTAAAAGTAACATTTGTAATTTTGCTGTATAGTTTTATGCGGATCGTTGTTTAAGCTCTTTTCGATCCAAAAAGTATATTTCAATTTACTTTTGTTCTCTACAAATTTATATTATTCAATGTTAAAGCATCTGGCGTCGTACATTAAAGAGTTAAATATACAGTAAGAGCATCTAACAACTTTTTCTAAAAATCGCTGAAATACGTGAACTATTATTTTTTATTGCTAATTTTATAAAGTGAAATACGCGTTTACAGGGTGAGCCAAGAAGTAGGTAGGTATCATGGCGAACTTTTGTTTTTAAATACAAACCCCTATCTTTTTGTTATATTTGTACAGAACGCCCAACTTTGTATATTGGTGCCGAGTTTAATTTTTCCACCGCTAATTATACAGAGCGAGTTAAAGATTTGCTAGAATCTAAAAATATCTTTAATAATTCAACGAAATAGTCCGCCATTCTCAAAGAGACCTGATATAAATAATAAATAAAGACACACTAAGTCTCGGTCTCAGTGAAATTATAATTTTAGTTAGGTGGTGATGGTTACATGTTTCGCCCAAACAATGGGCATCATCTGACCTAAAACCAGAGTCGTACGAAAACATCTAATTTATATATATAAAGTTTAAAAGCCTAACCTACCATAGGAATAATAGCTTAAAAACCAATGGAAACACAATTACAAATGACACATAACAGATTAAATATTTTTAAAAAACGTTACTGGACCATTACAAAATGTAAAACGATACGAAAAAATAATATAATATATTATATATATAATATAATTTTTTAGATTGTTTTTTTTTTAGATTGTTTATTTATTTTTTCGTATGTGTCATTTGTGATTGTGTTTCCATTGGTTTTTAAGTTATTATTCCTAAGGTAGGTTAGGCTTTTAAACTTTATATGTATAAATTAGATGTTTTCGTACGACTCTGGTTTTAGGTCTGATGATGCCCAATGTTTGGGCGAAACATATAACCACCACCACCTAACTAAAATTATAATTTCACTGAGACCGAGACTTAGTGTGTCTTTATTTATTATATCTTTAATAAAATGTATCGCACTTAGTTTAAAAGGTGTTGAAAATGTCATTTTATCTATATCAATGGTGAGACAATTGCAATCGTGCGTTTTATCAGAAGGTGACCATTTTCAACATTTGCTTTAATGTTTTAAATGACTTTGAAACGCATAGGTATTCTTTTTGTACATGCAATAACGTGGTTTCTTTTTTTTTCTCTCAAAAATGAAGCAAGATACGAAGACAATTAACGCAACAAAGAAGTTGTATTATTAGTTGGTAAATCCGAAAAAATGTATCAAAATAAGAAAAATTCAGTGGCGTACATTTTTTTCTTAATAATATTCGTTGGGGTGTTCCCCTAGACGCCACTGGACTTAAAACCCGATTTTTTTCAAAAAAAACTTTAACACCCTGTATATCAAAAACGGGGCAACTCCGGACACATGTTCATATGAACTTTTTCACTTAGAATATCATAAGGAATCACCGTTACGTACCGTACTTCTGAAACACAGGGTGTTTATAATAGTTAATTTTAAGGCTTTTTTTGTAGTTAATGTGAAATATGGGATGAAAATCTTACCTAATTCAGAAACCAAAAATAAACCAAGATTTTTGAATCATGTCATAGAGTGTTGTAGTGTTACTGAAATCTTAAATAATTGATCTCGAAATCTAAAGGTTGGTTGCTTCCGGCGAAAGAAACCAACTAGACTTTATGTTTCTAATTGTTGGTACTCGGTCCTCAGGCCAAATAGGCTTTTAATGATACACTGCTGTAATTTAATGACCAGCTCGCATGCAGAGCTTCATTGTCTACTATATCAAAAGCTGTTCTATAGTCCAATAGAATTAAGCAAATACATTTGTTTTCACTGGCTTATTTTTATCATTACTTTTACTTTTAGCAAAGATGTTGTTGTGCCATGATTACAGCGGAATCCATATTAAGTAGACAGTCAAATATTATTCAAGTTTATGAAATATTTTAATTGGTCAGTTACAATTATTTTTATACCTGTACTGCCTGTTATAATATAGGCCAACTTATTATAAAGCACCTTTGCAATTCTCATACACTCCTCTTCCATACATAAACCGTATCCCTGCCATAATCCTTTACAAAAAGTGAGATTAGTAGTCCTGCTTGTCCTTTGTCAACTATCTTGAAAAATATTTTTTGCGGAGTAATGATGACTAACACTCTGGGTCGAGGTTATCATCTTCGTCGGAAGCGGGGCAAGTTATTTATCGTATTAGACCCCTGGTCTTCCCATTTTTACCTTTTTTATCCCTAAAAAGATACTAAACATAATGTGGTAAAATCCATGATAAAAAGGCGCAAGCTAAATTAATTATTCTTAATTTGAAAAGCTATTTTTAAAATGACTAGAACATTCATTTAAATTTCAGTCATTTTTTTTTCGAAAAATGTCATGTCATGTGAACAGACATAATTTGCACTTCTACGCCGATGAAAATCCACATTTTCTAAGGTCTATTGACCAGCAACATAGGTGGAGCTGAAACGTCTGGGGAGGCATAATTGGAGACCACGTAATAATAGGACCTCATTTTTTTGATGGACACCTCAATGGGAATATTTTTTAAATGAAGATCTTGCTAATCTGTTAGAAAATATACCACTAGGACTATTGAGAAGAATGTGGTTCCAGTTAGATGGGGCGCCTGCTCATTTTAATATTGGAGTTCGAAATACTCTGGATGAAAAATTTCCTGGCCGTTGGATCGGAAGACGCGGACCTGTTCTGTGGCCTCCAAGGTCACCAGATATGACAAAACTTGATTTCTTCCTATGGGGATACGTTAAAGATCTGGTCTACGGAACACCTCCAACTACAGCGGCAAACATGCGGGAAAGAATAAGAGAAGCATTTAATTCAGTTACTCCCTTAATGTTACAAAATGTAAATAGATCTTTAACAGACAGGTTAAATATATGTTTACAACAAAATGGTAGAGTGTTTGAATATCTAATAAATTAATTTATTTAAAATAATTATGTTTATGTTAATTATTTATTGATGTTGCGTTTATTGATAATTTGTACCTAAAAAATATATTAAATATAATATTATATTGTTATAAATATTTTTATGCCAATGACTAACAATTGTTTCGATTCCTTGAGCCATGCCGCCTACAATTTTTAAAATTTTCTTTGTAAAGTTACGGAAAAACCTTAATATCTCAAAATGATAGCGAGATACATACGCAAACATAATATTTTCTGAAAGGGAACACTTTAGGCTTTTCGACAACAAAATAATATACAGGGTGTTGTATTTAAGAAATTCAATTAAAATCGAATTGAAAATAGAGATGTTTGAACAAGTATTCTGGACACCCTGTATAATTAAATCGAAAAGTGAGGACGGTCTAGGATAAACTAGGCCAGCATTAGATTACATGTAAATTTGTCAGGGAAATTAAGAAGCAGTGGCGGAGATATAAGAGTTTAAAAAAAGTATATTTTTGACTGATTTTTCTTTCTTTAATTCATAATTTGGCAACGCTGCATTCGATCTACATACAAATTAAAAGTTGAATACACAACCGATAGAGGCTTTATATGCCACATAAAAAGGTAGGGTTTAACAAAAATATAGTTTTTGATGTTACTCTTTTTTGAGACACCCTGTATACTTGAGCATAATTTTAGGTTATAGCAGAGTCGAGACGTTATAAGTTTTGTTAAGAAATTTTTTTCATAAGTTCAACAGTTTAGCATCTAGTGACCGACGCGCCCTTGTTGGCCCACCCTGTATACGGGGGACGATAAAAAGTATTTTTTTTTTCTAATAGAATACCCTGTATATTTTCGGATAAATATGAATATAACATAAAATGAAGGATCTTTTTTTTCTAATTTCAAATAGGTATACCATACAAGTTTACATTTGGTTCAGCCGTTTTTGCGTTATTTAAGTTAAGCATTGAATGATTATCTTGATATACGCTGCCATGATTACTGAGTACAACAACTTTTTGAACAGTGGGTCATAAAAACAATAGTAACAATTGTTTCTGAATTGACATTGTCATTAAAATAATAACTGTCAGTGCAACTTACTCGGTTCCTTCTATCTTTTTAAAATGGTGTCTTCTGTGGCTAAAAAACTAGATATTGTTTGTTTGTTTGTTGAAAATAATTATAATGCGTCTGCTACGCGACGTGCCTACGCGGCAATATATCCCGATGGTCCGATTCCCACAAGATGGACAATCAAAACTATTTTTACCAAATTTAGAATAACGTCAAATTTGCAAAGAAAAAAAACTAAATGAAAATACTGACAATCACGATTTGAATATTCTTCTGCATTGTGTGGAAACCCCCAGTAAGTCAATACGGACTACTTCTAAGAAAATGCGTGCTCGTTACGGACCACGAAGAACTTCGCGTGAGTATATCCGGAAGGTTCTGAAAAAATATGGATTTAGACCTTACAAATATCATAAATTTCAAAAATTAACAGAATTTCATAAGAATCAAAGACCAATTTTTGCACCTTATGTTGACTAGATTGAATAACCAAAGAGACTTCTTCGAAATAATATTATGGACCGACGAGTCAAGCTTCTCAACAAATGAATTACCAAACCGTCAAAATTTCCGTCACTGGGCACAAGAAAATGCTTAGTTTGCCAGGGATGTTCGATTTTAAGGTCGAAGGACAGTTAATGTATGGTGCGGACTATTGAAAAATAGAATAATAGGACCCTATTTTTTCGAAGGCACATTGACTGGACCGTTATATGACCAATTTCTGGAAGCACGCCTGCAAGACAAGCTATAAAACTTACCGTTAGCGCAGTATATGAATATAATTTTTCACCATGACGATGCCCCACCACATGTGACAGGTGGAGTACGTCATTTTTTAAATATTACTCAGAATGAATGGATTGGAATAAACGGGACTATTGTGTGGCCTTTAAAGAGTCCCGATCTAACGCCTATGGACAATTTTTTTTGGGGGTATATTAAAACGTAAAGTTTATAAGCCTGATATTGACAATGTTAAGGACATGAAACATTTTATTACTCAAGAAGTAAGATATATAAATGAAAGAAATAGTAATTTTATAGAGAATGCAATTGAGCACTTACAACCCGTTTACCAAGAATATATAATATGTAATGATTTTAATATTTGCATGGCTCCAGTTTTGTCTATCTTGAGCGGCTTGAACCCTGTTGCATTTGTCAGTACGCGATCTCCATTCCAGCAACCTTTTAGTCCTATATTTTAGTCATTTATAAATGAACACTATGAAGTCAATATTCTTAATTAAATAAAGACTTAGCAAAGTTTGCTTGTACTTCTAAAAGCGATCCCGAAAAGATTATCCCGATCAACGGACAACTGTGCCAAATAAAGATAAATTCCCTTTAACGTGGCTTTCCTGTCTGAGCCTTAAGGACAAGATGTTTGTCAACTCCTTTTCTCATATCGCCAAGTTTCGTTCGGGATTCCGGATTATCTTTAATTTAAATGCAAATTTTACGTTTTTCCCTAAAAGATGGAATACAACTTCTGCTTTAGTCGCGGCTTTGCTTCAGATTAATAATTAAAGATGGGTTTAGGGAAATTTCACGCCCTATCAAAATGGATAATTTTCCGTTTCTCATTAATGACTTGATGTCATTTCGACTTGATTAAGATTGAACACGCCACGCATAAAATATACCGAGTAAAGATATATTTAAGATTCATGACAGTTGTTTAGAATTCGAAAGTATAAATTTAAATATTATAGCTACAGTATATACTTTTAAACTCGGCTCATAAAACTTGACGTGCTAAAACTAAACGACATGTTTAGACCACTTCTACTGTGTTATACAACACACTTAAAACAGTTCGACAGTTTAGTAATCAGTTTTTAAGGAAAATTCCACAAGATACACTAAAGAACTAAATATAACGCCCACAAATCTCACAATACACACGCCAAACACTGTGTAAATAATGAATAAGGACACGACCGGCTTTGGACAAGATGCAAAGCTAACCAGTGCAACTCAAATCTGCAAGATACGCAAGCAAACATACACCATGTCGCGAAGCTATGGTTATGTCTAATACTCATTATCGACAGGAAAGATTTTGTATATGGATTTGTTGTCGTCGAAGTTTGTGTGATCATTCTTGAAGGAAAAAACTAAATTAGTATAAATTAAGAAAAAGTAGGTGTTATCTGTTGAAAAACAAAGGTTTTGGTTTGGCTCTTCCAGGTTAGGATCTTACGTTAGTGTTATGAATTGTGTAAACGTCATGTATGAAATTTAAATACGCAAAAACATGTAAAATCAAGTTTAAACTAAGGTAAAAAGTGATTAAGATTAAGTATAATCTAAAATAGGCCTTGTTTGAAGATTCCGTTCTATCGATTTAGTAGAAGACATCCCAAGCATGAGGTTAAAATCGCAAAACTCCATATTCCGAATTTACTGTATAGGCTATATTGTAAATGTCGCGCAAAGGTTGTCAATTTGGACAGGATCAGATCTACTTTACCACCAAAGCCATATTACTCATCATTTTTAATAAACATTAAACCGCATATAAATTTCAAATATTCGGCCGAGGTTTTATTAACTTTTGGAACATATGTGGGTTGGAAAATAGTTCTGCCGGCGAAAATAAATAAATTGGGCAGTGAACGCCCGGTGATTTTCATGGAAAATATTTGAAGTGTAACGTAAAACCTGCTATAACAAACTGGCAATTGGCGTAAATTTGATTAGTTTGTCAATATTTTCCATTCGGTTCAGTTTATTTAAAAATAAGTCAGATGTATAAACATTGGTTTATTTGAATAATTTTTCAGTTTAATGAATTTTGCTGAAACAAAGAGTTACAATACACAATATACATTATACGTTTGCTTAGAAATAATTATTATTTCAAGATTTCAGTTTATAGATGGTTGTGATAATTATTATGTTTAATTTGTATGCATTAAACATAGTATGTATACAGCGTGTCCAGAAAAGTTCTAGACATATATAGGAATTTTCTTTATTGTTGATTTTACGAAAAAAAGTTATTCTTTATAAAAAGTTCTGCTTGATGCGCAAATAATATTGACATATCAAAACTTCAGATATCATATACAGGGGGCAAAAAAATATAGAAACACAGAATTACGTTAAGAGGGAAGTACCCTCAATTTTTATTTTAGAGGAAATTGTTATAAGAAAATTTTACTAAGGACTACAGAACGTGGTCAGATACAAATTTTCGTTGAAGTATTTTAATTTACAAGGTACCATCAAAAACACGTTGAGCCTTCATTACCTCTTGTTGGAAACCAATTACGTAAAAAAATAATGCGAGATTATTTCATGTTCTAAAATCAACCTATCTACCTATCAGGTATATTAAAAACATTTAATTTCCTTAGAGCAAGAATAAATTGTGAATGTGAATAATAAACAATATTTTAGCAATTACATGATAAAAGTGATCTAAAAACAGATAGTTTCTTTTTCCATGCAAACTATAGTACGCCTTGTAATTTCTCTTACTGTCGCCCGTATCATATTGGACACAGTTTGTTATTACTGCTTCAAGATATTCAATATCTTGAAATGGCCTATGCCCATACACCATTTCTTCTAATCGGTCCCATAAAAAGAAGGTGTGATGTCAGGCGACCTGGCTGGCCAAGGAATATTTGAACGTCTGCCTATCCAACGGTGGTGCGGAAATACTTCATTCAAATACCCAGTTACTGTGTTAGTACTATGGCATGGGGCTCCATGATGTTGATAACAAATTGTACGTCTTATATTTAGTAGCAGTTCGTCAAGAAATTGAGACAACTGGTTCCTTAAAAAGTCCAGGTAAATGGCAGCATTTAAAAGGTATGGTCCAACGATCCGATCATTAAAAATGCCACACCAAACATTAGTTTTAAATTAATATTGACTACGGCCTTCGATTATAAAATTTGGATTATTGTCACTCCACCACCGGCAATTTTGGGAGCATACCATTGGAAGTAAACATGGCTTCATCTGTAAATAATATTTTTCTTGCAAAAAAAGGATCAACTTCACACTCGCCTTGAAACCACGCGCAAAAAAGGAAACGGTATTCAAAATCTCTAGGAAGAAGCGTGTGAATGTATTTCGGTTTATATGGATGAAATTTATTTATTTTTAAAATATTACTAGCAGTAGACTTTCTGACGTCAACTGGAATAGTTTTTGACAATTTTTTAAAAAAAAATTTCGGGTCTTCAATAACCGCTTGCATTACAGTGAGTTGCTTTTCTTCTGTTGTGGACCATTTGTTGTGGTTGTTTCTTAAATACATTTTCGACGGAACCAGTAGCTTTAAATTTATTCATTACGTTTGCTATAGTGGCGCTACATACCATTTTGTCAGCGTGTCTAGTAATTAATATGAGTGCGGCTTCCCTAATAGGTTTATAGTGATCTCCGACGATAAGTACAATTTCTATTTTCTCCTGCAGCGTTAACTTTACAACCATGACAAAACTAACGAAAAACTCTTGTTAATAAGTCGAAAAATAGTAAATAATTTATGACTAACATGTCAATATTTGTTACTATAGTATTGCACATAGTTGTTGCAAAATTGTTGCAGTTGTTAAAGAAATAAAATAAAAAAATATTTTCCAAGGGCTTTTTGATGGTACCCTGTAAAATTTCTATTTTCTCCTGCATCGTTAACTTTACAACCATGACAAAACTAACGAAAAACTCTTGTTAATAAGTCGAAAAATAGTAAATAATTTTTGACTAACATGTCAATATTCGTTACTATAGTATTGCACATAGTTGTTGCAAAATTGTTGCAGTTGTTAAAGAAATAAAATAAAAAAATATTTTCCAAGGGCTTTTTGATGGTACCCTGTAAATTAAAATATTTCGACGAAAAATTGTATCTGATCACGTTTTGTAGTCCTTAGTAAAGTTTTCTTATAATAATTTGCTCTAAAATAAAAATTGAGGGTACTTCCCTCTTAACGTAATTCTGTGTTTCTATATTTTTTTGCCGCCCTGTACATGGTATCTTAAGTTTTGATATGTCAATATTATTTGCGCATCAAGCAGAACTTTTTATAAAGAATAACTTTTTTTCGTAAAATCAACAATAAAGAAAATTCCTATATGTTTCTGGGCACGCTGTATAAATATTATTATCATAATATTCGACTCCTCTTTTAACCGTGTCGAAGTGCTTTCTTCTTGTTTTACTTATCTACGAGGATAGGTACACCATAGGCAAGACAATAACAGGTACCGGGTCTTAAATTACACAGGTACCTTATTTCATAGTAGAATATTTCCAAATTACTTAGTTTAGTTTTCAACGTGTCATAGAACGCGTGTGTGCGCTAAATTGCGAATAATTATTCCTCAGTGTTTTGTAAGGGTGTGGTTGACATAAAAGCAATAACAATCATTTTAAATGTGCATGAAGCACTTGTACACTAAAGATCCTATATAGGATTATGTTCGTTTCTTAAATCGGTCTTTGATCTTAATACCAATTTTTAAACACAATTGCTGCTGGGCGGATCTTGAACAGAGGGGTTAATTTCAAATTTCTAAAATCACATTTGATTGAGGTAGAGGAGGGGGAGGGGAGCGAGAAAGAGGTTACTTTTAAATTGTTACTTTGGTCAGTGCTGGATCAAAACTGTGGTGGCAGAGGCGGGAGCTGTGGAGGAGTGAGCCAGTCTCTCGGTATTCTATATGGTTTGAGTAGGTTTGAGTGAACGTGTAATCGTTTGATAAGGAGATTTAGGGAAACGTCCGTCCGCTTATAGTAGTCAATAATTAGTTTGTCTACATGTTCAGTGATTCTCGGTATTTGTAGGTCATTGTGTAGAGTATAAATCATCGTAAAGCGTGAAGCATTTGTCATAGTCATAATTCGTAGCACTTTGTTTTAAAATGTCTGAATTTTTCTAAACGTTGACTTATTTACGGTGCACCAAGTGGTGGCACCATAAGTAAGTACGGGCCGAATAATGGTATTGTACAACAAAGTCTTTGTATACTTTATCCAAAGTCAGTTTGATGAATAAAAAACTCGATAAAAAAGCTTCGACCGGGCTTCAAAGGGACCGGCATCATAATCGGGGTTGTCAGATCTTTTTTTAAAAATTCTTTAAGTTTTTATTATTAAAAGTGTTCTTTTATATCAGTATTTAATTGATAGTCAATAACTTTCTTGTAAGCTAGTTTGCAAATCTACTTTGAACCAAAAAATTTCCAATGTCAAACAAAGAAAGAACAAGCCATTTATGAATATTATAATAATTTTTTTATTACTTCAGAAATAGTATTTATACAAAAATCATTTAAATCGAATTAAAACGAATTTCATTGTTGTTAAACACACAAGAAAAATAAACAATTAACAAACCTTTATGTTCCTCCTACACTTACCAAAAGTTTGTAAAACTGGCAACACCCTAGCGATAGATCGTCGAGGCTCACCCGCAATTTCAAGTGCGAAATGAGACTCCGAGTCAGAAAATTAATAGAGCAGCATATAAATACAAATTTATATGATGTAGAGAAGAACAGCAAATACTTAAAGGTTCGCCAATTGGGTGATCCCTTATTAGCTTCAAAGTCAGTTGATGCTTCAGGTAGGCGATATTGAAAATCGGACAGTGGCGTGGCTGGTTGAAACGATCTACTGTAATTTACATATTTCATTTTTACCACAACTGTGTGTAGTAAGTTTTTACTTGTTACCTACATTTTATTACATCAGTATGACTTTTTGGCGACAATTTGAAACAGAAGGTCAACGTGAATTGTCGCAGGAATATTATGACTCGATGCCAGAGTCGGTCATCGAAAGCGAAATAAGTCCGGAATTAAGAAACAAAGATTTACATGTTCAATGTCAACACTTTATTTTAAATATTATGTACGCGTGTTTAAAAAAGAAAATCCGGGAAATACTGAAATTACGCTTTTTACAAGAATGTACTTGTAATGAATTAACACAACTTGGGTTTTATAAGAATTCATAACGTTATTAATTTGGGGACTGTAACCGGTCATTCCATAAAGCGCACACCAATAAATCAAAAATTCAAAACCGCTGACAATACCCAAGGATTTTATTCTGCGAACTATTTACAACTTTTACGAGGATAATATAGTGCTAACTTTAGAACTGGTTCTTGATAAATTGCGAGGTTACAACAACATTACGTGATGTTTTGTTAAAATTTTAAAGATAAAAAATTGGATAATCTAATGGTTATAATGGAATCCCTACGTATCATTGAACTACGAGAGGACTATTTGCGCAAAATAAAGGAGTACTATGAGTTCGATAAAAGTATAATTTATTTTAAAAAAAAACTTGGTTTGATACCTATGATGTTGTTAAGTATGGTTGGGTAGACAGTACAAATTGTACTTTTTGTACACCGTGTTCGAGCGGAAAACGCGTTATCTTGCCGGAAGTAAAGATGGCTTTGTACCTAATATATTGCTCTTGTCAGCAAAGAATATCACTCAATAATCAACCTCCAACTTTAGGCGCTGTTGTCCTTGATAACATTCGGCAGCTAATAACGAAATGAGTAGCGATGTATGGCCAATTGCGTAGCTCATGTCATAAAAACAGAAAATGGATATTCTGTTTCACCACCTATAGCGCCAGTAATAATCTAACCTGGAAATGATTCTACTTCTGAAAGTTCTGACGATTCCAGTCATTAAATTGTTTCTTAATTTTAAATTAATTATGTTCGTGTAACACGTATCTTAAAAACTTGTTATATTACAGAACGTTTACTGTGATTCTGCTGATGCGATCAATTTGTTGCTAAAATATATATAGTGAATTGTAACTACTAACTGTATATTGCAACTAACATAGTACCCGCCCCTTTCTTGGCAAGGAAAACTGATAGTACCTCCTTGCGGTCCTGGCTAAACAAAGACAATTTGTTTAAATTGTTTACGGCAAAATAAGTATTTTTCTTACCGAAAGACCATTCTAAAAATATTAAATGCATGTGTTTTTTGCAGGCGATATCACGGGTACAAACCTCTTATCGATATTAACTATATTTTTAAATTGTTTTTGGCAAAATTAGCATTTTTCTTTACAGAAAGACCATTTTAAGGATACTCTCTGCAAGCGAAGCCACGGGTACAAGCCTTTTATCGATATAAACTATAATGAATACTATTTAATAATATTAAAAATTTACAGCAATCCGCATTTTAATTATTTGGTAGAAGCGACACCTATGGTCAGGAGTCAGGAGTTTAACGCTTTTTATGTCAATAAATTAAGCTTGGAACAACTATACGTAAATTTAGTCTACTTTTACTGTTGATCAGTGAATAAATGACACCACGTTGACCATTCGCTTTTTTAAGCGTTGGTCTACGTTATCTGTCCAAGCCAGCCGCTTATCAAACAACAAATTTAACATTATTACACCAGTCTAGTCTGGTGTTTCTGATTATTTGCGATCTGGTTTGGGGTAATTTGCTTCTGGCTCTCGAAAAGTAAGATGGCTTGTGTTTTGGCGTCGTTAGGCCATTTTTTTTTCATTTATCTAGCCACGCCTCGATAAGTTCTATGTGGCGTTGTAGCTTTGAGACTACTAACCTGGGCTGGTTGGCGGTGGCGGGGATTGCGCTATCATCAGCAAACATATATAGTTCCGTTTGAGTGAATTTAGGACTATCACTGGTATAGATATTGTACAGAGCCGGCGCAAGGGGGAATCCCTGCGGTACTCCGGCTCTGACATGTCGCACAGCCAATATCGCATTCTCTGAAGAGACCGCAAAAATCCTGTCTCTCAAAAAATAATAAATAACCTTTATTATGTAGCTCGGCATTCCTGACCATATAAACTTTAAAATGAGTCCATCGTGCCAGACCTTATCAAATGCCTTGCTGACTTCGAAAAAGACCGCTTTTGTGCTAAATCGCTAAATTAAATTTTTCTTGGAAAAAACACAACCAAAATTTAATCTTACTGGATAGACAATATTATATTTTTTGTTTATTGGTAATGGATTAATTGCCATATACAGTGTGTGTATGAGGTCTGGAAACGGCTTAATAACATCACAATTTATTGGCCGATTTAAACCAAATTTGGTACAGTTGTCTAAGACGATCTGACGCACCGAATGACGATATTGGCGTTGTGCCACCTTTTTAGTTTGTCTGGAACTCGAACGAATTTTATATTTTCAAATGTAACACCCTGTATATTTTTTCATTTATAGTTTTTACTTTAAATTTGTTACACTTTTGGCATAACATACTTTGCTCCTAATATCAGTAGCTTTTGAAATAACGAGTACAATTTAGAAAAAATATATTTTTTATATTAAATGTTCAAACTGTTTTCCCTGTACAGCTTGACAGTGTGCTAATTGAAATTAAATCTTGAGGTTTTGTGGTATAAACTCTGTTCTTCAAGTGCCCCCATAAAAGGTAGTCGTTAGGCGACAAATCAGGGGACCTAGGTGACCACTCGATTGAACCCCCCTACCGATCCACCTATTCGGAAAAGTGTTGTTCAAAAATTCGCGCACGTTTCGAACAAAATGGGGAGGAGCTCCATAATGTTGGAAGAATGTACTTGCATAATTTGGACCCATCACATCTCGTATAGTAGGCACTATTTCCGTTTCCAAGAGCTCAAGGTAAAGTTGTGATGTCAAATTTCCATCAATAAAAAATGGACCGAACTTGTGGTTACCCAGATGCCCAGCCCACACATTTAATTTTCCAGGGCGTTTTGTATGACCTTCTCTCGTCCAGTGGGGATTTTCATTTGCCCAAAACCTACAGTTGTGTCTATTGACTTTACCATTTAACATAAATATTGCTTCGTCCGAAAATATTATAAATTTGAAAAACTGGTTATTTTGGTCAAACCTTGCCATCATAATATCACAAAACTTAATTCTTCGCTCATAATCGTCTTTTGAGAGCTCTTAAACCACATGTATTTTAAAAGGGTGATATTTATGTTTTATTAAAATATTATGGACGGATTTAAAGCAGACGTCACTTACTTGAGAAATTTTTCTTAATGAACAACATGTTGTAAAATTTCTAAACTTTTCTCTTCATCTACTATTGCTGGTCGTCCTGATCGTCGCCTATCTCTACAATTTAAAGTTTCTTCGAATCGTCGGATAGTTTTTAGAACAGTGGCTTTTGAAATTGAATTTCGGTTTGGAAATGCATTATTAAATAGATTTTTAACCTCTTCGTAAGACCTGACCCTATCGCCATATCCTCTCATCATAAGAATTATAATTCTTTCACTTTCAGTTAAAGATATTTTTGCATGTAAAAATGACAGGTTTTATGACTTTACATCAAAACTGAACTGGTGTTTTATTTATTAATAAATAAACCACAATTTGTTGATATTTTTAAAACACGTCGCTATTTCGAAAACTACTGATATTAGGAACAAAGTATGTTATACCAAAAGTGCAACAAATTTAAAGTAAAAACTATAAATGAAAAAATATACAGGGTGTCACATTTAAAAATATAAAATTTGTTCGACAGACAAACTAAAAAGCTGACAACAACGCCAATATCATCATTCGGTGCGTGAAATCCTCTTACACAGCTGTACCAAATTTGGTTTAAATCGGCGAATAAATTGTGATGTTATTAAGCCGTTTCCAGACTTTGTACACACACTGTATAAAAACACAGAAGAAATAAAGGAGGTAAAAAATAGATTAAATATTTTGTTGAAATTAAAAAATATTCGTGCTGAATAAAATATTGAAATTTAACCAAAAAATTAAAAATAAGCATAGTAGTATAGACGATGAAATTCCAACAAGTTTAATCAAACTTAGTGTTCCAGTGATTGTTGACGTTATTTGTTACATAATAATAAAGGAAGGCATTTTTCCCGAACAATTAAAATTAGCTGTAATTAAAGCCCTATATAAAAATAAAGGTGATGCAGAGATACTGAATAATTATAGACCCATAAGCTTGCTTCCGCGTTTCTCAAAGTTGTTCGAATTAAGTGATAACACTTATTAAGAATTGGGGGCTTCTTTCTTATGATCAACTTTTAACTGCTTATTATAATAATAGTGGTATAATAAGCGTATTATGACAAGCAAAACATCGAAATAAATATAAGCATATAAGATAGCCAGGGAAATGCGTCGGGTTTGTTCGAAAAAAATATGAAACGTTTCTAGAAAATATTTTTTAATGCAAAATTATTGGTAATTTTAATGCACTTATGCTATTACTCCAGAATATTTTCATAATAGCTTTCAAAATATTCAAAACTATAGCCATAAGCTTTAGAATAACACTTAAAACTTGAACCACCATATCGTCTCAATATCTGGCTAAGAGAAATGAGCGTGAACTTTATCAGGAAGCAAATTTAAAAATGAAAGGAAAACCCACCCTTGGAATTATCCAATTTACCAAAATGACTGTTAATAACCCCCAACCTCATCGTCGACGTTATTAATTTTATTTCCGCCGTTATTTCGTTGATTAAGTCAAGCATCAAATTGAGTTTTTTTATATTTAGTCGGCAGAGGGTCAACAGTACTTGACGAAAAAAATTACCCTCTATCCGCCATGATTGATGGGTTGAAAAATTTTGTTGGCATATTGAATATGCCGGGATTCAATTTGTTTGTTTGGAACTGTCACAGATAAAATGCGAAAAGTTTATATTAATATTGATTAAGCTCAGGGTGTGTTATTCGCACTCCTTTTAGGTTTGTGAAATGGCTATTTTTTTGTTTCGCCCACTGAAAAGACGGTAAAGTTTTTCAAAGCGAGAATTGGCGTCAAATAGATGAAATGTCGATCATTTGAAAGGGTGTTCCACTTAAAATTGAAACAGGCTTATATTCCCGTTATTTCTAGGCCGCACTTTTCTATTTCTTAAAATTTTTGACGTATGGTTTTACATTGGATATAAAATAATAATTTAAAGAATAAAGTACCTTCAGCGATTATTTTATTTAAAAACGAATACAGTGAGACCTCGATAATCCGGACTAATTAAAACCGCGGTGATCCGAATTAGTAAATAATTTGGATTACTGGAGTGGAACAGTTTTTTATTGTTAAGTTAAACATTTAATAAAAACAACTAGAAAATAGTACATAAACAAAAAAATATATAAAATACAAGTGTGACGTAATTTGTAATTTTTGTTTGCTGAAAAGGGTATCTTTCCTGGTTTATTATAGAAGCCGTTTCTTTTATTCTTTGAAGTACAAGAACATCCTGTAGTGGGATATCATTTTCTTCTGCCCACTTTATGCACAAATTGAAACTTTTGACTGCCTCATTATTCTTAACAGTCAGATTTGTAATATTTAACTCTTGGCCTTCATTATCACTATCATGGAGTTCGTCTTTAACATGTATGTCTTCAAGTGGTAACAAATTTTCATCATCTTCAAGCCAGTTACGTATTTCTACATTCGTGAGATTTTGCTCAGTGAGACCATTAAGCCTATCTGAAACATCTGTTATCTCTTTAGCCAAGGAAAGCAGATTATGCCGCAATTGATTAAGAGGAATCAAATCTTCAGAATCATATTCAGTATCTGTGTCGTTGGCTACATAAGCCATAATTTTGTGTCAGCACTTCTGCAAGACTTCGGAGGAGACTTTTTCCCAAGCATTGCATAGTAGGCATACAGCGTCCTTCAAGTTAATGGTTTTTAATAACTTAATTACGTTCTCTTCATCATTTTAGATAAAATATGGCCTAAAAGACTTTTCCGATAAAATAATTTTGTCAGTCTGATGGCGTTTTGACCCAGACGTTGCAAAAGTGCTGTACAACTTGGTGGAGGAAATAATGTTGTAAATTGTCCATCCTCACTGGTCAGCTCTTCTACAGTTCCATGGCTCGAGACGTTATCGACGATTAACAGGGCTTTTTCAGGCAAATTGAGACTTCTCAAGTGACTTTTAACTTGACGAATAAATAATGAGCAATGAAACCAGTCTAAAAGAATTTGTGTAGTCATTCATACATTGACACATGATTTATATTCAACAGGTATGTTTACATTTTTAAATGCCCTTGAATTTTTTGCCTTTCCTATCGCTAAGATTTTTAATTTTTGTGAGCCATCAGCATTCCAACATGTTAGAAATGTAACGCGTTCTTTGCTTATTTTTCGACCTGGTGCGGTCTTTTCCTAAGAACGAACCAGAGTTTTTTCAGACAACATTTTCCAATACAGAGCAGATTCGTCTGCATTATATATTTGAGTAGGTGCGAGGTTTAACTCCCTTATCTTCTCTGCCAATTCATGGATAGTTTTGGATAGTTTTTCGCCACACACTTTTAAAGCACGCAGACCATGTATTTTTCTGAAATTAGAAATCCAACCCCTGCTAGCTGTAAAATTATCATTTCCATAGGTTTTGGTATAAAACTGTTTTGCTTTGGCAGATAAAATTTCATAAGAAATTGGAACGTGCCTAGATCGTTGTACACAAGACCATGCATACAAACGAGTTTCCATTTCTGAATATTCGGCTTTTCGTAATGTTTTTCTTGCACCGGGACCGGAATCACATTTTCCATTAAATCTATAAGGAGAAACATGTATGTATTTAGTAAAAGTCCCAAATGGTCATTAAAATATATCTTACCTTTTGATTTTGCTTCTGTTCTTTTTTATATCGGAAATTGTTGATGTTCCTACACTGTATTCATTTGCCAACAGTTTTCCACTTTCACCACGGGCTAGTCTTTCTATTATATCGGATTTTTGTTTTATTAAAACGTAGTAGGGCAAGAGCCTAGCGACACTTAAAGCACCGGTTCCCGTCAGATCACCGAAGTTAAGCGGTGTTGAGCGCGGTTAGTACTTGAATGGGCGACCGCTTGGGAAACACCGCGTGCTCTTGTCTTAGGGAAGAGTGTACACAGTGTCGACATCAAAACCATCCCATTCACGCCGGACAGGCCGGATGAGTTCGGATATCTCGTAGGATGAAGGTGCCGTTTCACACTCCCCAGTAGACCGCACGATTAAAAACCGTACGGTCGATGACCGGTTCAAGATGGCCTCTGATACGCCGACGACCGTAAAAAATAGTAAATAAAAAAAAAACGTAGTATGTTTTCTTTTAGGAGGCATTTTAATATGTGTATGTATAGAAAATAATTATATACTTACTTAGAACATAAACTATCACGTATGTACGACGTACGTACTATGCAACAACAAATAGCTAACCAATTAATCCACAGTCGAAACGAAGGCGCACACACACTGTTTATGGCAACCCCCGGATATCAGGTCTGGCCGAATTTAAAAGAGGGGAAATCCCTCACGATCGGTTTCATAAAAACGCAGGTCCGGATTACCGAGTACTGTCAAACTGATTGCAATTAAAATTCTTGGCCGAATTACCGAAAAATCCGCTTTACTGAAGGGCCGAATTATCGAGGTCTCACTGTATTAGAAATCGATTTGATATCCCTCAAAATGACTAAATATAAAATTTCAATAAATTGGCACAACCAGTGGCATGCGTATGGCCAATTTTATTTTTATTTCTTGTTAAAAATATTTATTCTGTCCTGCCCAGTAACTCTACTACTACTCTACTAAGATATCAACGTATATTACTCTTTAAACTGTTATTTTAAATCCCCTATAACTAGCCTGAACTAAAACTGTAAGCAATAGAAAAGTGCGCTCTAGTATCATACGTAAACATACCGAGATTCAAAAATATCAATTTAGAAATGATGAAAATATAAGCCTGTTTCCATTATAAGTGGGACACCCTACGATTGAGAAATATAACAATATTTAAGATAAAGTTTTAAAAAAATCGTCCCCTTATAGACTGCTGAATATAAAATTCATATTGTCTGTTTGTTGCAGGTGTAAAGAACCAGGACGATATCTTAATAACCTACCCAAGACCTCCGTTATTATCTGCTTCCACAACGAGGCGTGGTCAGTGCTTTTGAGAACCGTTCATTCCGTGTTGGACAGATCACCAGCCGAACTTATTCACGATGTCATTCTGGTGGATGATTTTTCCGATATGGATCACTTAAAAGGACAGTTGGAAGACTACTGGTCTAAAGAACCTAAAGTTAAAATCATCAGGGCGCCCAAACGGATAGGACTAATCAGGGCCAGATTGTTAGGTGAGCTTTATAAACTTATTATTTTAGTGTCCAAAATAATTGTTTGATAATGCTTCTACTACACTCACCGACGAAAAATTCGGGACAACCAAAATTTAGATCAAATTTAATGTATGGTAACTTTTTCTTCCATAGTCCGATTTCAATTTGTTTTTTTTTCAAAATGTAGATAATTGTTTCGGTTTTAAATAATTTTTTATTCAATTTTCAAAAATACTGTTTACATGTTGAAATATACAGGAAAATAAAAAAGTATATTTTTTCACTTAAGTTTCTAACACTCTGTAGAGTAATTTTGCAGTGTAAACTACACTGTATATGCTTTTCTGCAGAGTTTTAATCATTTTTAACATTTTGCTGCTTTATTCTTGTCGGTATCGTTTTCGGTTTAGGAGATATGAATTTTTCAAATAAACATTACACTTTTTGCAACAACTGTTGAAAACACTGTTGAAAACACTGTTGAATTTTTTGGAATGTTTTCTTTCCTCGGAAACGTATTCTGCATTTGTCAAACAGCTTTATCATACACTTCAAGCATTTAAAACGTTTCGTGAGTGAATTCCGAATTTATTTTACGATGCCTTTGTCATCCGAAGATTCAGCTAAAGCCGTTGCTCTTCATGATGTTGGTTATTCCTATAGAGAAGTGGCGGATATGCTGGATTTTACAAAATCTACCGTGGAAAGAGCCGTTGCAAGGTTTCGTGAGAGTGGAAGTTATGATAGAAGACCTGGATCTGGAAAAAATCGTGCTACTTCCGCCCTTGATCGCTTCATGAGAATCTCAGTTTTAAGAGATCGGCATACCAGCGCAGTAGTGATAAGAAATGAACTCCAAAAAGTTAAATTGAAACATGAAAGTAGGAGTTTTAAAAGTTAGTACCTCCAGGCCCGGCAGGTATAGTGGGTGGAGTGGGTAGTTCTACCCATTCGAGAAATTCCGAGTGGGTAAATACCCACTCGAAATTCAATCGTAAATCATAAGTTTTAGGAGTTTTTCTGTGCTGCGTAGACTGAAAACATATTTGAGATCGACAATGTTGTAAGATAGGCTCAACAATGTTGCTATTTTACATATGTATTCGAATATGACCGACCAGATCGATTTAGCTGAAGTGATGAATGAGTTCATTTCGCGAAATTCGAAACGTGCAAGTGTTTTTGCTTTGAGGAAATGAGTTTTTTGTTAAATAACGTTATTTTAATATTTATAAACATTCTCTTCCAGACCTTTTCCATACTTATTTGCTTCCACCCCCCCGCCCCCCCCCCGCACTCCACTGACCAACTACTCACTCGGGCTAGTCATGATCTGCCGGGCCTGAGTACCTCGTGTTACCTCCTCTAGCTCTCATGAATTAGGTTTTGGATATCCTCTTGTGGAATAGCACTCCATCCTTCTTCCAGAGCATTTCGGAGCTGTTGGAGAGTGAATAACTAGCCTCGGCGTTTCCTGAATTGTCTACCTAACATGTCCCATACATGTTCTATCGGATTAATGTCAGGACTACGAGCAGGCCAGCGCATAGTGTTTATTCCAACCTCTTATAAATATTGGGCCACTATTCTGGTAGTATGTGGACGGGCATTGTAATGCATGAACACTAATTCGTTACCGATAAATTGTGCAAAAACAACAACATAATCTTCCAGAATTTCTTCAATGTACCTTCGGGCAGTTACAGTTCCTCTGTCAAAAAAAAAAGTTCTGCTCGAGCGTCACAAATGAAATACCGCCCCACACCATAATGGATCCACCACCAAAGCTAACTCTTTCGCTTAAATTACATTGAGCGAATCTCTCCCCTTGTCGTCTCCATACTCTTTCTCGTCCGTCAGGAGACCTCAGGCAAAATCTGGACTCGTCTGAAAATAGAACTTGCCTCCACTCTTGAAGGTTCTAGTTAATGTGTTCTTGCGAAAAAGAAGTTTATTAACTCGATGCTGTCTGAGGAGCTCTGGTCCAGTTGCCGGACTTCTGGCCCGTAAATTGACTTCATTAAGTCTTCTTCTTACTGTTATTTCATTGACAGCAACTTGACGAACTCTTTGGAGTTCATTTCTTCTCACTACTGCGCTGGTATGCCGATCTCTTAAAACTGAGACTCTAATGAAGCGATCATCAGTAGCACGATTTCTTCCAGATCCCTGGATCTTTTACCATAACTTCCAGTCTCACGAAACCTTGCAACGGCTCTCTCCATGCTAGATTTTGTAAAACCTAGCATATCCGTCACTTCTCTATAGGAGTAACCATGAAGAGCAACGGCTCTAGCTGAATCTTCGGATGACAAAGACATCGTTAAATAAAAAATAAATTCGGAATTTATTCACGAAACGTTTTAAATGCTCTAAATGCCTGAAAAAACTGATTGACAAATGCAGAATACGTTTCCAAGGAAACCTAAACATTCCAAAAAATTCAACAGTGTTTTCAATAGTTGTTGCAAAAAGTGTAATCTTTATTTCAAAAATTCATATCTGGTGAGGGGAGGCACACGGACCTGGCAAGTAGACCAAATGCGATCCTTTTTACACAAACTTAAGAGAAAAATTACACTTTTTTATTTTTCTGTATATTTCAACATGTAAACTGTATAATTTAAAATTGAATAAAATTAATTAAAACCGAAACAATTATCTATATTAAAAAAAAAAAATATTGAAATCGGACTATGGAAGAAAAAGTTATCATACACTAAATTTGATGTAAATCTTGGTTGTCCCAAATTTTATGTCGGTGAGTGTAGTTAAGCAAAAAACGATCTTTAAGAACTTTCCTTGTATTCATTTTTATTTAAGAGTCCATCACGGTAACCCCTGACCGGCACGCATCCGACCATACAGTAATGTAAATTAATAGGGGTTTGTTACGCTCAGCTGTCAACGAATTTCGAGAAAACTGGTAAATTATTTAGCTTTGGTTAAAAGGATATTGAAGGGCAACTCTATTTGCTAAATTAACCATGTTGCAGATTTTTCTATTTGGCTTTCGTTTTTGAAATGTATGCAGTAATATATTTATCGCTGTTAGAATTGCAACCTTACTCATGTTTTTCTCCACATGTAAGTCCTTTATAAAAAATCTGCAACATGATAAATCTAGCAAACAAGGCCTTTTAATATCCGTTTAACCAAAGCTAAATAATTAACCAGTCTTCTCAAAATTCGTTAACAGCTAGGCGCAAGAAGCCCCATTTAATTTACATTGCTGTATGGTCGGTTGCGTGCCGGTCAGGGGTTACCATGATGGACTCTTAAGTAATACAACGATTCAATTACTCGTATATCTCGAACAGAGTTAAACTGATAGCTAATACCAAAACTACTCTCCTAGGTCCGGTACTTTCACGTCCGAAAATCTTTATTCTCAGAATAGTTGCTGGAGTTTCAATTGTGTCGACAATTGTCTCCATCCATAGACATTATTCGACGAATAGCGCTATCCGTAGATGAAAGTACCATCATTTAAGGTAAAAACATAGTGGAGCGTCGAGCTACGCGCCAGGCGACGCTTCACGCGTCAACTCATGTAATTAAACCAGTGAGGCTCACTCTGGCACCTTTTCTATTACATTAATTGACAGGTCAACCGCTGTTCGTTGCTCGACGCTTCATTATATTTTCTACCCTCATACGGAGACAAATTTCAACGGCTAAAATAAGGCTATCTAGCCAAACTTACCTTAGTCCAAAAGTTGATAGTTTCTGAAACACCTACAAAGGTTCCTTTTGCCTTCTTTCCAAATGATTGTCTTACAAATAGCAGAATTTGCACGAAATTTGGTTGTCAGGGTTTCTACGGGATGCGAGATCCCGATCTGTTTACAGCTTTGATGTAGCTTGCAGAGGGTACAGGTACGCTCTCACTTTAGATAAGAGCCCCCCCCATGCCATACTCGGTCAAGGGCCTTAGAAATGTCCAGTGCTACCGCCGGGGATTCCCCATGATAATCTATTGCGTTATTCCAAACGTGAGTAACATAAGCGAGAAGGTCTTCTGTTGATCTAGACTTACGGAATCCATACTAGCGGTCACTAATAATGTTGCAGGCTTCCAGGTACTTTAATAATTTTTCATTGATAGCCTTCTCCATAACTTTTGATATACTGAAAGCAATGCGACTGGACGATACTTGTTTGGCAAGGTCTTCTAGCCTTTTTTGGGTATGGGCTGGACTCGGTGTCAAGATTCCTCAAGATTCAATTAACATGGCGCTGCCGGAAAACAATCTCGGGCATTCTCGATTCTACAGGAGGAATTTTCGGTAGAGTTTTTCCCTGAAAATTAACCGTTGAATGCGAGGAGAATAGTTCCGCCGGTTGCATTGGCCGTAATAGTGCCATCAGAACGTGTTAGAGGTAGAACGGTTGGCTTGGTAAAGTTCTAACTGCGGGCCTTAGCTACCGACCAAAATGATTTTGATCCATTAGGACATTTAAGAGGTTTGTCTTTGAGCCTCTCAAAAACAAAGATGGTACGATTTTCTGCGGTAGGGCTTTGACGCCATTGCTTTGTCACTTGAAAGTCAATTCAGTTTGTATAGTGACATGTATGATGATGCAGAACAAATTGAGCGAAGCTCCAGACGCATCAAAAGAGAAATTCTATATTTGGTAGCACCGACGCCAAAACAAACAGACGTTGACGAAGTCAAAGACATCATTCACCTAGCAAATATCAAAAAAGCGCCAGGTTTGGACCGGATTTCGAATTTGGCGCTGGGGAATTTCCCTGACAATGCTTTTCAAAATTTGACAGACATAATAAACGCCCGTTTTAATTTACGTCATTATCAATCGTCATGAAAACGGTTCTGATTCCGAAACCGGGTCAGAATCCCAAGGTTCCGCAAAAGTGGCGCCCCATATCACTTTTATCCTGTTTAGACAAAATCCTAGAAAGTATTTTCTTGGTGAGGTTGTGGGATATAATTCAAGAGAAAAATTTGATGCCAGGCATTCAACAGAATTACAATTTGCCAGGATAATTGAAGAGACTATCATAGGACTGCGACGCAAAGCCGCCACTGTTTTTGTAGTCCTTGACGTTTCAAAAGCCTTTGACAAAGTCTGGCACGAGAGTTTAGTGCATAAACTCCGTGAAATGGACATACCATTATCACATGTTTAATTCAGTCAAACTTTTTGGAAAATAGAACATTCAAAGCAAGAACGAGTACTGTGATATTCAAATCGTATACAACCTTTATACAGCTGACATGCCTACAAGCGAAAACACAAATTTGGCAACTTATGTAGACGACACAGGGATTCTTTGCACAAGAAATACCCAGCACTTGTGACAAGGTGGATTAATCATCAGTTGACCGAACTTAGTGTTTGGTTCAGGATGTGGAAAATTCACACAAACAATGACAAGGCAAGAGCCGTCATGATCAACAACACCAGACAGCAGCATCTCGAGATCGAGGCCACCCGGATTCCTTGGAGTGATAGTCTAAAGTATCTGGATGTTACCATAGACAATAAACAGACATTCACAGAACACTTAACAAACAAGATTGGAGAATGCAATAGCGCATTGGGTCGTTTATACCCCTTGTTTTCAAATGATAGCTCTCAAAAACAAAGTGCTGCTTCGCAATCGAGTTTTTATCCCGAAGCTGTTGTATAACTCCAATGTTTGGAGCCAGACTACAAACCGCCTTCAGCGTACACAAAACAAAATTCTGAGGAGGATTGTCAGGGCACCTTGGTATGTCAGAAACGATGGCATACGGAGGGACCTTCATGTGAGAGCAAACCTTGAAGTTATGCGTGCAAAGCACGCTGATTTCATGGATTCGATCAGACGACATCCGAAACAAAAAATAAGACCAAACATTTAATAACGAACGGTTAAGATGTAAGCGTCGAGTTCGGTGTAGACTTTTGAACAAAGAGATAACAATAGACAAACGTCAGATACAAACAATTTTCAGACAAAAACACAAGGGTTGTATTTCACTACATAGGGCAAAAATAACAGCACACGGCTCATTGCACGAGAACAGCCTTTTTTTCTGTTGAATTATGAATTCTATATTTTCGGAGTTTGTATATGAGGAAGCGTGGAATATGCGCGGATAGTTTTACCTACTGACTTATCACCTCGGAATATGGGGACATCCAGGACTGAGTAAGAGTGTCGCAGGCACTAGCTCGAAAAAAAGACACGCATAAATAGGCAAAGCACTTTATTTGCTTTGCTTCAGATATCACAAAACAGGACCTTGCTCTTCTCTTGGATAGGAAATAGTTTCGTTAAAGAACTTTAGTATACACCCGTTTGAATGTCTTTCTACTTGGAACCAGCTGCTGATTGCGAAATCGTCTTCTAAAGAATCTTATGGCTATGGTAGCACTATATTCTTAAATATTCTTAAAAAATATATTATTTTTCTTCTTCCGTAAAACGCATTTCTCGGACTATTTTGACACCGACAAAAGAACAAAGTTTACCTAGAGGTTTACCTTAAATAATAATAGGTGTGCGTATGTTTTCCTGAATAGAAAGTTCGTTTGGCCATTTCATAGTACTTGTACTGCCCTGCTTAAAGTGTCTGATGATATCATTGTGGAAGCAGACAGAGGCTTGAACACTTGTCTGGTGTTGCTTGACTTTAGCAAGGCATTTGGCACCTTGGAGCATGATCTGCTGTGTGATAAGATGTACTATTTTGGTTTGTCGAGAGAGGTGGTTGCCTTTTTCAAAAGTTACTTGGGTGAACGAAAACAGAGAGTCATTTTTAATGGGATGATCTCGGACTTATTAATGGTGGGTAGGAGCGTTCCACAGGGTAGTATCCTGGGACCCCTTTCATATTTGCTTTATACTTCGGACTTTAATACATTCTTGAAGCATTGCAACATGCATTTATATGCCGATGATCCCCAGGTTTACTTGTCTTTTTCCCTTGCTGACTCTGTTGCCGCACAAAGAATGAATGAGGATCTCGCCATTATTTCCAGGGTATCAAGAGCGCACTCGCTTAAATTAAATGAATCTAAGACGGAGGTTTTGTTGTTTGGCAAAAACAGTAATTTATTTTCTTCAACAAAATAATGCATTCGAACTTGATTTGAATGGTACTAAGCTTACTTTTACAAACAATTTTCGTAATCTGGGAGTGCAGTTTGATACGGATTTGAGATTTTTGGGTCACGTTAATAACTTACTACAAAAATGTTACTTCAAACTTAAGGTGTTATATATGCATAGAGATGTTCTGAGTAACGATATTAAGTTAAGATTGTGCGATTCTTCAATTCTATCACTTATTTCTTATTGTAATATTGTTTACTGGCCTGCCTTACGTCAGCAACACCGACATTCTCTGCAAAAACTGCAAAATGCATGTGTTCGTTTCTCCTACAATTTACGTAAGTTTGACCATATTTCAGACTGTTTTAGAGAGTCCCACTGGCTAAATTTGGATGAGCGGTTTCAAGTACACATGGCATGTCTGATTTATAAAATTAACAAAACTCAAAAGCCCTTATATTTATCGGAAAAGTTGATACGGAGGGTTGATGTACATAATCGTTTAACCAGATCATCCTTACACTACAGTGTTCCCAGACATTTTTCTGCTATATCTCAGCGATCATTTTCTTACAATTCTGTAACAATCTTCAATAATATCCCAGAGGACATAAAGAGATCCCCTAGCGTTCAGTCCTTCAACAGTAACCTAGTTGGGCATGTTCTGAGAGGCGTGTGTGACTTTGTGCCCATGCATAGTACTTGATTAAATTTGTCTCTACAACATATTATGTAGAGTGACATTTATTCATTTTATTAAAATAGTGTTTCCCCTTTGTATAATATAGGTACCATTAATAGTTTTCGTAATTTTATAGTAGGTACTAAATTTATTTTATTAAGAATTTTTTTCTTTTTTTTTTCTTTTTTCTAATGGTTGCGTGGAAGAGCATTCATTTGAACGTCGCCATCGCTCTATAACTTTTTCTATTATTTATTTAATTTATCAATAAAGACATTTTGTATTGTATTGTATTGTTTGTAATATTAAGCTTTCACAAGGAGTAATAAGTGTAATATATTTTTGGGATGAGAATTTATACAGGAATCAAAAGAAAAAATTCCAACATAACGTGTTCTATTAAAAAAATGCAAGGTGGTACAGACCTGTTTAAATATTATACGTACGTAACGAAATTTTGGTAGGTATTCTACAATACCGTATTTGAATTTTAGGAATAGGATAATTAACACCAAAGTTATTAGGCTTTAAAAACGGGCGATTTAAATGGAGCACTCTGTATATTGTTATGTTGTTCTAAATAAATTCAAAGATATTAAATCAAAATTTTAAGAATTTTCCTACTTGCTATTTTTAAAATTATACATCTTTCAATAATTCAACTTTCTTCCAGGTTACGAACACGCAACTGGGCAAATCCTCACCTATCTCGACTCTCACTGCGAATGCGCACCGGGATGGCTCGAACCCCTACTTGACCGAATCGCTAGAAATTCAACCACTGTAGTGTGTCCAGTGATTGACGTTATCGACGACACAACCCTGCAGTTTATTTACCACGACAGCACTGCTGTCAATGTTGGAGGATTCGACTGGAATCTACAATTCAATTGGCATGCGGTACCCGAGCATGAAAAGAAGAGACACAAAAACACTGCTGAACCCGTGTGGAGCCCTACTATGGCTGGCGGGCTTTTTAGTATTGATAGGGTAAGTATACTTAAGTTTTGCTTGCAAGATATGAATATGAGAGAGTAATATTGCTAGAAAAATTACACTGGGTCTCTCTTTCACTCAACTTTAAAATACAATGCAATAAAAGTGTCTAAATATGATGGATTATCACGATGTGCATCCAATTACTACATGCATTCATATATTGAGGGATATAAATAGCATCGCCACCATCGACACTGCTATATTACCGAGCCACCATCCACTAAACATGATAATCTATTAGGAATGCATTACTACCGCAGTAGGCGGCCACAAACCGCACATTTATATCTCAGATTGCACTCATACGTCTATGTATATAGGATGTAAAAGTTTAGGAGGATGTAGGGGATATAAGGGATGTATATGAAAACTCGATTATTAACAGTGGCGTCTCATGGGTTGGCAGCATTGGGGAGGGGGGAGTGGTTGACCCTGGTTTGGTATATTATTTTTATTCCTTTAGATAGCATAACTATTGTTTTAGAATTTTGTTTTATATTTCTTACCAATAATTATTGTCATAAACTACGCCGCCGCTCTTGTATTACGAGAATAAATTTTAGCGCGCTTTAGACACGAAAACCCTCGCTCATTTGACACAGATGTAGGTGACAATCGAGTCAAGTCGATTAGGTAAATGTTTTATTTACCAGATAAAATGAGTCAAGTTTCAGTTAACTCTAGGTATATGCTCCTTTCGCATGGGATCATTGTATTTTAATTTAATTTGTTCATCCAATGACGAAAATTCACATTTTGAACTTAAAATATATTGAATAAAATATAAGATCACTTTTTACCTCAGTTTCAACTAACTCTGTTTTTCAACAGATAACACTTACTCTGGTATATTTTACACTAATTTAGTCGTTTCTTTCAACAATAATCACGAAAAACTTTCAAAACAATATATCGATACAAAAACAAAATCTTTCCAACCGATTGGTACCTATAATGCTTAACCTCACTTTAAATTTAGCGGCAGGCTCGAATCAGGCCGCCCCTGAGTTTTAGATAGATACAAATAGATAGAAAATTCTAAACAAAAAGGAAAAAGATGGTGAATAGTGTATGTTTGATTGCCTATCTTCAAACCTGAAATTCTTTGTCATCATTGCTGAAATTCTAACGGTAGACTCGGCGTCCGGGTTACAAAGCGATTTGAAAAGTAAAACAATTTATTTTATGGCGGCTATAGTTTGCGAGTAAACGACAAGGTCCGGGGTTACAAGGGCAATCTAAAAAGTGAAGCGATTATTTGCTGGCAGTGTAAGAGTCATTAAAATACAAATTGATGTAGATAAATAATATATTATACTCTCTGTTGTCTGTTTGACACTGGGTCATCACTGCCGGCCCTACCGTAATAGGTAATAGGGCCTTATGGCAAGACCCTAATAATTATTTGTAATAGATACTGCCAATTAAGATTTTAGCCGAATCACGCATATATTTTCAACACTGTTACAAACCTTAAATATGTCATTTTAACACTGGCATGTATATTTGTATATATTTTTCATATACTCATTGACAAAAGATATAGACAAAAGGTACCTCCTAAACTGCGACCTGTAAGCTCTGGTGTGATCCTCCTTATGTTTAGAGTATCGACCAAACTATAGGGATTGACAGTAGATTCCTTCTGTAGCTTCACGCCTCCATTACTTCGAGGCGCAACGTCGGAAGTCTTCGCCGGTCAAATGTATTTCGCGTAATTTGCTCTCTCGTCATCCCCAAAACCTGCCATTGCGAAAGCATTCGGTAATATTCGGCAAATTCGATAGTCAACGTCAATCGTTATTAACCTAAAAAACACTAAAATTACAATTTTTTTTCAAAATTTTAGACTGTAATTTTTCCGTTATTTTAGCTACCGCAAAACTATTCAAAATGAGTTTACGTGCCGAGCATCAAGAGACAATTCTGAATTTTGCAGAAAAATATCCAGAAATTATTACCAATAACTGGCAATGAGGAATATATAAAAATAGAGGTACATGCAAACAGCAATGACTATAAACGAGGAGAGTTATTTTTTAAGTGGGGTACAAGCCTTGGTATCAGAATATAGTGAACCATCTCTCTGGTTATTCGAAAAGAACTAACAAATTGACTTTCCAGCAGCGCAAATGGATCACTAAGTATCTCTTCTTTGTATACGTTTTTCCATATTTAATTGTCGTTTTTTTTCTCTTCCTGCGCCAATAAGACATATTTAAATATTTTTATGGGTAGCATCGTAGCGTCAATAATGATTAATAATTAATAATAATACTTTAAGCATTAAACATTTCCTTTGGCATTACCCATCTACGTGTTGATGACACCTCTGAAACAAGGCGATCAATTCGGAGCTACATGTAGCTTTTAAGTGATCGCAAGCTCGGAACGGAATACCACCTCTGTAAAAGCCCTAATATCGCTTCTGGGGCTCAAAATAGGAGTTGATGGATGCTCCCAAGGTTTTTGGCCCCCGGTCTTAATGACCTAAACATGAATTTGACTTTCAGCATCGAGAACGTGCACCCAGAAATCCACCTAGGTAATTATTCCATCTTCCACAGAAACAGCAAAAGTAAATTAACCAAAAATACACCATGTAAAGCAAGCCCAAGGTAAGGGCGACAGAGAATATGGCATCAAAATTCTATAACTTCTAATCTAACATCTAATTCAAACTCATATTCGTAAGTAAATGTATCATACGGAACCTGCAATGCAATCCTGAAATCTGACCTGTATTATCGTCTAAGCTTAGTCCAAGAATTCATCGAAACGTCAATCCGCAGCGAATGCAATTTGCATCAGTTGTTCGGTCTGTTGGTAATTTGCACAATAATGAAATCGTTTTTGAAAAAACCTTTTTTGGCTAGGCATGGTTTTACCATTCTGATTATTTTACGGACGAGGCAAATTTTTCTCAGAGTGCGATTACAAACTTTCACAATAACCATATCTGGTCTTTGGAAAATCCCCACGCAGTTAGTGAACGAAATTCTCAGTACCAATTTTCATTAAACGTGTGGGAGGAATAGTTGGCGATTACCTGATAGGACCTTTTTTTCTTCCACTTCGGCTTAATGGCGATACGTACCGACACTTTTTGGAAAATGAACCCTTATTGGATAATGTACCCTTAGAAACTCGAAGACGTATATGGTTTATGCATGACGGAGCTCCCGCTCATTTCAGCATAGTGGCCAGGACTCATCTAAATCAAATTTATCCAAATCGATGGATTCTCAACAAATGAGGATGTAGAGTTTTAGAAATCCACATTTTCATTTTTAAAAAGTTGGTGTGTGGACGGCCATATCGGAAAGATGGTTAATTGTACCGATTTTTCTGAAGGGATTCAGAAAGTTTTTTAAACGCATTTGACGATGAAAAGGTGCGACAGAGCAGCAGGAAGGCGCACCAATTTACGTAACTCTTGATGTTTTATATTTCTGAAAGAATTTTTCGAAGAATTAATGATCGTAATAGGTCAGTTAGGTGGGCACCTCGGCACTGCGATTTCATGTCGTGCGACTTAGGTTTATTGCCACACATTAAAAATTCGGTTATGGCAAAAAGCCTACGGGCTAGAATTATAAATAAAAAGGCGATTATATACACCTTTCGGTTTGGTTGTCCTCATTACTTTGATAAGCACTCTCGAGCGCCCTTCGCAGTGACAGTGCTTAGCTGCCTCCTAATCCTCATCGACACAAATGCCTATTTGCTTGACAGTGTCCTCTTAAGAGACCAACCGTTATCCTTAAGGATTGTTAATTCCGACTGAGTAACCCTTCTGTTCTTGGTGAATAACTGGAATCTTAGATTGTGTTAAAAGGCATTCGTCTAAATACCAATATCGGAGAAGCTGGTTTTTGACAAATAAAGCAAGCACGACCAACAAACAAATATCAAAGAAAACAAGGTCTGTCTATACCACCAAAGTAAATATATTTGTCCCTCTAGGGTGAAATCAGGGTTAAAAAATACAAGCGGGACAAATATATTTTCTTTGGTGGAATAGAGAGACCTTGTTTTCTTTCATAATCTCGCCACAGAAAATGGACTACTTCTTGAAACAAATATCAATTTTGGGAGCTGAAACTACGTCACAATATTTTGATATAGCAACCAAGCTTACTTCACTAAAATGTTAATTTTTGAATGTTTGCGTTTAAAATGTAAACATTTAGCTGAAATTACCGTAAAATTTGTTGATTTACATATTTATGCGAATACAACGCAACATTTTCATGCAGCGATGACTGAAAACTATTGTTATAATAAATTTTGATAAATGAGGGACGCGGCAAAATTATACGAATGAAGGGTGGTGTTATGTGGTGGGTTAAGCCACTTGGGAAAACTCATATGTTTGCTAGAGTTTTATCTTGCATATATTACAATATTTGCGTAAAATACAATGGGAATTTTCAAAGCGAGCAAAGTTTGAATGTGCATATTTTGTAATCTGCTGTTTTACACCCTTTCGGGTGTACTCATAACGTGAATGTATTTAATTATGCCGCTAGGACTACCTATGATATGGATTTAAAGTTGTAGATACAGTGTTAAACGGTAATGCAGATAATTTTTCACTGAAACCTGAAACTAAACTTTTTGCAGCAATAATAATATACACTCCCCGATAATAAATTCCGGACAATGATAATGTTAGTCATGTTTATAGTCCTCTTACTTCTTAAATTGGTTTCCGATCTCTGTAACAGTTTTAGCAAAGTATAGACTTGTGTTTCGGAATGTTAGCCTGGATACCAGCTTTAAAAAATTCTTAGCTAGATCATTATACAGGCAGAAACGAAAGTTACTTTTTACCCCTAATTTCTTAGCGCCTTGGAGAAAAATTGAGCGGTAAAATTTAGCTTCATTATATTTTGTTATGAAGTGTGTCAAGTTTGAATACATATTGAGTCAATCCTAACTTATTCAATTAAATGTGATGGCAAAATTACGAAATTTTCATAGTTTAGGTGATACAGCAAACCCCAGCAAATTATTATTTGGCATTAACAAAACGAAAAGTAGCGTCAGCGACAACATTTTCATTGAAGGCGCTTTAAGTATAGCTAAATATGAGCTATTACATTAAGGATAAAGTAACTATGATTAAGTATTATTATACAGGAAACAGTTTCAGAGCAGTGTCTGAAATGTTTTCAGTTCAGTTCCCTGATAAGCCTATTCCTTACATTTCATTAATTAAACTTATCATTAGTAAACTTGTACTGTAATAAATAATAACTGTAAATGCTTAATTCAGAATATAAATAGAGTTGAAGAAAGGGATAATAGAGATCTTGATATTTTATTGCACGTGGAGGAAAATAAAATGATTGGTTAGAGGATTCTTGAGCAAGCCGTAGAAGAAAACCACAGTGTTGAGCACTTTAAAACACCATAAATATTTTTTCAAGTATGAAAAGCATCAAGAGCTACGGCAAGTTGATGAAGAACGGAGAATGGTATTCTGTTTTGAGGTAATGGAAAGAGCAAATAATAATAGGAATTTTCTGACAAATATTTATTTTACCGATGAATGTACATTCGCCCTCAACAACGAACCAAATGCTTAAAATTGCCGATATTGGAGCCAAGAAAATGAACATCTTCTTGTTCATACTCGGACGCAACATCCACAAAAAAAAACGTGTAGATCTTTGCGAAATATTATTAATTCGAACAAGGAGGATCCAGATTTTCTGAAAAGAATTATTTGGACTGATGATGCAAAATTCTTAAGCGAAGGAGTATTTAACCGTCAAAATAATGACTGTTGGGCTGCAGAAAATCCACACGTTATAAAAGAAAGAGGTTACCAACAAAGATTTAGTTTTAATGTATTTTGTTTGTTGATGGATAGGCAGTTAATTTAATTTCTGCAAAATATCTCGAAATTCTAAGAAGGGCCGCATCTGACTTTTTGGATAATCTACCGCTTATTGATTTGAGAAATTGTTGGTATCAATTAGATGGAGCTCCTGCTCATTGTACCCATAAAGTTTCCGCGAAACTGTATGATATGTTTGAAGATAGGTGGATAAGACGTGGAGGACCATGGAGTTGGCCACAGTGATCTCCAGATCTTAATCATTTAGACTTTTTCCTGTGGGGTAGGATTAAAGAAGTGGTTTATAAAACACCAGTAAATTCAAAAGAAGATCTATTCCACATATCTATTCCACTCTATTCAACACTTCAATAATATACAGGGTGTTCCATTCAAAGAAAGTGACTTTTGATCAAATTTATAAAACCTGAATTGCAATTAAGTTTTAGGACATTCTGTATAGAAGTCGGCGATCCTATAATGCCAGAATTAAAGTACAACATGTTGACTAAATGATGTTAAAATGTTAAGTTGATTTGACATCTGGAGACGAAAATATTGAAGTTTTAATTCACATAGTTTCGGTAAAAAAAGAACACAAAATAATTAATATTTAAGAAACGGCAAGAGAAATGGAAAAAGATTGCTTCTAGAATCTAAAAATAAAATAAACTACAGGGTGTCCCATTTCAAATTCCAAAGTTGATGTCAGTTATCAATAGATCTGGCACCACTGCAACCGCGAAATTATTTTTAAAAGCTATAACGCAGCCTCCTATGGCCGTAGTGAAAATTTCAAAAATTTTTTTCGTTCTCCAGATACTTCTAACGTACCATCGAGTATGGAATACCCTGTATAATATGGTATTACGTTTTTGCTAAAAAGAATGTAATTAAATTACCATCACAGAAAATAATAATATAGCTACGATTTTGGGTTTAATGAATCTAAAATAGTTTATAAATATTCTCGATGAAATATTACATTTAAAATTTCATAGTTATTTCGTGAAATTTTGACTTAAAATGTTATGTTTTTATATGAGAAATATTTCTGAGAAGAGGTATGCTTGTGGGTATATTGCGTTAAAAGTTATTTCTACGTATCGTAGCTACTGCTTATGAAGTTTCTCGACGTTAAAACTTTTAAAAACATATCTCCGGTCTACCATCCGCAAGACAGACTAAATGGTCTTGCAGTTTTATACAGGGTGTTTCATTAATATTACTTGTAGCAGCTTCTACCAAGTATAACTTTTTCACGTAAGAATGATAGATAAATCTATTTTTTTGCTTAAAAATGTAATAGAATAAAAAAGTTATGACTCGTCAAGGGAGCAAAATGACATGTAGGTGGCACCTTCTACCAATGGGAGCCATACTAATATCAAATTCGAATTTCGCAGTTCAAAAAACCCCTAGATACCAATTTTAGTTTATATACATTATTTCAAAAATCGTTGAGAGAAAACAGAAATAAAAATTAAACTTTAACACCCTGTATCTTGGAAACGAGGCATTTTCGGATATAAGTTTATAGGAACTTTTTTTCATTATTTTAAGTAGGGGAACTCATCCTGAATTTTTTCGCAGTATTAATTGCTGCAAAATTCACGTAAATCCGCTCTTGTAAGTAAGTCATTATTCCAACGAGATGGCCCCCAAAAAAGTCACGCAAATACGTAATTCAAGCTTTAGGAGGCGTGTAAAAAATCAAACGGACAAATTTCCCCCAAGTTAATGACTCCCTTTATATCAATAATTCATTCCCAGCCGCGCCTTTAATATTGTTAAGTTACGCTAATGTTTCAAGATTCCGTTTTGAGCACCCTGTGCACTGTGGTCGGGGAGAGATATGCATTCCATAATGAAAGCGGGATGTCTTAATAAAGGTAATAGCTGCAGCTACACTACACTTGGGTTTAACTTTATAAATTGGCATTCTCTAGGTAGTAATTTAACGATCAGAAGGAGATGGTTACAGCTCCTACTAATTGGCGGTAAATGCGTGTATTGTGTCGCTATTAATTATTAGCTAAGGTTTAAAAATATAATTTCCTAGTTATTTCTGATGTTAGTGTTAAAATTGTAATGTTATTTTGTGAGAAAGAGAATTAGATAACAAGCGTAACCAGTGATCTGACCGTTCGAACAAAATAAGAACACTTCTAACACGCGCATCGTACAGTAATTTATCTACAAACACGACTATAGACACTAAAATGAACAAATAACTTAATACATACTATTATACTTTCCAAAATAAATAAGCGCCAGTGTAACGTTTTCCAAATCAGCAAACAATAAATCTCGGGTGCCAGTATTTACCTTAGGGTAACCTAAAGTATACTGCAACAAGGCAACCTATCCACCCTTACTCTAACAACCCTAGGCCCTGGAGGATGCACTTCAGACAACAGTTTTGTATTTGAAATTTTCACTTATCTGCAAACGTTTCCGAGATAATGACAGCTCAAAAATAAAAAACTTCCTAATTATAATAATTATTCCTACCAATCAAGGTGTTTTCATGTCAGTGACCTAAAAGGTGTCAATTTTTAGATCCTGTTTAATTTTCTGTTGTCTGATTTTTAATTTGTTTACACTATGATTCATCTGAATGAGACACAACGAGTTGATAATTTAATAATGAGTGGTTACGGAAATATGAAGAGATCGCAAGATCGGGTTTGTCAGCTTTTCAATGAATTATATCCAAATAGGCCTCCAATAAATCAGTCAACGGTGTGTCGAGTGGTAAAGACATTTCTAGAAACAGGCAGTGTTAGGAATGCCGCTAGATCAGGTCGACCTAAAACAGCCACCGGTGGAGACAAAGCTTCAGATATCATGCTCTCGATACATGAAAATCCAACACAATCTCCCAGGCCAAAAGCAATGGATTTTTTTTTTTTTGTTTTACTTTTTTACGGTTCGTCGGCGTATCTGAGGCCATCTAGAACCGGTCATCGACCGTACGGTTTTTAATCGTGCGGTCTACCGACTGGGGAGTGAGAAACGGCACCTTCATCCTACGAGATATCCGATCTCATCCGGCCTGTCCGGCGTGAATAGGATGGTTTTGATGTCGATTCATTTTACACTCTTCCCTAAGACAAGAGCACGCGGTGTTTCCCAAGCGGTCACCCATCCAAGTACTAGCCGCGCTCGACACCGCTTAACTTCGGTGATCTGACGGGAACCGGTGCTTTAGGTGTCGCTAGGCCCTTGCCCGCAAAGGATTTTAATGTGTCTCATCAGTCAGTGCAAATTTGTTTAAGCAGGAGTAGTTGCATCCCTACAAGATAAAGTTGGTATACGAGTTAAACGAGGACGATTTTGATAGAAGAGCTAAATTTTGTGAGCTAATGATGAAAAGATGCAATAACGATAATAACTTCGCAATAAATATCACTTTCTCGGCTGAAGTAACTTTCTATTTAAATGCCATTGTTAATAGACACAATTATCCTTATTGGTCTGCTGGGAACACTCACTCGTTCCAGGAAGGTCATACTCAGAAGCCCGAAAAAGGTAATGTTTAGACGGGCATAGTTGGTAGACATATTTTTGGACCTTTTTCATAGATGATAATTTGAATGGCGAAAAATATTTGGACCTCTTCGGAAATCACATAATTCCTTCTTGCAGAATGGTTTTACCATGGCATTAACGAACGGGTATGGTTCCAGCAAGATGGAGCACCTGCGCATTATGCGGCAAATGTTAGACAATACATAAGCGAACAATTTCCATTTCCGTTGGATAGGCAGAAGAGGTGCTACTGACTGGCCAGCGCGATCCCTGGACTTAACCCCGCTCGCCTTCTTTTTGTGGGGACACTTAAAGAACAAAGTCTACGTTAACCGCCCAAATAAATTAGTGCTGAAATTCGGGCCATTCCACAGCACTTTCTTTTAAACGTTGTAGACGGGTTTAGGGATCGACTGGCGCTCTGTTTAGCAGAAAATGGTGGTCATTTTGAACACCTGATCCACTGAAAAGGTTTCACTTGTTTATTATTCCGATGTTAAGTTGTTCAACTTTCTAGGTTATTTATTTTGTTAATATAAGGTTTGTTTCAATTTTAAATAAATAAAAATTTGAAGTACAAGAAATTCAGAGTTTTCCGAGTAGAATCCAAATATGCAATCATGCATCCCATTTAAAAAAAGAAAGTTGGTCTCTTCGGCAACCAAACCAGAAATGACAGAAAAATTCATGCAGGTAGAAATGTGGGGAATAATTTACTGAACAAGTACGAGATAATTCAAAAGTTACAGGCATTATGCGCGACTTTTTTGCCACTCAATAATATACAGTGAGCTCAAAAAGGTTGGAATTAATTCGTTTAAATTTCAGGTGATTATTTTCTGGAAAAACGCTTAAACATGTCGATTATTATTTTTAATTGCGAATTTTTTGACATAAGAAATGTGTATACAGGTTGTCTCAAGAAGAACATATACCGTCAACATTAATTTTTTTAAATAGAACACCCTGTATATTATATTATTTTAAATTCTACGATACATTCTAAACACTTTTTGTATAACATACCATATCTCCAAAATCAACGGTTTTCGATATATTGACATTTTTTCTGGTACGAAAACTACAATTAAAAATGAACTCTTTACATCTATTTAGTCTATAATATTTACATAGACTATATTAAATTTTATTTTAATAAATGTTAATAAATTGACCGCCACCAACTTCCTGGCAATATGCAAGTCGATCTTTGAATTCTTCCAAAACGTTATGGATTACCTGGGGCTCTATTAATCTAACCTCAACTAACCTCATGCCTTATTCGAGCTTTAAGTTCATCAATATTGTTAGGTCTGTTAAAGTATACTTTAGATTTTAAATAGCACCACAGAAAAAAATCTAGCGGGGTCAAATCTGGTGACCTTGCCGGCCATTCTATTGGACCCCGTCGACCAATCCACTTGCCAGGAAAGACTGTATCCAAGTACTCACGCACCGGGCGTGTGTAATGGGCTGGTGCTCCGTCTTGCTGGTACCATAAGTTATTGTTGGGAATGTCTGGCTCATCTGGATTTGGATAGAGTACAGCAAGTGCCGGTATTAACTCAAATTCTAAAAATTCTAGATACAGTTCGCCATTTAACGTACCATCAAAAAAGAAGGGACCTAAAATCCGGTTATCAACAATTCCAGCCCAAACATTCACTTTTTGCGGGTATTGTGTGCGGGACTCCATGATCCAGTGTGGATTTTCCTTAGCCCAATATCGCCAGTTTTGGCGATTCACATGCCCATTTAAAGCAAACGTTGCTTCATCAAAGAACACAATTATTTTTAAAATTTGAGGATCTTCAATGTATCTGCTTATCATTATTTCGCAAAATTCTGTTCTTCTATCCGGGTCATCTTCATTAAGTTCATGAACCAACTGTACCCTATAGGGATGCCATTTATTTTTGTGTAAATAATTCAATACGGTTGCTTAACAAATATTATTTTCCGTGGCAATACCTTGAGTAACACTATGGTGGTTTTCTTGGACAGCTAAGAGGACATTTAACTGCACATATTCTGAAATCCTAGGTCGACCTTGAATATAATTGTCTCTAACATGCCCCAAATCCCTATATTTTTTTACAATTTTACTAACAACAGATTGAGATATTGGTGCTCGGTTTGGGTACTTATTGTTAAATAACTCACACACTTCTGTTTGGGTTCGCATCCTATCTCCATAGCCAAGCATCATTAGTACCTCTATCCTATCTTTTTCACTTAACCGCGCCATTTTTACAGAATTACTTGAAGTTAGATAGATCTACACAATTTGAAGAATTTTTGACAAGAAGTAAATGTCTGTCAAAATAAATTAATTCAGGTAACAGGTTACAATAATAATAAAGAAATGCGCAATTAAAACTAAAAATCAACGGATCTCAGCATTTTTTCAGAAAAATATTAAAATGTCAATATATCGAAAACCGTTGATTTTGGAGATAATAATAAAATAATATAATATACAGGGTGTTTCCATTTAAAAAAATTAATGTTGACGGTATATGTTCTTCTTGAGACAACCTGTATAACACATTTCTTATGTCAAAAAATTCGCAATTAAAAATAATAATCGATATGTCTTAGCGTTTTTCCAGAAAATAATCACCTGAATTTGAAACGAATTTATTCCAACCTTTTTGAGCTCCCTGTATATATATATTTGACAACCGATATCATCGAGAACTTGGATACTACATTAGTTGTGAACATTCCAGATACAAAAACTAAGGTTCCGCGAACTTTCACTATAGTTGCTGCAGTTGGTTGTGTTGCCATTAATTAGGGGGTAGAACAGATGAGATTAGATAAAAGTCACTAGTACAAAACAAATACATATTTATTAACAATGATGCATCTAAATGTGAAAGTTCTTGAGGTTGAAATTTGGATAAACTGTTAAGAGGATCTTGCTTACATTGAAAAAGGGTACAATTGGTACTTACATTATGAATTTGGGTGGTGGGGCTCAGCTCTTTGGAGTAGACCACTAAGTATCACGCGCACATCGTCACGGCCCAGACTTGACTTCCCGCTGGCAACCAAACCATCTCTCAACGTGTGAAATTTATGAGTAGTCAGCAAATGCTAACTACCCTCATACAGGGCGAGAAATATTTAATAAAGGCTTAATGTCATATTGATGACAATATGAATAACAAATGTACTAAAAATCAAGTTGGTATTGGTTAGATGGAAGTCGTCAACAGTGTTATTTTATTATATTGAAAACTCACTGGATAATAAGAAGATAATTGCCAGAGGGATTCTTACGACGTAGTCGTCCAGTACTATTATTTCCATTCCCTCCGCAGACATGCAAAATAACAATAAAACCCTGATCAGTGGAACAGAAGAATGAATTCATATTTCTGATTTTTGAAATGTACAATAATTGTTAATGTTAATAATAAAAGTTAAAATGATCCTTGTATTTATTTTTAAAACTAAATAGAGTAAAACGTAATCCAGTTTTAACACTAATGTCATAAAATTACATTTTAGACACTGATAACAAGCGTTAAAACGTCTACCTTTAATAGTGTTTGTAGAGTAGTTTGTAGATAAACTGATTTAAAAATTTGTTAACAATAATTTTCACTTTGGTTAGCTCTGTACTATTCAAAAACTCGCGCATGCTATATTTTCGAGAACCGTAGCATGTGATAATAAAAAGCCATGTGTTCTCCAACTTTCTAAACTAAACCCTAGGAGGTAAGGGTACTTTCTAGTAGATTTATGTTTTAAGTATCCATAGAGAATATCTTTTTTTAAATCCAAAATTTGTCAATCTTAGAAATATTTACGGTTATTGCCTTTAGTCAGGAAGTACCATAACGAATGAAATTAGGTCCAAAAAGGAGTTATAGTACTTCCACGGGCTATATCTCCGTAACCGTGCATTGTAAAAAAAAGCGCAGACTCAATTTATAGGATTTTTTGAGCTCTACAACTTTTGTATTTATGCGATTGAGCAAAAAAATATTTTTCGCGTCGAAAATAAGGAAAAAGTGATTTTTGACTACTTTGGCGCCCTCTGCTTTCTGCACTTTTAGTCGTAGCGCAGTGACTTCATGAGATAAATTGTGAAGAATATTGTTTTCTACAATATTTGTTTACAAAATATTTCTCTGCGACTTACCGTTTTTGCGGAAACTCAAGTCAAAATTCTTTTCTAACATAAATAAGATTCAAACCAGGATAGGGTTTTTTGCCAAGAAGTTAGGGGGACATTCTTGCACCTTGTACTTTTGGCATCAAGTTATCCCCATGCCTGGTTTAGCTCACAGCCGTATTCACCAAATCCAGTTAATCCTCTTTCAGACTATTTTAATATTTTAGCCATTTAAATCGTATCGTGTTTTTCATCATTAAAAGTTTGGCTTTTCTCTGTGTAGTATCTGGCTTTATCAAGCTGTCTAAGATAACTTGTGAAATTCGTTTATAGAATTTATTATGTTATAGAAGCGCTTGTGTCATTTTTTGATATATTAACTTTAAATTTTGGTTACGTGCTTTATATTATTATTGTACTTTTATCGTGTTTTTGACTTTTTATTTAATAATACCATAGACAGAATCAATTTATCCGACTCGTCTGAATGCTTGTCTTCAGATAGTGGAAAAAAGCTTTTCACGTCGACCAAAAAATGTAAAATATCGTTATAATTTATATAAAGAATTGGATAATGTAGAATTCAAGAAAAGGTTTCAATTGACAAAAAATGCCTTCTAAAGATAATTAGGTTTGTCGGAAGGTATAGTGTAGTATTTTTCTTTTCTGTATAATTAGCACGCCTCTTCCTTTCGTGTTTTGTTCATTTTCATTATTTTAAATATAACTTGAATGACAAGCAAACGACAATAGTTTTAACATAAAAACCCAGTAAGCTAGAATAATACAATGTTGCTAAAACTAGTTTTATTACATCTTTGTTAAAAGCCTGTTTACATCTAAGCGTAATTTATTTTTAAGAGGGAAGGAAAGCGTTTTTTTTTTGTTTCTATTAAGTGTATAATATTAGATTATACACTTAATACAAACAAAAAAAAACGACTGTCCTTCCCTCTTATTTCAAAAAAGTGTACACAGCCCTACCTGATTAATTTATTTTTGGTGAATACCTTACTCTCTTAACAGACTGTTAGGAACAGTTAGTTAATTTTTATATTATGAATAGGGCTTTGTGAGTTATACAAATGATACGCCTGTTTAAAACAATCTTTATTCAGACAGATTAAAATTATTCGCTTCACCCAGACAAAGATCGAGAATTAACTCCAGTCGGCTTAGAGTGAAACAACCAAGCTTAAGGAACTCCTTTTGCTTCCTATGAATTTTTAAATTTTACGGGCTTTTTTAGTCGTAAACTTGATTGCATCTTCTTGTTACATAGTTTTAAGCTGTGACTACAATAGACATAATATGAGATATTTTACAGATACTTAAACTAATACTAATACAAAGTTTTATTATTGCTCTTTGTTCGAAAATAACATAGTTTATACTATGTTGTCAGAGAAATCAAGGATAAGATTTTGTTGAATATTTTATACCAAAAGTTTGCAATTATCCCCCCAATCTATATCATCTGGCTAGAGTCAATAGTAGTTTATAAATATATAAGTATAGGTGAGAACTTTGTTCTCTAGTCACTTGCTGAGACCTTATATAATAAGGATTAACCAAATTATGCTAAAACAGCTATTCTCTGGGATACATGCCCCAAGGCGCGCTGAATTATATAGCAAAATTTGGTGTGTTTTGACTAACACTGTTAGTACTAAAGACGATAAAGCCAATATCGTCATTGGTTAGTACTAAAATACAAACTCAGATTGCAGAGACTACCGGAAAAGAAAGGAATAAATCTTTATTTCCAATGATAGGATGCTACAGTCCTGCTACCTGTAGACCGGTTTCGAACTCTTTGGTTCTCGTCAGTACAGGGCAAGCATGAAAAGCGAGCATACCTTCCATTGGAAAGTCGAAACGCCCTATAGCCATAGTATTGTTCTTCCTAGGCAGTACAATATAGATAGCGCCAGTTTCCAGAAGTTTCTAGCAATCTGAAGTGAAAAATACCGTATGGTACTATAAACACAATAAATAGCAAAATAATACTACTTGGCAAGTGGTTATATGATATAAACATGTATATATGTGAGAACTTTGTTCTCTAGCCAAATTTTGCTATATAATTCAGCGCTTGTTGGGGCATGTAGACCAGAGAATAGCTGTTTCGTAATCGTAACAAGTTAATTTATAGACACCTGAATTTTCATTCTTGTCGTTTTGCTTCTGTTATTTTTAATGAACTTGCTTAAAGAATTGTTAGTTTTATATGCAATGTTGATGTGAAGATTATTTAAGAATTTGTCAACGGTTGGCCGTGGCTAATTCTTCTATGTCTATAAATTGACTTGTTACGATTGTTCTAAAGCGTACATAGGTGACACCGGTAGAAATTTCAACACAAGATTAAAAGGACACTATAATAGCTATACCAAAAACAAGAAAGACTCTAATTACGCCAATCATTTACTAGAAAACCAGCACTCCTTAGAATCTTTGGAAATAAACAAACTTAAAAATTCCAACCTATTACTTAATGACCAAATAGATCTTAACAATTCTCCTTTGTTAAATTTGTTTAATTTACCAACTGTTATCCTTTTTGTGACCATTTCTATATTAATCTTGTGTATTTGAGTATTCAATAATGTTATTTAAATTTGTAATAATTATTTACGGTAAAACCTCAGATTTATTACTACTATATCAATTTACCTTTAATAGGCTTTTACTACAAACCTCAATTTTGTTTCATTCATACACTTTATTCTGAAGAAGCTACTGGGTAGCGTAACATGTCAAGTTATTTGATGGAATGCAGTGGAAATTTACCAGTAAAACTCCTGTTTTTTTATTTAACCGTAATTAATTATGAATCTCCACCAAGTATCGACTGATTCGATCAAGTAAAAGACACATATTTGTGTTGAAATACGAAAATCGCCACGGGCTAGCAAAACGAAGCTGACTTTGCTCGCTGAGTAGTCATGAGAAAATAATAATATGCGGAAAGCGGACTGCCTTCCTACAATTAGTATACCCGTAGGAGACCAATTAGGGTCCAAAACATAATAATATGTGACATATTATATTGTCGTGTAATGCGTTGCTATGACAACGTCACCATGATTTATATATTATTAATCAGAAATTTATTACAAATATGAGATATACTAGAGCTTTTGTTACCGCGGCTCTGACCTGTGCTTAGAAACTTAAATTATATATATTTGCTTATTTTTCGGTTACAATAAAGACTGTTAATCTATAAATAGACATGTTGTTAAATCTTAGGTATTTTTTGAGGCATTTTAGGAGAGGAACTTTTCTAAAATAGGAATTGTAAGAAGTGATATTTTTACTTATTGCTTTTAACTGTGTATTGATACTGGTTTAAGTTTTATTTAAATTAACATACGTCGTGGAAAAATAGGACTTTCTTTTTGAAATAAACTTATTTTAAAGCCTATTTCTTAAATAGCTATCATTAAGCAATATCGCTTTACAGAATTAAATCACTGGCCTTACTGTCCCGTTTTAGCCCTATGTGAGTATTTTGTTTCAATAATTGAAACAAGTGTGCGTGACACTAAATTTTCAAGCGACGAGGGGTTTAGATCAATTTAGAGACCAAAACTCAAAACAGATTTCTATATTACAAAATTATAATCATGCTTTATTCCTGCAATATGGAATAGTTTAAATATTGTTGAGTATTTTTATACATTGTATACATATGCCGCCACTACCCTGGCATGTAGGTAGAACAATATATCTCCTCAACGCGACTATTTATAATTTATAGCTGTACTCTATTAAAGGTATGAGTTATATTCGTTTTATAAGCCCGTTTTTAAAACGTAAACCTCCCGGTACAATTCGTTTTTTTAGTTTGACGCTGCTGGTAAAGCCCTGGCGAGCGCGAAGTTTCGATTTAACTTCGGCTGACGATGCCCTTTGTGAAAGTTGGCTGTAAATACACAATACCGTGTTGTATAGCACATAAATTTTAAAGTTTAAACGATTTCAAAAAGTATTGTGACAACCGAACATGGCGTTGTCCGAAGTAGTTATTATTAAAATAAATATAAGCTTATATGTTTGCTCGAAATCAAGAGCAGATGAACTCAGGCAAGAAAGACACCTAGATAATATATCTAATATAACTAACTACAAAATAATAATAAAAATAATAAAATCACAAAATTTTATATAGTTACAATTTAGAAATATATCAAATGCAAGAAGCGTTGAAAACTAACCACCAAACATTTTTGGGATTAAAAATTAACCAATCATTGAACTACTAAACCCCCAATAGTTTATATTATAAGATATACATAGTGTTCGGTAAGTATATGGCATACTCTCGGGAACGTATAGGGGAGGTCAAAATACCCCTAATTTTTCATAGAAAAAAAATCTTAAAGTGCCCCCTAACGGAGATTGCCACTACACTTAAATTGTGTCATCTTTGTTTACAGAAAATTAGTTTAAATAGTCAAAGTAAGTGGGTTAGAAGTAGTGCGTTCGCTTATCTGTTGGTTTATTGCACAAGGCGCTGCAAGTAGGTTGACGCTGTATTTCCGTTTCAGTCTCCGTCAAGTCGCAAAACGCCCATTTTCTACTCTTGCCAATTTTATGTATAAACAAAGTTGTTTGGAACCATTTTCTTTATTTTATTATTTAATTTATGTTCTGGTAAAGGCCCAGACTCTCATATCGTTTTGATCTTTTGTAGTGTGTCTTCTCTCCTTTTTTTTTTGGGGGGGTTAGGTTGGGTTGGCACCACTTCAGTTAGCTGGTTGTTGAAGGAGAGGGGGTTTCTTCGGAGTTCTCGTGGTCTCGTGTTGTTATTCAATTAGTTACTGTGTTTTAATAAGTTATGTTAATAAACTCGAATATTAAATAAATTTCAAAACTCAATGCTTAAACATATTATAAAAAAAATATATTTTCTTCGAAAATGGCTAATTTTATCGAAGCATAATATATGGAGTACCTTTTTTAAACAGCAATGATCAGAATATTTAAGAAATCAATGTGTACCTAGCTCTGTAAAATGATATCGGTCAAAATTTTGGGCCAACGAGTATTATAGCAAGTCCGTTCCTGACTTCCCTAGTGATGTAAAACATCTGCTGTAGTATGGTTTTATGAGTTCTTATGGCCTACATAAAATATTAAAATTTCATTAAATTATACATGTCGGTTCAAAAATTAGAGCCGAAGGGGTAAGTCGCTAGGTACCCCTTTGGGACTCTGTAACTCCGTTAAGGAGCTCTTTAAGAATTTTTTCAATGACAAAGCAGGGTTATTTTGACTTCTTAAATGCTCCCAAGAGTATTCCGTATTCTTATCGGACACCGTGTATACAGCGTGTCCAGAAACCATCTTAACATATGGGAAACTTTTTTATTTTTAACTTTACGAAAAAAAATTATTCTTCATAAAAAGTTCTGTTTGTTGATAAAATAACATTCAAATCAAAAGTTTTGAGCCAGCACATACGGGGTGTTCAGAAAGTCAATAATATTAATACCGTAAATGGAAAACTATATTTAATAATTTTAATTACAAAGTACAATAATGAAATACTACACTAAGCTTCAACATGACCACCGTTTTTTTCCATACAAACGGTTGTACGTCGTAAAAATTCCATTACTGCATTTCTAACCATCTGAGGGGAAATTTCTTGGACACATTCTCTGATAATTCTCTCTAAATGGTCTATGTTCTCGAAAGGTCTGTGGGTATACACTTTTTGTTTTAAAAATCCCCATACGAAAAAATCCAGAGGTGTTAGATCAGGTGACCTTGGTGGCCAAGCAAATTCTGATCTTCGTCCAATCCATTTCTGTGAAAATGTCCGGTTTAAGAATTCTGTCACTCTTGCAGAGCTGTGGCATGGAGCGCCGTCATGTTGGAACCAAAGTGTTTGTCTTATATTCATTGGTAGTCCATGAAAAAATTCAAATAATTTCGTGTCCAAAAAGTTCAAGTAAATTTCACCGGTAATATTTTCTCGAAAAAAGTACGGCCCTACAATTTGGTTCCTAAAAACGCCGCACCAAACATTTGTCTTGAAAGAATACTGGTCACGACACTCAATTACAAGATGGGGATTCTCATCACTCCACCACCTACAGTTTTGAGAACACACTACTCCATTTGAGGTGAACATCGCCTCATCTGAAAACAATATTTTTCTTGCGAATAGTGGGTCATCTTCTACCTCACCTTGAAACCAAGAGCAAAACAAAAATCGTGAATCAAAATCTCTAGGCTGCAGTTTGTGAAGAAATTTTGACTTGTATGGGTAAAAATTATTTTTCCTTAAAATAACTTGGGCAGTGGACTTTGTAACAGGTCGTGGAACAGTTTGTGAAATATTTCTCAATGAGATTTTAGGATTTTCCACGACAGCTAGTAAAACATTCAATTGGGTATCTTCGTCCGTACGCCAAACCTGATGCTTGTCAGAAAATTTATTACTTACAGATCCGGTATTTTTAAATTTATTAAAAATATCTCCAACCGTTACATGGCTAATAATTTTATTTGGATATCTTGCATTAAAAATTTGAGCAGCCTCTCTGTACGTCTTGTAGTGGTCTCCAACAATTAACATTATATCAACTTTTTCCTCGATTGTAAAGTTAAGCACCATATTTAATTAAAAGGAAACTGTCCGCCTTGACAAATAAAATAATTAGTTGTCATGGTTTCATTTAGTTTTCCAAGGCGTGCTGGACCTACTAAACGAGAATGAATACCGCTTCTTAAAATCTTGCTCGCCCTTTTCTGAAAAATTCTGTGAGATAATTAGAGAAACTATGGAATCAGGAAAACAACAACATTACGCCACAGTATCTTTGTTTTAATCTAAGTCGTCTTTCGAATGGCAACTTTAGACCATTTATTATATTTTTGACAATATCGAAAATTGTCATTAAAAAAAATTGATCAGAACCAAAAACCACGTTTAAATTACAATTAGGTAATGCAATGAAAAATTAGGTTTTCTTATTTTTTACGAATTTTTCTTCCACAATCAAAACAATTTCAATTTTCTCCTCAGAAGTTATTAAGGCTACCATTTTTATGTTTTATAAATTTTAACGCGTTTTGACGGTTGCTGTCAAACATTTCTTGCTATCAACAATTAATTTGTATGTTACAACCATCCTAGATTACATGTAACTACAGTTAAATTTGCATTGTTATTGTAGACATACGTTTCAAAAAAGACGAAATAATTTTTTCAAGGTAAATGGGCGTAATTTCATATTTGAACGTGGTTTTTAGTTCTGATCAACTTTTTTTTATAACAATTTTCGATATTATCAAAAATAAAGGTACTTTACTTTTAAGCCAAATTCATATTTTTTGACTTACCTCGTATACGCCTGGGAGAATTTAATATCTGATAGTTGCATTTTAGGTTTTAGACCATGCAGAACTTTTTATGAAGAATCACTTTTTTTCGTAAAGTCTAAAATAAAAAAGTTTCCCATATGTTAAGATGGTTTCTGGACACGCTGTAGATATCATATTTATTTCGTTCTTTATGAGTTACTACTCCTTTTTCTTAATTTTGTTTCTTATTTAGAATATTTAATGAAGATAGTTGGACTTTTTCTTTGCTGATTAATTTCTTGTTTGCTGCGTTTAATTTTTATCTGTTCTTGTTTTTTAATCTAATACGGTAGTAGTTAGTCTTTTGGATATATATAGGTACTGTCGTGATATACAGTGATGGGCTAAAATATGGAACAAATTCATTTAAAAATCAGGTATTAATTTTTTGAAAAAACGCTCGGACACGTCGATTATAATTTTTTCTTCCGAATATTTTGCCTCGAAAAGAAATTATACAGGGTGTGTCAAAAAGTACACGTAGCAAAAATTTTTTGTATTTTAAATAGAACCCTATTTTTTCAGCCCAATTTTGAATTCTACGTCAAATTCTGCGCATAATTCATGTAGCATACCCTACCCTTATCTCTAACGGTTTTAGGGAAAAATTACATCATAAAACGAAAGTTATTTTATTAAGTGTTGAAAATGCCAACCATTAACTTCTTGACAATATGCAAATCTACTTAAAAACCCTTCTAAAACATTATTTACAGTATTTTCATTAATTTGCCTAATTTCATATCTAATTTTAAATTTTAAGTCTTCCAAATTTTGTGGTTTATCCTTATACACTTTTGATTTTAAATAACCCCAAAGAAAGAAATCCATTGGTGTAAGATCAGGAGAGCTTGCAGGCCATTCTATGGGTCCTCTTCTACCTATCCATCGTTCGGGAAATACAGTATTCAAATACTCTCGTACTTGTCGAGCAAAATGAGGCGGAGCACCATCCTGCTGAAACCAAATAGGCGCTCCGGGTAGATTAGGCTGATTCGGATTTTGAAAATCCGCTGCTAGTGTGGGAATTAATTCATTTTGGAAAAATTGTAAATACCGGTCTCCAGTAAGATTTCCATCGAAGAAAAGAGGTCCAATAATTCTATCATTTGATATCCCTGCCCGAACATTTACTTTTTGTGGGTTTTGCGTGTGCTGTTCTCTCATCCATTGAATTGATTTGTACTCCAATACCGAAAATTTTGTCTGTTTACCGAACCATTCAAACAAAACGTGGCTTCATCGCTAAAAAGTATGTTGCGATGGAAAAATAGATTTAAGTTGCAAATTTCCATCATAGTTTCACAAAACTGTAGTCGGCGGTCGGGATCATCTTCGTTTAGCTCGTGCAGCAACCTAATTTTGTACGGATGGTACTTTTCTTGTTTCAATACCCGCAAAACAGATCGTCGGCTCACACCATTATTAAGGGCTACTTCAGTGGATAAACTATGGGGATTATCTTCGAGTTCTAACAAAATGTTCAATTTTGTGTTTTCACTAATTTTTGGAGGACCTATCCGTAGACGATCCTCTACATTCCCTGTTTCCCTGAATTTCTTCTCAATTTTACTCACTGTAGATCTTGTAATCGGTCGTTCTAGATACTTAGCCCTAAACCAGTTACAAACTTCTTCTTGATTTCTTGTTTCGTCTCCACATCCAATTAAAATTAAAATTTCGATTCTTTGAGTTTCATTTAAATGCACCATGAATCCCGTTTTTCAAAATTATACCTAAAATTATTTTTGATTGACACATGACTTGCTATCGTAGTGACAATTCATTTAAATTTACCTGTTTACCTTTAAGTAGGTACATGTAACTTTTTTTAAAGAAAAATTTCGATTTATGATGTAATTTTTCTCTAAAACCGTTAGAGATAAGGATAGGGTATGCTACGTGAATTATGCGCAGAATTTGACGTAAAATTAAAAATTCGACTGAAAAGAATAGGGTTCTTTTTAAAATACAAAAAATTTTTGCTACATTTACTTTTTGATACATCCTGTATAATTTATCTTTGAGGCAAAAAATTTGGAAGAAAAAATTATAATCGACGTGTCCGAGCGTTTTTTCAAAAAATTAATACCTGATTTTTAAATGAATTTATTCCATTTTTTAGCCCATCACTGTATGTGTAATTGAGTAATAGGGATATTCCTTGTCTCCTAAGTCAGGTTACCACTATTTTCCTTCAACTTCTATTTAATCATCTGTAGCTTTATGAGCCGAACCTCACAATTAGAAATGGGTGAGGGCAATTCCCTAATTAGATTATCATTCGAGAGTGCGCAAGTTTGGGTTATTTTTGTGGCTGTTTCTTTTCGACACTGGTTTTCTTGTTCAAAATCTTATATTCCGTCGAGCCCTCCATCTCACTATCTCGCAACGATAACTGAAAATAGCCAATTCTTAGGATACTTAAAGGTTAAACCTGGAGAACTATAAGTATATTCGTCGATACATCCTTCTGTAGCAACTAGTTGTCAGTTTGTCGAAGTGGTCTTTCATAGTCGGAATGTTTAAATCATTATGAAGATTATGTGTTATTGTCCATCTTAATGCATTATTTATTATTTTCAACGCTTTACTTTTAAATATTTGAAGTTTATTTTGCTTGACTTTGTTTACGATGCCCTAAGACTGAAGACTATAAACCAAAACGGGCCTTACCATTATCTTCTATGAGTTCATCTTTGTTTCTTGCTTAATTTTATTACGCCAATTCAAAAGTGAATCGATGGCTCGAAGCTGTTTGCTTGCTTTATTTTTAACCTGTTTTCGAGGTTAGCGCTCCAGGCTATCCTCTTGTCAAAGTACTGAACCAAATATTTGATTTTTAAACTCCAGTTTATTGCTGTGTTATTAACTTTGACACCGCTTTCGGGGAATCCTCTCGTTGACCTTGAGAATAAGGGTTTTTGCTTTATGATGATAAAGCAAAAACCCTTATTCATCATCGTATAGTTAGTTTCTTTAGTTAACTTGGTTCATTTATTATTTATTGTGGATGTCTTATCAATGACTATTGGAAGTTATTGTAATACGTTTGAGTGTATATGTGAATTAATGATAAATGAACTCAGCGAGACGTCAATCCTCTGAAAGTATTTTGTCAGTAATTTTGTAAAGTAATCGTCGATCCTGTGCATGAGCAATGTGTATGTCTCCACGTAATACGTCTATTGACATAAGTCTTGGCGCATTCGTAATAATTCGAAGTACGTTATTTTGAAATAGTCGTGCCTTATTACGTCTAGTACTGTTTACGGTGCACCAGATCGATACACCGTAAAGTAAAACTAGTCTGAGTATTGTTTTGTAGATACAGTCTTAGTCTTGGAATTAATTTTGCTATTGGCACAAAGCAGCGGGTATACTGCACACATCTGCTTTAGTGCCTTAGCTCATTCACGCATTCATTCCAAACCATCCGTTTGCTGATGATGAGGCCAAGATATTTAATTTTGTGACTCCAAACTATCTGCCTATCGCGCTCTTGGTAGCCTTGTCCTCCGCTACGAGAAAAAGATGGCTTGAGTCTAATCTTCATTTAATCTTAACTTCCATTTATCCAGCCACTCTTGAAGATGAATCTTCTAGTATTCTGTCCATTTTTCTAAAAGTTTTACATTGCGTTGCAGCTTTGAAATCACCAACCTAGGTTGTTTCGAAGCGGCTGAAATTGCAGTGTCATCGACGAATAGATAAAGTTGCGCTTGCTCACGCTTGGGTATGTCGTTTGTATGTATATTATAAAGAACCGGAGACAAAGGAGAGATATGTGTCACTCCGGCCCTAATATATCTAACTGTTGTTACAGTATTCTGCGACGACACCTCGAATGTCCTAGCCTCATGCCGTACTGTTTGAAGGCCCGGCCATGACGGTATTTATTTTTCTGTTAAGAAACGAACTGAATTGTCTAAGTCCACTTGTTCTTGAATTGGAGGCGTCACCAGCGGTTTGCTATTTTGCATTAGTCTAAAGTGATGTTTAGCATTAAGGTCTCCCCATAATATTATAGTGGCATAATTTTTTTTTAATTTTAAAGCATATGCCATCTAAATTCACGGAAGGACTGCAGTAAACAAAGCCTAGGTTTACCCATTTGCTTTTAGTTTTCACGCATATGAATGTGCACTCTATGTGGTGGTAGTTTTCTCGAAATAGGGTTGTTTCTAATGGAGACTTTACAGTGATTGTGTGCAAGTCGGGATTTGAATCCAAGTTGGTTCGCCTATAAATGGAGTGAGGGCAGAGTTAATTCCATTGCTACAGGTACCCGGTTCCACTTTTTCAGTTTGCGTAGTCGTTATACTACGTCGTGTTGTGCATGCAACACACACTGGCAAATTTCCAACGGCAATCTATGTAGTAGCGTAGAGGCCTTCAGGATATCTGGCCGGTAGTCAAAGACTGTAGTTGTAGAAACGGCACGTTGTCGAGGGAGGGATCCTTGAGCCAAATGAAGAATTGATCAGTGGTGCGGATGGTGGATCTCGGACAGTGTCTGATGTTCGTATGGTTAAGGTAAAAATCTTGACCAGATTATTGACCACGGAGTCTTGCGAACGTGGATCTGATGCTCTTCTAGACAGTTCGCGGGTCCCCATGACATGCATAACTCTCTTAGCTGTACACAACGACGTTTAGGAGCTAGCTCGTCGAGGTTTGTGATAAGCAAAGAGATATTAATAATAACAAGACCCTAAAAATATGTCGGTAATATTGTGGTTGGGAACCCACTGTAGGTCTCATGTGGCTGACATTACTCAGGCTTTTAAATGGGGTCGGCAAAAAGGATCTAAGTTGACCTACTTGCTTGGCGTCAAGCTTTCCCGTACACTAAATTGCATTGGGCTAGTGTGTTTGCAAGAAGTAGATAGAATGAGCAAGTAATGAGAATAAGCCTCTGTGGTGTTTCTCTGTGTTGATACTTTAAACCACATTGCACCAAAGTCGTTAGGTTCAAGTGTCTAGCTACTTGTTTTGGTTAGTGCGAGTACATGCAGTTTGGTAAATTGTAAGAAAGCGGTAATGGACTGATGTTCCAGTTCTCTTATATTGCAGAAGTCAATTTCGTTAAGATACCGTTTTAACAACTACAGGTGTCACACCATTTCTATTGTCAGTGTTGTTCGAACGACCCGCTTAGTTGTCTAGAACGGTAGATGTTGTGTAAGATGTACGTAAGAAGATGTTAATTTTGATTTTATTATTAACGAATTCTCATCAGGTTGAAAATTAAAGAGTGCTAATTAGTTTATGTCTCTATTAAGATAATTTTGAAACCTTAAATTATTTTCTTGATCTTTTCAGCTTTAATATGTATACATCTTTTGTAATTTAATTATGGTACTACACAATATTTTATATATGAATAAAGATTATTTATTATTATTATATACTTGGTCAATTCTTACGTCAATTATTGTCACTGATCAGGTGATATATTTTTTATTCAAACATCTGATGTTACAAGAAAAATTATCACATTATTGAACTTTAACGTTTAACGTTTCTGCCATTACCAAAATTAAATTTGGGAGTTCTTTTCTTTACTAAATTAATATGAGCGATAAGCTATTGATTATTTTTAAATAATATACTGTAGGGTTTCATCACAAACCAGTAGCAAACAAAATTAATCATGCAATTTTATCAGTACTTCTTTTATTTCAGGAATTTTTCAAAACCCTTGGAACCTACGACGATGGCTTCGACATCTGGGGTGGCGAGAACCTGGAGTTGTCGTTCAAAGCGTGGATGTGCGGAGGTACATTAGAAATTATCCCCTGCTCGCATGTAGGTCACATCTTTAGAAAACGTTCTCCCTACAAGTGGAGGAAAGGAGTTAACGTGCTTCGAAGAAACTCAATTAGGTTAGCTGAAGTCTGGTTGGACGAACATAAGCAGTATTATTACCAACGGATAGGTAAGGATAAGTTTATTGTCTATTGTAATGATACATTTTAATGTGAAGTCTTAAAATTCTTATTATTAAATGAATCTATGAAATGAAATATAGTATTTTAGATGGTAGGTATCAAGAATTCAGCTTTTTAACATTGTGGAAGATTTCAGACAAACACTTTTTCAATGAAAATAAATTAAGCTAAAATTTCAAGGGAACAAAGAGTTGAAACAATAATTAACGATGTAGAAGATTTTTTTAGCTCGTTAGCATTTTAAAGCATATCGGGACTACTGGTTGGTTTTCTAAAAGCTGCATTGCTATTTCAGGTTCAGACAAGGGTGACTATGGTGACATCAGTCACAGGATAGCATTGAGGGAAAATCTGGGATGTAAAAGCTTTACATGGTACCTGAATAACATTTATCCAGAGTTATTTATTCCGGGAGAAGCTGTCGCCACTGGAGAGGTAATACCCACCCTTTTTTTATATTTATACGGTTTTTATGAAATCTGACAAGTATCTAAAAAATTTCCGGTTAAATATTAACAGAATGTGCAGAAAAAAAGTCCAAACTTACCGCTGGCTTACGTTATGGTTGAGCTCCAGAAATATACTTTTGATTTACCGTTACTTTTATGGGCTAAATAATGTATTTTGTCCATAAATCTTGTTAAGTAACAGAAATATATTCAAAAATTTGTTTTTATGCTCTATCTCTCCCCCACTGCACTGATTTTAATTCCTCTATATTCCAAACTTAAATTAAATATTTAATGTTTAATTTAACTAAAGCATTAAATTGTTCGTTATTATTTTAAATTAATTAAAAGAAATCATTCGGGATTTTGAATAAAAACCAGTGCTATTATTCAGATAGACTTGTTCTGTGAAATATTAATAAAATAAACACTACTAAAACAGTATGAACTTTGGATTTAATAAATATTAAATGTAAAGTTTATATTTCGAAAATAATGAATTGAAATAATGAAAAATCTGCTGTACCTAGTTAGGTAGATATAGTAATTTTTAACAAGAATGATAAAGCAAAATTAAAATTTAAGAATTATTAAAAACTGTTACAGACAAAACTTAATTTTATTCTAGCCTCTTTTGTTTCTGCGAAAAACCTGCAAATTGGACTTTTCTTAACCTCTTTATTAGCTCTTACCTTTAATTGAAAGCAAACATAAGAACTTAATTGGACAATTTCTTATAACAGGCATGGCAGCAACTTGGACAAGGGAAGGTTTTACGAGTTTTCCGTATTTTCGCAAAGAGGTATTTTCTACTTTCTTAAAGTAATTTCTGTTATATTGGCAGAATAAGTCTGATATGAAGAAATGCGAAATTTAATATCTTTTAATTATCGACATACAGTTCTTACAAAATGTCAATTAATCTCGTAACATTTTATTTATATATCGCCCCCTTAGTGCTACAACTAGATAATTTAAAATACAGGGTATCCCAAAAAAAAAATTTCTCCTTAATATGGTTTAAACTATTCCATTGTCTTACTTAAAATGCTTCTTCTTTGATCAGAAAATCTGAATTTAACCAGAACTTCATTCATATCTAAAGATGATTTAGCGTCTCACATACCAAGTCTTCAACCTTTAAAGTTACTATGAGTTGTACTCATTAATTTGAGACAACGTTTTTTCTACTAAACTCGATGTTAGGTAAGTCCCTAACTTTATTTTATATTTATTTGTAGTTCTAACTTTGTACTTTCCTTATAGTGTCCCCTGATGATGAGTGCTTAAGCTCTCGAAACATGTAGGAAACCTTTTTATTTACCATCATCATTATTAAACTTTGGAGAAAGACTGCATTGTTTTATTTACTTTACTAATTTTAAGTTATCTAAACTGCTGCACATAATTATCGTTACAAGCGCATCTTTTAGTCAAAATAAACCTTGTGATTCCTGAAATACCGAACGCATTTCAAAAAGCAGGTCAAATTTCGAAAGGTCTTTTCATCGTTTTTTGATTTTGGTAACAACTTCTTAGATTTCGACCGGGGGCTATAATACAGGGTAAAACAAAATGGCATGCATTTTGGAAAAAATTTCACTGGCTCCCCATTTTGTAGGAAGACCATGAAGACATTTTTTGAATGTAACATTTCGTAGATATTGACCATGTCTCGGGACGTTTTTGGGATTTTGCGAATATCTACTATGGTTTTCGAAAAAAAAAATTTTTTCAAAAAGTTTTAATTTTCAGTTTTTTCACCAATTTGCTCTATTTTATAAAGTGCATTAATCAAGTTTTTCTTTGCTGAGAACATGTAAAATGGTTTTATTCAGGAACTTAAATCAACAACAAAATCAGTTCCTTGTTCACTATAATGATTCATGTGCTGCTATTCCCCAATGTTGATGGTCAATTGCCCATGACCTTCTTGCAGCTCGATGGATCCTCAGGAGTTGGGGATACGCTGCTCGTCTTCGAGCATGTAAATTGCGCTCGTGGAGGCGACGCCGTATGGTCATGCAGGAGACATTTAAACCTGTAATATTCCTTATCTGCCTCGAATTAAGAGTTCTTCGGCGGTTTGCAGCAAGCAGTATACGCTGGTCATCTCTACGATTGGTCATCCTGGGTCGTCCTGTTCCACGACGATATTCCACCTTTCCAGATATCGCGTACCTGCTTAAGAGTCTGGAAACAGACATGCGGCTGGGGTCATAAAGAGTTGCTGTTTTTGAATGAAGTTATTTAATCCTTGATGCACAAGTATTGATATTGTATTGGTTTATTGAGTGGTCAAGCTGATCTTTGTAATTTTTAAAGAAAACGGATTCTAAATACAACAAAGTATCAACAATACTGTCAATTTGTCACTAACAATCAATGAACCGTTGACAGGTAACATGACATCTATATCAAAGCTTTTTTAATTGGCACTCTTGATTTTAAAAGGATAAGATAGGTAATATGGAAACTTATACCAATATACGGAGTAACCCGAATTTACTGTTAGAATGAAACCATTGTACATTTTTTTGAGGGCGAGTGCTTTATTTCAGGAGGAGAGGGATAGAAATTAGCGAAGATAAACTTAATTAATGCACCTTATAAAATAGAACGAATTGGTGTAGAAAGAGAAGATTAAAATTTTTTGAAATTTTTTTTTTTTTCGGAAACCATAGTAGATATTTGCAAAATCCCAAAAACGTCCCGAGGCATGGTCAATATCTACGAAATGTTATATTCAAAAAATGTCAGCATGGTCTTCCTACAAAACATTTTGTTTTACCCTGTATTATAGCCCCCGGTCGAAATCTAAGAAGTTGTTGCCAATGAATCAAATGACGAAGAAAAGACCTTTCGAAATCTGACCTGCTTTTTGAAATGCGTTCAGTATTTCAGGAATCACAAGGTATCAAATTTGACTTTGACTAAAAAATGCGCTTGTAACGATAATTATCTGCAACTGTTTATGCACTTAGTTAGCGATATACAAGGTGTTTTTTTCTTAATTGATAGTCAAAAATACGAAACCTGATCCCTTTGTTCATTTTAGCTTCATATTGTACATAAAATATACAACTTTAATAAAAACTCAACAATTGTTGTCATGGAAGTTATGTGGCTGTTACCGTTAAGGCATTGATAATAAGGACCTTAAGCACACTAAGTTATATCCGAAATTGCTCTGTTCAGCCTGTAGTTAAAAAATCTGTTTTACTAAATTTCTTAATAATTTGCTGTTTTATTTTAATGACTTGTGGTGTATCGTATTACACTTTTAAATTACGATTTCTAGTAGTATAGTGGGCGGCTATAAAAATGGGGAAGTTGCCGGTATATAAACATTTCTTGTGATTACTTAATGTATTTGGAAGCTTTTTTTCTCGTATAAAAATTTTGCTTGTTGAGCGGCTATGCCATAAAATGTTTATTTTTAATTGGATCTACTTATTTCGACGTCAGAATGTCAGGACGTTATGAAACCTTGTACACTTCTATTCCAGATATCCTGTAAATTCTACACAGCTTAGGTTTTATCCTTTCATCTATGGATACGTTTAAGTCTTACAATAAGTAAAGGAACACATGTTTCGCCATAAGATTAAAAAAACTTACTTTATAAAGATAAAAATATCCCACTTATATAAAAGATAAATCTCAGGAATTTTCAACACATTTAGTGAAAATGCAAAAGAAAAGTCGAGGAAGGTTTATCTTTTGAATTCCAAACTTTGCCGCTGTCTATGGGAAGACTTTGCTTAATTAAATTGTTCTGTTTTAAATTTCAAATAAGTAATAAGTGCTTAAAAGTTGCACTTTGAAAACTTTCCAGTTGATTAAGAAAACATTTTTATCGTAAACTAAAGAACGTCTGAAAACTACTTATTATTTTACTTTCTTCATTTTTTCTATGTTTTTTAAAATGAATTGGCCAGAATAGCTTCAAAAAATGATTTTGAAATAAAGTCCTAAATAATTTAGAATGCTTAATCAATCAAAAAATTGTTAGCTCAGTTAAAAACATATCCAAGAAAATGGCATCACTTTGATGCGGGTATAACTTTTGCTAGAGATGTCACTAAACGACAAAAAATACAAATTAATTCATATACAACTCATATAATACATACATAATACATATTCCAACTGTATGTACAGGGTGTTTCATTAAGGTCGAAGAGCGGCCATATCTCGGAAACTATTGGGCATAGAAATTCAGGAAAAAAAAATTTATAACTAAAGTGGCCATGGGAAAATCCTGGAAATAATTTTTAAGTTCCGCATTTTGCCGCAAGGGGGCGCAATTGAAAAGTAAATTTTTAAATTTTAGATATCTCCGAAAATTGCACGTTAAGGTATATTTTTGATAACACCATTAAAAAGCTTGGACAATTTTGCATAATTTTGGTCCCATGCTTATTGGCGTACCGACTTTAGTAAGAGTGGGGGAAGCTGTTGAATGTGTAATCATTTAAATCGCTGTAACTTATCAACGACTTATCCGATTTTAGCAAACTAAAACTTGTTTGGAAGAGAAATGTAAGTACTTTTAACTATCGTCTTGAGTGATCCATGATACTTCTCAATAAAAATACAAGAGGGCGCAATTTGCAATAATAACACATTTCTTAACTTTATTCATTTATTTCAAATCATACGGTATAATTATGATACCATAATCGAAAAGTAGATGAAATTTGCTACAAAAAATGTCAAAACCGCAGTTCGATATCTCCATCCGTTTCAGAGTTATTGCCAATAGAATAATTTATAAAACTTTAAATGAAGAAGCGGTTGTTTTCATAGTTTTGTGATCAAGCATTCCATGACAAAAATTATTTTTAAACTTTATGGTTAGGTAGGTTTGTTTCTCATTATTCCAATGTCAAACTCCGTGCCTTCCTTCACACTTTATCTAGGCTTAGGACTAGTCCAAATCATGTAAAATACAAAATTTGGAGCGTGTTTCAAGGCCAACGGGCCATAAAACAGTATTGAAATAATTATCGGAAACTATTGAAGGAAACAATATTCATGGAAAGCTTCTTAGGAAAACAATTGAGAGACTTTATAAATGTTCAAAATGACCTCCGTTGTGCAAAATACAACGATTAATTCTTTTTCTAGAAGTAGAGACAGCTGTTTCAATTTCAGCTCGTGAAATCGAATTTAGTGCATTTTCAATTCGCTCAATCATGTTGTCTCGTGTGGTTGGTCGCGTTTTATATACAATGTCTTTTATTCGCCCCCACAAGTAAAAATCTAACACAGTTAAATCCGGGGATCTAGGTGGCCAAGCAAACAAACTACCCCTTCCAATCCAGCGATTTGGGTATCCAATATCTAAAAAATCACGGACCATATGCGAAAAGTGTGCCGGGCATCCATCATGTTGATACCTCATGGATGTTCTTAGGCCAATAGGAGCATCTTCTAAAAGGATAGGCAAGTCATTTTGTAAAAAGTTTAAATAAGATTCACCATTTAGATAATCATTAAAAATAAACGGTCCGATAATTCTGTGTCCTAATACTCCGCACCACACGTTAACACTCCATCTGTTTTGGTGATCCACTTCGCGCATCCAGTGAGGATTTGTCTGTGACCAATAGTGCATATTGTGTAAATTAACTTTGCCACAGCTACTGAAAGTGGCTTCATCAGTCCATAACACGTGGGAGAGGAATTGAGGATTCTCGTTACACATCTCTCTTAGCCAATAGCAATAGTCGAGCCGTCTGTCATAATCACTTTCTGATAGCGCCTGATGTAAAACTATATGATAGGGATGCAGCTTAAAATCCCTTAGAATTCGGAACACTGCAGTACAACTTATACCTAGGTCTAAAGAAATTGCTCTTATGCTTAAATGCGGATCGGCCTCTACGTACGCAAGAACGTTTGTAATGTTGACTTCATTTCTTACTGGACGTCTTCTAAAAGCAACTGAAATGCGTCGTACACCTCCCGTTTGCCTTACGCATATTGCCAGTCGCTGAAATACTGCTCTGCCATAGTGCCTTCGTTCAGGATATCTGAAAGCATATTCGCGTTCCGCTATAGGCGCATTTTGAAAACATTCAAAATATACGGCCAGCATATCGTAAGCTTCGGCATTGGTATAAGCCATTTTTGAAAGGTACGTATCACAATTTTCTATCAAGAAGTTTAAGATGAATTACGGATAAACTTTTGTCAACACCTTTCAAAATGAAACTAGTTGACAACTATTTGCATTATTTGTCTTATCTCCATGGAAACTTTCAGATTTTATTTCACAGCTATCTAGATTTATTTTTTAAAACACATCATATTGTTAGAGTTACGCCTAAATGACACGTTTTCCATGATTGCCATTAATTCTAGAGTGGTTTCTGGGCCATTGGAATAATGAAAAACAAACCTACCTAACCATAAAGTTTAAAAATATTTTTTGTCATGGAATGCTTGATCACAAAACTATGAAAACAACCGCTTCTTCATTTAAAGTTTTAAAAATTATTCTATTGGCAATAACTCTGAAACGGATGGAGATATCGAACTGCGGTTTCGACATTTTTTGTAGCAAATTTCATCTACTTTTCGATTATGGTATCATAATTATACCGTATGATTTGAAATAAATGAATTAAGTTAAGAAATGTGTTATTATTGCAAATTGCGCCCTCTTCTATTTTTATTGAGAAGTATCATGGATCACTCAAGACGATAGTTAAAAGTACTTACATTTCTCTTCCAAACAGGTTTTAGTTTGCTAAAATCGGATAAGTCGTTGATAAGTTACAGCGATTTAAATGATTACACATTCAACAGCTTCCCCCACTCTTACTAAAGTCGGTACGCCAATAAGCATGGGACCAAAATTATGCAAAATTGTCCAAGCTTTTTAATGGTGTTATCAAAAATATACCTTAACGTGCAATTTTCGGAGATATCTAAAATTTAAAAAAATTTCTTTTCAATTGCGCCCCCTTGCGGCAAAATGCGGAACTTAAAAATTATTTCCAGGATTTTCTCATGGCCACTTTAGTCATTAATTTTTTTTTCCTGAATTTCTATGCCCAATAGTTTCCGAGATATGGCCGCTATTCGACCTTAATGAAACACCCTGTATTTAAATACGAGACATCTTCTTCCCTCTTCATGATATAAAAAACGTTTCAAGAGAAATAGTTCTTGGATAAAAAACTAATTTTACTAAGACATACATACAGAGTGCCTCAAAAGTATAGTTTTTAATATCAACTGAACATTTTTAAATAGTGCACCCTATATTTTCTCTGAAATATTGCTTCTACAATCAATTCTCCATCAAAACTCTGTACTATGTTTTATTCCTAATGTTACCCATTTTCGAGGTAATGACAAATACAATTTTCTGATGTTCTTATTTATGAAAATAATATATTTAAAATGAACAAAAAATAAAAAAATAACAATGATCTTATTGACATTGCTCAAGATGACAACCATGTTCGGTTTGACATATCTCGTATCTTGTGAGGAGTTAATCTATACTTTTGCCTTTATCGACTCCACAAATTTCGTTTTATTTCTCCTCGTATATCCCGTGAGAATCTACAGTCAATCGATAAAAGGGAAGAAACTAATAGTTTAGACATTTATATTTTTATATCAATATGGAACGGAAAAATTCAATATGCTAACAAGCACCTTGTTGAGAATATGATATTTCTATCAGTGGCGGCTCGTGAATTGTCAGCGAAAATCGGCAGTTCGGTAAGGGCGTAGATCCAGGGAAAGATACCAAGCAGCGCCGCAGGCGAAAGTTTGTGGAGACCACGCCCAAATTTCAGTTTTGTCTACTATCTAATATTTGCATTGAGCAGATGTATGATAAACTGTTAAATTTCAGTTTCATTTTATATTTTTACGCGAGGTTTAAGAAAATGTAAACCACACATTCTTTATTCATGATAACTAAAGACCGGATTATACGCAACCAAAAACATTAAGAATATGCGCATATATATGAACATATTTTTTAAAATTTAAGCAGGATATATGCAAAAAAGACGTAAATATGCAGTGAATATGCGGTAATAAAACAATTAAATTTTGATATTCTAAATTAAATTTTCATTTAATTAGGGAATTGGGTATCGAATAAAGATAAATTCAAGTTATAATATACTTTAGTAAATCAGTTAACACACCTAATACAGTTTTTTATATTAAACTTATACTGATATTTAGTTTGAAAAATTATAAAACGCACCAGTTAGTATGTGTGCTTCAAGGTTTTGAACTACAAAACTGTGGCGTCTATCACTAAGGACATGTTTGTAAAAAGAAAACGATCTTTCTACATCTACTGAAGTTATAGTTTTCTAATTTTGCCACTACTGTTTTTCCTACCTCACCTCGTATTTGTTTGCAATTTTGTACACATGTTTCTAATATATCCATCGACTCTGGTAGACTTGTACACGATTCCTCTAGTTGCAAAATACTCTCTGCTATAAATGCATAGTTACACTTAATATACATTAACTGTTGTTCCACTTTATCACTTAGAATATTTCTTTAGACTTTAGGATGCACGGTGAATTATCACCAGATATTTGTGAAATTAAGTCTTTCAATTTTTGGAAATTATCTGCATAAAATATTGCCGCACGAATCCAGGTGCCCCATCTAGTCACGACAGGCTCAGATGGTAATGGTAGTCCGGGAAGATTCTCCTTGTAAAATTGTACTCTTAATGAGGCCTTTATGAATATATTTTTTACATTTGCTATTAGGCCATTGACCAACGGAAAGGAAACTCTAATAGTTTCCGCAACCCTATTTAATCCGTGAGCTAGGCAAGTCACATGAATCAAATTTTCATAAAATATTTTTAAATTCTGTCATGCCTTTATCATATACGGCGCAGCATTGGACAACAGGACAATAATATTATCTGTAGGTACTGAATTCGGCAACAAGAAATGTGTTAAGGTTTCTTGAATAAAACGTGTAACTGTGAGGTTGTTTGTTTTCCCACTTCTTTTATGACTATAAGGTATGCTTTTCCAGGTTCTTCTTCTGTAAGTTTTCCGACCATTAAGTTAACCATATAACGACCACACGAATCACTTGTTTCGTCGACGACAATACACATATAGTTACCTCCAATTTCTTTCTTTATTTCATCTAGCACGGTACCAAATACCTTTCCAACGACATTTTTTCTTAATGTTGATTCATCTGGAGGATTACATTTTGTATATCTTTGCAGAAAGGCCTTAACTTGCGGGTTGGTTAACTTGTTTAAAGGAATATTAGCAACCAAGAACGTTTTACATAGATCTTCGTTAAATTCTGACTGGTTATGGTTTCCGTTTTTAAAAATCTCAAATGACTGCTCCAGCATTGACTGTATGGGATCAGACTTCATCTTGCTAACCTTAGCAATGTGAGGCGGCGTCTTAATGTGTTGGTCTATTTGAAATTTCTTTGAGCAAGAAAGAATTTTTAAACAAGACTTGCAAAAAACATGGTCGCCGTCCAAAGCAAGTTCTGGGTAAGGCTTAATCTACGAAATACATCGTATTTTCGACATAATCACCGCTTTCACTTTCACTTTGTTTGCGTTTACAATACTAACTGCGGCTTCGACAAACGACAACCTCAATAATACTGACAAACTGTAACAAATGTGAGCAAATAAATAATTATAGAAGGTGTAGTTAAAGAAATTCTAGTTAAAACATCTGGTCAGAAATATCAACCCGTTAATGGAATTTGTCAATAGAAGAATAATAGTTTATTTTATTAGTTTATTACTTTATTAATTAGCCTATTTATTGCCCTCTTATCTTCAGACCCCGACAGCACAGGCGACACAGCGGCGTGCGACCATAAAACGTAAGAAAAGAACACAGAAATCCCAAAACATTCTTAGATATTATGCAATAGTTCTTAAGATATGCATTTTCTCCTTTAAAATCACAAAATATGCAAAAAATGCATATATATGCAAAATGCATAAAATCCGGTCTTTAATGATAACATTATGTAGTATCATATTTTTTAAGTGGGAAGGGGTATACTCATGACCCCCATAGTCCCCCCTGGATCCGCGCCAGAGTCGGTATATTGTTATATTGTTATTTCTTTAGATAACATAACTACTTATAAAATAAATATAGAGTTATGTGATATTTTAATGACCTTTAGATTCTAAAACGTCGCTCATATTCTGAGTGAACATGACAATAATTTATAAATTTCCGGAACGATGTTTTACAATAAATTGTTAAATTTTATGCCTAAATAAAATATACATTTTTCCCAATTTACAAAAATTAGCGGATCAGCCATTTCATTTGTAACTGGTTCTCTACGGTAAAAAAAAATAATTGACACCACTGACAACAGATTCTTTTTAAACAAATACCTACTTATCATATAAAAATGTTGTTGTTTACCAAATAAGTCAAGTTCTTTTAAATTATCGTACAGCCGCATGACGGATTTTAATTTTTTCCTTTTTGATGTAAAAATAAAATTCGTGTTATGGCCTATTAACAAAACAATGCTAATGTGTCGCCAGACACAACAATCGTTTTTTTTTATTTTACTTTATTCATCAAATGAAAGAGAAGACGAAAATATAATGAATATGATCAGTAGGATCCCTTTTTACTTCAACTTGGTTTTTCATGTAATTGCGTGATGCGTACGTCCAAACAAGATATTTTATTTAAATTTTAAAACACTTACCTGAGGTCCCTATCCTAAACAAACCTACAAACCAAACCGAAAGATTTGTTGTGCAACAGACCACACTCCCTCTGACTTATCTTACACTAATTCAGTCCTTTTCTTTCAAGAATAGTAACAGACAACCGATCATTAATGAGTATAAGAACTAACAAATAATAACAATAACTTAGTAACTAACCTTTCTTTCTTTAAAGGTTTGTTTCAACCCGCTATTCTATGTTGGAAGGATCATTTCCAGCCTGTCAATTATACCTTGGACTTGTCAATCGACTATTGCAGTGGTAAATTAGTTATGCGACTGTTCGGAGAACTGTACTGATACGGTTTTTGGTCGGGCTCGAACAAACCTTAAATTTACCGGCAAATCTATTTATGCCGATTTTGAGGGTGTGTGAAGTTTTCAAATATATTACTATATATATATATATATTATATTACATATGTATGTTTGGTTGCCTATCCTAAAGCCGTTCGTTGTAATGGGGCAGCCAGCCTGCCGACCCCAGTAAAGCAATTTATTTTAAGGCGGCTCGGCGTAGAGTATGGGAGTATGAGGTCCGGGCTTACAGGGGCGACTTAAAAAGTAGAACGGTTATTCGCTGGCAGTTTGCGAGTCATTAAAAATTCATATTAATGTAGATAAATAATAATATTATACTGTCTGTTATCTGTTTGACACTGGGTCGGCACTGGCGACCCTGCCGCCACTGATTTCTTCTATAGCTTAAGCAGAGTTGGGAAAATTATAACTCACTATACAATAGAAATAAAGGTCTGTCTTTACCACCAAATATTATTATTATTATTATTTGGTGGTAACGACAGACCTTTATTTCTATTTACAATCTCGCCACAGAATATGGACTACTTCTTAAATCACTATACAATAATTACGATTGCAATGTAAACTATACAGGGAATTTCTTATTCTTTTATTTTTGAGATACATGGCGCATATGTTTATGCAGGCAAACTCATTCTGAATATTTTATTATATTAAAATAATATGAACCTAATTACTATTGCAATTACAAAACAGTGATTTAGTTTAATATTTAACTACAATGTAATGTAATTTTTGCCTAACTCTGAACACAAGTATTATTATTTGTTATGAATACTTGTTAGCGTTTGTTAAGTTAACCTATATGAATAATAAATATAATTGCTCAGTTCCCTATTTCTATTAAACATTTATTTATTCTATGATTTTTACGAACTTTAGTAGCCCCAGACTGTCATCATTAATTTACTAACTTTTGAAGTGAAAGTTTTCTGCTTGTCAACAGATATTTATTTTCTACTTACCGAAAAAACAATATGTCTGCTTTATTTGGATAGAAACTTTTATAGGCCCTACAAAAACGACTCTAAATTTAGACTTCTGATATTTATTGCTTATAAAATTTGTGTGTTTTTACCTAAATAGGAATATCTTCTCGCTGCTTGTCAGAAGTATTGCATATTTTTAATATTTGATGCTATGTAGAAATTCTTGTTTATTTATAAATATATTAGTCACAATGTAGAAGTACAAGGAAATGGATAATATAATAAAGTAAAAGTTTTATAAAGCATCATCTATCCATGTTAGAAAACGAACCGCTTGCTGGAAGTTTTCCAACGGTACAAGTGCGCTAATAGCTTTATAAAACATACACTTTATACTATTTTAGCAGGGCATTTTCTATAGCGTTTCTTGTATACTTTGTATGAAACAGTTCTTTTATTATTTAAAAGTTGGTAATGACATTATTTGTCAGTCAACAAAATCTCATTTTTTGATGTATATAGTGTATTTTAAAGACGGACGTATTTTTACGAGTTTTACAAAATTGCACTAATATGCAACATTGCAAGTAATGCAAAATTGATTCGATTGCGATTAAGTTGAAAATGTATTATATCTGAATAACACCAAAATAATTAATCGATGGAATTAAAAGGTGTATAATTGTGTTTAGATCTCTTAATTCTAAACGACTATTCTTAATATCGTTATTTTGTATTTTTCGAAATAATAGAACTTTACCTTGCTAAATATGCTATTTGACTTGAAGCGATTCTAAGAATCCCTGATATATTTGACGAATTTGGTTGAGCAACCAATACGAAATTTCCCATTTATGGCACAATGTTTTTTCCTAAACTCGTTTCACGCCTAATATCATCATTTTATAAAACGAATAACAAAAAAGTGCATTTCTGGACTCAGCTCAGGCAGTAATACAGTGTGTAGCTATAAAGCCACATGAGATTTTTCCTTACTTATAATAAAGCATGACCAAGAGAGTTTTAGAACGATTTATACGGAACACAAACGCTTTTGCCGTTTTTTATCTATGGAACGATTTAATCTTAGTTTTCTTAGGATTAAACCATTCTTCTCTGCTTCTTCGAGTTCACCGAGGCAGTGATCGTTTCAGTTTATTTCAAAACGAACCACCCTAAATATCTCTTGATTTTGAGGAAAATAGGATTTATGAAACAAAAAAACCGGTCCACACGACTTCTCCCGCAGAACTAAGTTATACTAAATATCATTTTTAGAAGGAAAAAGTGTGCTTGAAAACAGTTTTTTTAGAAATTATTGTATTAAATGATACACATTTAACAAAATCAAATCGATCTTACTTTGCACAAAATTATTTTTTTTAACAACGGCTTTTCGGGGAGCACTAACTTCAGAAAATTTTGATCAGTTCATTTTCATGTGTGTATCAGTTTGAACTTCCTTTAACGCCGACAGAAATTTATGAATGTTTGGGTGAAGTATCTCACAATATTGTTTGAACTTCGAATTCGTAATTATTTGTAGCTCTTAAAATAATTGCGGATTGTATTGCCCAGATATATACTGAATAAACAGAATCGTTATCAATATATGTTTCGGTCAAATAGTCTGCTAACTCTTCTAGGCCTTTGTCTTTAGGCATTCAAGACATAAAATCTTCCACCGAAACACTCGCCAACCTAGTGAGGTGGCAAGAACATCAAGCCAAAAAGATATTTTATCCACTTTCCAATTTCCAACTGTTCGCTTTTATATTCTCTTGCAAGACCTACTTCCTGAATCTTTCTCCACCATGACTGGGATAGATGAAATCGGCATTTAATAATTTCGTTTTCAGGAAAACTTCCCTACAACTGACATGGATCCCGATTTAATAGTCTATTACAGTACTTAGGGGGTTGAAAACAAGGTCGTAATTTCTACAAATTTCTTTTAGACTGATTAGCAAATCTTTATATGTATTTTTGTCCTTATTTTTTAATAAACAAAAGACAACAGGTACATAAATAGAATTTTTAACACATGAAAAAATAATGATTCCGGACATTTCATCATTATGTAAAATAAAGGTTTCCTCTAAAATAGTTTTAATATTTACAGACCTTAAAAACTTATGGACCTCAGCACTTTTGGGCAGCTTTGGCACAATTTGCATCTTTACTCTGTTAAAGTTGTTGATAATAAACTGCATATCTTTTGATGTCACATTCTGTAGTGTTTCAGCTCGTCCAGCAATCTTCTGGTGAATTGGTCTTAGAGATAGATCGTCAACGGCCTTCCGTTACGCTGTTACTTATTGTTAGTCAGGTCAATACTTTAATACTGTCCCACTTGTGATTGTGCTCTTCGGAAAACACTCCATTGAGGACGTACAGTTTTGCACTGCAACCCTTTTTAATACATCGCCAACATTCCTTACCTGTTAACTTTACACTTCGTCCAAAGTATTTATTTTGTATTTATTAGTTTTATTTTTTACGAATTATATCGACATCCGTCGCATCCAGTTTCTTAATAGTAAAATAGTATTTCCTCTTTCTTCTCTCCACTATAGGTTTATTTACAACAAACCACACTGAATTCACTGGCCTGCATGTCAAAGCTGCCGCTTCCAGCACCAAATTTTGAAAAACCACGTTCAAGAAGGGTGGTGTAAACGTCGAAGATTACTTTTTTTGTGTCAACTGATAAAATATCACGCTTTAATTGGTTTTTATCACGACCCTTAGATCCACTTGGCGTACCGGTTTCTTCCCGCGGACCAAACATTCTTAGATATCACGCTTAATTGCCAACAAATAACTTCTTGTCTAAACCAATACAAACATCGGCATATTTAAATAACTAAAATAAACCTATTTTATTTTACCCTAATTTTTTTAAGAGGACTACTGAGAAAATATGATAATATAATAGTCTTTAAATAGATCCGTACCTCTGGAGTCCCCTGATCAGGTGGCCGAATTTTACACCTCACACAATAGGTTATTATGACGGTAAGGGATTAGCATTTATAATGAGATTGTTAAATAGATAGACGGACTCTAATATTTGTGATTTGAAACAACCAAAATTCTCTTCCCGCGCTCACTAAGCATTTTACTTATTTCAACATTCATTCTTTACCGGAATTCTTAGACAAATGGTATAAAATGTGTAGTAGGTATGTATAATATTTGCAGAATTATACCGTTGACTCTTACTGCCATAAATAATCTACCTGATTAAATCCTATTGTATACGCCTCAACCTTTTCAAAGCTGAATAAATGGGATCAGGGTCGGCTTGAAAATGTACCTACACCACATGATTTATTTTAATAATTTAAAATAAATAGACAGGTATTTTTAGTTTTAGGTACCTATAATAGGTATAAATTGAATTTGTACCTGGTCCGGCTCTACTCGAAAAGGTTTTAAAATTTGGGGTTTCCTTATTTATTTTATGGACAAAGGGATAATGAGGGTTTTATTGCAGTCTAAAGATCAACGATAT